>JACYXH010000416.1:1555835-2155835 GCA_026745465.1 Lota lota | reverse complement strand
ATGCAAGATGGCAGAGAGCATCGTCTGAAGTTGCAGATACCGTAACTGGGGGTGTCCTAAAGGGTCTTAGAAAGTGTGTGTGTGTGTGTGTGTGTGTGTGTGTGTGTGTGTGTGTGTGTGTGTGTGTGTGTGTGTGTGTGTGTGTGTGTGTGTGTGTGTGTGTGTGTGTGTGTGTGTGTGTGTGTGTGTGTGTGTGCGCGCGCGGTATATTGCATACATCTCTGGGGAAAGTCCCTGTTTACACTTTGAAGATATATGTTGCCATCTTGCAATCTTAGGTAACTATCCAGACCTGACCAGCGTTAGTGAGTCTCACGCACTTGTAAAATGTGCTGCGTCACTGCAGCTTGGCAACGGCACAGCTGCAGTGAAAATGCATTTTTAAATGCAATACCTGAGAGCTTATAGAAAGACTTCTTTAAACAGATCATGCAGATATTTGACAATGTTTTGTATCCATGTATGTCAAATAATGCACTTTTCTAGAAAATCTGTTCAGCTTCAGGCAAAGGCCAATCATAATTCATTATTTACTCTAGCTTAACTGTTAAAATGATGGTCAGCCCATGACTATTAGTAATGCTAAAGGAAATGTATTATCATTATTATAAAGAGAAATGTATATGGTTTCTCTTTTTTTCCTCTTTTTTTTTCCTGTCCCGAATAATGCTGTGTTTATTGGAGAGTCCTGCATTATCAAGCCCTTGGGCTGGAGTAGGACGTGGGTGGATGCCTGATCCATATTTCAGGCGATGTGGCCATCCGGGTAATCTGCTTAAAAGCACAGACAACACTGCTGGCATGTCGTCGATTTCCACTGCGTTCGTATAGAGATGTATAAGCAGAGACCTCACCTGCCCCTTGGAAGAATGACATCATTTTGAGTGGTGCTTCAGGACGGCTGCTTGTGCCAAGAATGCAAAGAACTAGTGTCAAGCTTATAATCAGTGTTTCTTTTTAAGGCTTCTACAGTAGAACATAGGCATAATGGATGTCTCTCCCCATGTTCATGTCTGGGGTTTAAATGGCCTGGGGCTGGGCTGTGTGTCTGGAACATGAGCTGCTGCCCTAGGGCATCATCACATCTCTGTCCGGCGAGCCACACAGAATTGGAGGCCTCTGGTCCCAAACACACTGCTGACGCTGCTAATCCATCCATTAAGCTTATGTTTGACTCCCATTCTACTGCAACGCATCCAACTCACACTCTTTGTTATACAACTCTGTTGGTCAGCAGCTGTACGGTTGACATTGCACTGACCTTGGTTTGATGGGACGGATCAATGTTCTGTCTGGCTAGTAACGAGCATTCTGGGAAGGATACGTAACCAGTCGTGTGTTGCTTTGTCTTTAGTGCCTTCAATTATTCATGTGTAATGGGTTCAAGCCATTACAAGGGAATTATCACCATCTGTTAATAGTAAACAATGAACGCTATTAGATTTTATAATTGAGTCGTTCAATTACAAGGCATAGCCATGCAGTGTCTTAATAAAAAAAGAAATGTGAAGGCCACCAATATAGCAATCATATCTCACTTCAGATGCTGTATTTTCCATTTGAAGACAAGCATTTCAGTTAGTCATGTTTTATTAGGCTTGTTTAACAGGCTGACATTTAAATGAATATCTGTACAAAGAATAACCTTTCAATGCAAGCAAAACAGGCTTTTATCTTGGATGTCTCACACACTAAACCAGTGGGAATCTCTGAGTTGGGCCTTGCCTAGTTTGGGGGAATTGGCGATCATGTGCCAGGCATGGGTAGCAGGGAAGCTGACTGTAGCTGGTCTCATTGTTGCATGGAAGCCTAGTGACCGGTCGACGTGTCTGTGGAATTTCCGACCCCCGTTTGGCATTCTTGTGTTCTCAGCTGTTTACCCGCTGGCCTCTCGGTTTGGGACAGGATGGGGAGGATTTATGTTTGTACAGAGTGGCCCTGTTCCTTTTGTATTCTGCTCTCTAATTGAAACCCGTATTTGCCAAGAGAGGGCGTCGTCGTTGTTAATGACTTTTTCCCCCACCCACAAACCTGAGCCACAAATCTTTCTAGAAATCTTATTTTGCAAGTTGTGTTACCATTTTCCTCCGTCATCTTGTGAGCTCTCTTTCCTACTTGTGGAGTCTTGATCGTCGTTTTGTTTGTGAAGGCTTCTTGTATTAAGTTCTAACATGGTATGTTCAGGGCAGATCTCGAGGCTAGATGAATGACTACAGACACCAGAGTGGTGTAACAAGAACCTTTCATCCCCCCTTGCTTAATCCGTTTTGGGGGCATTTCATCACTTCTAGGGCAATTTGATCAAATGTTGGGAAATACCTTATTATTTCTACTCACATTAAAAAAGAACTCTGGATCCGATTTGCAAATGCAGAGTAAATACAGAATTTTACTCTTTATTATTTTTCATCCCAATATCAGAAATTAACGAGCCCACGTTAATTTCTGACCCCGATAGACACCCAAACTCGCTCATAGAATCCCTAGCATTGATTCTAACATTGTATATTTCAATGTGATTTCAGAAAATGGATACCAGCGGGGCTAAAGTGCTGGAGACGGCGGATGACATCCAGGAGCGCCGGCAGCAGGTGCTGGACCGGTACCGGCGCTTCAAGGAGCTGTCCATGGTGCGGAGGCAGAAGCTGGAGGACTCGTACCGCTTCCAGTTCTTCCGACGCGATGCCGACGAGCTGGAGAAGTGGATCCAGGAGAAGCTGCAGATCGCTTCCGATGAGAACTACAAGGATCCCTCCAACCTGCAGGTGGGGCTGTTTGGGGATGCTGGTGTGTGTGTGTTATGGGTTAAAATATGGTCAATCAAATCAATACTATTATGGTCTGGTATTGCTTTGACGTTCCATACCAATTTCAGTGGTTCTCTAATGGACATCCGCCTGTCCAATTCCATCTCTACTGTCGTGTGTGTGTGTGTGTGTGTGTGTGTGTGTGTGTGTGTGTGTGTGTGTGTGTGTGTGTGTGTGTGTGTGTGTGTGTGTGTGTGTGTGTGTGTGTGTGTGTGTGTGTGTGTGTGTGTGTGTGTGTGGTATCATACGTTGCTGTGTCTTATAAATTATGTGTATGACTCGTGTAGTGAGTGTTTGAACGTCTTTGTTGTATTCCTACGGACTCATTAAGGTGAATTCGTGGACTGTGGGACGAAATGCATAATAGTATTAAAAACGACCAAAATGTAATTACTCCATTACAAAACTAGTTTCATACTGGATATTCATTTAGGATATGCTAGTGGAGTAATTGGGTTTGAACTTGAAAACAAACTGCAATGTGCCTATGGGAAAATAATGGCTATTATCTTAGTAAGAAGAAAATGTGAATTAATTTAGTGTAACACAAAACAATTCTCACACACCGTAAATGACTAATTTCAGTCTTTCCATTATTTTCTTTGTGTAAATAGCGTCATGTTAATATGGCGGCAGCAAGTCACTGATCACTTTCATATCTTACATTGGTTGTTTTGCTTTGACTGGCCTTGCATCCTTTAAGGGTCTCCTCACTGGGGTTTGTGTCTGTGTGTCTACAGGGCAAGCTCCAGAAACACCAAGCGTTTGAGGCTGAGGTACAGGCCAACGCTGGAGCCATCATCAAACTGGACGAGACCGGCAACCTCATGATCACTGAGGGACACTTTGCTTCAGAGACCATCCGCGTAAGAGAGAGACATACACACACACACGCCCACACACACACAAATGTGTATTCTTTGCTTAATTCTGTAATCTGTGATTCAGTCTTTCACGCCGTACCGGACACAACAGAGACCCATAGTTACAAGTACCAATATGATTGAGTACATTCAAGTAGGTGCTGGTGTCCTCTGAGCTTCTCCCTGAGTGCTGTGACGACTGTTTCAAATTCTGCCCTTCTGAATCTCTTGTTCTTGTTCTTGTCCCTTTCTTCCTAAGGATTCACTGTGAAGCCAAACGTCGGGTTATTGTAGATAGAGCATGCCATTTTTTTTTTTCAAGCAGGAAATAATGCTTAATATTTCTTGATGACGCATGGGTCAAACATATATTTTCTCTGTAACAGGGCTATTGATTACAATTGTGGTTACAGTAACCATGGATATATTTGTAATAATATCCTAGCACAAATTAAATATATATCTTTAATTTGTGCTAGGACATTATTTGTAATAATGTCCTAGCACAAATTAAAGATATGTGTATTTGTTTATACTCTTTTCTATTGTGTGAATATAGCTAAACCTGCTTCTACCTCCAAGTTTCTACCTCATTTGTAAAAAAAAAATCCCAGTTTCATTCAAATGAAATAAATTTTTGCCATCTCTTCGTCCTATCCATTCTTCTGTCTAACCACCGCGTCCTGTGTTCTTATCCTCATGTTTCCATGGAAACAGACTCGTTTGGAGGAGCTTCATCGCCTGTGGGACCTGCTGCTACTGAAGACCAAGGAGAAGGGCATGAGACTGCTGCAGGCGCAGAAACTGGTGCAGTACCTGCGCGAGTGCGACGATGCCATGGACTGGATTAGTGACAAGGTTGGACTCCCGTTAAAAACATGGTCAAAAACAACAACATATCAAACATTTTTATAAATAAAAAGAATTTCTCGTGAAAATTGTACTTCAGGAGGTTGTCTATAATGTAAAAAAAAGTATGTATTATTGGTTTGTTGTATTCACATGATGTCATCAATAAGCTTATTTGTATGGACTATGTATATAGAGGCAGGATAGTCTAGTGTTTAGGGTGTTAGACACTCAGTGTAAAAATTCTCATCCAATTTCTCATCTTGAACAAGATGCCTTCACCGTATCTGTATCTAAAAGAAAATCATTGTGAGTTACCACTAACTGTGGTAAGGACTCCTGAACACTATTTATCCTCTGAGGGAAATTCATGTGTTTACAGCAGCAAATTACAGAACAGAAGGGGATACGGTGCATATTCCGGGGAAATAACTAACGCTAAGCTATATTATAAGATGTATACGGCTTGCTAACGGGGTTGGGACAATGAGAGAATAAAGAATAGAAGAAAACAAACAAAAACAAAAACAATTCCCTATCTACAAATCTGCAAACGTACAATTACAAACGCCCTGTAATTATACAAACACCCTGCGCTGGTCCACCTCCAGGAGACCATGGCCACCTCGGAGGAGCTGGGCCAGGACCTGGAGCACGTGGAGCTCCTGCAGAAGAAGTTTGAGGAGTTCCAGACGGACCTGGCTGCCCACGAGGAGCGCGTCAACGAGGTCAACCAGCTGGCGGGCAAGCTCACCCAGGAGGCCCACCCCGAGGCGGAGCTCATCATGCGCAAGCAGGACGAGGTCAACGCCGCCTGGCAGCGCCTCAAGGGGCTGGCGCAGCAGAGGCAGGGCCGGCTGTTTGGGGCGGCCGAGGTGCAGCGCTTCAACAGGTGAGAGGACAAAACACAATGTCGTTTCACGAGGTTTTATGTCTCATGGACCCCCATCAGTACGCCGCAAGTACCCGTTGACCGACGCCAAAACGGATGTTTTAGTTTTATTGTTAAGCGTCATGATTCATATTGTAGTGGCCTAGGCGTTTAAAATGGAGGTTGATGTTGTTATACCTACAAAACAAAAATGAGAGGTACCCCCCCCCCCCACCCCCCAGGAAATCAGTGATTTAGATAATCTACAATAAATCACAGCATATCTTTTATGGTGTCGTATCAGTAAGACCAGGAAGCAGGGTTGAGTATTTCAGCTTTCGGGATTCTGCTCCAACAACAGGGATGTGGACGAGACCATCAGCTGGATCAAAGAGAAGGAACAGCTTATGGCCTCCGATGACTTTGGCCGGGACCTGGCCAGCGTTCAGGCCCTGCTGCGCAAGCACGAGGGCCTGGAGAGAGACCTGGCCGCCCTGGAAGATAAGGTAGGGGCATTAGAAGTCAATCAAGTCAAGCCACACCAGGGGCAGATAATGGTTTAGTAAAAACACTGAGGGTTGATATAAAAACAAAAACCCCAAGCGGCTTGTACAAATATCTCACCCGTACAAATAGGGAATAAATAAATAACAAATAAAAGCTAAATGGTACTACTATGACAACATGGCAAACTGTTTTCACTCTATCTGTGTTGTGCTGGATAAACAAAAGACGATATACAACCAAAACATTGTGTTTTATTACTGTTGATTATGTATTTGCCATTATATCACACTTTTCTATTCACTACATTGGTGTTGCAGTAGTTTCCATAGTAGCAACACGGTTATTATGGGATGGTGACAGATGGTGTAGGTATCAATGAGCCCCATGGTATTTTCCAGCCGTGCAACACGCAGGTATAGTTATAAAACCTTGTGAGTAACTTCCTGTTTGCTGGACCAATCAGGTGAACACGCTGGGTGTGGAGTCGGAGCGTTTGCAGCAGACACACC
Organism: Lota lota; assembly: GCA_026745465.1. Taxonomy (NCBI): domain Eukaryota; kingdom Metazoa; phylum Chordata; class Actinopteri; order Gadiformes; family Lotidae; genus Lota; species Lota lota. The sequence continues at coordinate 2,149,429 of JACYXH010000416.1, read as the reverse complement.
CCCAGAACGCGGCCCAGATCCACCTGAAGAAGGACGAGCTGGTGACCAACTGGGAGCAGATCAGAACCCTGGCCGCCGAGCGACGCACCCGCCTCAACGACTCCTACCGGTAAAGACTGCGGCACCGGAGATATATTATGATCCACATAGTTACGGTTGTTGCATGTTGTAACGTGTGTGTGTGTGTTCCCCCCCCCCACCAGGCTGCAGCGCTTCACGGCTGACTTCAGGGATCTGACCAGCTGGGTGACGGAGATGAAGGCGCTGATCAACGCTGACGAGCTGGCCAATGACGTGGCCGGAGCTGAGGCCCTGCTGGACCGCCACCAGGAACACAAGGTAAAACACACACACACGCGCGCGCACACGCACACGCACACATACATATACACACATATACACATACATATACACATACATACATACATACATATGGACACATCCCTACAGACACACACAAATACATTCATATGGACACGCACTTGCATACAGACACACACACACACCAGACAGCAAAACACAATCACAATCGCACCTCACAGCAAAACCCACATGCCTCACAGACAGTTATGTTTTGTGAAACAGTGTGGTCTAGTATACATTTGAGCACAACATGCAGTCTTTGATAAAGCATATTAAGAGGACGTAGCCATTTCAATAACCATATAAATATGTCTGACCACAAATTAAATGTATATCAAATTATATTACTCGTGAATTATTCAATGAGCTTTTAACTAGTTCCTGGTGTTTGAATATTGACGTACCTGTTTTGCTTTCTACCTTGGTTGCTCTTGTTGTGCTAAGCCCTATGGTTCAATGACAGCATTTGTAGTATCTCTTCATGCTCATGTGTTGTTCTGTGTTGTAACAGGGTGAAATCGACGCCCACGAGGACAGCTTCAGGGCTGCCGATGAAGCTGGCCAGGCCCTGCTCAACACAGGCCACTACGCCTCAGAGGAGGTCAAGGAGAAGGTGGGCCCCGCAACACACACACATACACAATTTAGTTGTCGTTACATTATTTTTTTAAAACTGCAATGAAGAAGGTTTGTGGTAACAAGATGAGATGATAATTTGTTGATCCCAGAGGGGAACCACAGCAGCAAGTAATGGACCGTACTAGAATAAAAGACATACAAATGAAAATGAAAAAATATACAAAAATAGGCCTGTATACACTTTCGGAGTCATAGAATTGTAGATGCAAAAATAAATGTAAAAACATAGTACATTCATAATATACACCGTGAAATAATTCTGCGTGTGTGTAGCTGGGCATCCTCTCTGAGGAGAAGGAGTCTCTGCTGGAGCTGTGGGAGCTACGCCGGCAGCAGTACGAACAGTGCATGGACCTGCAGCTCTTCTACAGAGACACGGAGCAGGTGGACAACTGGATGAGCAAGCAGGAGGTACCGGATCCATCGCCACCACACATCCTGCTCAGCTAAAGAATACATTCATTATTTTGTTTCTTGGATATTATTGGTTGGTGATCTATGGAAATTAGAATGGTGCTCAACACACCCAACGGCCAATGATGTGAGGTGTTGAACGGGAAATATTATTCAAAACTAAGTGTACTGGTCGGGGACGAGGGAGAAAATCCGTTATTGATTTAAAAATAATAATTCTGACTTCAAAGACTTGACTACAATGTATTCGGTTTGATGGAGCACGATCATAGGAAGACGGTTGGCAGCATGCACAGGCAGGATTTACCTAGCATCTTCCCAGAAATGATGGGTGTTCACTGTACATGGTTGTTATAGAGAAACATCCAACAGTCTAGGTAGGATTATTAACAAAACTAAAGAGGGAGTGCTCACGGTCTAGACCGATAGCCTAAGTTGATTATCATACACAGTACATTATTAGGCAGGCAGGGGGGCAATGCTCATGTCTGGAGAAATCAAGACAGCCAAGGGATTTTACACAATAACGAAGTGAAGCGGTCGATTACAGCTGGATAAGGAAGACATGCTTCAGTATCAAGTGTCTTGGCTGCAGTGACGATACGAAAGCTACTTAACATAACCCCTTTTCAGTTGGGGGGAGCGGAAGGGAGCTAATCTTTAGGTGCAAACAGAATTTGTACAAAGGCTTATAACATTTCCACAATGATCAGATTTTTCATGGAGTGTGTCTGTGTGCTGTGTACAGGCGTTCCTTCTCAACGAAGACCTGGGCGACTCGCTGGACAGTGTGGAAGCCCTGCTGAAGAAACACGAGGACTTTGAGAAGTCGCTCAGCGCACAGGAGGAGAAGATCACCGTAAGTCGTCATACATGATCACCCACTATTATAGTTATGACGGTTCTTATTATTTTCAACCTTTTGACCTTTTTAAGCTTCGATCACGTTTACATCGTAGAACAATACTCCAATCGCATTGAGTCATGGGTCGGCCGATGATAGCATAGGATTTAATCAAGCTGAACCTACCCACTCTCTCTAGGCCCTGGATGAGTTCGCTACCAAGCTCATCCAGAACAACCATTACGCCAAGGAAGATGTCGCTACCCGCAGAGACGCTGTAAGTACTGCCGTTGACATTGCTTGGCTCTGTATGGCTAGGCCCATATGAGCCACAGATAAACACAGAATATATATCGAAGTCAAAGTGTTTTGTTTATCAAATGCACAGTATAATAACACAGGGTCATTCTGGACACTGAAACTCTTGTGACATTGCAAGGGTCGTCAACGTTATAAAAATGCAATGTATAAAATGCAATAAAACTGAAATAAAAAAAAAGTCCCAACATTAAATATACCATTAAAATATACAATCAAGTGACCAAGCAGATATATCCCCCATAGATGATGACGCAGCCGTTTTAACTTTTTAATCCATTGCATCGTGCAGCTACTCAACCGCCGCAACGCGCTGCACGAGCGCGCCCAGTCCCGCCGCGCCGGCCTGGAGGACTCCTTCCACCTGCAGCAGTTCTTCAGGGACTCTGACGAGCTCAAGAGCTGGATCAACGAGAAGATGAAGACCGCCACCGACGAGGCCTACAAAGTAAGAGCCCTTTTCCTCTTCTTCTTTTTTTGTCAGCACGCTGTGAAATGATTGGTTCAATATCTGTCTACGAGATGCAGTTTATCTCATGCAGGATCGCTGAAGATTTATAGCGTTTGTATGTTGTGAGAGTTTGCCATGATTTAAGTTTTTCCTATATATTTTTCTTTTAATGCTCGATACGATAATGATGCATTGGAATTATATAGTGCTTTTCTGAATTGGACACTAAACACAATACAAAAATATAAGTGTAAGACCCAGAAAGGATGACCGAGAGGTGAGGGGAGAGTTGGATGTTGTACGTCATGTTAACATGCCTTCTACTGTCTCTCTCCTCTCTCTTCTCCCCAGGATCCCTCCAACCTCCAGGGGAAGGTCCAGAAGCACCAGGCCTTCGAGGCGGAGCTGTCAGCCAACCAGAGCCGCATCGACGCTCTGCAGAAGTCTGGCCAGGAGCTTCTGGACGGGAAGCACTACGCCTCAGACGAGGTGGCCGGGCGCATGGAGGAGGTCAGCTCTCAGTGGAAGAAACTGCTGGAGGCCACCGAGCTCAAAGGTACATCCACGGGGAATATATATATATTTTTCTGTATTTTAAATTAGAATTGATTTGATTTATAGAGATGCTTCCGACACAAACGTTGGTCCGTTGACGTCATTGGTCCGGGATTTGCAGGATTTCTTTCAGCGAAAACAAAATTGATGTTGCAGGCCGTGAATTGTTTTTGTTCTTCACAACATGCGTATGAGAGTACAACTCGCATACAGAGCCACTCTGCATTGCTTCGTTCTGCAAAATCCTTACTTAAAATGATTGGAATTGGAGTCCTATTAATAGTCTCTAGAATAGTAGACAAGGTGCCGATTGGGGGTTATAACGTATATCTTGGATGTCAACCCGTATCTCCACTCATCCAGGCATCAAGCTGCGTGAGGCCAACCAGCAGCAGCAGTTCAACAGGAACGTGGAGGACATCGAGCTGTGGCTGTACGAGGTGGAGGGCCAGCTGGCCTCCGACGACTACGGCAAAGACTTGACCAGCGTCCAGAACCTGCAGAAGAAACACGCTCTGCTGGAGGCCGACGTGGCCGCACATCAGGTACGCGCATACAAACACACACACACATATGCATACAAACGTACACACACACACTACTGGGGGAGGAGGTGTGCACGTGTGTGTGTCCTAACCTCATCTGATCAGCACACTCTTTATTGACACATTCATGGAATTGATTTCTGTTATTACGCGTCTCTGATGCCAAATGTTGTTCTAATCTGCATTAATTATCATCCCAACAGGACCGCATCGATGGCATCACCATCCAGGCCCGCCAGTTCCAGGAGGCCGGCCACTTTGACGCCGACAACATCCGCAAGAAGCAGGAGGCGCTGGTGACCCGCTACGACGCCCTGCGTGAGCCCATGACGGCCCGCAAGCAGAAGCTGTCCGACTCGCTGCGGCTCCAGCAGCTCTTCAGGGACGTGGAGGACGAGGAGACCTGGATCCGCGAGAAGGAGCCCATCGCCGCCTCCACAAACCGAGGTCTGTATTCTCTCTCGTAAAACTAGCAAAGAAACGTTGTCTTGCACTGTTTCCATGCTGGAAGTACAATGGAATTTGTAGGACTATCTTCCACAGTTTAGAAGGGGCTGCAGTAACCTGCTATGAATTGTCCGTTCTGCTGAATTTGTTAGTTGTCAAACCTGGCGAAAAACCTTTTTAATCTGGCTTTCCAAAGTTGATGGTCTTGGCAATTGATTATTTGTCCCCCATCCTTTTCATCCATTGTTATGAATGTATTCTGTAATGTATGTAGTATAAAAAAAAACTTAAAAAAAAACTTTCGGCCTCTGCTTGAAAATATATAAATAAAGTCACTAATATTCTATTATAAAATTATTTTATAGAGGCCTGAAATGTGGACCCTTACGTCTCGTCCGTTCACTAGTCAGATGCATTTGAATTGACCCACTGCTGTGCGGATCCTCTTGTTCAGGCAAAGATCTGATTGGAGTGCAGAACCTCCTGAAGAAGCACCAGGCCCTGCAGGCGGAAATCTCGGGCCACGAGCCCCGCATCAAGGCCGTCAGCCAGAAGGGAGACGCCATGGTGGAGGAAGGTAAGGAGGACTCAACGCTACTCTTCATGAAGTGCTCATCATCGTTTAAGGTGTTTTGACGTGTCGACAAACTTTCATTCTCATTCATTGGCAATCAATGAACATGAATTTAATAATATAATAAATAATAATTAAACAAGAAACACTACGCACAGCACTTTGTAAAGTTACATTTGTCGTCAAACTTTAATTGAATGCAATTTTATTTGATATAACTGAGGAAAATCGATATAATGTGTCAAATCTTCACTAGTCCAATACAATCAGACACAAGCTCAAATCTCCACAGCACAAACTTGATGGGCAGATAAACCAACCATAATTTCCCTCTCGTTTCCCAGGGCACTTTGCTGCCGAGGAGGTGAAGGTGAAGCTGGGCGAGCTGAACGGCCGCTGGGACACGCTGAAGGGCAAGGCGTCCCAGCGCCGCCAGGACCTGGAGGACTCTCTGCAGGCCCAGCAGTATTTCGCCGACGCCAACGAAGCAGAGTCCTGGATGCGGGAGAAGGAGCCCATCGTGGGGAGCCTGGACTACGGCAAGGACGAGGACTCTGCCGAGGTAACGGATGGAGGGGCTACTTAGTGGGTTAGGGTGTTTGAAAGGGACCGGGTTCGATCCCCAGTGTCCGCAGCCTGATCTGTACCCCTGCTACCTGCTCCTTAATAACATGTATCAGTAGCTTTGGATAAAAGCGTCTCCTTAATGACTTCATGGTGAATAGTGAATGGTAATGATGACAGTACAGCAGGGAACTATTGTTCAGCCTCTCAAAGCCCCATGAGCTGCCTTTTTCTTCCATTTTTTTAAGTGTGTCAAGAATGTTTGTCGGTGTGTTTCCCCCAAAAATCGACCAATTCATTTAACTAGTGGCTTCAAAGAATATATTTTTAAGAGCAGTAATTAGGAAACTGACATTGGGTTTAAAAGATTAGAATAGCTGCTAACTAGAATGTAGTTATTGGAAATACCAACGAGAAAATGACAGACGCTATCGTTCTCTTTCACTTTGTGACAAATCATTACAGTGTATGACCTATGGCCTCATTTCCTGTAGGCTCTGCTGAAGAAGCACGAGGCCCTGATGTCTGACCTGAGCGCCTACGGCAGCAGCATCCGCGCGCTGAAGGAACAGGCCCAGTCCTGCAGGGTAAGTCCCCGCCCCCATGGGGATGATCACTGCACACACGGTGGGCGGTCACTGTGTAAAGCAGTCGACACATGATGAGTGTCCAGCAAAGACACCGCTTAACTTTCGCTACCTCACGGTGATTATCAATATTATAACGGTGAATACGAAAACACCTAAAGACCCACCTCTTCCGAGATCGCCTCACAAGTCGACTCATCTTTCTGATCTGTGCTTGTCTAGCGCTAGTCGTCTAGTACACACTTTACTGTACTATTGTTGCTGCTTTGAAAGCACTTTGATGTATATCGACTGTAACCTTTTGCACTTCCAGTAATAAATACAAATAAATTACTACAAAGCACTGGAACCTTTTTTTCTTTGCCACTCCAATGTGAATTGTGTGCTTTGGTTGTTCTAAGTTTCACTTGTGGATTAAAAATAAAAGCATCAGCTCAATGACTAAATGTGGATGTTGTGATCTGTTGTAACCACAGCAACAAGTGGCCCCCACAGACGACGAGACAGGGAAGGAGCTGGTCCTGGCCCTGTACGACTATCAGGAGAAGAGCCCCCGTGAGGTCACCATGAAGAAGGGAGACATCCTCACCCTGCTCAACAGCACCAACAAGGTGCCTCCCCACGACTCCCCCAAAAATACAAATAAGTGGAAATCTCCAAGATTTTCATGTAAATTAATGTCTGTTAAGTCACTATCTATCCCTGAATGAGGTAACACAATGGTGATTGAGCCCTTGAAGACTCCGCCATTCTCAGAGTTCATGCCCTTTATAATCATCCCGTGTTCCCATGTCTTCATCTCTCCAGGACTGGTGGAAGGTGGAGGTGAACGACCGCCAGGGCTTCGTACCGGCGGCCTACGTGAAGAAGCTGGACCCCACCCAGTCGTCGTCCAGAGAGAACCTCCTGGATGAGCAGGGCAGCATCGCCCTGCGCCAGGACCAGACGGATAACCAGTCAGTCACTCTCACAACAAAACCCTCTCTTTGTGTGTGTGTGTGTGTGTGTGTGTGTGTGTGTGTGTGTGTGTGTGTGTGTGTGTGTGTGTGTGTGTGTGTGTGTGTGTGTGTGTGTGTGTGTGTGTGTGTGTGTGTGTGTGTGTGTGTGTGTGTGTGTGTGTGTGTGTGTGGAAGTTTCACTAACACATGGTTTGGGTGTTTTTCTATATACCTTTGTGTGGGATTCAGTATTTAAGTACACATATTCTGTACTTTATTACTGAATATACTATTAGGGTGTTTTCGTTGTTTCTTAACCGCTAACCTCTATTTTTCCATCTTATTTTCGAATGTTCGTTATAATATTTATCTTCTCTCTCTTGCGGTTTCCCTCTCTCTCTCTTGCTCTGTCTTTCTCTCTTTCTCTGCCTCTATCTCTCTCTCACTCTGCTTCTTTCTCTTACTTGCTCTCACTCTGCCTCTCACTCTCTCTCTGCCTCTCACTCTACCTCTTTCTCTTGCTTTCTCTGCCTCTCTCTACCTCTTTCTCTTGCTTTCTCTGCCTCTCTCTCTCTGCCTCTCGCCCGTTGTTTAACCACTAAAACTCTGCGTCTCTCGCCGTCCTGGTTGTGCCCCTGCTGCGTGCAGGCTGGTCACCAAGGAGGCGTGCAGCGTGTCTGTACGCATGAAGCAGGTGGAAGAGCTGTGAGTAAGACCCCCCACCCCGAACCCCCGAAACATCCCCATCTCCCTCTGCGTGTCGTGGTGATCGTACCCCCAAAAACACCTCATCCGCCCAGCTGTTCAGTCCATACCCGTCGCCCGCCCACCCCCATACCCCCAACTACGCTGTTCCATTCTGTGTTGTGGTTGTTCTCGTTGTTGTTACATCACCAGCCTCATCTTCTATCACCGAGGGATAGAAGCAGCATCGTCTCCTCTTTGTGACATCATCACCCCCTTTCACATCCCAGGCCTGTCCTCTGGGATGTGTGTGTGTGTGTGTATGTATGTGTGTGTGTTTGTGTGTGTGTTTGTGAACGCCTCATTGCAGTTCTATGTACCTCTGATAGACTGTAGTCTATCGACGGTAATCAGAACATTTTCAATCCAGTTCTTCCAACCACCAGGCGGGCCACAAGGATCAGGTCTGATCCTTGATACCCCCAGTAGGGAACTCTTTATCTAGGGAATCAGGGGTGTAAGTGATGGATCGGGAGAAAGTGTTGAGCACAGGTGGTCCCTGAGGAATGGATTAAAAACCATGGCATCTCATATCACGAATGTGAAAGCTACAGTTGAACAATTATAAGAAACGGATTGGTTAGAGCTATTACTTTATTAATGTATTCTGATTGCCTTTGAGGGCACCTAGGATCTTGATCCATGCAGTATTAATATTCTATTACCAATGACTGGGCTGTATGTACTCCACTGCTTTATATTCTGTTTACACATCTCATAAGGAAATTGAGCCTTGCCTAGTCCATTCCCAATGGGGATTTATTTCATAATCCTAAAATCAGACCTTGAGCAGACAAACTTTGCCCTTGTTTATCCTCTGTCGCGTTGCCGTGGTATCCATGAGTCACCGGTCTGTGTTCCGTGGTGAAAAGGTACGGCACCCTGCTGGAGCTAGGCGAGAAGCGCAAAGACATGCTGGAGAAGAGCTGCAAGAAGTTCATGCTGTTCCGCGAGGCCAACGAGCTGCAGCAGTGGATCAACGAGAAGGAGGGCGCGCTCACCAACGAGGAGATGGGCTCCGACCTGGAGCAGGTGGAGGTGCTGCAGAAGAAGTTTGACGACTTCCAGAAGGTACTTTTCATTAGGAAATTGTATTTTGAATTATTTGCCTTTTTTTTCTATGGCGTCGTTGTAATTCACTTCATAAGCTATGATGCTCTGTTTTACTTTATAAAACTAAACAACAATAAGACTTTAAATAAAATATGGGTACAATAATTGACCATTCATTTATTAGTTAATGCTAATAACCCTTTAACTAACATTTAATTAACTAATGGTCTAGTCATCATTTAATAATGGTGTTCATGAGTAGTAGCAATGTTAATGTAAATGCGGGATTTTATTTTATTAATTTGTTTATAAGCCATTATTGATCATTACACACAGGTGTTTCAGTGACTTAAGTGATCCACCAGTATATGCTACATCATTGAAACTACATACGATCGACCGTTACACACATACATAAGAGTCCCGTGTTGGATGGTGACGTGTATCTGAACGGAGGCATGTTGTCTACCAGGACCTGAAGGCCAACGAGTCTCGTCTGCGGGACATCAACAAGGTGGCGTCCGAGCTGGAGTCTGAGGGCCTGATGGCCGAGGAGGCTCCCATGATGCAGTCCCAGGTACCGTCCACAGGCACACACAGGGGGGCCCGCCCCGGCTGGGTCTTTAAATATAGTTTTTGTTTTTAAATAATGGGATTTGATGGTCTCACAGGAAATGCTGTTACTAATTCAAGTTTTGTACTTTTTCTAAAAGAAAGTGTGTTCTATGGGAAATGCTTCCTTTGTGAAAGGAAATTCTAAATGCAAAAACGTTATAGGCTTAAATGTTAACTTTGAATTCATTATTTTTAATTGCAGCAACAAGAAATGCTTGGATCCGCCCCTGGCAAGGTTAGCGACATATTTATACATCCTTAAAATAGCCTGTTAAAGTATTGAAATAGGAAACGTAATGCATATTACTGACTCAAATATTCTTCCTGAATAGGATGAAACCGACTTAAAGAATGCCTCTCCATGGAAGGTAAGTCAGAACCTGTCACCTTCAGTCTTTATCCCTTAGTAATACACATGATGCATTTTGTCATTTAATTTTGCTAAAGCAAAAAATGCATCAATTGCAAACATCATATTGACGTTTTTCTTGATCACACTATGATGCTTGATTCTTCTTATGTGGCATGGGGTGTAGCATTTCTGTGGCATCTTTTTTAAAGGGTAATCAAACGGCAAAGTCAAACCTCACACAGCTACCAGTGCAGGTTATGCAATCGTTTCCGATTGGTTTCCAATTGGAGTGTCTGGGACATCACTTGGCACTCATTGGCTCAATCTGTAACTGCAATTACCTATAGGCTACTAGGCTAAGATATTGCTGCTTCTCCCAAGTTAGATTTTTGTGTTTTCTGTTTAATGTAACGTTAGACATGGCTTGAACAACAGATCCAATATCTACACCCACAGGTTTTTAAACCTATAGTGTTGTACAAGAAGTCTCAAGATGTCCTCATTGTTGACCAAATCAGAAAGTGATCCCCCATGCCAGTGTGTTACCATGGTTGCGGTGTTTGCTATCCTCTTGATGATTTTGAGTGATTTTGGACGGAGGTTCTTCTTTGAAGAACCACGAGGCCCTGATTTGGGAACTCCAATCACTCTCCTCTGACTGCTGTGGTGTTGTCTGTCTCTGTACCCCTGTGACCTTTGACTTGTAGAATGTACGCTTGGCCGTTCAAACGACGGCTAACTTTAATACCATCAAGGTAAGATCCATGGGAGTATTTCGACCCCCGCCTTGAATCCGCTCATCCTCTTGCATCAGTGTGCTGCATCGTGATTTATGTCGATACATTTATACCATTTTTTGGTTTACCTAACCTCCCCTTGTCATGGTTTGATATGTCTTTTTATTTCTTCCTAACCCTAGTCATGTTTGTGTCGAGTCTCTAGTTTTACGTTAGTTTCCTTTATTATTTATTTATTTTATTTTCTGTCCCTTGTTTAATTGTATTGTTTTCGTCAATTATTTGGTTGTTGTATCCTGTTATGTTGTCTGTCACTCCCCCTCCATGCATCCAGTTTTTCACTGTTGGACCGTTGGCTTGAAATGTCTGCCGAACTTCGGCTGTCTCTCTGTATTGTCCATGTGCATGGAATAGCCCTAGATCACACTCTCTAGTTTGCTACTTTATTAGCTGAAATATACAAATATTTAATTGTCACAGCCTGAAGAGTACGATTATTTGTTGACGTACTGTAGGTTGTTATTCTTGTCTTATCTCAAAGATCTTGTAGATTTGATTTTGTGGCAAATTGAACGTGACTGGATTAGAACGAAGGCTTACTGCACACATGGCAGAGGGAGTTTACAGTGTTTCTTATAGAAGGGGATGTGTGATGCTGGGTTGTGGTTGTGTTTCCAGGAGTTGAACAACCGATGGAGGTCCCTGCAGCAGTTGGCTGAGGATAGGAGCAACATGCTGGGCAGTGCCCATGAGGTGCAGAGGTTCCACAGGTATAGACTGCTCACACAGTGACTCTATCTACCTTTTTGTAACCATTCGTGCATGAAAACGTCATGAATTACAATTTTCTTACTTATTTAAAGTAATCTGTTATGAACATGGGACCAAATAGTTTATGATTGAGTTACAACTACTAATAACAAAGAAGGAACATTTGGTGTTTGAATTAAAAATGTTTGCATTGCACAATGCGGTGGGTCACTGCCCATTGGGACATGAAGACCAAGATGGGATTTTGCTCCTCTCTGGTTTTAGGGATGCCGATGAGACCAAAGAGTGGATCGAGGAGAAGAACCAGGCGCTGAACACCGATAACTACGGCCACGACCTGGCCAGCGTCCAGGCCCTGCAGCGTAAACACGAGGGCTTCGAGAGAGACCTGGCCGCCCTGGGAGACAAGGTTAGATGCAATCCAGACCGCTCTCAGCGGAAGGGGACTTCTGCTGCCGATCTGATCTGAAAAAGTTGGAAAATACTACAATTAGAGGACAGGAACCAACAAATGATTTAAAGAGATCAGGACGAGTTTTGTTGCTAGGGAAGTTTGCTCGTTAATGTTGGCGCAGTGAAGAAAAGAGATATAAAATGCACAAAAAAAACAGTGCATTAATATTGCAGAGGAAGAGAAATTAAATATATATAAATATACAAAAAGGAAATGCAACCTGTTTCTGCTTTGTTTGATTTGGGTGTCAAGTAAAAAAAAGTAACGTTGCAACTATTTTGTCAAAATCCAAAAGAGGAATTACAGTATTTAAATGTCATTGAACCAAGGCGCTTTTGCCATATACCTCCTCCTTCTCCTCCCCCGTTCTCTGCTCCCTACCCCCCCTGTCCGGCCCCAGGTGAACTCTCTGGGGGAGACGGCAGAGCGTCTGATCCAGTCCCACCCCGAGGCGGTGGATGACATCCAGGAGAAGTGCACGGAGCTCAACACGGCCTGGAGCAGCCTGGTTGGACGTGCCGACCAGAGGAAGGACAAGCTGGGCAACTCCCATGACCTGCAGCGCTTCCTGTCCGACTTCAGGTAGGGAGAACTGCTGCTGCTGCCTCCCATTCGCTTTACATTCAGTTGTTTTTAGCAGCTTTTATCCAAAGAGGAGCGCCAAAGCAGAGAATCAGAATTGGAGTCGCTAGAAAAGAAAGTTGTAGTGCCGCCTAGTTTACCTAGTTTAAATCTAGTTTAAAACAACAACAACAGAACAGAGTGCAGAGTAGCTCTAGATATCATAAATGCAAGTGAAGTCATTTTTGTAGCCATTTTCTTTTCATCTTCTGGTTTTAGCATGGAGCCACCTGGCACATGTGTATTTTATTGTAGAACCAAATTATAAAAGTAAGAGTCCTGTTCTCTATTCCAAATTAGGTGTAGGACTTTTACTTTGTAAACCTTTGTAAAGTCACCCCCATGTGTTAAAGTTAGGCTTTGTTTGTGGTAGAAACATGAGGTGACATTATAAGGCGGTAACAAGCGGGGGAATCGATAGCACTGGAATATAGATGTCAAAACGCAGACTCAGACCAACTCCTTCTGATCGTTCTGTTCCCTGTGTTCAGAGATCTGACGTCCTGGATCAACGGCATCCGAGGCCTGGTGTCCTCAGAGGAGCTGGCCAAAGATGTGACCGGAGCTGAGGCCCTTCTGGAGAGACACCAGGTAACAGAGCTCTACACACAGAACCTCCCACTGCTGTCAATATTGGCTGTTCAATCATGAAACTGATGGGGATTGTGTCATGTCGAGGGAATTATTTCCACACGTTTTTGTCCTAGGAAAAAGTCAGAGTAGACGTCTATCTAATAATATCAAGATTAATAACCATAGTATCTATCTTGTATCAAGAAGATTATATGATGCAACCAGAGGCTGTATTTAAAATGAATAATCACATTTTCAGATATTGTAGAAAATGTGCAACAACAAAAACGCTACTCTATTGGTCCATTCCCTCATCTTTTCGTATTATTTTTGCAGGAACACCGCACTGAGATCGACGCCCGCGCCGGAACCTTCCAGGCCTTTGAGCAGTTCGGCCAGCAGCTGCTGGCCCGGGGCCACTACGCCAGCCCAGAGATCCAGCAGAAGCTGGAGGCCCTGGACAGCGAACGGGCCGGCCTGGAGAAGGCCTGGGTGCAGCGCCGCATGATGCTAGACCAGTGCCTGGAGCTCCAGGTACAATCCCGTCCCCAACACCTCGCACCATTTCTTTGCATACTTGTATTCATTGATCATTTAGATTTTTGGATTTTATCAAAACATTTTGGAATGACAAATTACTAAATGCCAACAGAAAGCTACCATTATTAGTGCCCATTTTGGCACATATCTCATCCCTTGCCCTCCCTGGAAGGAGGGATCCCTCTTCTGTGTTCCTTCTCAAGGTTTTCCTTGAGATTTAGGGAAGCTTTTAAAAAGTGAAATTGGTATTTGTATTCATGTGTTTTGCAGCTCATTCCGGATCAATGTTAAAAACCATAAATGCATCCCTGTTTAGCATCTTCTGAGTCTTTTGACTAGTGAATGAGTCTTTTGACTAGTGAATGAGTCTTTTGACTAGTGAATGAGTCTTTTGACTAGTGAATGAGTCTTTTGACTAGTGAATGATTCTTTCGACTGGGGAGTGAGGCTTTCCACTGGAGAGTGAGGCTTTTGACTGGGGAGTGAGGCTTTTGACTGGGGAGTGACTGAAAGATGTGAAGTATTGACCCGCTCCTCCTCCTCTTCTTCTCTCCCCCCCGCAGCTCTTCAACCGGGACTGCGAGCAGGCGGAGAACTGGATGGCGGCCCGCGAGGCCTTCCTGGCCAGCGACGACAAGGGAGACTCTCTGGACAGCGTGGAGGCGCTGATCAAGAAGCACGAGGACTTCGACAAGGCAATCACCGTGCAGGTCAGCATCCACCACCACCTCCACCACACACATGTTGTTTGTGGGGTTTAAACAGAGGAGGAGATAAGATAATACTGTATTGATCCCAGACAGGAGATTCGGCCGCCAGAAGATCAAGTACAGGACAGTAGTAGATGATATATATATTTTGCCCCCGGCACTGGGTAGCAGCATGACTAGGATTCGTCTTGACCCATGACGTTATTGCCGGTTCCGAGCTGAACTCCCTTCTTCTCGTGACAGGAGGAGAAGATCGCCGCACTGCAGTCGTTCGCCGACCAGCTGATCGGAGCCGACCACTACGCCAAGCCGGAGATCTTCAACCGCCGCAACGAGGTCCTCGACAGGTTAGTCACCATGGCAACGCGACACCTTGTCACCCTGGTGCCACGGTGCTGTCGCGGTCACTCATTATGAGGGGATGCAGGTCATCCGTGTCATTGTGCATTCAAATATGAAAAATGCTCCTCAAAGATCCTTTACGTGGGAGTATTTGGTCTGAGCGCACCACTGTACTAACTGTTCCATAGGTGGCTTCGCCTGAAGACCCAGATGATCGAGAAGCGCTCCAAGCTAGGCGAGTCCCAGACCCTGCAGCAGTTCAGCCGCGACGTGGACGAGATCGAGGCCTGGATCAGCGAGAAGCTCCAGACGGCCACCGACGAGTCCTACAAGGACCCCACCAACATCCAGGTATACACACTCTGTTAGCCTAGCGGCTAGCTATTAGCCTAGTGGTTAGCCTAGCTGTTTCCTTCTCTGGACCTTCAAGATAGTTTCAGAGGTGTGCGTGGTGCCAACCCCGACCGCACACTTTCAGAAAACTTTGAGCTTTGGTGGTCCCATTCCAGTTGTGCTCAGACTTTTCAAAGGGTCATGTGCGCATTGTCAGGCCATGGTACAACCTCCCTCCAAAAGCAGCTAAATCACTGTACAGTACCTTACATTCTGTGTATAGTGTATATTTGAACAAACTGCTTATATTAAATGAACCTATTCATTTCATGAAAGATTAATGTGTGTGTTTTATTTAATATTGTAGTTATTAAAGATTAAAATGTGTGTGTTTTATTCAACATTGTAGTTATTATGCGGGGAAATATGTTGTCTCGTTACCACATAACAATATGTGTATTTTGTGTCCCGATCGAGACTGAAATTCTCTGTTCTTTCTTATCGTCCTATCTTTTTTTTAGCTATCCAAACTGCTGGTAAGTTAGTAGTGACAGCCGCGCTGACTAACCTCCGACTAGGTTTTCCATGTGTCCGCGTCTTTTTTTTGCTTTTGTGTGTCGTACACAACGTAGAAACAAGAATCGCCACCATCTCTTTTTATGTTCATCCCCTTCATCGGTACTCATTCAGTACTGGCTTCTTTTTGTTTAATTCACATGGGTTTTTAGGTCATTTAATTGTTTTCTTGCTTCATTTGTTACGTTGTAGTTGTGTTTTTGTCATTAGGCGCTACTTGTCATTGCTGGATGTGGCTTCAAAATATATATGTATTTTTTTTTTTTGTCATTTTGTTTGAATGTGGCACGGGAACCTTTAAACTTGCTTCATATGTTTTATATTATTATTATTTTGTAGCAGATACTTGAGAAATAATTAAATTCAACTAGTTCAATTCACATTCAGTTGAACAAAAATATTTTGTTGACTTATAGCAAAATCTTATTTAAAATAAAACATATGCACATTCATTTAAAGACTAGTTTAATAGCAAATGAAGCATGTTTAAGGTGAGCTGATCCTGTCCAAAGGTCTCTTTTAGGAAGTTGATTCTTTAGTGGGCATTGCCCTCCACACTGCCATCTTATGTCTGTCACCCATTTGTCTCGTGTGTGTCTCTGGATGTGCCACATTATTGTCCTGTCCTGGTTGACTTCTCATATTCACTGTGTTTACCTGTTTTTATCACTGTTCATAACTTCACTTGTAGAGTTGCATACATTTAACTTTGACTTAACCTAATTATATTAATAAGGGTTAATTACCTTTTACATTAATACATTTTCTTTTTGGCCTTTGCACTGAATGGCAAGGCTGTATGAAAGCACCGGTATTTTTTGTATTTTTATATTGCCTTAAAATTTGAAAAAAGAATACAGTAGCTTAGAAGAAACATTCACTCACAACCAAACATCACACATTCTTATTACATTAGGACGAAATGCCCTATGCAACACATTCTCATTGCATCTGCTGTGTCCTCCCCCTGTCTGTGTGTGTGCGTGTGTGTGTGTGTGTGTGTGTGCGTGTGCGTGTGCGTGCGTGCGTGCGCGCCCTCAGAGCAAGCACCAGAAGCACCAGGCCTTCGAGGCGGAGCTGCACGCCAACGCGGACCGCATCCGCGGGGTCATCGACACCGGCAACGCCCTCATCCAGAGAGGGGCCTGCTCCGGCAGCGAGGACGCAGTCAAGGTAAGCGCCGCTACAACCGCCGTGTGACGACCGCCGTGTCCTGGTGTGAACTGTCCATGATATTCGAGAATGTGACTGTCGGGTAAACCGTTGGAACCCAGAGGGTTCATCTCCAGGGATTATCGTTTCAATTGAATTTCAGTCAATGGAGTTTGACAATGGACAAACAAAGGGACAAATGTTCCAAAACAAACAACGAAAAAAGAGAGAGTACTACAATTGAATAAAAGGCATTTGACACGCCAATATACTTATGATTTCATAATGAATTGGTGATTAATCATGATGAAATGGTATGCTGCTTGTCTTGGCCGTGTCTCTCTTGTAAAAGAGATTGCATCTCAATGAGACCAACCTAATTGTTAAATAAATCCAATAAAATTAGCAAAATAAAACCCTCTTTTTGCTAACATGCATGATGTCTGTGTTCCTCTAGGTGCGGCTGAATGCCCTGGATGAGCAGTGGCAGTTCCTGGTCCACAAGTCTGCGGAGAAGAGCCAGAAACTCAAGGAGGCCAACAAGCAGCAGAACTTCAACACCGGCATCAAGGACTTTGACTTCTGGCTGTCAGAGGTACACGGAAAGACAGGCCGGGGAAACATTCAGCGAGATTGTTGGTCCAGTTGGGAATGGCATGGCAGAGATAAAAACGATTGTTGATAAAGGATCAGGTATAAAATGCTGCATTTTAAACCTTTTTGTATTCCTCTGAAGGTTGACGCCCTGCTGGCCTCCGAGGACTACGGCAAAGACCTGGCATCGGTCAACAACCTGCTGAAGAAACACCAGCTGCTGGAGGCTGATATCTCTGCCCACGAGGTCAGTATGATGCCCACCTGCCTACTAGTTACAATAATCTGTGGTTATGGAGGTTACGTCGTTTTATAGGATTATGTTGGACATTTTGGAAACATTTGGAAAGGAATACATTTGAAGAAGTTAGATTGTTTGAGGTTGTGGTTTGTGTTTACGAGGTGAGCACTTAATGTTGACATTTCATTTTTAAGAAGTCAGGATAGAGGAAATCCAGGGTAGAGGATTTAGAATTGTAGTTTTATTGTAGTTAAGGACGGAAAGGTTCATTTTTTATTTGACAAAGAATAACATTTGCAGTCCCTTCAGAGATAAGACGAGGGACGGGAACCATTAGGGACCTCACGATATGATATTTGAGTGCCAATACGATATGTTTTGCGATGCGCTAAATATTACCATATGATAGCCAAGTCTTTTGCAAATGTATCCTTTGTGTGGTTATATGTTGGGGTTTGGGTTCCAAAGGTTTCCGACATCGTTTTTTTAAATGAATGTGGCCAAACAGAACAACCTAGTCGATGTGAATTGACTACAGGTGATACACTATACCGCCCTCTGTAGGATAGTATCATCAATTTGCTTCCATTAAGATTGCTGGCGTAATATTTATTTTCTTCCCCTAATTTAGTTTTTTGTCAACCTGACGTAAAGCAAAGAATCCCAATACACGCGTGACTCCATTATTAATATTACATTTTCTCATAATTCCTAACTAACCCATCCTTTGTTCCCCGGTGGCCCCGCAGGACCGCCTGAAGGACCTCAACGGGCAGGCGGACAGCCTGATGGGCAGCATCGCCTTCGACACCACGGTGGTCAAGGACAAGCGCGACGCCGTCAACGGACGCTTCGCCAAGATCAAGAGCATGGCCGCGGGCCGCCGCGCCAAGCTCAACGAATCCCACCGCCTGCACCAGTTCTTCAGGGACCTGGACGACGAGGAGTCCTGGATCAAGTGAGAACCGCCCAGGGACACGCACACACACGCACACGCACACACACACACACACACGCACACACACACACACACACACACGCGCGCATACGTACACACTTACACTCACATAGCATATGCATCACGAACGGAGACTGCAAAAAATTGACAGAAAGAATGTCTATACCCGATAAAGAGTAGTAGATAAACAAAACCTGGTTCTCATCTGACCGGTTCCCTCCGTGTTCTGAACCCCTTCCTCCCTAGGGAAAAGAAGTTGTTGGTGAGTTCGGAGGACTATGGACGTGATTTGACGGGAGTGCAGAATCTGAGGAAGAAGCACAAGAGGCTGGAAGCAGAGCTGGGGGCCCACGAACCGGCCATTCAGGTGAGGGGCCACGACCCAGAACCCTGCTCTCTCTCTCTTCTTATCTTTTGGTTGGAATTAGTTCAAAGCAGCAGCCCTCAGCTATCGTGTCTCTGTAGGCTTCACACTACAGTCGATTCATGATAATTCCTCTTGTAGGCCAGAACCATGTAGAAATGATCACTAGATAGATGCATAGGGGATATATACGTTATTGGTGCCGAACAAGGATTTGCGGATTTTCAGCATACCAATTCACATGATATCGATTTATTTATTTAAGGTTTAGTAATAGTAGAAACCAAGTAAAAATAGATATAATATATTTACTGATAACTATAGTCTCTCCAAATATATTCTCTAACAGTAACGGCTCCCATCCAGTGCAATTTATTAATTTTTTTTACTGGAATATTGTTCTATATATATATATGTGTGTATCATCATGACTCCTGCTGCTCCCACTGGCTTGAGTCTTGTGTGTAGACTGGGTCGGTAACTGTGGTGTGTCTTATGTATCATGCCCAGTCTGTACTGGAGACGGGGAAGAAGCTGTCCGATGACAACACCATCGGCCAGGAGGAGATCCAACAGAGGCTGGCCCAGTTTGTGGACCACTGGAAGGAGCTCAAGGACTTGTCTGGAGCGAGGCAAGTCTCTCCCGTCTCTTTCTGTGCTAACACACATCCTACTCTTTGTCTGAACAGCAATACACCACCAATGATAAACTTCAGGGGTTGCATTTGCTCCAATTGACGTGGGTCAGTGAGGTCGACTGACACCTTTGTAAGCCAATGAGAAAAGCCAATTGTATTGCATGCTATATGATGCTCCCCTCTCCTCTATGGTACACAAGGGACCTGCTTTTCTCCTCAGGGTAGTGTGGGTTGGACGTCTAATAACGGATAGTTGTGTTTGTTTTTGTGTTTTGCGTAGGGGACAGAGGCTGGAAGAGTCGCTGGAGTACCAGCAGTTTGTGGCGAACGTGGAAGAGGAAGAAGCGTGGATAAACGAGAAGTTGAACCTGGTGGGGAGCGAGGACTACGGCGACACCCTGGCTGCTGTGCAGGTACATCAGGTCTCATTGTTTTCACGGCCAACCAAACCTCCCTGTTGGAGCTAATCCCGCCCCCCTTTTTTGACTGATGTCTGGTAGACCCTTTTTCTTCATTTAGGGGTGGGGCTACATTGTTGGTTTTTGCCAACTCCACTAACTAAAATAAGAATCTGGGGGCGAGTGTAGCCAGACATTGTATGGTAACCCAAAACTGCCAAAACAGGTAATAACCCATGCAATAGCATGTGTTTATCCTATAGAGGGCAATTTGAGTCCATATTTACATCGTATCCTACTATATTTAAACTTTGTGAATTTAAGTTGAGATTTGGACCAGGAGCCATCCATAGCACTACTATGTAACACACTACATCACTTTCCATTTCCAATAAGTTGTTTGGGTTTGGTTTTCCTTTTAACGTGTACTAAATTATCGAAATGTTGTTTTTTGCCCCATCCTTCAGGGCCTGCTGAAAAAACACGAAGCATTCGAGACAGACTTTACCGTGCACAGGGACAGGGTCAACGATGTGTGCACCAATGGAGACGAGCTCATCAAGAAGGTAAAAGAAATATGAACAGCAAATTAGAGAGAGTTGAGGTCGACATTGACAGAATATGCTACATCATTGAAACTATGCATTATTGACAATTATACATACTTCGAAAGTAAAGTATTTTCAATTACAAAACTCAACTTCAATAATAAAGAAAGTAAGTGTTTCTGTCCATACGCAAGTCAGGAACACGTGTGACAAACTTATTGGTGTGGATTCCCTAGAACAACCACCATGTTGACAACATCAGTGCCAAGATGGCCGCCCTGCGGGGCAAGGTGTCGGAGCTGGAGCGAGCAGCGGCCCAGAGGAAGGCCAAGCTGGACGAGAACTCTGCCTTCCTGCAGTTCAACTGGAAGGCCGATGTGGTGGAATCCTGGATTGGTAGGACCACTTACCATAGACCCACCACCATACTTACCATAGACACTTCACCATACTTACCATAGACACTTCACCATACTTACCATAGACACCAGCATACTTACAATAGACACCAGCATACTTACCATAGACACCAGCATATTTACCATGGACACACCACCATATTTACCATAGGATGGTTTTATTCAACATAATGGCTTCAGACAAAGAGGATCTTTCCCCCCATTTATTACATATTACAGATCTGAAAAGATGTTTACGTATAATGTAAATTGCTGCATGCTTTCCAATGGACCTTAAATTAAAACAATTGTGTGTGTGTGTGTCTTCAGGTGAGAAGGAGAACAGCCTGAAGACTGACGACTATGGCAGGGACCTGTCCTCTGTGCAGACTCTGCTGACCAAACAGGTAAATATCGGACTGGTGCACATTTGGCAAGTGTTTGAATTGGCTGAATGGCAATACTTTTAACATATTTACTTTATTCTACTTTTATTTATTTTTACGTACTGTAAACACCAGCACTGCTGATGGCCTCTTGTTTGAGGGGTGCCTTGCCTCGCCTCACTCCGTCTGTCTCCCCCCCCCGCCCCAACAGGAGACGTTTGACGCGGGCCTGCAGGCCTTCCAGCAGGAGGGCATCACCAACATCACGGCGCTGAAGGACCAGCTGCTGGCCGCCCAGCACGTCCAGTCCAAGGCCATCGAGGCGCGCCACGCCGCCCTCATCAAGCGCTGGAACCAGCTGCTCTCCAACTCGGCGGCGCGCAAGAAGAAGCTCTTGGAGGCCCAGCAGCACTTCAGGAAGGTGAGGCGGCGAGGAGAGACACGTCTGAGAAGCTCAAAGCAGTTCCATTCATATTTGTTGCGCAACACCAAGAAATACAATTTTATATTTGTATTTTTTTAACAAAACAAAACACACCAATTGTAGGGGGGCTGGATTTTATTTCTTCCCCACTGGATTCTTTTTTAGATTTTAGACTTGAGTCTTTTTAATGTTTTTACTTTAAAAACATTATTTGCAAAGTCAATGGTAGAATAGAGATATAAGATAGGGCTTTATTATTTCCGGTCAGGAAATCCGGCTGCCACCTCAGAAAGCACAGAGATTAAAGATATAAAATATTAAAAATAAGAGTAAAAAGAAAGACATTTATTGAGGACTGAGGCCAATGAGTGAATAAATGAGAAAGAATGAGATAAATGGCAGGATTGGTTGAGGGTGAACCAGATTTGAAGGCAGCACAGGTTACCAAGTAAGCATTAGGGGATTACATTGGTAGGAAGCATTTGCTTTTATCCAAAGCAGCAGACATGTGAGGCTGAGAACAGTGAAAGCATACTATCAAAATTGTGAGTAGCTGAAAAAACAATTTATATATAATGTGCACAACCTAGTTAAAAAAAAAACACGGGACAGAGTGCAGAGTAGGAATCAGAAATTATTGCGTTATTACTTTTTTTTTAAAATCATTTTCATTCATTTCAATAATTGTATGGAATCACTTTATTTATTTTAGTGGTTGTCCAAACTGACATTCATTTCATTGATTGTCATTAAACATGGTTAACTCCTCTCGCTCTCTCTCGCTCTCTCTCTACTGCTCCCTCGTCCGGCCAGGTGGAGGACCTGTTCCTCACCTTTGCCAAGAAGGCGTCAGCCTTCAACAGCTGGTTTGAGAACGCGGAGGAGGACCTGACGGACCCGGTGCGCTGCAACTCGCTGGAGGAGATCCGGGCGCTGCGGGAGGCCCACGAGGCCTTCCGCTCCTCACTCAGCTCGGCGCAGGCCGACTTCGGCCAGCTGGACGAGCTGGACCGGCAGATCAAGAGCTACCAGGTGGTGTCCAACCCCTACACCTGGTTCACCATGGAGGCCCTGGAGGAGACCTGGAGGAACCTGCAGAAGATCATCAAGGTGGGGGCTCAGGCAGACATGCACACGCACACACACTATCCGATTCAGATTTAGAGTTCGTTTTTAGTCACAATTGCTGTCATCATTGCCGTGCTCAAGATATCAATGAACTAAAAACCTTGAAACGAAGTAAAACACAAAACTTCTGGAAGGCAAGAGAAAAAATTGATATATACATTAAATATACTCAAAATTAAATGAATGTTTAAAAATAAATAAAGTGGATCAAATGCTGTGATATCTGACAATTTCATTGGAATATGAATTTGAATTATTTGATATTGATTACACACCCCAAAAATATGTCTTCAATACAATATGAGTTAGTGTTGTATAATATCTAATGATTGCAGACACCAAATTCTCATTCATCACCAGAACAGTTAAATCCTACACATAAAGTGTAGGACCATTTGTGTGTAATGCTCACATAGTGGTTTGAGGCCTGTGTAAACGACCTAGCGGTTGCCGTGGTGATGTGTGCAGGAGCGCGAGCTGGAGCTACAGAAGGAGCAGAGGAGGCAGGAGGAGAACGACAAGCTGAGGCAGGAGTTTGCCCAGCACGCCAACACCTTCCACCAATGGCTGCAGGAGACCAGGTGAGATACAGGGGGCGCTAGAGCACTGCTGCCTGTGTAATGATTGCATAGCTTTAGCATATGAATATTAACCAAGTGTTGTGACGTAAATACTATGCATGCACGTTATTGGTTTACTTATGTACTCTAATCTTATTTTTGCCATCTATACGTTGTAAAAAGTAAAATAGAATGACTTGGATTTTATATTTCGACATGTCGATCTGCACACACACCATCACAAATCACTTGGATCTCTTTAAAAGCATCCTTTTTCCGACGTCAGTAAACAGGAAATGATGTCATCGTTACTCACCATGGTTTAATGCCATAGAACATAAGTCTCGACTCAATGTATATAAAAGTGAATGACATTTTTTGACAACCCCTGTGCTTTGCTAGCCATGGCATGTTGCAGCGACCAATGTCCAGCACACAACGTTAATGTGTATTTGTCTTGTTTTTTCTCTCCATTCCTCCCCCCCTCTCTCTCTCCTCTCTCTTCCATCTCTTGGCTACCTCCACGCCGATGCTTGGAATCGCTTTGCTATTCAGGACATATCTTCTGGATGGGTTAATATAACTTTTGCTCTCTGTCTATGATGTGATGACGTGTTTTATTGTACAATGTGTGGAAATGAGTCTGCTTTCTGTGCTCTCTGTGAACTGATTGGTTAAATCCCATCGGTTGGCTAGCTTGCTTGGTTTTAATATGCTTATGCTCGACCAAAGAAATGGACAGCTCTTTTCTTAAGACTGTAAAAGCAAGGACATGTTGAAGGTTTGTTGTGGTATTTTTGACCACCTGTCCGATGAAATGCCTTACGTATACCACGATGCCTTGTGAGTATCGGATGTCCATCGTCTTGTCATTGTTTAATTTTTTCCATATGGAATAAGCCCTGGTGACTTCCTGACGCCTCTATGGTTATACCTCCCTGTCCCGTCTCTGAATAGCATCGCTTATCGGGGGGTAATCTGTGTCTATCAGTACCAGGTTGCTGACGAACTCACTGGAAGGTCAAGCCCCCTACCACCCCTCCCCCCCCCCCCTTCCTCCACCGTCTTGACCAACCCCATGCCCCTAAGGCTGTGTGACATCATTCACTTTGGTCTAAAAAACAAACCACACCATTTTGGACTCTGTGTGCTCAACGTGTTCTGTACTAACATTCACCTTCACCTGAAGAACCAACTAAAAATATGCATTATTCCAGTTTTCCCCACACGAGGCACTGTTTGAATAGAGTTGATAGGCGCTAGTTATCACGTCATTACTCGTTATTGTTCACTGGGCATATAAGACTTGGAAACTGCAAATTAGGTTGCCGCCGATGTGCATTTATTTTATTTTATAAATACATGTATTCACTTCAGAGAAATACGACATACACACAGACATGCGCAACTACAACACTGTGGTAGTTACAGTTTCCGGTCCTATACTTCAGTCCTCTACCAGTCCTATAACTACTAGTCCTCCAGGCTGGTAGTGGTAACCTTGCATGGTATGGGTTAGGTAGCTAGCGTTTTATGCATGCATTTTTTGCTCAGAATATACCCTTTTCACAGAGGTGTCATCGTAGGACTAGTCTCACAAATCAGACTTTAGATTAACATCTAAAGTCTGACCATTAATATCGGATCCAGGCGGGAAGTCAAGACAAGCTAAAACGGCTTGTCCCAACACCAACGTCCTTAGACGAAGCGACTCAAGCCTGTGTAGTAAACAGACCACTGTAGAAATACATTTGTAAAAGTCGTCTTTGGATACCTCCATCTCGCACTCGTGAATGAATTTCTCTTCTGAATAATATCCCCGTAACAAACAGGAAACACTACATAACTTGGCCCCCCACACTTTCTGGTTGGCGCTGTGCAGTCTCCCCCCAGAAGTTCGGCTATACTAGCATTGTCGAACTTCTGGATCCGAGATTATTGCAAAACGAGCACAGGTGTCGCTCCCAACACAAATTATGCGTCTGCTACTTTTATGTACCAGGCCACGGCTAGTAGACTTATCGTCACTAGCTTAGTCTACTACCCGTGCTGTGGTACATTAAACAAAAGCAGACCAATAGTGTTATAAGTGTTATGTTAAGAGACTGTTTGTCCAACAGTGACGCCTATGTGAAAAGGGTCTTTTAGAAGTAAAGTAATTTCTAATCTAGGATCAGAAGCCATGCCTTCTCTTGTGGTGTGGGTTTGTATTACACTGTGCTGGATCCTATCTGATTGTATCTGTGTTGTTGCCTAGGTCTTGCATGGTGGAAGAATCTGGAACGTTGGAATCACAGCTTGAAGCCACCAAGGTAAATGTCACCCACGTTTTTACATCACAAAGCCACTAGCACTTTATGTGTTTCACCTGTACAGTGACATATTATCTATGGAAATATAGCACATTCTCTCAAAACATTTTACTGAACTCAACTGAAGTCTTAGATATTTTCACTGTATTGTAGTTCCACAGGGCAGGGTTACATATAAAGTTCAGTATGGTTTTTATATTTTATTAGCTAGATTCAATTTAATCAGGAAAATTGAAGCAATTACTTGATTTTGTACAAAGTACTGTCCGTTGGACTTATCCAACCTATAGAAATATGATAAGATAAGATTTTTTTAGATGCTGATCGTCCTTTTCAATACTGTCACTCAATGTGAACAAGCAAGGCATGCTGTGAAAATGCAGTGTTATTTAGGTTTAATGTTTAACAGTTCAAGATACAATTTCCCACCGATTTCCATTATTGTAATATGGATAATGCATTCGCTTCAACAGCTGAAGCTATAGGACTTCCTGAGTCATCCGGGCATTTCAGGTGTCTGTGTTCAGCCGTAGCTTCACACCGTGTCGTCTCTTCTCTGTGTGTCTCTGTACGTCCGCGGCGCACGCACTTCAGCGCAAGCACCAGGAGATCCGAGCGATGCGCAGCCAGCTGAAGAAGATCGAGGACCTGGGCGCGGCCATGGAGGAGGCCCTGATCCTGGACAACAAGTACACGGAGCACAGCACGGTGGGCCTGGCCCAGCAGTGGGACCAGCTGGACCAGCTGGGCATGAGGATGCAGCACAACCTCGAGCAGCAGATACAGGCTAGGTATGCGCACGCTGGCACGCACTCAAGAGATGCACACGCGCACACATACACACAGATTGAAGCGCACACACTCACACATACAGAGACAGACACACACAGAGACATAAGCATGCATGCACAGAAAGACACACACAGACGCATGCACACACACACACTTTACTTACTGTACGTTAACATACAAGTAATATGCCTATTTATTTTAGCACCTTTCATGAATGATAATGCCTGTCCTCTGGACTATACGGAGAACATGCCCAGGAGTATAATAAATCGTTACATTAAGGTTTCACCTGCAAATTTGCAAACCATGTATCTTTTTGATCCAAATTCCGTATCTACATAGGATAATATCTAGTATCTAGTGTATTCTGGGTGTGCTGTTGTGTCCATATTGGCTAAGCATCTGTCCATCACCTCCCAGGAACACCACGGGAGTCACAGAAGAAGCGCTGAAGGAATTCAGCATGATGTTCAAGTAAGCTACTTTCACTTTCACTTTCTGAGAAGCTCTGCATGCATGCAGCTGTTTGAGTCCCATCATCATCATCATCACCATCATGACCAGTTCATAAACCCTCATCATTCTGTCCTGTTCACCCCCTCTTCCCCCACAGACATTTCGACAAGGAGAAGTCAGGACGTCTGAACCACCAGGAGTTCAAGTCGTGTCTGCGCTCGCTGGGCTACGACCTGCCCATGGTGGAGGAGGGAGAGCCCGACCCAGAGTTTGAGTCCATCCTCGACACGGTGGATCCCAACAGGTCAGACGCCCGGCAGCTACCGAGGGTTATGGGAGGGTGGTGTTCAGAATTGTAAATAAGTTCAGGCTAAAGTTGTCATTCAGTGAGCTCCACAGTAATCAAGTAAGTTGTGTTTATGGACGCTTCACAGGCTGTCGTGGCAGAAAAGACAAACTTATTTTAACAGTCGTTATTATTCATAGGAATGTAAAGAAATGTACATAAGATGATTTTGTAGATGGTCAATTTTTGGTCTTTGTTTGTGTGCAGGGATGGCAACGTATCATTGCAAGAGTACATGGCTTTCATGATCAGCCGCGAGACAGAGAACGTGAAATCCAGCGAGGAGATCGAGAGCGCCTTCCGCGCCCTCAGTACAGAGAACAAGCCCTACGTCACCAAAGAAGAACTCTACCAGGTAACACTTTCACTCCACACATCATCTACATGTTCTTTACCTCACAGTACATCATTAAAAGCTGCTGTGAGAGTTGCTGCATTCATGCACCTGTGGTGGAGCTATGATAACAGGGAGCGTGTGCACGTGATTTACAGGCAAAATGTATTCCCCGAACCAATCAGGGGAGAGATGCCCAGCTGATTGTTCAGGAATTAACCAGATATTGTAATTTCTAAAAGAGCATTTGACTCACTAAAAGCTGACAGATAGCTATGGCATTTCTAACAAATAACTCAAATGATAGCACTTAAATCAAACGTATAGCACCTTTTAGGCGTTAATGCTATTGTGTGTATATATAAATTATATATTTTTTCTGTATAATTGTTTCATAGTTTTTATTCTTTGTAATTATCACTGTCCTGTACTTTCCGCGGTGACACCCTGATGATCCATCAGGCATTAATAAGGTCTTTAATATTAATCAATGATATCAATCTTATCCTCCTCCGTTGCTGCAGAACCTGACCAAGGAACAAGCAGACTACTGCATGTCGCACATGAAGCCCTACCTAGACGGCAAGGGAAGGGAGCTGCCGTCGGCCTTCGACTTTGTAGAATTCACACGCTCGCTCTTCGTCAACTGATCCTCGTACTACCAGTGACCAATCGGGATGCGTTTGCCCCCTCCCCCAACACACTTAAGAAAACACGAATAACACGGCTGAAACTGCATGACTAACCACACGAGATACGAAAATACTCACTAGTTGTCACTATCTATACCTATTTATACTAGCTCAAAAGCTTTCACTTGTTGTGCTCCTCTGATAATAGTAGATCTGTCTGCCTTTGAATGTGATTGTTTTTAGCCGTTTTAGCTTGTGCTTCTGCTGGATATAAGAACTTATAACAGTGATGTGAAAAACAACTTAACCCACTGCAGTGTGCTTCAATAAACGCTACTGGTTAGAACTGGAAACCACCCATTCAGACTCTGGGTTCTTTCTTTTACGCCCATTTTACACGTTTTCATTCCATAAAAGGTTTTAATGCACAAAAATAAACAACAATGAGACTGATATACAGCAATAAATAAATGCTACAAAAGTGATGATTATAAAGTGCCAATGAACGTGATTGCCAAGGAAACAGTCATTCTGCCACCTCATTGGCCAGCTGCTCCAGCTGGGCCATCTCTCGGGGCCCCTGCTTGGTGAGGTCGGAGCTCAGGTGCCAGACGTTGAGTGTGCCGTCCATGTTGCCCACCGCCAGCAGGCCGGTGTTGGTGGCGTTGAAGGCCAGACACGTGGCTGCTCCGCCCCCGCCGCCGTGCTCGATGGTGGCCGCCGGCCGCACAGATGTCCTGCCCAGGTCGAAGATCTGCACCACACCTGGGGGTAAGGAGGGGGACGTTACATTGGAAACACACAGTATATACGTTCTATAATCGCTCACGAAATGGAGACTCACAAAATACCGTTAACCAATTTGATTTCACTGAATTGATTGGTGATCTCCCACCAGATGTGTCAATGGGTTTGGCGTTTTTTTTTAATCGTTTTAAATACTTTATTTTTTTTTAAATATAATACGATTTCATGAAACATCCACTCAAAAGAGAAACGATTTACCTAAGCACGTGGTGATTTCAGCTATACAAATAATATTCTGGTCCACAAAAGACAACCCGCTATACCTTGACCAGTGGCTGCAGCGAACACCAGGGGTCTGGTTGGAGACCAGCTCACGTCAAACACATAGGCGTCGGCCACCCGGAGGGACAGCAGAGGACTGGCCTGCAGGAGGGAGTGGAGGTGGGCCAGGCCGTCCGTCCCCACACTCAGAAAAAGGTTCCTTTTGAGAGACGAGAAACACCAAAGAATGAATGACTTCATGCGAGGACTTGGATATGTGAACATAGTGGTTGATAATAGAGCATTTCAAACTAAACTGTTGCCTCTATAGCCTGGGTACAGCCTGGGAAAGGGGACCAGTGACTAGCTACCCTGGTAGGGGGGGTCACCTGCGGAAAGGGGACTAGTGACTAGCTACCGTGGTGGGGGGGTCACCTGTGAAAAGGGGAACAGTGAACGGCGTGGATGGGGCTGCGGCGTGGCCGGAAGGAGAACACTGCTGGGGCCTTGAGGGCCAGGCCGTGCTCCTGGTCCAGGGAGGGCGGCACGGCGGCCAGCGTCTGGGAGGAGAAGGAACACTTGAGCAGCAGACCCCCCTCCGAGCCCACCAGGAAGGTGTCAGGGTCCCAGGGGGCCAGAGCCAGGGAGGTGATGCCCACGTGGCTGCTGCCCCTGGCCTACGGATGGGGGGGGGGGGGGGGAGGAAGCACACCAGGTTGGGACTTTAAGTATCACCAGTGAACCCAGTATCTTGTTTTTCTGTTTTTAAATGTGTTAGTATGTATATGATCTTGAACATGGTAGACTATGCCATTTTGTCACTGTTGCTAAAATAAGACTGATATGTGAAGACACATTTGATATGATACATGAGTAGATTCATATAATATGACACGTGACGATGCATGTGATGTGAAGATGCATGGGATATAATGCATGTGATATAATGTGAAGATGCATGTGTGCTAGCCAAAGCCTCACCTTGGTGTGTGCGCTGCTGCTATGCGGTACTTGTTGTGTGATCAGGGCATATCCTGCATGCAGAACCAGCGTCCCGGGGTCTAGATCCAGGGTCCACAACAGCACCCTGCCTCCTGAACAGGCACTCAGTACCCCAAACTCTCCTCTCTTATCCAGGGGCACCCATGCAACCTGGAGCAATATTGCATTCATTCATGTTTTCCATCCAAATGCATCTCAGGCTTCTCAAATTAGAAGAAAAACTACAACATTGTGGACCATTAGGTATGTATGTATGTATATTTTATGTAT
This sequence comes from Lota lota, assembly GCA_026745465.1. Classification (NCBI taxonomy): domain Eukaryota; kingdom Metazoa; phylum Chordata; class Actinopteri; order Gadiformes; family Lotidae; genus Lota; species Lota lota. Next base: position 2,118,828 of record JACYXH010000416.1, on the reverse strand, counting down.
GTGCATAGTACTTAATGTATGTTTCTATATTAACATTTTATTCAGTTACATATACAACTTTTTCATATTTTATGCCTAACTGTAGGCTACTTTTTGTGTTTTTAGACTTTTACTTAAATGTTTTCTATTATCCTTCTACATTCTTAAGCTGAACAATTGCAACAGCAACGATTACCACCCCCTAGGCATCATAAAGGAATCTAAATATCTCAGAGCCGAGCAAAGCTCAGGCGATATTTGAGAGAAAGACTAACTCACCTGATAGACTGGTTCACGGTGACTTTGAGCAGACATCCCAGTTTGAGCCATTACAGAGTCCTGACTCTTACTGGTGTCCCATACCACCACATCCCCACTGTACAGGCCTCCTAATACCACACACACGACACACACAAGTTTATGTTTTGTTACATTAGGTTTGTTGTAACCATTTCAGTGAATCCCTCTGTCCTGTCTTTTTGTTGTTTTCCCTGTGGTTTGTTTCTGTGAGGTAATTGGTTGGTGGTAGGTTGTGCAGACATTTAAACTGCAAACGGTTAAACGTTGCCACACACTGCACTAGTGCAGCTAGAGTCCAACCAAAAGGGACCGCAGGCACAAATACCTGCGATGAGGGAGGGGCGCGTTGGGTGAAAGGAGATGGCCATGACTGCCGTGCTGACGTCTATGACCAGATCGGCTTGTTTTGGGTTCAGGCCTCGCCGGTCCACATTCCACGTGCATACATACGACGCCTCGGTGCTCCAGTCTCCGTCGTCAATACTGTCAGTCACATAAAGAACACAAACTAACAGTTTGAGCTGCAAAAGTAAGGACTAATGGGTTTAGTGAGAGGATATAGTGGTCCAGCAATAGTGGGGTTTCTATCGTGTGATCTGAAGTCCCACAAAATAAGTTCAAGCCGGCCATCTTTGTACTCCTAACAACAATTCTAGAATAACCACGCAACCAGTTGTTGTTCTTATTATTACGGTGAAAAATGTATGTGAAAGACATCATTGGAAACCCTTCATTACCTCACGCATTTCTGACGCAAGATAAACTTCATGAAACCTGGTAAACCTCCTACTGTGTGGATGATCTCACACGTACCGTCCATAAGCACAGGCAACAACAGAACCTGTACAGTTCCACGATATGCTGGTAACATGAAGACCTTTCTCCTGAGCACTAGGATCCTGGAGGCAATGTAGGCACGAAACCTGTGACACAAATACACCATTGTATTTTAAGAGTAACACATTTTGAGATATATATATATATTGTGTATGTTCAACACTGCTGCTCTCTGACTCACCAACTGACTTTCTTCTTCCCAATTCACTTGGAATCCATCGAAGGCATGGCTTTTGGCGTTTTTGGCCAACTCTCTAATGACCATACCCTCTACTCGTTCGAGGAAGTCCTTTAGACCGGGCGGTTCAGCCTCTTGTTGGGTGAGGTACGTGAGAAGATGCTCCGTTAGCTGGTCCTGTGGCTCTGTCTGGCTGCTGTTTACTGAAGTGTGAACAGTCTGGACTTCGGCTTCGGCACTGTTCACGGCTTTCGTTTGGCATCCTCTCTGAAATGAATGCAGCAGTAGTTGCTCTCTTCTTGATTCGTCACAAATGCATTACGTTACTTATAATTAAACAGGCTACAATAACATGAGATAGCACCGGTTTGCATAGACATCGAGATTGAAATGAATGGTTATGGTGATTAGATGATTATCTGTTTAACATACCGACTGCTGTGTCAACTGTTGGGATTTTCTCCAAAGCGACTCGATTCCTACACAGTTCAATGTCTCGTCGGTAAACATTCTAATAACTAATGCAAACTAAATCGTTTTTGCATGAAATTACAACGTAAACCCAATGTTGAATCGCGATCAGTCAGGCTGTTTGGTAGTGTCTACACAGCAAAACGCACTTTGGTGTATTTGAAAGTACCAAATACAATTATTAATACAGCGGACATCTAGGATAGGAAATAACATCACTATGGATACAACCGGATGTCGTCACTGGATTAGCATAAAGCGTTTCCGTTTAGCCTAGGCGCAATTGTAAAGGACTGTACAGGAGTTTTGGTTATTTAATACAGTATAGCATTTCTAACACTGAATTTGAATTTTATAAATTTGATACTTCTGGTTTGTACCAATCCAATGTATTGGCAAGCAATGGGTTTAACCTGGCCACCCAAGTTCTGACGAATGTCTGCAATATCTCCCGAGTTAGTTATCCATTTGTCTTAAAAGGCAAACAGCCAAATAATGGAAATTTGTTATTGGTTTAATTTATGATTGCATTATAAGTGACAATTTCTTAGTATTTTGAATAGAAAACCTCTGGTAAAGTTAATTCATTCTTAATTCAATCATACATGCACATTGCTTTTATTACAAAGCATATTTTACACTTTGCTATAAAATGGACAAATATTATAGGCTACCTGGATCCTTTACTGCCCGCCTGCCCCACAAAAATTGAACACAAAAACATTTATTTATGTTTTATTACAAATTGTGAATTCCGAGATTTAGCTGCTGGATGATAATAACAAGTGAACAAACACATCCATTGATATGCCCCCATCAGCCCCACCATTCTCTACCTGTTGACATTCAGTCCCCTCCAAAAAAATTTAACTTTAATACTGGCATACCAAGATAAACCCTGAAATGTTGAAACGAACAAGATGGTACTTTAATCGGTACAAAAAAGGAAACGCAAAATTAGGCTCCCGAAACCCAGACTATTCTAGACTTAAAGAAGTAATTGGATGGATGCATTAAGTCAACACTGCACCCTAGTGTATTTCCATCCATCGCACCACAATACAAAACATTTAATATCTGCATCAGACATGCAGCAGTAAAATTCATACATAGATGTTTGCATATCTTCTTTTGATGTAATAATAAGCAAGACTTTCTAGAGAACCACCCTGAAACTACGACTAAGAAAAGGCTCTTTGTCTTGAAACATGGCTTGTATGACAGGCCATGACTGGAAAAACAAAAATAATACCGAAATAAAACAAAGAAAGGAAAGAGGGAAACTTAAAAACACACAAAGAGTTGCTTCCTAGGGTCGAGAGCGTTGAGGAGTGGTAGACATATCCTTCTGAAGCTTAGTCATCGTTGCCGTTATCCTGAAAGACAACATGAAAACATAAATACATACAATACTGCAGATTAATGTTAATAAACGACATAGTGATCTTAAGACAGAGATCAGACCCTCTTAGTAAATTGATTCGTAATTTTTTTAAGTTCAACCTGGACTATGAAGGACGTTAATGCCTCCATGACAAAAAGTACTTTATTGATTAGGTTTGATGTTGGAATGTTTACCACAGAGGCCTGTGTATTGACAGGAGTGAATGGTATTCATGGCACTTGTGTTTTACCACATGAAGAGGCTAGTGTTTAACAATAAGCCACCATAAAGCAAACTAGGGCTGCAACGAACGATAACTTTAAGCTATTGATTATAAAATAGTTTATATTTTTTTTCCCCCATTCTTCTTTCAGAGTTCACCAAAAAAGTAAAATGTCGTTCATTATGGCAATCAAAAGTTTACCGTGCACAAAATATAGTTTTTCTTTAATTTCTATCTAAAGAAAAAGCTAAACTATAAAAAATATATATATATTTGAGAAGCCTAATTACAAGGATTGAGTTGACTTTTGGGATCAAATAGCCTGAATAATAATAATAATAATATCTTGGTTACCTCGCCATCTTCTTCGTCGCAGTCCTCATCATCATCTTCATCTTCCTCATCAATATCTTCTAGGGCATCATCCTCTTCCCCATCATCATCATCATCGTCATCCTCATCCATGTCAGGAACCTTGTTAATATTTCAGAAGATATACGGTTAGTCGAGATACGACAATTTTGTTAGAATAACCACTTTTTTTTGCACCCCGTTATACAAATTTCCACAACAATATACACATCTATAAGACAGTAATATCATTGACCTACAGTCAATAGTAATAATTAATCCACATATTTAACAAATGGACACAGCTGACACTCATGTTCTGTCAATTTCCATTGGGATTCCAACAAACCCATTCCTCCTATGCATTGTCACCCCCCCCCCCCCCCCCCCCCACATATCCTGCAAACTTGCAAATGCAGAGGATTAGGGTAGCTAGATTGGCTGTGAAAGTCATTGCGGTCAGCCGGGAGGAGCGTACCAAGTAGTACTGTAATGGGTTGGGCCAGATGTCGTCCTTCATGACCTCTCCCACCTCGTCGGCCCCAGAGTCAGTGTGGTCCGTCAACCAGGTGAAGAATGTCTCCGTGTCCTCAAAATGCCTCTTCTTGCCTACTTTGTTTTGATTTTGCCCCGTGCGTTTGGTCAGATCCTGGATAATGCAATTAGTACAAACACATGAGGTATTTGTCTTTTTTTTACATGTAGATATGCTTATGCAAAAATGTAGATCTTGTAATTTCTCAATTTTAAATTAATATAAACCACTGGTAAACAAACCTCTCCGGGCTTCCATTTGATTTCACTCGACTTGGAAACGGGATCTCCGGTGTCGTTCAGGTGGAACTCTTTGGAGAGGACTTTGTTCTCGAAGTAAGGATTCTCGTCAAAATACTGTAAGGAATATTTACACGATTCATGACAATTGTGAGAAACCATTTCAAATTTATTTATTTTACAATATTGACAATTGAAAGAGTCCACTCACGAAATCGATTCTGTATCCCGACTTGATATCTTCAAACTCTGCGACCTCCACTCTCTTCAAGTACTGAAGGGCTTCCTCGTCCTCCTCACCCAGAATAGCGGCAACTACACAAAGATTGTAAGGGTAGACCATTTCATGTGCAATTAATTGTTTTAACAGTCTAGTCACTTTGCCTTTTGTCATTTAACTTCAGTTTCACAGTACAGACAATAACTTTACGGGCTGTTCTTCTCCATCAAATAACTTTAATTTAAAATCAAGTAAATGCATTTTAGTTAATTTTTTTTAAATGTAAGATTATTGAAATATTAAAATGTATACAATATATAAAATAAATAAATGTATACATTATTTCATCAGACACCTGTGTGCATCAATAATACACAAATAAGGCAGCATTATGTGAGAATAAGCAATTACCTTGTGGATGGTTGACAAATGTTGTGACCCAAAAGTTAGGAATTTTAGCAATGAGTTCCGATCTCTTCTGATAGAAAGGCTGGCGTAGCTTGTTGTACTTCTGCTCAACTTTTAAAATTTCTTCACTGGCCTGCTCATTTAATCTAGGGGGAATCATCAAATACAATTAATTAATAAAAACGTGGTGCTTTATTTCAATATATGTTGACATTGCATTGATCGTGGAATAGATAATTGTACCTGTCAATTTCATTCTGTACTTCATCAATGTGTTCAATGGCTTCCTGTTGTTCTTTATCTGAAATCATTGTTGCAATATTTAACAGAACATAAATAAAGATTGACTGCAGAAATTTGAATTAAACATTACATGACAATGCATTGGGACCAGGGTCGTTCTTTCCACATGAGTCTCGGATATGAGTCAGTCTATTATAGCTTCCTGTTGCCATTAGGCCGCGTGGTTTAAATACATTTTTTAGCTCCGATTGCTTGCGATGGATTCACGCAACCTAAAAAATGACGGTCAACCCATCTTAACTGCTAGCTGCCATTGTGTGCAACATATGTTGATTTTTAAGCTTCATATTAAAACAATGTTTCATCTAGATTTGACTAAAGAAAAAGCAACCCGTCTAAAGGAACTTTAACTCGAAGGAAGAAAAAAAAAAGGTAACCCTTTTCGCTTCAGGTAAATTTTCGCAACTTTCATGTAATCTTAACTGAGTTACCATAACTAGTGAGTGGTCTAGGCAAAAATAACAAAAAGTAAACTTAAAAACAACCACACTTCACACACCACCCATGAATAGTCACGGCGGAAGTAGCCATAGCAACTCGTCTGCTAGCGGTAACTACTTTGGCTTGAATGGTTGGTTGGTTTACGGATTGGGATTTGGTTTTATACATTTCGGCATTTTTTTGTATACGTCCTCCACATGGCACTCGAATTAACAAAACAACATCTTCCAACCCGAGCACGAAGTAGTCAAAGGCGTTGAAATACGTTGTTATTCATCTGATGGTCCCGTCATGCGGTTTCATGCACAGGTCCATAATCAGGACTAGATTGGCCATCACCAACCGAGTGGTGGCATTTGTTTTGTTTACTAGCCATTTCGGCCGCACATGACTCAAAGCCAAGATACAGTTATCATGATTCCTAAATAAATAAGTCCTGGGTGTCGAGAGTCTACCTATACAGTGATACGCGATGTAAAACAGTCAGCCTAAAGCTCCTGTCATTAAAGCTAGGCTCGTTAAAACAATCCTTCACAATGAATTGATTTAAAATTGTCTTGTTTATATTCTTTCAACTCAACAACGGTCGAAGCAAACTTGTAAAGTTCAATCTGGCTACGGTTTCGGACGTATGCTTACTTCCAATGGTGCACTTATAATAACTACGTTAGCTTACCACGATACGGCGTGCAACATAATTCATTAGATAGCATTAACTATAATACTCAATAATACAAACTCTTGAAGTGGTTAGATCCCAAATATTATTCATAAACTGGTCCATCTGCGAATAACAATATTATGCATAATTCACCAACAGAATGAATAGCCTGAATGAAAATATACGTACTAAAATACCGCTAAAAGCAACAAAACAATTGAATATGGCGTTGTACAAGGATACCGCCATTCCATAACCTTACCAGAAGTCTCCTCCGCTCCATCATGGTTGGAATTCTCCTTTTTACTCACTTTCGCTGTAGACGCCGACATTGTGTTTTATCAAACGTTTCTGTCTCCAATTGAATTATCGAAAGTATAGTTCGAAAGTGTATAAGGCGCCAGAAGTTACTTCCACTAAGTGCTGCCCACCATATATCCCCACAATGTGGACGATGGGAGGTTCGCGCACATACACGCTTCTTTTCTAGCCTTTTTCCTGTGGCTCGTCAATGACTTCACGGTGCATTACTGCCACCTATCGACCTGGTGTGTAAATTGACCATTTTAAAAGGTGTCCACAGCAGAGAAGCTTACACACGGATGCAGCTCATACAATTATGCAATTTATTTATACTATGCATAATGCCATTATGATACTTGACAATTATCATTAGTTCAGTGCTATATTATATGACATAACATGCAGCTAGCTCTGTATCTCACTTATTTTGAAAAACAGTCACCACACTCACTCATATGGACTGCTGTCATTGATAGAGGCCCATTGCCTCTCAAAATTACTGAATATCCGTGGATGTACATCCATGGGCCAAACACTTTAATTCAAATTTTACGTATTTTCTATGTATTTAGATGAATTTGCGTACTATTTGTGTACTATCTTATATAATAAGATGTGTAACTAAATATGTGTTGAAAGAGGACATCGACATCTATTAATTGTCCATTAAGTATGCATGCTTATGGATCTTTGGCATGTCCCACGTAGCCTACCCCATTACATTTCCATAATAAGATAATTTGTATAATTAAAATTAAAATAATAATAATAATAATCTAAGATTCTAAACCGGAAAATAACCTAGGGTTTTCTGCCATTCATCTGCTTGATAAATTTTCGTCTTAAATACCTGCATATTCAAAGCACCTTTCAAAGCACCTCCTTGGCATCAGAAGGTATCGCAGTATTCAAAGTACATTGGCAGGTGCTTTGACTAATGCGACATGATTGGTTACTTTAATGATTTATCTCTCTGAAGTCCACCAATCCGACGGACTTTTGCTGACGTTGCCCTCGAGCGCTACTTAATTTCAAACAATTGGAGAAGCCTGACAGTGCTGCAACTTCTTGTTAATAAGGACACAACATTGAAATTGAGAATGAAGGTTTAATCCAGCATGCTTTTGTATTGGTGTCTTAATTAGTTGTTTTAATAAATTTACTCGGAGTCCGGGTAATCTCAATCCACATCTGTAAATCAAGAACTTCAGCTTTAACTGCGGTGTGCTGTGAATGCCTAACTAGCTTCCCGACGCAGACGGATTTGACAGCCATGTCAAGTTTGGCGGTACAGGTAGGCTGTCAGATTGCTAAATGTATAAAAAAAGAGCGAGTGGATCTTAAAATAGTTGCAATGATTAAATGTAATCAACGATTCATTTCACGGTAACTTGTTTTGATATAGCTACTAAATCAAGGACGCACCTGTTTTTCCTGTTTACCTGGATTCCTCCTCCCTTACCTTTTTGAAGTGAAACACAAAGAGCAATAGAGCATATACATTCTGGACGAAGGACAACCATTTACACACATATTAATGTTATGTTTGATGTAATACTCACCTTTTCCTTTTCTCACAGCGCAACATTGTTTTCTTTGAGACACGAATTGAATTATCGTTGACGTCATGTCATTTCCTCATGTTGGATGTCTGTCGTGGGAAATTCTTTAAATCAATGGGTATTGATAAATGTAGTGTTTAATTTTCTATTATTCATAATATTATTCGTCACATATGAGTTTGTTGCGTAAACCTACTTTAAGGCTGCAGTATACTGCTTTAGCAGAAGGTGGAGTTGTGTTGTCCTTTTTTTTCTGTGCCTATTACTGACATAGGCTAGGTATGTTATGTGTGTGGGCAATGGGAAACTCCTTGAATTGCAATTTGCAACTTAATTTCTGCATGTAATAATTATGCAATGGTCTTATGCCAGTAACAGTTATGCCAGTATAGCTTTTACTGTACACTCTCTTTAAATCACTTTGACACATTGACACTCAAAAATAGATAAAAGGTTAATATAGGCCTGTTGTCAATGTGAATTGTAAAACGTGAATACTGATATATACTATATCATTTGATAGTTTGGGCATTTTGCCCTATTGCCCAGTCCTTGTCACTAATGTGTGACACTGACCAAATTTCAGAATAAGGTGCACGTTTCGTCACTCGAAACTAATGCAAATTCTAGCCCTGCTGTATATCGAGGATGTGTATTTCCATAATCTGTTTTTCATTTGAATGTAGTAATGTCTTTGTCATCGTCATCGTTGTTGTTGTTTATTGTTCTCTACGCTACAGGGCGGCAGCCTGCAGGGCCTAGCCGACGGCGACATCTTGGATCCGCAGTTCCAGCAGCGGCTGGAAGATGCCAGGACCCTCATCCGGCAGGAGATCCAGCGGGAGCTGAAGATCAAGGAGGCGGCGGAGAGGCTGCGGCGTGCCGTGACCAACCGCAAGAGCGTGTCCGAGGTGGAGGGTCAGCTGAAGGCGTCAAACCGCAAGCTGGAGCGACTGCACTGGGAGCTGCAGGAGCTCCACGCCAGGGCGATGGCCACGGAGAAGGACAGCACCACAGGTGACAAGACGAAGACGATGTCATCTGAACGGAGTCTGACTTAGACTTAGACGTCTTAGCCTACATGTTATGATTGCAGTGGGCTGTAATGCACAAAGTGATGCATTTATCATATTAACTAATGTGTATATAAGGATGAGGTTTTGAAATAAAAGAAATCCTGATATGGGCTAAATTGTTATTGTTAACAAATTTTATAAGAAACTATTAAGAGTGGTGAAAAATAGCTGTTTTTTCTCTCTCTCTCTCTCTCTCTCTCTCTCTCTCTCTCTCTCTCTCTCTCTCTCTCTCTCTCTCTCTCTCTCTCTCTCTCTCTCTCTCTCTCTCTCTCTCTCTCTCTCTCTCTCTCTCTCTCTCTCTCTCTCTCTCTCTCGAAGAACGGCAACAGGTTAACAATAAAGTTGGATGGCTCTAGAATAGGAACTAATATTCTCTCATTGTTTTACATTTGACTATTGTTTGCCAAGTTTATGTTCTGCAATAATAGCCAATGACGTGCTTACAGATCCCCTCCTCCAGCAACATGATTGGTCGAAACAAAAATGATGCTTAAGAATGTGAAACGCCCACGTTCACCCCTTGATTTGAGCTAGTCTGCTATCATACTCTACAGTATTCATCTAAAGTCTGATCTGTGAGACTGAGCCGTGTGTGCCAGCTGCAGACCTATTCCTCACCTCCATCGTATTTCCTCCAGGGGCCGGTGGCCCTGAGGCCGACAACCACCAGTCCCCAGATATCTGCCGCTGGGAGGATGTCACGTCCCCCCGCGCTGTCCGCGTCAACACGCTGAAGAAGCAGCTCACCATGGAGGTCAAGGTGAAGCAGGGGGCGGAGAACTTCATCCAGACCTACACCAGCACATCTGTCAAGGTGGGCGTTTCCCCAAACAACTCATTTTTCACCATCTTTTTTTCAACCGATAGAATAATGAAGGTACACTGAGTGCAAAAGTGTGTAAAGTTGTTTCAGTATGAACTTTAAGTTGGTTGGACCAATCTACTTACGCCTAGTCTTCACTACGCCCGGTCTTAGCGATGCACTACGCCTGGCATCGTGCGTTGCTAGGATACGTTGTTAACAATCTCCTGCTGTCTTGCTAATTTGTAGCTGATTTATTTGTTGTGGCAACATTATGGAGGATCAGAGGAAGAGAAAAGGCAACTGGAAACGGCCCAGATTTTAACTTTACTTTGTCTTGATGAGAAGAAACCGTAAGCCTAGATGGTGCGACCGGCATAACCATTAGAACGTCTAGTAACGACCGGCTTAGTTTAAGACCAGGCGTAAGCCCTGTTGGTGCAACCGGCCCCAGATTTAGAGGGACTAATTTACATTAGAAGTACTGTTCAAAAGGGTTGGTCGGTTCCCTCAAGAGAGCTCATAATTCCCTATGGGGCCACCCATGCTAACATAATCCACTCACGGTATTGCAAGATGCTTTGGACAAGTGTCAATCAAATGGCATAGAGTTTACGATGGAGTTTAATTTCACTCCAAAGTGGAGTAAATATTTTTGTAACCGAAAGAAAATCCATTTGAGATGTCCTTAAGATTTGTGAACTTGTAGGTTGGTATTTGTAGTTGCGGAAAATATTAGGAAATCTGTAATGTGATTCTCACATGTAAACACACAAAGAGTTTGTTTAATGGCTGGAGATATTTTTGAAGTATTTCAAAACCTATGGCTATCCATTCTACCTATACCTTTCTTATAGAAGTGTGTTTATAGTTTATACACTTTATATTTTTAAATGCATGTATTTGAACATGGCAACTATTTATAATCTGTAACATGTTGTCAACCTTGCTACAAAGCCATACATTGATTGTGTGTTCACTTCTTTACTGTATGTGTGTTATCATTATCCACCCCCCATTATCCACTCCCAGCACCAGCACCATTCACACACCAACTCTGTTCTTCTGATCCCTCTCTCTGCAGGACCGTAAGCTGCTGTGTACAGCCCAGCAGATGCTGCAAGACAGCCGCACCAAGATAGAGCTGCTCCGCATGCAGATCATCAAGGTCGGCCAGCCCAAGGAAGGAGACCGCGATGCTGTGGACGGTCAGTACCGGCGCCTATTAGTCACCGCATGAAACATGCGTCATAGGATCATCTCAATGTCTTGCAGATGGTTTTGAAATTACCTTTTGTCTTATTAAACTGTAGTCAAAAGTATAACTAGTGGTATGTTATGCCCACACAAACAAATTCAACCACAGATATGGCTCTAATAAAAAAAATCCTGTGTGTGTGTGAGACTCTGAAGGATGTTAAGAGACCTACTGTTGTACTTTTAAAAACAAGACTATTTATATTGACTTGACTTACCTGTCAGGTCGTCCCTTTGAGAACAGTTCTTTGGAGGTGCGAGTGGCTGAGCTCAGGCATCACCTAAAGATCGAAGCGGCCGTGGTGGATGGCGCCAAGAATGTGGTGAAACAATTGACCAAGCACAAGGTGCAGGACCGCCGGCTCCTGGCCGAGGTAACAGCAGGGGGGCCCCACGTTACACTGAGGCAGCAGTTGTTTATTCCTGCATTATTTTCATCACTGCACATTATTTATTTATTTTGTTATTTATTGACATGCATACATTCTTTGTACACATGCACATCTTTGAGACATTTTTATACATGTGCAATTTCTTTGGACATATGCACGTAATTTCCCATTAATTGTATTGTCCTTATGTCGTTTATTTTATTTTGTACCTTTTCTTCTATTATCTTGAGCTGAGCAAATTTTAATTAAAATTAACATTTTACCCCGGGATCAATAAAGAAATCTGAATTTGATATCTGAATTGGGGAGTAATCACTTAAATTGTGCAAAATCAATCAATACTTTTTATACATTCATTATAGTTTGTACAGATGATTCTTACCTTCGACCTGCCCTGATTTCTATGGCCTTCTCGTGGCTTGTCTTCATCGGGTTATTCATGGGCCCCCTTTTAATTAGGCGCAGGCCACCATGAGCGAGTCCTGCCAGAAGGTGGACCTGTTGCGTCTGTCCCTGGAGAAACGCCTGGCGGAGCTTCCCTCGGACCACCCGAGACAAGGATCCATTAAGCAGGACCTGACGCTGGGAAACATCCACGCCATGCGTAGCAGCTCCCTGGACAGCCCCACCATGCTCCACTCCCCCACCCCCACCTCCTACTCCTCCTTCTTCAAACCAGCCAGCCTCACAGGTCGATTCCACCGCCTCCTTCAACCTCACGCTTTACATTGTCACTCTCAATGTAGACAATCCTTGAAAATTGACTATGATGTGAGAGCTTCATCTTCTCCAAGTTGACCAGCAGAATGCCCTCGGTGCAGGTCGGCTGGAGGTGTGTCTGATGGGCTGCCAGGAGCTGCTGGAGAGCATCCCGGGACGGAGCCACCTGGCCGGCGTGGGGGGCACCCCAGGGAGCCCCTCAGAGGCCAGGTCGGTCAAGCTGAGGGCCGGCTTCTCAGGACGCAGTGCTAATGGGAAAACCGCCAAAGCTGACGAGCTTTCTTGTGAGCCACTTTGATTTTGTCTTCATATTAGGGCTGCACAATTAATTGCATATTAGTCTAAATATGCAATTTTTTGGTCCCTGCAATTAGATAATTGTGCAAGGTTGCAATTTAATGCATTCCAAATCTTTTTAGAAATATTTTATTACAAAATAAAATAAATCTGATTTTGTACTCTTGTTACATTAAAGTTGCTTTTCTTTTGTAACAACTCAGCAATAAGCGTTCTACCGACTCAAATGCAGCTCCCTAGCCCTAATTCATATTATTTACATCATCATGTGTCCATTCAGCAGAGCTTCTATATAATTTAATATCACTGTCTCTTTGGAAAAATCATGTGTACTTAATTTTATTGACTTGATTTATTGTGTGCGTTCCTCTCAGCGGAGATCAGTGCTGTTCTAAAGGTGGACAACCGGATAGTGGGTCACACGCCCTGGAAACCGCTGGGCAAGGAGGCCTGGGGACAGAGCTTCAGCATTGACCTGGAGAGGGTGAGTGTTTGCCGGAGCGTCGCGCCATGCAAATTGTATTTTCATGAGGTTTTGATGCGTGATTGATTCAGTGGCGGCAGTCGTTCCTAACCAGTATGCCTTGAGGCAACGCTAGGTGTGCTGTGACAATCTGTGGGATTCCATACATAATCCTGATAGGTTACTAATACAATTGGTACTATTTAGGATTTGCTTTATTATTGAATAAAGGCTCTACCTAATGCAAGGTCTTGCTCCATTTCAATACACAATTAACTAATAATGCAATTGCCTGTCTGATTTTTATGAGCCTGTAGTATCAGTCTGCAGTGCACAATTGCTGATAACCTAGTACATATATATAATCTCCTGGTAGTAATGCGTGACATTTTTCATAATCATGCCCTACATCTTTAAGTTGGTGTGCCTTGAACGTCTGGTTGGGATCGTGGTGTACCTTAGCACCCTACAGGCTGGTAACCACTGAGTAAATATTGTTTCAGAGAGATTCTGATCAGCGGCTGATTTTCAGTTGCTCTGCTTTGTTCTCTACTGGTCCATTGTCTATATTGACTCTCTATTATTCCCCATTAAGCACAATGATAAACTATGTCTCCCCAAACACTCAACGTTCTGCTTTTAACAGCACACCAATGGTAACGAATGGATCATGATGATAATGGTTTTAATGGTTGTAGTCCCGGGAGCTGGAGATCGCGGTGTACTGGAAAGACTGGCGCTCCATGTGTGGAGTGAAGTTCCTGCGTCTGGAGGACTTCCTGGACAACCAACGGCACGGCATGTGTCTGACCCTGGAGCCCCAGGGCATGCTCTTCATAGAGGTACACAGACACACATATACACACACACACACACACACACACACACACACACACACACACACACACACACACACACACACACACACACACACACACACACACACACACACACACACACACACACACACACACACACACACACACACACACACACACATCCCATCACATTTACTACCATCGGGTCAGTGTTATTTTTATGGTTTAATAGTATAATAATGAAATACAAAACAGTACAGTATTGCATAGACATGATGATTATCTAAAAGCCAGTTAACCGTCCTAGCATAAAGCCTTCCTATCTGTGGTTAACGTGTGATATTATGTTACACATTTCTGTGGTCAGGCCAGGGCAGAGATGTGAACCTATATTTCTTGATCTCGTGTCTTTGCATGGATCCCATCTCCAGGTGACCTTTATTAATCCTGTCATCGAGCGGCATTTCAAGCTCCAGAGGCAGAGGAGAATATTCCCTAAAGAAAAAGGTACCTACGCCTATGTTGTTATTTCACTAGACTCCTTCCTCCGATCACTGCTGTGGGAATTTCTCCCAGGCCTTCTGTTGTGGCATTTCCCAGGGAACCTGTCACAAAGGTTATTATATATTCTATTGTATCATTTTAATTATGATTTGAATAAAAAAGCCAAATGGAAAAGCGTCTCGCTTCTTTCACATGATTTCTGCGTTTTTCAATTCCTAAAATGATTTCACCCACCTTTGTAGATGTTAAAGACGGTGGCTCCCGAAGTAAAATCTTTAAGACTCCAACTCGAATCTCCAATATCATACCAATTTCCTTTCTCGAGCGTCAACGTCACTGTGACGCTCGTTGTAGCTGACCTTTCTCTGCATTCCCCCCCCCCCCCACTGCAGGGAAGAACTTCCTGCGCGCTGCTCAAATGAACATGAACTTTACCACCTGGGGTCGTCTGATGATCATGAGCATCCTGCCCCCCTGCAGCTCTCTGGAAGCCTTGAGCCCTCCCTTCAATGGTGGAGGCACCCCAGCCAAGACGAACCGCCCGGGGTAACCCCACGTCTCCTCGAGGCGTAACCTCCACCTGACCACCACACCCACTCCCCTAGGGACATCCTTTTGCTTGATGCTTGACCTCAGTAGTTTATGTAGTTAAACAAGGCAAACCTTATATAAACGATGTATATGCTCATGTTGAGACTAATGAAGAGGCCCATAAAAAAAAAAAAGAGGACGACCGGAGCCCAAAGTCATCGGGCAGATACCAATTCATCATTTTACCCAGCTATAAAGTCCAGTTATGTTAAAAGTCACCCGTCTTACTTCGTAGCAATCTACAGTGTGATGGAGATTGTGGTTTGAAAGCCTGTGGTGCATTATTGTTTTCATACTGCCTTCCAGAGAGCCTGCCGTCACGAAGCTAAACTTCAACGAGGAGAGTCCTCCATCCTCCCGAACAGAGAGGAAGGCCGCTGGAAACACACTGATGGTACGCCCTTTAATGGTCAGACAAAACACTTGATATCATAGCAGGTGTTTGGGAATGCAGTAAACTGTCTCTGTGCATCAATTTAATACAAAAACTCAAACTTCAGTTAAAACTCTGCTTCTATCAAACTAGTCGACCATAGACAATGGAGAGAAACAGTTCCATGATTCCACGGACCACCCACGGTTTAATCCCTCTTTAAAGTGAGTCATTTTTCGTGTGTGTGCCGCAACAGCCTGCATGAGAAGAACTGGTTTACATGTTTGATTGTCTTTTTGAGAATTTAGTTTTTTTTTGTTGTATAAAGCATATTGGCCAGCAAGTAGTAGCTGAAGTGTCTGTTGCTTTAACATGACACCTCACCTCACATGGTTGACAGTGCTGTTGGCGTGAGTGAATGTGAGGCATAACGATGTAAAGCTTACAATATGGTAAGCAGCCCATTTGCCAAGACACTACTGATTCTTCCAGGATCTACCAGTCAAGTGCCATGATCATAGACAAATGTATTATTCAAAGTATTACTTCAATCCGTTATCATATTTCTGTCATTCAATTGTGTTGTAGTTTCATACTCCTTTTGTCTGTGTTGTCTTTGCAGGCGTAAAAAGGGGATTCAGATGGAAGATTTCCACTGTCTATCAGTTTTAGGAAGAGGCCACTTTGGAAAGGTGCTCTTGATTCTTGGTGTCTATGGGTGTGAAGTGCTTGGTGTCCATTGGTGTGATTTGAAATAGATACTATGTATTCCTATAGATTGAATAGATACTCTGTGTTTATGAGGGATTCAGGCTTACTTGGCGTAACATCCATCCTTTCTTCCTTAATAACTGCATCAAGGTTCTGCTCGCGGAACATAAACGCTCGGGCAAACTGTACGCCATCAAGGCTCTGAAGAAGGGAGACATTATGACACGCAATGAAGTCGACAGGTACGGAAACCCTGGACACGCAAGTTAAACCTGTTTGAGGGATTTTTACATGCACTAATTGCTTTAAATTGCCAATATATCATGGCAAACGTATATATTGACAAGTTTAATAGTGGTATTTAAGAGGTTAAATACTACTAAAATACAGTGGTCAGTCTAATTGGCCACTTGAAGATATGCTCTTTGACATGTTAAGTCGACTGAGTAAATATACTGGCTAGAGTGTCAACAAATACATTATTCTTTTTTTCTGAATCTTTATTGACGCTCCCATTCACCCATTATGACTCATATGATTGGCAGCCTCCAGTGTGAGAAGAGGATCTTTGAGGCGATAAACTGCGCACAGCACCCGTTCCTGGTCAACCTGCATGGCTGCTTCCAGACAGCCGACCACGTGTGCTTCATCATGGCCTACTCCCCGGGAGGAGACCTCATGACGCACATCCACAACGGCGTCTTCAGCGACAAACAGGCCCGGTGAGACCATGCCATAGGGAATGCATTGATTGTTTCTTTAGCCGGAATTTCCAAGGAATGATTCACTCTGAAAGTACATTTCCATCTGTTATGGGTTCAGTAAAAGTGTGTGTGTGTTCAGGTTCTACGCTTCCTGTGTACTGCTGGGGCTGGAGTTCCTGCATGCCAACAGCATAGTTTACAGGTGGGTCTGTCTTCCAGATGCACTCAGTGTTATATTTCATGGTTGGAAGCAGTGTACAGAGTTTTCTTTCTGCCTTCCAGGGATCTGAAACTGGATAACCTGCTGATGGATGCAGATGGCTTTGTCAGGATAGCAGACTTTGGTCTCTGCAAGGAAGGTAAATCTTTTGAGTCAATAAAGCATCAATATGTTTATTTTAAGGTGCTGCAGGTAAGATTTGAGAGTTGTAAAGACAGAGAGAACAGAAAAGAGCAAGATTTTGAAATGAAACAACCAAAAAAACATCCCTCTCTGCTCCCTACGTTTTTAAAACTTTGTGGATTTATAATGTGATTTGGACCGGGATCAAACCATAGCACTACTATTTAGTCACGTTCATCTAAAATAAGTTGTTTAAGGGTTTCCTTTTAAAGTGTCATGTAATGAAGTTACACTTTTGTTTCTGGAAGTTTGCGGTTTAATCAAGGTTTGAACACATTTGACAGTAGGGTAATTGAATTGGCCTGTTGTACTGTTAGGAAGGGATTCGGTACCACTCCACATCCTGTCCTCGTTACAGGGCTGTACTGTGCTATAAGCAATGTAACAACCTGTAACAGCATTGTTACAAGGTCCATGCCACGCTCCACCTAGGTGGCTGCTACACTCCACCTAGGGGACTTTCACTGGGCTCCTCCTGACAAGGATTCATGGTGGTGATGATGGAAAACCGGATTATTGTAAGGTTTGCAAACAATGCTATGATGAGCAGGTGCTCCATGTTCCCATGTAGGAGATCTCCCTGAGTGTGTGTGGTGATGGCTGGTTTAACCTGTGCACATTGCTTACTCAATGTGCAACAGGTGTGCAGCCCCACCCAGCCCCAGAGTCTGACTCAGGCCAGGTGAGGCTGCTTTAACCAGCCATCATCCACACACTCCACAAGCATGTAGTAACCTTATGGAACAGCCTAACCCTAGCGTGGTACTCACTTTTTCGCCTATTCCTAACACTTACCTCAATGTATAGTTGCATGTTGTTCCATAATGTTATTACATATTTAGTATGCACTCTTACATGTTGTTACAGTGCTTAATTACACAGTACATACCTAAAGCAAGACACTCGTGTAAAGTAAATCCAGGGGATCCAATGCCAGTCTAGTCTCATCTCATGTCACACCAAGCCCCTCCCCCCCATGTGGGTTCTGTAGGCATGGCCCATGGAGACCGGACCTCCACCTTTTGCGGCACCCCGGAGTTCCTGGCCCCCGAGGTGCTGACAGAGAACAACTACACCCGCAGTGTGGACTGGTGGGGGATGGGGGTACTGATCTACGAGATGTTGGTGGGAGAGGTCAGCGAATGCATTCATATGAAATACATCACACTGGGTTACTGAATTAATATAAAATACATTATACTGTATTAGAGTTAAAATCAAAATACATCACACTGTTTTACTGAGTTAATATCAAAATACATCACACTGTTACTGAATTAATATCAAATACATCATACTGTATTACTGCCTTAATATCAAAATACATAATACTGTTTCCTGGAAGGTCAAATGCCACTACATATTGATGATGTTTGACTCCGTCAGTATGTTTCCATGCAGAGGGAAACTGGGTTACAGTCTTTAACACGCATAAGCATATTGTATCCCCATTTCCATGTTGCTCTCGTTTTAATGACATACTATTCCCAAATATCTAGACCATAATGTTTTCTCCTAGATAAGTCACAACAAGTAACCCTTTCTGTGTAAGGATTAGAGAAGTATTTTACAACCTTTGTTAACTTCCATGTTCTAATAAGACAAAAAGCTAAACGAACAACAAAAAGTGTTAAACCTGAAAATGGATTTTACAATTTAACTACATCCCGGTTCTCAATTTGCAATGGTATCCACAAGTCATGAGTTATGTATTTGTTTCTTCCTCGTTACATTTTCAGTCACCCTTCCCTGGTGATGACGAAGAAGAAGTGTTTGACAGTATCGTCAACGATGAAGTGCGCTACCCTCGCTTCCTGACGCCTGACTCTCAAGCTGTCATTCAGAAGGTTAGTGTCCCTAAATGTGTCCCAAGTGTTGTGTTGTGTCACTTGATCACGTCTGCATCACATCCGGATCCATTTTCTTTAACGGCAAAATGAACAGACTATTTTATTTTTCCATTGCTTAATCATCTCGCCCTTTTAAATATGTATCGCCAAGACAATGAATACAGCACATGGTGAAGTCATTATGTCACGTCATTGTTGTATATTTAAAACAATGTAATTGCTAACATGCTAGCAGCAGCAGTGAGTCTTTCACCGCTATCTATGGCTGGTAACAAGAACACAGAGGCCATGTTGACGTTGGACATAAAATGCTAAGCTAGGCAATGCTAGCGATTTAAAAATAACAGAAAAGGTCATAATGTGGCTCACAAAGCCATGATTCATGTGTTCTTCTTCTGTGGTGTGGTAGTTGCTGCAGAAGGATCCAGAGAAGAGGCTTGGTGGAGGAGAGCAGGATGCCCAGGAAGTTAAAAGACACCATTTCTTTCAGGTAGTCATCCAGCCCACCTCCTGTCGGAAACCAGTTGATAGTATAACTGGAAGAGCTTTTCCAACGTTTGACCAAAAAATGTATTGTAGCTGGTCAGTTTTACTAATGTTTTATTTTGATTGCCTCCTATAGCTACAACTAATGATTATTAAATCATAAACATAGTCTAGCATTTTTTTTATGATTGCATCTATAAAATCAACAAACGTGTGCTATTTTATTATTTATCCTTTTTAATTATGCAAATTAGAAGGAAAAAAACTGCAGATCGACTGACAGATTTAACACCATTAAGTACCACAGCATTCACATCCAAAGTAGTTTCTTTCCGTGTTGTGGCACAGTAACGCAGAACAGTTGCCATGTATTGACAGGGGATGGACTGGGAGGCTCTCCTCGCCAAGAAGGTGAAGCCACCGTTTGTTCCGGTCATCAAGACCCCAGAGGACGTGAGCAACTTTGACGAGGAATTCACCCACCTCAAGCCAGTGCTCACCCTACCACACACGCCTTATATTCTGAGCCGTGAGGAACAAGACATCTTTTCCGACTTTGACTTTTCCTCCATGAGTTGACTCCCCGAACTCTTCCTTTTTCGCTTCATTGGCATGACGTTTGAGAATATTGTCTCTGTGGTCGTTCTTCAATCTTTATTTTTTTACATATTTTTATAACAAAGGGAAGACCTCAAATGCTGCTTTAGTTTGGGTGCCGTTTATCAAATCCCAAAAACGCTATGCTATTGCTGCTGCTGATTGGTTGAAATTTATTTTCAATTTGGCCAATCAGCGCCAGGATTTTCTCCTGCCGCTGATTGGTCAGGAGTCAATGGCGCACTTTCTGTAGTTTGTGATTTGTGACATCACCCGGCACGTAATTTGATTCAATCTGAAAAGTCATTTGAAATGTGTGATCGATGATGTGGTCTCTAAGATTCTACTTTGGTTTTGGATACTGGAACATCGTTAATATAAAATGTTTGTCTTAAGTTTTACTACACTTTGTAAATAACCCTATTTTTTCATAAATTGTACAGTCTACATTTACAAAGCATTTGTTTTAGATGCCAAAAACATGTACTGGGGCGTTGGTCTGCTTATTGTTGAATGAATTTATAACATTCAACTAGTTTTTAGCATATTTAGATTAGTATGTAATATCTGAAGTGTTCATATGAAAGTGTTCACTACAAATATTCTAAAATTGGCACATACTGCCTCCCCATCATACTAGAAATGTTGATTTGTTTACAAAGGAGTTAGATGTCATCTGAATGTTGAATTGCAGGTCATATTTGGTAAATTCTTATGTATAACATTTGAATATTATGTAGTGGACATTTACTGGAATTCAATTGTTGCACGGCCAGTACCTGAAATCTAGCCTGTTGTTTCAAAGTGCCATGAAAGACCATGTTGATTTAATTAATGAAGGGAAATTTTAATAAATTAAGATCCATCGAACAATGGACTATGGACTATTCATATTCATTTTATTACCATATAAAATAAAGACTGTTGAATATTAGCACACAAATGTTAACATCAGTTTGTTTCAACAACATCTTTCACTGACATTTACTTGCATTTAGCACTTTGTCCAATACTACTCAACAGATACTGTAAGTTAAATACATTTATTGCTTAAGAGAATCTATTTCACAGGGAAAAGCCATCATGGGACTACCAAACAATGCATTGGAGCTTTTTAAGTAGCTGTATTAAAAACGACAAATACAAAAGTCAAACAGTCTATTTCAAAATAGTAGTCAAAAATACAAAATTGATTGAAATGCTCACCTTCGGAAAATGTAGCACACAAGGATTGTACAGAACAAATAGGAATATACTTTTTTTTTAACAAAGTACTCAAAACATGATTAAATACTATTCCAGTAGTAGAAAATAATTATTGCGCAAAATGGACCCTGTTAAGTTATTTTTGTGTAGAGTAAATAAATCACAGCACATATAATATCAAAACAACTACAGAATCACCGTAAACAGTATATAAAATAAATCTACCAAGCATGGATTTTGATCTGGTATGCATGCTTGGGAGAGCTGTCAAACATTAACGCAAGTTTCCATTTCAGTAAATTTCCATTTCAAGTAAAAGTCCATGAACAATAGGTTCAGAAATGTGAGTCACACAGTAATAAATATAAATTAGTGGATACAAATGATTTAAGGAACAGGGCAGGAGTAAGGTC
Source organism: Lota lota (assembly GCA_026745465.1). Taxonomy (NCBI): domain Eukaryota; kingdom Metazoa; phylum Chordata; class Actinopteri; order Gadiformes; family Lotidae; genus Lota; species Lota lota. The sequence goes on along the minus strand of JACYXH010000416.1, from coordinate 2,096,770 downwards.
AAGTAGGATGGAAGTGCATAAACAAGCCATTCTAAGCTTATATTTTACAGGGGTTTATACACCAAAACAATATTGGTTGTTGCTTATATACTTTTAAAGATTGTAAACAATTGTTTGAGATTGAAACACAGCTTGCTGCAAACAGTATTAGTCTCCTAATAAATTAAAACAAGAGTATTTCCACTTGGCTTATTCCATGTCATAGTATTCACTTATTTCAAAACGATAAAAGAATCTCAGATGCATCACATGTAGGGAAGCCACACACACACACACACACACACACACACACACACACACACACACACACACACACACACACACACACACACACACACACACACACACACACACACACACACACACACACACACACACACACACACACACACGGCGGTCCTCCCGGGTTTTCACACGGGATCGCTCCCCTCGCGGAAGTACACCTGCTCCCACACCACCGCGGCTCCGCCCGCCGCGCAGAAGAACCCCCAGAGGTTGCGGGCGGCGCCGCGGTCGAAGGGGTTCTCGTCGGCGCCGCAGTGCCGCAGGTAGGAGATGCGGTGGCGGGACATGAACTCCCAGGTGGTGGTGTTGAGGGACACCAGGTAGAGGTGGGAGCCCAGCAGCAGCAGCACCGTCAGCGAGAGCAGGGCCACCAGCGCCGCCACGGCCAGCAGCATGCCGTTGGAGCGCAGCCATGCCGGCCACGTGGCCGCGGCGCTGAAGCCCGTCCTGGGGGAGAGGAAACGGGACGTTGGGGGGGGCGCTTTTTCGCGGACGACCTGCCATCGTTTTTTTCCAAAACAATGATGCGTACGAAGCCATGTGTGTCTTGTCGCGTGCCATATGTTTTTGTTTGGTTTTACCTTTGTGGATATCCCTTTTAATGTTGTCCAGTAATTAACACACACACACACACACGTCTTTTCGTGCACATAGATGTCTTTGCATGCCCCTCACTTTTTCGATTTAGCCCCTATGGCGATAAAAACTTCAGTTAAGAGCCCTGAGTGATGAGCACTGTATGTACGGCTCTATTGTGTAAAAAATAAAAAAAGATTATTCATTGCAGTGAACAGAACAGTGATAAAATTTGCCATCATGTCACATCGTTTCATATATTTAGCTGTAGTCATTCCTCAGACACACAAGATTCTAGCACACTTAACGCCTTTGAGTTGTTACAATTTGTAATTCGAGTACAAGGCGTACAAAATTAAATGCATTCATTTAGTTTTTTCTATCAAATGTGACCTTTCACGATGCAGACGCCCAAAGAAACGCGAATTTGATTAACATGCAATGAATCATGCAGCCCTGACTGTATGCAGAGGATACGGGAGGGGCCTCCTCTACTCACCAGGCCATGTGCAGGCCCCACAGCAGCACCAACAGCTGGACGGCCAGGTAGAGAACGAACCAGCGGTGGTTGCGCTCGCCCACGCAGTTTTCAATCCAGGGGCAGTGGTGGTCGTAGCGACGTACGCAGTGCTGACATGTCTGGCAGTGCTTGGACCTCATTGGCTGCTGCTTGGAAAACACACACACACACACACACACACATTTTAATGGATCATATTTGAATGGCCTATCTGAAATATTCAAAGAAATCTTCTATGGTATTCTATTAATTTAAGGGAATTAAAAGTTGGAACATGGAATTAATGTAAACCTGTTTTTAAAATGCTTCTCCTGACTACAAGTTCCTTTTCCTTGCAAAAAATTTTATAAACGAAAACAATTTCCCCTTATCATGTTATGATCTTGCTGAACCTGCACTAGGTGTTTTCCTTATTCCCTAAGTTTTCAGAGAACCTCGTGACACGAAGACATAGCAGAATCCCTGAGCATTGAATAGTATTCCACAAGCCTGCTCTCACCTGCATAATTAAACGTTGAATGAGCGAGAAAAATAGATTGTTGAGATAGGATCGTGGCTACTGAAACCAACCATACTCTCTACTCTATGTAACAGTGTCAGACCCAAACAGCTGTTTGTCATGTGACATAGCGGTAAGAGTGTTTGTCTTTTTAATCACCATGGGCTTAAAGATTCAACCCCCCACTGCATAGCACTATGGTGTCTGAGTAGCAGTGGTACATAAACAGATATGTACTCTACTTACGCTTGCATTAAAGACTGCTGGATATCTACCATTTGGCTCAAAAATTCGAATCAAACCCGCGTTGTGTATAAAGACATTATTTGAATATTATTAGAAATGAGACGCACTATAGTTCGTAACTTGCTCCTGAAAATCATATTGTGTTTTATTTTGCGGAATCTAGTTGGGATGGTGTAACGGAGAACTAAGCTACGGAGCTAATGCTTTTGTTATTCTATACCACAGAGCTGAGCCCGTGTTAGATTGCAGTGGACGACCGTGGCAGGTTTAACCTGTCGATGACATACATGTATCGTCCCACAGCAGGTGACGTAAGGCACCGTTTCTCAAACAGGTAGCCGTGCAGCAATGGCTGCTGGGCCGCACTAAAGTTGTTCTAAAAAACAACATTGATCATTTAAACCCATGTTTGTTGATATGCGTACCAAATACTCAAGGACACATCAGACCATGGAATTAATTTGCAGTCAACAAATCACATGCCACATCACGATCACAAATTGAAAATTAATTACATTAATGTTAATAGGCCCTTTTCATAGCCGTGGCATCGTAGGACAAACACAGGTGTCGCTCATTACACTAATTATGGGTCTGCTCCTTTAATGTACCATGGCACAGGTAGTAGACTAAACTAGTGACGATAAGTATACTAGTTGTGCCCTGGAACATAAAAAGTAGCAGACGCACAATTAGTGTTATGAACCACACCTGTGATCACATGATCCCATGATGACAGCTCTGTGAATAGGGTTGGTTCCAGTTGATTGACGCAGGTCTCACTGGGCCCCAGAGTCTGAGGGTCAACCACTACCGGGCCCTGGCTTAAAACAGTTTGAGAAAGGGCTGATGTAGCAGCGTACCTGAAGCAAGCAGTGTCCACAGCGACGCTGGCGCAGGGACTTGGAGGTGGGGGGAGGGATCATGTCCTGCTGCTCCTCTGTGGTCCCTAGGGTGAACTGTTACCAGAAAGGTCAGGGGTCAGAATAAGGTATTCAGAGAGCAACAGTATTGGAACTCACGGGATCAGGACGGACTCACAAGACTACAGAGGGGACCAGAAAGCGCCCATCACTGATTAGCTTAACCTCTTGAATACCACCATATCGCATTATCATACAATTTTGTGTTTATGGTTGTATTTATAATTCAAAAATTTTGAACATATGGATTTATTAGAATTTCCAAATAAACAAGGTGTCACATTGCCAATGTTACTGTCATGAATGTTGTCATCCAGGTACTGAGTTATAAGCTGATGTAAATAGACAAAAAAGGGAGCAGTAATTAAGAGCTTAACTATGATGACAATGATGCGATTAACCTCTCACTACCATTACTATCCCTCATGTTTCTCTTTGCCTCCCATCACAAGACAATGAAAAGCTGTCCTGTGGTGGGAAATATACTTTCATAAAATGAATGTATAGGCCTATTAATTTTGTTTTTCAGGCTGTTAAATGAAATAGCAATAACTATTATCGTTTTCCTCAAGCTAGTTCTACAGCAAATAGTGCTGCTTCATCAACACACGTCATAAAATGAAATGCCAATAGCGACACGCAAAAACGACTCACCTGCAAACCGTTGTCATCGGAGAGGATGAAACCAGGGTCCATTAGGGAAACGGCAAAATAGAGCAGGACAGACATCAGCACCAGCAGCACGAAGAGCACGGGCTGAACAAGCTTGCCGTTCTCTTCCTGCTTCCTCAGATCTTCCAAAAACCAAAACATCACATCTCAGTATACGGAATGGTTCAGGACAACACCAATATGTCACCGCGTACATGCACATCTTGTTTTAACCGTAGAACGCATCTACTACCTGGGTCATGTAGGAAGAGGATCAGGGTGATGACCCATGTCAAAATAACATGAGCTGTTCTTACAAGGAACCCTGAGCCGAATACATTTTTGAACATCGTCCTAGCATTTTAGAGCGTCATCCTTCGCAATGTCTACATGGATTACAGTCCACTCCATGAGCACTGCCCGGCTCAAGTGGGTCCAACCATCAGAGATCTAGCTAGCAAGCAGGCAGCCACTGCCCCAATAAATTGCTAGATAAAAGTACTTCATTTTCACAGTCGTAAGAGCAGATATCCCAAACTAAATAGTCGGCTATTCATTAAAAAAAATACTATATATAATATATATCGCACAATCGTTTGATTTATCGTACAGCCTCTGCGACGTTGTTTGCTAAGCGTCAGCTTCCATAGATGACTGTTGACTGATTAATAGTTAAACGTCACATTAAGAGTCAATATATCAATCGACGAAAAAAAAAAATAGTTACAAAAACTATCGATACAATATTGTAGAACGGTACAAAAGAGCCGTCGATCAGCGACTGTTTGTTGTTGATAGTTGTTATGATGGTTCACTTTGATTGGTTATAATCTGTCACGTGAGAAGCCACACTATGGCGCGGTTAAGGGATATTGGATCCTTCCTCTCTCCCCAACTCCCCCATACTGTACTGTGTCAGGTCCAATGACATCTGTACAACCTTAGATCATAATAACAGTCGTAGTAGCCTGTACTTCTATGCTATTTCACCTTGTATTTTATTCTTCTTTTTTTTTTTACATTGCATGACATTTCTTTTTTATTATGTATATCAAAACAAACCAGGGGGTAAATACTAGTATGATTTTAATTCACATTCATAAAAAGTAACATTTTAAACTGTCTCTTTTCATCCTTACAAAGCTGTATGTACTAATACAATATTTTTCATTTTTAAGTTATGTCACATCTTTTCTAAGCACATTGAAATATGACCTTCTGTTACATTAATAACTATTTGAAGAATGATTTATTTTTGATAACAATGTTTACCATATAGTACATTTGAAATACTGACAGATGAATCATAGCAGTAAGGGAATGCTGATTATTTGTTTCTATTTGGAGATTTGTTTCTTATTCAACTGTCATTTTAGATGGCAAGATTTTTATTGATCCCTTTTCTATATTTACAATCTTTATTTATGATTTAACAACACTCAAAATCATTGTGTGCTGCATCCATGGATGGGGTAGCTCACTTCAATTATTTATTTGTCTTATGAACCTTTGTGTAGCAAGCCGATAGTCCATTTATTCTGGACATCACAGGCAGTATTGTGATGTTTCACAGAGCTGGCAGGTCCATTGCTCTCTTCTCATCTAGAATGAAGGGCGATGTTAGTGTTGACCCTCTCAGGAGCTGCTCCAGGCCCTAGAGGCAAAAATGGTACAGAGAGGCCAAGTGACAGTATTCTATTTTGCTATTCTTCCCAGGCTATCTGAGTAGGGTTTTGTCATTTAATCTAGAATCAACATCACATCATTTTATTTTTGAGGAACAATAAAGTGTTATTTCTCATTTAGATATTGAAATAACATTTTAACACATAACAATGCAAAAGCTTAGAAATACGTTGATGTAGGTTGTGGTTTAAAGAGCTTACAGAAGGCATTTAGTTAAAGACCTCACCTCTCCAAAGTAGGACACTAGAGGGGAGATCTCACACTCTACAGGAGGATCTTCTTCGGCTGTCCCCCTAAGCGAAACACACCACACACTCACACCGTATTTTTCATTTCATTTTACCAGTTAAAAAGGACCTTGAAGGTTGGCATTCCCGTTTTTTGTAATGTAACGTGGACACATGGCTCAAAAAACGAACTTGACTGTGACATAACTTGTGGTAAGCGTGCGTGAATTGCAAGTAGAGTTGCAATGCCATGAGTGCGATAAAACACTAATTCATTATTTCCTTGACACACTTGGTCCTTTATAGTAAGTGGTGGTCCCTTGGACGTAAAATAAGATTAAGAAATGATAAGGCTACGGTAGGCTCAACATTTCGATTCCACTTGCCTTTCAATCAGCTCTAGCGTTTGTCTTACCTTCACTTACGTCAGGTTTAAGCTAGTTCCTCATTACAAAAACTAAACCAGCTGTAATTACAAACCATTTTTTTTTGTTATGATTCTAAAATCGATTTACTACATACTTTCCCCACACATAATTAACTGCCAACCTGCAAGTTGCTCTTTAATAAAATGTTTGCTTAATCCAGACATGGGTATATTGTGATCAAACAGAGCTTTGTTAAAGACCTGGCGGGCAGGGTCTTTCCGTGGTCGTCTGAGAAGGAGGCCCCTGCTGCCAGGGCCCAGCGATAGTGCTGCCCTAGCAGGGAGCGACGGGCAGTCGTGGGGGTGTCCGTGGAGGCTCCGTCTGCATTCTTAAGAGGAGAAAACTCCTCCTCCCGTACTACCTCAAAGGCCACAAAATTCCTTATGACGAACAACAGAGTGAAAAGGTTTTACTACTAGCTGTTCAAGTTCAAACTATATTAAATCCAAGAGATTTATTTTTGCGAGACATAATGTCACATAATGAAAATGTACACAGACAATACAAAAGTTAAGAACAGACAATCATACACACATCATTACAACTGGTATTAAAAGTTGCCTATCTATTTAATAAGCCAATAGCTGTTGGGACAAATGAGCTGTGTCGTCAATTTCCCGACGATAAACAAAGGGTTGGATAATGCAGAGAGAAGCACATACACGCACACCATTGAACAAACATGCGTGTCGTAGCCCACCTTGCGAATGGAAAAATGTCAAAAACAAATTTCTCCATCTTTATGCCGTTAGGTTTGGAGGGTTTTACATGATTTCCACATTCATCAACGAATGGAACCTTCTTGAGTGCAACGTGTGCCTTCAGTTTGCCTTGGTGCTCCCTGTGGAAAAACAAACACACCCACGCACAAAGGAACCAATAATCAAGGTAAAGGTAGATGTAAACTAAAGAACATGAGCTGGACCCAAAATACGAAAAAAAATTATCAAAGGAAATATAAATATAAAATCATGAAAACCTGAAAGTCCTACAAACAATTTATTTGACATTTTTGGTCTAAATCCATCGAGCAGCTCCTCTCGTATAATTGAACACCCCCACTAAAATTTGCATAAGTGTAAATATCTCACCTTATTTTGTTTGGATTGAAACAGATCACCAAATAACCACTTGTGTACTGAAGTAAAAGCCTCTTACTGTACGACTTCCTGCAGAAACGCCCTGGTGAAGAAGTGATTGCAGATGTTTCCAGCGCTGAAGAGCAGCTCTCCTCCAGCTCCCCTTCGCTCCGCCGTCTCTGGCTGGATCTCGCTGTACTCCACCACCTGGGTCACGCCATCCACCCTGCACACCACCCCCACTGGCTCGCAGGGGGACGCCTTCGCCACCACCTTACACACACACACACACACACACACACACACACACACACACACACACACACACACACACACACACACACACACACACACACACACACACACACACACACACACACACACACACACACACACACACACGTTAAGTCTAAAAGAGTACATTCGATACACTAGAGGCTGCTTTTAGAACAATTTCTCCTGAAAGCAATTCACATCATGTGTTGATCTCTGTAAGGCCACATTCATAAAAAATAAAGAAATAATGAAGGACTTGTCCAAGCCGGAACCCCAGCGTTAAACCCTAATATCGCATCGCAATATTGACAGAATCGCAATACCGTATCGGCACTCTGTCACATTGTATCCTGAGATCCCTGCCGATTCCCGCCCCTATCAAGATCATACGTGTGGCCTCGGCCTCGGTGTGTGGAATGTGGCTTCGGTGTGTACCTTGGCGCCGCAGTCGGCTCCTCTGCTCACACAGAATCCAATGAACTGGGGGTCTGCCAACTTCACCAGGATGTTGTCCACACAGTAGACGTGGAGGTACTCCACCCCTCGCCTCTCCATGTCCTCCAGCACCTTGTTATCCACCAAAGCCTGGTACAGACCGCCGTTTCCATCTAACAAGGAGCGCACAGACTTTTAAGCAAGATATTTATCGGACGGAAGCCTGACAATCATCCTTAGTTTACTTTCTATTTCTTTTCACTTCGTAATTCAGTCTGGGTGTTTCTTCCGTCTTCAGACGTTTTCAGAGACACACGACATTTCTGGAAGTATTTTCGAGACAGCTTCAATAGCAGAATCCATAGACTTTTAAGATACTTTAAAGGCAAAACTATTTGCTGTGGGAGTCATCATGTTGGTGTCTGTTGCTCGCTATGGCCACACGGATTCTGTCAGTTATATCTTTTTTCATTTCCCGCCAACAAGATGCTGATTGGATCGAGGAAATTCAGGCCGAACCAAACACCACTTAACCAACCGACACCACTTTGTGTATAAATATAGGCCTCGTTCTCCTATTGGCCATCTTGGTTTTAAACGCTGAATTTCCCCACTCAGCTAGGATCTAGAACCAAGATGGCTGATTGGAGGTGTCTGTACCCGGGGCCATGGCGATCTTCCCTTTGTCCTGCAGGATGACCTTTCCATCAAAGGTCACGGCGGGGATCATTCTCTGCTCAAACATCACGACGTTGGACGGATCCAGGCCAAAATAACCGTTCTCCTTGAAGAAACCTTCTGTGGGGCTCAGAGTGAATTCGCTGGTCATTATGTACCTGAGGAATACAGGATTAAACACACAGATACACACATATGATTTATCAGCATCTCCCTTTATCCATAGATAAACAAAAGCAAATTCTTTGAGACAACACTCAACAGGTTTTATGAGACTCTTTTTTAGACAATTCTCAAAAAACTATTCTTCTTTGAAATCTTACCATGGGACAGTGCATTTGGTTTCATGTTTCAAATCTGCCAGCTTCTGTATTTTGCGAATGCGTTCCGACTGGATTTGGTATAGGGTTTTCCCACTCGGGAGTCCTACGTTAAACATTCCTTTGGGGTACGGCACACCAAGACGCGTGCCCTGACCACCTGCCAAAAGCAGAACTCCAACTCGATTCGCTGAGATTTGCAACAATCCTGCAAAAACATGATGTCTGGTCAGGCAGGAAACAAGCTTTTGGGAAATTCTAACCACAATAAACTGCAGTTGCATGTCTTTTGCATTAGAGTTACTACTCTTTAGCATGATTTAGATATTGTAAGTATTTAATAATAATAAAAAGACAAAATGTGCATTTGTGACTTTTTTTGTAATTGACAGTAAATAAAAAAAGGGTTTCTCTGATTACTTGGTTTTCACTCACTCCATCACACAGACAGCTGAGATATTCAAGGTAATTTTGTTGAAAATAGACAAAATACAACCAGGTAATAAGTCTGCATGTTGTAGGATAAACAAATATTGAAGACAAAATATGCGATTGTCAATGTTATGGGCAAAAAGAAAACAACTTAATTTCACACAGGCTACGATAATAAAAAAATAAAAAAACCGGAATAGAATACCTTCATTTCCCCAATAAACAAGGGTGGCTTTATCACTTTTCAGAACGCTGCCGATAAACTCCTCAGTAACCGGTTCTATGTGTTGATCCACTCTTCTAGGCTGGGACGCCGCAGCAGAAACCGCTTCTTCGCAGTGTTGCTTCAACGCGTTTAGATCCAATCCAGACAATTCTAAGAGAAAGTCGTTTCTTTCATCCTCCGACAACTCGGACCAAAATTGAAGAACGTGAGATTGCCCTGCACTATCTAAAAATGATTTTACTTCCTCTAGCGACAGCATTGTTGTTCCTTTTTAAGTATTTCCCCCTTAAGTATTCCCCCCAAGTGGGTCTCTGGCTTGTATGTATGCAGATCGTGATATTTCCCGGAGCGTGCCGCTGTTTTGAGGCAGAGGTTTATGCGAAAACCTCGTGACAGAAGCAGGAACCAACAAGGATGTCTTGTGATGATCGAAATAGTACGCGTGGAGCCGTATCTAGACTCCAAGCAAAATAGTCATAAACGACAGACTGCGCATTTTGCAAACGAAATACATTGATTTGATTGAAAAAACAAAACAAGAAACTGTCGTTGTCCCGAAGAACTCCTTTTCTCGAGTAGACAGAAGTCGATGAACTACTGGGATTTCGTTTCACACATCGAACACTACAATTTTAGCTGACTGTGGAAAACGGTTTATGCCAACTAGGGACCGTCTTAAAGTTACATTTTTTAGAAATCAGCGCTGAATTGAAACGTCGTTTAAATGTGTACAAGATCATATAAGAATATGAAGACTATTCGCTATTGGATGATGCCCATTTTAAGTATTTAAAATCTAAAAGATTCACAGGATATCTTGGTATTGGTCCAAGCAAAATATAATGAAAACATACGATGTTTAATGCAATTAGGACATAACGTCAACAATAATAATACAAGAATAATTTGTCAATATTTACCAAGCTTCCCAGTCAATGTTGAAAGCCTCAAGATTCATTGGTTATGGAGACAAAACGTCGGTACCACTATAAATGCAGAACACGTTTATTGAACAGCGAATTGCATACAAGCATAAATGATTTACATTCTCTCCATGGATGCATTCTAAAACAAAATAATCTCAAACTCTTTAACTAGTCAAATACACTCCGCACCTAAAAAGAATATAGCTCAAATAGATTTTGTTATAAACTACCTCACCATATGACGTAGAACTTCCTGGCCTTCTGTCAGTGTATGTAATATATCATTTCAAGTTTTCTACAGTTGATACGAGATAAGGCGTTACTTTGAGACAGGAGCTAGCAGTACAAACAGATTGTGGTTTTTTGCAGATACTCACATTTCACTAAGAATGAAAGTTCACAGAAGCCCTAAGTTCCATCATAGTAGTTCATGTGATCATTTTATGCATAGAACACTCTATGTCCGGTTAAAGGATGTGCACTGGCCTCCATACGGTCTACCATTCGCCTTCTCCTCATTCTAAATATGCTAGCATGATGTAACGATCATTCATGAAGAGTAGATCAATTGACTGGACCTCAGCAATAGCTCATTTTGAAAACTGCAAGCAAATTCTAATAAAACTGTCAGCTGTATTTCAAATCGTTTCATGCAATTTAAGGAAGTTACTACTAATAAAGATTTCAAAGTAAGGAATCTTATTGCGAATCCAAACACAATTCCTTGGTACACACATACCAGGGTAACATGCACACTCACAATAAAATGCAACAGGCCAAACATTCCAGATCCCCAACTATGTTCATGCTGTTTTTGTCCAACAATGGCTGACAACTTAAATTAAGATGTTCAGGTCGCCAAAACTACCAACACTAAGCAAATACCTATATTAATACTTTAGAGATATTGTGTGGACGGTTGAATATGAATGAGTAAGAATATTAAAATGTATTTGATTGGTGTCAATTTGCATGTAGCTGCTGTTGCCATCCCTGCCCTACATTACCTAACCACCAAATGTACACCATACCAAACACCATGTGGACAAAACGTATCACTTTAAAGCCAAAGAACACACAGTTATGGTAAAGAAAACAAGACAATTGGATCGCTTAATGCATCACAGTTTTCAGTCATGTTACATTTGTGTAGTAATAAATAAAACAAATACACAAATAAATAACCAGAACAAGGTTTGGAGTAAAGCGAAGTACGTTAAAGTGCATTCATGGTTTGAAGGACTCCACCTGATCAAGCATTGCAGCCAATGAACAGGTTCAAACTATCCACACACAGAGTTGAGATATTGATGTCAAAGTGTTCGTACTTCTTAAATGTCCCTTTAACAGTACATTTGTATAATATACAATTACACAAATTGCAGTGAAATATAAATAAAAGTATTTCTTAGCTCATACCAGTATTGATGGACAATGATAAACCCATTGCAATTTGTTAATTTGTGCCAGACTCACCAACAAGGAATCACTTGATCCTGTTTGATCAATTATAATAGGGGGAATATAACGTTTCTTATTTTGCCCATATAAAGTCTCTTTTCAAATAATTTGCTTTAGATTCTGGCATCTGGCAATGCTCATTGCCAGATGATTATACACATTATAATGTATACATATAAAAAAAGTGACTATTATATTAGACCGATTGCACCGTCAGTGTTTAGATGAGCACAAAGCTACTTATCTGCATAAAACATCCTGCAGGAAAACGACCTGCGAGTACAAAAGCAATTAATTCTAGATTATCAGTTAAGTATGTTTTTATCAATTCAAATAGTTATAGCAACATATAATATATTAAGAGACAAAACCTTTGAAATGGTGAATGAACGTCCACTTTACTTGGCTGTATAACTTATTGCAACCAAACACACTGCAGTTGTTGTTCTTAACCGCCAACCCTTTCACAGGCTTGAAGACTTATAGTAAGTCTTCAAGTGAGAGAATCCAATGCTTTCTATTCTAATTCACACTGCAACTATCAGTCAGAGGACAGCAGTGGATCAGTAGCTGCACTGGTCTTGTCTAAGGTAAGGGCTAGCCAGGTGCTTTCTTACAACACCCAAACACTATCTATAAACAAGCTTAGGATGGTAAAAAAGAAGCCTGTACATTTGAGGAGGATTGAATTGATATGTATGCCATGTGAAAAGAAAAAGTAAAAAAAACTGCTCAAACATCAAAACTGGTAAAACACAATAACTGTATCTGTGCCAACAGCACATTGAAGTGCAAATGAGGCCAATAGGGGTAGAATACATATCCTAACAGAGCTGAATGGTTTGTTATTTTCAATAATTACAACATATTGAAATAGTAGCCTTTTAACCCCCTTTGCTTCTACACCTAGATTCAAATGCAATTACATTAAAATGCTTACTTTCTTTGCTTTAAAAAAGAAAAAGAAATTTATCCCTAATTCGAATTCCACTACAAACTATGAATTATACATTTCCAGTCCAATCTATGGTGCATTTCTTGAACCTAGTGGATGGTCAAATATATGGGGCCTGCACACATTTCCACAGCATGACGAAATATCTTTTGTTTGCTTATATCCAGAAGTCTTAAGCTAGTCAAGGTGTATTTGGGTAAACATTCAGAGAAGCCTTCTTAAGACTACAAATAAACTATTTTGTTTTGCAATGTTTAACCAATGAATGTTGATGTTGGAGCAGGGTATGCACCCCAGAAACAGTGCGAACTTCAATACTGCAAAAACAACAAATGAATGTTGAAATATTTAACACAACTAAGTACTTGTAGTTGGTTGAGTTTAAGACTAAAACAGGATTCAGAGTATGTCAATTACTCTCTCAAACTAAGCACTAAGCGACTAATTTCATTAATTTCCAACATAAGAAATCAACCATCTGAAAACAACCCCCCCCCCCCCCCAGAAAAAAACAAAAAATAACATTGTTGATCCCAAACCCAAACAACATATTAGTGGTTTACCAGCAAGAGTGAACGACTCCAAAGTTAACCTAAAATAAGATTGTAAAAGCACTACTGGATTGTAATAATTAGCATTGAATAAATAATGAAGATACATTATAACAATTACATTCTTTTTAAAGACAAGGGAGTGCATCTGACCAGCTCAATCCACAGTGAAGTCTTTACTCTGGTCTCGTTAGTGCAACGCTTTGCACTCATTCACTTCACCATACTCGTTGCTACTACCACTACTACTACTACTACATCTAGTTGAATTGCCTATTGAAATGTTTCCTCTTCTGTTTCCTTCCAGTCTATCCCCAAGCTTGAATGTTCTGCTGAAATAAAAACCTTTTATTTTCGAGACATGCTCTGAGCTCCTGACCTCCTTCCTCCTCCTCATCGCGACCGAACCCCCAGGTATATCTTGAGGTGTTCGTAGACCACGTAGCTGATGCTCACGGCGGGGATGACCTTCATGAAGTTGGGGGCCAGGCCCCGGTAGAGTCCCGTGGCTCCCTCTGTCCTCATGATGTGTCTGAACAGGCCGCACATGGTCATCTGAGGGCCTCCTGCCTGGGAAGCTGTGGGGAGGAACCATGACAACATGAGTGGGTGTCGTTAAGCCTTGTTGAGACAGTGTGTTCAACAGCTGTGTTCGAGTTGGCTCCCTTGTGGCCCTATATAGTTCACTATTTAGGTTTTTGGTAGTCTAGTGCACCCTGTGCACTACTACATACCAATAATGCACTGTAAAATAAGTGTACAGCTAATCCCCACTTACTTCCGCACTATATCCTATGATGCACTGCATACGGCAAACATTGACATCGGACTCATCCAATAGAGGATTAATCAAATGTTTATGCAACCAATACGCTTATCGTTGATTGATTTCTGGGGTTAAATGAGTGTCTGGATTTAAAGACACACTCTTGGAATGTTCAATCAACCTAAATCACAAATGATCATAAAAATGGGAAAATTCATTATGTATACAAATTAAGCAGAATGGGGGAGCAAACTAAAGCGGACAACTTTGATATCTGCTGAGGAATTGAAGACGCAGCCTCCTCCAGTTCGGAGGGGTAACAGATGAGACTGACCTTGTGCCTGCATGCGGGTCCGGACCAGGGCCAGCGGGTAGCTGGCCAGCTGTCCGCACGTGCTGGAGGTGGTGCAGCACGCCAGCAGCACAAACACCCCGGGGTCCGCGCTGTCCGTGGCGTAGCGCTGCAGCCACCAATTCTTCAGGGTCTGGATCGAGTGAGGTGGAGAGAAGTAAAAGACGAGTGAAATGGAGAGTTTGGCGGCTCAGTGGCACATAGCTAATGTGGTGGTCCCAGCTTTTTAGGTGTACCACTTAATTGTCATCAAGACCACCTCATATGCATATAATGGTAAGAAATAGAACACAAAGGCAGCGGCTGAGCAAAGAGTGCCAGCGCTCCCTTCATACACAATTATAACTGCAAGAAGGCCATGGCCAGTGGACAACAGCAGAAATAAAATGTCAGCAACGCATCGCAAGGCCTGGCATTGCGCCATATTAATTTTATAAATGTGTATTTCCAGAATAAAAACCCACATACCACCTGCAGTACCCTCGTGTAACCACTTGAAAAGCACGGACAGACGATGCACCCGTAGCCACCCAGTTCTGATTCCGACATTTGCTACATGTCATTCCCTCTGTTTCTACCCACTTTCTCGTCGGTCTCTCCTGATCATAAAGGCATGGTACAAAAAGCCCATAAAAGATATGCAAGAAAAATAAAAACGTTAAATGGGGTTTTCCTTCTTGCCGTCATAACAATCCTGTGGTAATCGAATGCTCAGGCAGATAACGCAGTAAGAAAGGCTTTCCCCCCCCCCCCTTTTTTTAAACACAAGCTACTAGTTCTAAATCATTAGTACTCAAAGCAGACATGATCTACAAAGACACACACCTCATAGACCGCCAGGTCGATGCCGGCGTAGGGGATGATGCCCAGCATGTTGGGAACGTAGCCCTTGTAGAACGCAGCCAGGCCTTCATTGCGGAAGATGCGCTTGGCACAGTCCGCTATGCCGTGGTACTGTCCCGTCTTCCTCAGAGCCAGGCGGGTCTTCAGCACCTGAGGGCAGAGGAAGGAACAAACTTCAGACCGCACCCTTGGCTCATATGGCTCTTGTGTCAGAATGTCTTGGACAGTTGTCCATCTAGGCTAGTTCACCCAGAGATCCAGCTATATTATTCAGAGAAACGCCACAGAGACTTGTAGCTACATCCAGGGATCAGCCAGGTTTACATGCCAAGTGTTAAAGTCCATGACTCCATCCATCATCAGAAAAACACGAACCCCAACCCAAACTTCCACATTCGCAGACTTATTTATGAGATTATTAAAGGGTAAGTAAAACCCAAAATCAAAATGTTCAGTTGAAACCCACCATGTTGAACATTTCTGTGTAGTTTTTGACTAAAATGTATAAAGTTGTTCAACTGGAGAAATATGGTAGTTTTCTGTTCCAGATTGACATGCGCACACAGGTTTCAGATTCGTACCACATCCATGTTTTTCACACTCTCTGAAAATGGGCGGTGATGTAGCGACAGTGTTTAATAATAGAAAGGCAAGATCTACGACTCGTAGAATTTTTTAAAAGGTTGGTACAGCATGGCGATGTTTCTGATAGATTTGCATATGACGACCCCTTGCTTTACATTGGTTGACGACCGAAGATATATGAGCTAAGCACTTGACGACGCTTCCGCGAGAGTATCGGTCTAGACTAAAGCCCATCTCTCATCAATCTAGATTAAATGTGGTTTACATCACCTCTGGAGGTGGTTTTGACAACGATTGTCTACATCCCTCGTACAACCGATCCCACCTGTTTAGACAGAAAAACATCTCATCTCTAAGCTGTTTTCAAATCTCGATTTGAAGAGAGATTAAAAACGGTTTTGTAAACAACGCTAATGTGTCCGTTTTTTCTAAAACCTTTTTACGGCCTCAGATCACATATTTCTTAATGCCTGGGCGGTAATTCTAAAGCTAAAACTGGGGTTTACTTAAAAAATATATATAATTGTTTGTGATGACCAAGTCTTCCAGGCATGCTATCTGATGTTAGCAGGGCCTAACTAGGTCTTTACCTCCATGGGGTAGATGCTGCTCTGAGAGATAGCTCCAGCCAGAGATCCAGCCACCAGCCTCTCAGCAATGCCCAACGTCTCCTGGTTACTCCCAAACAAACGCTTAATCTGGAGGAAAACATATGTTCTAATAATTGTACCCACCGCCGCACCAGACCACCACAATGCAGGCAATCCTCTCAGTATAAATGGATGAAAATAGTGAAAATGAAAAGTGTAATCAAATGAATGAAAAGTACAAACAAGGGAATAATGAATGAAAGTATAAACAAGAGAACCCATTCAATTGACATCTGGGCCTTTTGAGCTTCACTCAGTAAACCAAGACGTTCGGTCGGGTCTGCTCAGACTCGCCTTGCGCTCACCTGCTCATACGCCATGAACTTGATGGCAGTCTCTGGAACTATTTTGATGACGTTGATGCCGTTCCCTCGCCAGAGAGACCGGACCCCGCCCTCCCGGACCATGTGGGTGAAGCCACCGGCGATGCGCATGCTGTTGCTTTTGGAGGAGTGCACCTGGGAGGGGGCCCCACACCTCTCATCATCAATACATTGTTCATGTTGGGTCGCACATATTGTGTATGATTTCAATTATGTAGCATATACCGTCAAGAACGTCAACACTGAGATGGGAAGTCAAAGACGTTCACTCATCATATGGCCAAGTTACAGGCAACTGGAACTTGAGTAAGTCACTCCCATCCCGATCATCACCAGAACTTTTTTTTACAGTCCATAATGTTAACATTTCGTTTTTCATCTACATTTATACTTCTATTATTGTGTATATAGACATATATTTTGTACTTTTGTTGTATTTTTTTGTAAAACCCAGATATATATCCCCTCTGTTAAACAAATATAATCTGGTAAACCAAAATAATTTAACTGTTTTTTTTTTAAGCCTCCATGAACACAATATGTACAGATATCTGTCAAATTAAGTACTGGGGTCAGTACTTAAGGATTTCACCTGCATGAGTACTTTGAGCCGATCAAGTGGGGCAGTACAGGTTCTGGAGACTGCGCCTGCTCCACCCCCGGCCACTAGGTGTCGCCACCACATCCCCGTTTGCTTCTCCTCCGCAGTGAACTCGTCAGGCACCAACAAACTCTCCCCAACATCGAAAATCTGTTACAAAAACATTTCACTGTAATTTCACCAATTCATCTATTAGGCCTTGCTTGTCAGCTACAGCCAATTACATGTGGATTGTAGATTTGGTAACTGGTATTGCAGAATAAAACACTCCTGGATTTCCCGTTATTTGAAAATAATGTACTGATAATAAGGACTGATTATTTGAATACACGTTAAAATGTGATAAAAATACCAAAATATGTGAGTTTCTGAATCTATATGTTAATCCATGTTTGGCATTTTTCTACTCGATAAATGACTAGAAACGACAAATGGATGATGTAAAAGCGGCCATTGACTTGACAGACCGAGTAATGGTTGTTGAGCTTTGATTCTTAAGCGTACCGTGGAGTGCTTCCAGTAGAGGATGATCTCAGGAATATTGTCCGCTGGGTGTAGGAGGTGGTAGTCCCTCCACTCGTTCCAGTCGATGGTCATCGTGCCGTTCTTATCCATGCTACAGAGGAAAACATTTCATTTAAAAAGAAGAAAAACAAGAAAGAGTGCCGTCTATGATTCTTTTATTTTGGTAATGCAGAGTTGTCTTGTTCATCCCGGGTTCAAACTAAACTCCAATAAAATGCTATTGTGCTTATAGACCCATGCACTTGAATGACGCCTGAATGAATTACGACATCTGTGCTTTTGTGTTTTGTGTCTCCCTCGAGTCAAAAAGAAGAAAGAATTGATACGGCCTATTTTGATCGCAGATAAATGGATGGTATTTGAGGCAGGCGAGAGCAGGCAGACTATGGAGACCACTACTTACTACATGATAGGAGCACAGACATGACCCTTCCTTATTCTGACACCGGCGACCAGAAGAGAAGAGAGAAAAACGAAGAGATAAAGACAGATACACAGACAGACAGGGTGTGAGTTTAAGAAGAACACAGAAAGTAAGGGACACCACAGAAACAACAGACATAAAGACATATACTTTGTTAAACAGTAAACCCCACTGTCCTGCTGGCTAAATGGTCTGTAAACAGTCTGTTAAACACAGGTGTCGCCACTGTCCACCTGGCTAAATGGTCTGTGAAACACAGGTGTCACCACTGTCCACCTGGCTAAACAGTCTGTAAACAGTTGCCAAACCGCTGGTGTGAGCACTGTCCACCTGGCTTAACAGATCTGTAAACTCGCAGGTGTGAACCACTGGCTCAAGACATGGTTTCTGGGCCTTTCGGAATCAGGAGATTAAGTTGGTTGGTTGATTCAAAGTGAGTGTTGAAGAGTTAAAGGGGGTGTTGTGAACGGAACGAACACCAGCTTCACCTTTTGAGTATCTTCTCGGCCTGTTGCTCCGAGATGTTCACTCCAAGGTCACGAAGAGACTGCATGATCTCCTGTGAGTCAATGCGACCTGTGACAAATTCAAAATATTCAAAAACATTATAATAGGCCCCAGGGGGACATTTCCCTGCACATGCAGAGGGTCAGCAAAACAGTATTGAGTGCAATTCAATAATTAAAGGTGCAGTGTGTAGGAGTTAGTGGCATCTAGCAGTGAAGTTGCAGATTGCAACCAACAGAATGAAAGTTGGATTATATCGTTTAGTTGAGAGCGGTTTGGTTTACCATCATTCTTCTTGTCGAGGCTCTTGAAAACTAATCTGAGCTTCTTCTCGTGGTCCCTGAGATAGTGCACAAACTCCCCAAAGTCCAATTGTCCATCCATGTCCTTATCTCCTGCTTTCACTATTTTCTGAAAAGAAAGTAGCAAATATTAACTGGGATACATTTAAACTACAGAGGAAATGGCGTTTGACACCCATACATTTTCACTCTGGTGGAGTCTCATACTGACCTAAGAATAAACACGGAAAATCCAGCTAACCTGTTATATTCCAACTGTGTTGGAGAGAAGAAGGGTAAAACTAATATATAACTAGACTATAACATGGAGTAAGTACCAACAACAGCAGCACTTCCTCGTGATCCATCAACACTTCCTCGTTTAAGTCGTTTCGTTTAACCAAATATTTTGTGTGCAATACAGATCTGGTCGATAATCATGTGTTGTGTTACTGATTAATTGTCCTGTGTGAAAAGGTGTTTCACGGAGCGCTCAATGTCGTAAATGGCAGAGGCTTTGGGTCCAAAGCAAATTTATATTGGGCAATCATGTTTTCTCATCTTACACTGGTTTGGAAAGATACTATTATGGCCTTAATGTTGCCTTTTTAGGTAAATTTTAGCGATACAAGAAAGTCTTAACAGAAGTGGGGGATTTTGTCAAATGTTCCCCAGAAATAAAGAAAAAGCACTGTAAACACATGAAGCCAATTGGCGGAAGGTTCCACCATCTGTGTATTGTTGACTCAGCCAGCCACTCGGAGTGCTTTGTAGCATACATTAGACAGACTGATAGCCTGGATAGCCCACGTTCTGCCAATATAGGCAGACAAAACCTTTTCTAAAGGGAAATACAAAGTGCATAGGCTTTTAAGTTTGGTCTGGAAACAGAGATGGCGTCACTTGTAGAATTATCTCCAGACCTGAAACAACAGAGCAGAGGTCAAGGATGATTCAGCTAAACCACCAAATTAAATGCACAAAGTGTGCGTGAGTGACAATAAGAGTTCAAAAACTCAGGGAAAAGACTTTGAGAAACCACATGATAATCAACCACATACCCCAGTTGCAGTATTGAGATTCTGACAAATGTTTAACCAAATGAACACAGCACAAGAGCTTTGCAGAAGCTGAGTTCATTTTACTACATTAGGATGGGATTGACTGTATGGAGCGATTAAGCAAGCTTGCAAACTTACTAATACGTTTTCATGCATGCATCCCAGTTCTTGTTATCATGGGTCATCTTTGCATTCCTCCATTTTCACTACTACAGCAACATGGCCTCTTGAGTAAGATTAGGATATTGGCAGGCTAAAACAAAAAATATTTAAACCAGCAGAGATCCTGACAACAGACCAATGGTTATCCTTGTATGAAGATGCACCAATCCATCAATGAGATGTGGTCTAATACTTGGGACTTGAGAATTGCATCAGTAATACATCAATTCTCAAATTAGAAATATTGTTATTAACATACAAACTCAAACTAAATGCAAGGTCAATGAAAAACCATTCCCTGCTTATTGGATTTGGAAGAATGTATAAAATGGCCATTACATGGTCTCATTGTTGAAGTCTACATGTATGCGACAGGTTTTTGTATATATATATATTTTTTTATACAAGTAAAGCAAGTACTAATGACTAACTACTTTGAAACACTATCTTTGGTCACATTGTGATAACATGGCCATAATACCTGACAAAAGTCAAATGTGGTTAACCAATATATTCCTACCTGTTGGAAGTCCATAGGGGTGGCCACCATAATTAATACTGTGGCCTTCTTTGGAGGAACCTTCTCTTTTTCATTACTAAAAGAGTCGGTGGTCTTTCCTTGGGGACTGCCAGTTTCCTGCCTGTGGTTTCCAGTGGCCTCAGCCTTTCCATCTTCAGGTAACTCACTTCCAACAGTATTACATTCGGTCCTACCAAAGAATCTCCGCAACAGAAAGTCCATCATGCCCTGCAGCATCTCCAGACAGCAGCTTACAGTAATCTTAGCAATAACAGGCCTGCAATTATGAACTAAAAAAGCACTGGGAAAAAAGTCAGCCAAGGACAACCGAGAGAGACAGTAGAATCTATATCACTTATTCCTGAGTGTCGGTTTCAGAAGAGAGATAGTCTGCTCCTCAGCCTCTCTTGTCCTTTCTGTCTCCAACTGAAGTGGGACCACAGATGTCCCTGACGGTCTGAGCAGGCAAGTGTTCCAGAGTTACTTTAATTGAAAATTATGCAAATGCAAACCTAGAATGTATCTCCATAATGATAATAATAATAACATATAAGGATCATACTGTAATTCAGGAATCAGAGAGCAGAAAGTGTCTATCACATGGTTTTACATCAGCCGGGGTAATGCAGCAAAAAAGAGCCCAGGGAAAACTGCATCCTCACTGCAGCCTTGCCTCAACCAATCACAACTGCCCGTACTGGCAGGTCAGGCTGTAGAGCCCCGATTCAACTTGCCCCAGCCAATGGGAGCCAAGGTAGCTGTGCATGATTCATCTACCCGTCATTCTGTAGGTGTGTGTGTGGGGGGGGGAGGAGCTAAGCACAGGGATTCCCTTCCGTCACTCCTGTTCCACGGTATCCAATCTGCTGAATGACATCTACCTCGCTCCTCCTCCTCCTCCCTCCCTTCCTGCTTTTCTCTCCATCATCATCCTTCACGATGGCCCACAGTATTGAGCATCCATCGGGTAACACCGTTTAACAAATACACTTTGCCAACGTCTTCTTGTTAATTATGATATTACAATAATTTTTAGCTCTATTGTCTAGTTAAAAAAATCCAACTGTAGTCGGCCATTTATAAGCAGCCATGGTGACTCAGCAGTCAACTGAGCCACTGTGCAACGCATTCTCTCCAAGGTGCATTAGGTTCAGGTGCATCAATTTTCTATAAAAAATGACATGAGGTTTAACATATAGTGCCAGCCAGGAGAGGTACCAAAGGATACACATTTTATAAAGAGAAAGAAACGAATAAGCCAACGTACCAAGAAAGCCAATACGATAATCACCCGCGTGGGGATTTGTTCGGACTGACGACGTGAGGATAAGTTAATCCTTGAAAATGGACTAGTGTGTGTGTGTGTGTGTGTGTGTGTGTGTGTGTGTGTGTGTGTGTGTGTGTGTGTGTGTGTGTGTGTGTGTGTGTGTGTGTGTGTGTGTGTGTGTCAGTTATTCTATAAAGTGTAATACACAAGTTAACAGTGCGCAAACTGATTTGAAAAACATTGCTGGTTTTGTCTTACGAACAGCCGAGCAATTTTTATTTTATAATCGGAAACAAAGGGCGACTAAATATTAGAATTTCTCCCATTGCCTTTTCATCTTATTTCCATACAACACATCCTAAAACATCACCTCAACCTTTACTTGGCTTCAACATTGGAGGTTGTGGGCTCAGAATCTGCCCCTCTTTCAATGTGCTACTAAACAACAGCCTGCAGTTCCCCCTGTGCCTCCCTCTTGCCAGGGTACAAGGAACCCGGATGCCGTTTGTGGTAGCCCTTTGGCCAACACAGGTCAACAGTGATGTAATGTGATGTGAAGGGATATATTGCAGACCTGCCATTTATCTGTCCGCAAGCTTTGCGTCTGCGAGCCGTGCACGTTCCTCCGCTTCTCCCCGCGGGGCAGCGCGAGTAACGTCTAGCTGCAGAACAAGCCTCTCCACGGGCAGGAGATCCCCCTGGAAGGGCAAAGATGGAGGATGCACATATGCCGGTTGGCACAATGTTGTGGAGCACCTCCCAGACCCTTACCTCATTGACCCTAACAACGCCGCTCCCGTACCTAAACTTAAATACAGAGTGAAATGGCATGCAGGGCTCACCTTGCTAGGCCTACGTCGAAATACAGCAGAACGTGAGGGAGAGATGTGATTGGGTTTCTTCAGGTTGTAATAAGTGTAGGAGTATTCACATTAAAAGTAAACAATGCCCCAACAATGTTATCAATGTTATTGGTTGGGAGTATTTTTGCAACGTATACTTGCTGTAACTGCAGTGTTCAGTGAAACAATATAGATTGAAACGAATATATATTATCTTTACTACTTTCTTACTGTATACACAATATGTAGCATATTTAACATGACACTAACACTTTACTACTAAAACCTAGCCCACTCCAATATACACGATTAACACACAATGTATATTTCGCTAACCAGTTTCAGTCTCCACACTTAAACCTAACCTTCTGTAACATAGTATCTGAAGAAACATTTAGCAACGGCTACTCCACCCATTCATCATGGGTTCCCCGGAGGAATGGGCCCAACTATTACTATTACTATTATTATCTATGGTTTAACACAACAATCTGGAACACTGAAGAAATGTCTGTTACGTATGAAAACAATTAGCAATGTTTTAACAAGCACTGCATATATTTTTAAGTAATATATTTGCAGTGCTTGTTAAAACATTGCTAATTGTTAAATGTGCTAACTTGTTCATCTAGAACAAAAACACAATTGTATCGCAAAAGGTAAATGAAAGAATACGTCACGTCCCATACAAATTGTGATACATTTGGTTTCACATTTATTACGCTGGCGAAATGGATGTCGCTGATTATCCTGATACACTTACCATTAGTTCATGCTCCGTGCGATGTACTCCCAACTTCTTCAGGCCAATTGAGAGATCGTTGACACATATTCCACCGTCTCCGTTAACATCCAAAATTTGGAACAACACCTTTAACCTGTGGTCCTGCTCAGGCCCACCACATAGCTCACATGGATGTGGATGCAACGAGTGGCAGTTTTCGGTGTCATTGGCAGACACAAAAGACTGGCCCGGCAGCGGGTGGTTTGGGGAAGTGCAATGTTCCTCGGAATGCCCGTCGCCGCCACCCGGGTCGGCTCCTCTGTGAGACTCGGAGGAATCGCACTGGCAGAAGACCCCGTTCAACAATGGAGAAATCAAAGAGCCTTTCTGGTGCATCATTGGGATTAAATACGTTCCTTCTTAAGACAAACGACTGGGGATTGAATCCAAGATATTTAATGATTGAATGAGTCTCTACATTATTTAATTTGAACACGAAGAGCGTCGACGCGTGACAGTAAGTAGGCAGATGGTGCTATAGTTGAATTGTCAGATACTGCTTCCACAACGCATGAACTAATAGCACATGTAAAACCACATAGTTTCTGAGTTGAAGCGTTTGTCTCGGTTTATACCTTAACGTAGGTACTCACAACATAATATCCAGACGAAAACGTGGCATCAAACCTCCTTCGTAACGCGGACAACTAGCTAGCAGAACATGTAATGTATCCCTAACGTTTCTAATGCGATAAATAAGGGATTAACCATCGTCCAATGTCGAAAGTAAAAGCTCACTCAAAGACCGCGGAGAAACAATACAATGTCAGCTGCTGTGGAATTGTAAAATTACTATTTTAGAGATACACCTTCCAACCCTACTAAATTTGACTTTCCATTCACTAACCCACATTACGTCGGTCGCCGGTGGTCGCCGATCTCGTGGTACATCGCGATAACTGGACGATTCAGGCTGGAGGATACAGGAGGATTTATTTATTTATTTATATATATATATAATCCGTAATTCTCAAACGTACACGTGCTGTTTAATAGGTATTTCTAAAAATTACTATGCATTCAAATTTTATTTGACAAATAATTACAAATACGGTAAATAGCATAGCAGAATAGAGTTGAATACCTGCAAGAAACACAGGTTTTTCTAAGAAACGACTACAGATATGGTACATGACGATAGAGCCTGCAATAGTATAAGCAAACAATTCGTGCCCTTTCTTTAACTATGTATTTTACAGCCATAAAAATGCGCCTAACACCATATAAATAATATGCCTAGACTACACTGGATATGCTGTAAACCGTGTGGGGGGAGTTGGCGAGTGTCTGCGTTTCCATAGTTTGTTTGGTGTGCCGATGACGGCAGTTTGGTACAGCCAATGAGAGCCGAAAACATGAGGCAACTACCGGCCGTTCCACCAATTGCATATCAGGAGGCGGGCCAAAAAGCACAGTTAACGTAGGCTATACGGCTAGTAGGAAGAAGAAGCCGATTCTGGAAGCCATTACGTTGCGCACATCAATTGAGTAAATCCTACTATTTTTGCGTACAATACGCACAATTATCTTTCCAAAATACGAATTTGTTTAATTATGGCATCGCTTGCGAAAAAGAGAAAAATGAATTTTTCGGAGCGGGAGGTAGAGATTATTGTAGAGGAAATAGAGAAACAAAAGCATACACTCGTTAACCATTTCAATGCTGGAGTTACCCACATTGCAAAGAATAACGCATGGGTCGAAATTCTTAAAAAGGTAAACGCAGTAACCACCTGTCCAAGAGAGTTGGCTGAGGTTAAAAAGAAATGGTCTGATATGAAAACTGAAGTTCGGCGAAAAGTGGCCCAGGCCAGATCTGCTATTGAGGGGACCTCGGCCGAATGCACTCCTATTCCTGTCATTCTCACGGCTATGCAGCAGAGAATCTGTAACCTCTTGGGGGAAGCGACTATCATCAATATGCCAGCAGGGGACTTGGATGCTGAAATAACTTTACCTGTCACAATGAGTACCACAACCGTCACATTAACAGAGAGTAAGTGATCAAACTTTTACTCCATGTTTAAGAGACATAGATACTTATAGATTATAATAGTTACTGGTAGATGCCAGAATATCCAAGTGTACAAGTTTATTTAGAAAATGTCTTTCATCTGAGTCTAAATTCCGTTTTTTTTGGTGCAATATGAGAACCTAAATATATCCAATGGATGTATGCTCACAGAAGATCTCTCAATGAATTGGTTAAATATAAATAGTGCTTGGCGATACCACTTTAATAATCGATAAACCAACAAAATTGCCTCATAGTCATTTCTAAATATAATTAGAATCAATCATGATCCAAGTTGTTTTATAGCTTTGTCTTCCTATGCAGCTCTTCCAGTTGGTGCAGGAACAGTTTGTGATGAAGCAAAATCACTGACGGGTAAGTTAGTTTTTTGTGATTGGATTTTATTCTCCACTATTCCGCACTGTTATGACTATGGGACGTTCAGGCAATATTTGTATGACAGCATAGGAAGCCATTATATCACACTTTTCACACACTGTCTTGATGATCTGTACTTTACCGGCCCTTACCTCGTTGTCATTGTTGTTGTGTGATGGCAGAGACCACCTACCACACGCTGGAGGAGGCCGGCGTGGTGGAGTACTGCACCACCACGGTGGGCGACTCCGTCCCCACCGTGGTGACGGCGGTGGAGGCCCCTGTGGAGATGCTGTCCCCCTCATCCCCCCCGCTCCCCCAGGGCCAGGCCAAGCCCCAGGAGCTCAAGAGCCGCATCGCCCTAAACTCGGCCCGCCTGCTGCAGGAGCAGAGGGTCACCAACGTCCACATCAGGCAGATCGCCCAGCACATGGAGGGTCAGAACGAGCTGCTGCAGATGATGCGGCGCTCCCAGGAAGCGCAGGCCTACGCCCAGGAGCGGCAGGCCCAGGCTCTGGAAGGCACTCAGGCAGCCCTACTGGCCCTGGTGCAGATGCTCCGGCCCGCGCTCAAGGACCTGCGAAAGTTTCTGCAGCAGAGTGGGACTGAGGCGTCAAACTCCAGTGGTGCAGCAACCACCGGCACAACAACAGCAACAGCAACAGCTTCTGCTGCTGCCGCTGAGGGCTCAGGAGCTGAAGACCAGCCAAGGCCCAAAAGCCCTGTCCTACCGCAGCCAATAGAAGAGACACAGTAGACAGTTGTGTGTGTGTGTGTGTTTGTGTGTTTGTGTGTGTGTGTGTTAGTAGGGATAGAGAGACATGGGGGTGTGGGGGTTCGGGGTTACTGCCTTCCCTTGGAACACCAGAGAAAAATTACGAGAAATGTCACTCAGCACATACACCTTATTTTTTTACTCTTGTTTTATGTAACTTTTATATTGTGATCTCTCTGTAGCATTGGATTTGTGTCAGAAGTATCAAAAACAGAACAGTGTCGCTAAAGTATAACAAACCTTTCTTTGCTGCAGAGATGCCAAGTGTCAAGAGCGAAACAAATATTTTGTAAAATGCAAATCATTGATTTCAATGAGATAACTCTGAAGTGAGTTTCTAAAACTATCTTCAGTAAAGATGGTTTTATTTGACATTTTAGACCTTTGTTTATTTGTTACTTGGCACTAATCGTCCTGTAGCCTCCTATTTTACTTTTACCCAATATATCTATACAGATGCTACACAAAGGATAAACCTCAACCCTACAACAGTTTTTTTGAACCCGATTGGTTGGTTTTAGAGATGAGAACATGTTCATTTTCAAAGTAAAACATTTTTGGTCCACAAATCAAAAGTATAAATTTACCCTTCCCAGATGTGAATGATTGTGTAAATCATTACTCTGAAAACATAAAAAGTACTGTTAAAGTAACAGGAACATTTCAACTGAGAAACTGAAGACATAACATGCTTTTGATTGATTTCATCACAGTGCTATTGAAGAAAGTGAAGCTTTAAGTGACTAGATGACTTGCATTTCATATTTAAAAAAGTTCAAATTCAATTTAACTTCCTTGACCTGTCAACCTGCTTCTACAAACCATGTGCCTGTATTTATAATTGCAAAATATTTTTTGCTTGATTTAGAAACATATGTTGATGTTGTTGATACATACTGACACGATAGCTTACACAGAAATTACTTGGCAAGCAGGATCTATTCAAAATAAGATGATTAAAAGTCTGTCCTGTAATAGACATTTTTCAAGTCTAGCATTGTGGATTATTGAATTGTTAAAATTAGTAATATAAATGGAATTAATGAGTTGGAGTTGGTTTTAGAGCGATCCTACTGTTTTACTTCTGCAACAATACAGAATGTATAGATTAAAATGTCCTAATCATTGAGGCTGCTTCTCAATGATTATTCATTTTTAAAGTAAGTAGATTTATGTACAGAGGATATGGAAGTGCCTTTTCTTAAACAGGGCAGGCTTACTCAAAATGCTATATTTGTTTTTTATATGATTACCTTTAAACAGTGTGCTCATTCAATTCCATGGTGGGCTTTTTTTAAACGTGAATATAATAATCATTACCTGACCATAGAATATTATTTGGATAAAATATTTTTTACAAAAATTATTAAATGAAATATGAATTGTTTAAAGTTATTCCGTTTTGAAAATATATAAATGTGTCTATATACATCATCTTATAAAATAATTAGGTCACGTTGACATAATGAAACCATGCAAATTCTTGATTGCAATTATTGACACATTTCTATAGCAAATATCTGTGAATTGTCATGTGAATAAGATGGCCATAGAACATAATTATTATTATGTCATAAGAATGTAATAAAAAAACAGTCAGCCAATGATGATTATTTCTCATAAAACTTTTTTCTATCAAAATGGGAAAACAAGTCCCTTTCCACAAAAACATTGAAAAAACTATAATCAGCATACAAAGGCTGCCACATTTAATGCTAATATTTAACGTTATGTTTAGTCTTTATATTCTGATAGTACGGTCTAAGAACTGTTTATAACACAGAGGAGAGCATTTTGGAAGAAAATATGACTTTGATGATGAGTTTGCTCTTACTATAAATGGGATCAATTTAGACAACACAATGTCAGTCAATGAACACAGTGAACACCAAAATTGAAAAATTATTTGTAGCAAGATAACTAGACTTATATCCAACTCTGCAGCTTTTTTCAACATATATGAAACATATATATATATATTTTTTTAGTATTATTTATTATTTGTTATTATTTATATATATATTTATAAAGAAATAATGATATACATATATATATATATATATATATGTGTGATGCTTATCTAAAACATTATAAAGCGTGTGTTGACAAATATTATAATGATATTTAAAAATGTTTTACTCATTCTTCGATCCAATGGCCTGTGTTATGTAACTGAAATAAGATATTGTGTATGATATGTATTGTGTCTGTACAGGGCTCTGTAAGCATTTGTAAGCTTTATGAGCATGTCTGTAAGCATTTATTAGATTTTTAAGTCAACCTGTTGGGGGCAGTATGGTAGCGTTGGGAAATATACGTGAAAAGTATAGAAGAAGAAAAAAACAACGTCCGTAATAATACAAGCTTTATTAAATGGTAAGACATTTAAGTCATGAAATCACGTTTCGCTCAATGAAAATGTACGCACTTGATAAACCAAAATTTATATTTACCGTACGGCAGATTTGTGAATAAATAATGAATCGTTATGTTGTTGACTCATCACCGCAATAGTGCAACGTGTCTGGCTAAGCAGGTTAAGCTTCTAGGTAACGTTAGTTAAGGTAGTTTACTTGTTGCATGTCAACCTTGTATACTTCTTCGTTTTTCCCAATAACTAACTCATTCACAGTCCAACTAATAAGACTTTGTTGTGTGTTTAGGCTACAGTGACGGACCAAGCAGTCGGTGTGAGCCTAGTGGGCTTCAGCCTTCTGTTGTTTACATATTACTCTATTTGGGTAATTGTACTGGTAGGTGGCATTTCTTTTTCTAAAATCTTAACTTTACACTCAACTTGGATTCTACAAGCTGCGTGAATTGATAACTATCTAAGTATGTAAGTTAAGTTTATTTATGCTACTAATAATCTGCCGTAGAGGAAGCATGTTTAGGTTAACGTTTAAGAAAAGTGCCCAAAACAAAGCCTTGGGGTATACCAAAGGACACCAAAGGAGTCTGATACAAAGTTTCCCTCAAAAAAGGAGTAACCCATGTCTGAAAGAGAGGAAGAGAACCAATCCAGAGCAGACCAAGAAATGCCCACTAAAAAACACTGAAGTTGCTAAGATATTTAAGTGATTTGAAGAGGAATTAATTTTGCCCACTAGATCAGTGAGATCCAGTGAGAGAGGACTGAAACAGTGCAGGTTGAAGGCCGGGTGAACGAGGGCAGCAGGAGAAACACTATTGCTAATAGTGGCAAACTGTGGTATGAGAGTAGATTAGGTTAGCAAAAATAATCAGCTTTAGCCCTTAACCATGTTGCTAAAAGTATATATATTAATCGTAACTATAATATAAAATTATATACAAATTATATAAATACTAGTCAATTGAAAAGGAATTTGTATACATTCTCCTTGGACGTAGAGATACCTCCCTTCCTCTCTAATTGAAAGGTGTTAAGATAGTTTAAATTTGGATTTCCATTGTAGCCACGAAGTCTGATACTGAGGCCATGCCAATCGACTGACTTCTTTGTTGTGTAGATTCCTTTAACTGTCTTGCAGCCTTGCAGACATGTCCACTTCACCCAAAGGGTATTGCAAATTAACTTGATCTCTTCCACCATGGCTGACTTCAGCCATGGCCAATCCTAAACTCTCCACGATGGTCACTCCCCTTCACCTTTGTTTCCTTTGTTGTTACTGCCCACGATGTGAACGTTTCCCTATAAGAATCATGTACACCCATTGTCTCATTGAATGTATGCTTGGTCAATTGCTGCCTGTATCTTCCCATGATCATGCTCTAAAATTAAAATTTAAAATATTTTGCTGTCAAGACTCAGTCTTGCGACATTTACCAAAGCACGTCCCTTACTGTGGGTGGGACCTGACACATGTTGGGTAAAGTTAATTGACTCTGTGATATTAAGAAAACCTATACTTATACCGATATTATAAACATGAATATCTAATCACCAACAATGATTACTCTAGCCATCTTAATAATAGCTGTCAACAAATCACTCAAATCTGAGAGAATCCATCCTATTGAGCCAGGCGGGCGATAAACTTAAATACAATAAAGTCGATGCGTTAACCAACCAACTTTGGTCACCTCTGGTTCTGAAGAATCAAATGATTCAGAGCTCACAGACTGGCAAGAATAATGTTTCTTTAATTAATAACGGCCTGATCTTGGTGTGCTAATGCAAGTACAGTCTGTGGGGCAAAGTTCTTTTAGGTGACATTAATCCATATTCCTTTGCCAAGTCTCTGTCAAAAACATAAAATACAACTGTTTGGAGAAATACATTTGTAGAGCAAGAACGGCTTGTTTGTGATAGAGCAGGCTTTTATCAAAGCCATCTTGAGACAGGAAACACTAGCAGCATCTGATAGTGAGGTGGATGGTTTTAGGATTGACTAAATAATTTAAATGACTAGCTCTGCAAACTCCAAATTGTGGAGATTGATAAAGTCTGTCCCTCATAAAGTCAGGAATATTACAATTATTTGAATCAATGTGTGGTAAAGGCTGAGAACAAGTCACTAAGAGGCAGGGCCCTCAGGACTACTGTGAGAAGATGGATTGGGGGTGAGGGCCTGCTGAGGTATTTGTCACACATTCGGAGGGTTCCTACAGGTTACTACACTAAATATTATTACAAAACATGTGCTGCCTTCTAAAACATACTTGTCTGATCCAAGTACACTCTGAGCCCCTTTTGTAGCTCTGACGGTTCCTAAACGCAATGTCTGTTTAGTGAGATGTGATGTTTCTGTGTGATTCTGATGTTTAGTTAAATTTTAAACTCCTATTGTTCTTGTTTTGTTATTTAACTTCTTAAGCACTTCCTCTTCGCTTCTTTACATGAAAGGTGCTCTATAAATAAAGTTTGATTTGATATTGCATGGCTATATAAAAAACTGTCGTTGTTGCAAGAAAAAAACCCTCACTTTTGAAGGATCCAGAACTAATGTTACAAATATGAGAGGTCCTTCCATGACTTAACTATAACTACAACACATTGAGTCATAACACACAACAAGTTACTTAAATAAACATGATATTCTAACAATAGCATTTTGCTTCCAGCCCTTTGTAGATGCGGATCATGTGCTACACCAGTATTTCCTGCCCCGGGAATACACAGTCATTCTACCTGGCGTTGCGGCTCTAGTAGTTCTGCTCTGTATAGGTGAGTGCAAGTATTTAAAACACAACTAATTTCAGATATTCAAATGCCGTCGTGTGTTGTCTTTCGGCTGTTGTCATTTCACTCACATTTCACTTCAAACTTAGTTTACACTGTAATATTGGAATAGGTTGACTTTGATTTAAGTCAATGATCTAACCAATTTAAATTGCAAACCATACAATGTTTTCAAATGTACATCCTCAAAAAAAGTTTGTAAAAAGAAAGTATTTGGTTTGATCACTAGGCCGATACTGTTCTTAGAAATCATGACTTGTCTTTTTACTTCATGCCACGTTTTGTCCAAAGGGGCCTTTGTCGGGGTTGTCATGCTGAAGAATCACAAGCCAAAGAAAGTGGACTAGACGTGGAACTGCAGGACCTGGGCTGAACATTGGAATATTCGCCTCGTCTACCGCAGTGCTCCTGTAGTACCTCGTCTGCTACAGCCACGTTCATTCCAATGACATGTTTCATGTGTGTTGGACTCTCAGCTCACACTCATGTTGATAATGAATTTGGGTTGAAAAGGGGTTTTGGCATCCTTTGATTCAACATCTGGAATTCCGTGATGCATTAGGAGGTTGTTTTGAATTGAGGATAGGTTAGTTGTGATGATACATTTCTTGAAGATGTATAGTATACAGTATCTGACTGCTAGCTATACCTAGTCAGTCATTTCCAATTGCAAGCTACAATAATCAGTCTAACTATCAGAATTATGAACAGAATTCAGGCAAGTTCACACCAAGTTAGCACATTTGAAAATGCCCAGGGGTAATGTTTGTTGTGTGTACAAGGCAGTGATTTATATAAAATAGTTTTTTTGTTAAGATTTTCCAAACCATGAGTTCAGGCATATTTTAACCCAAGGCCAATTGTATTTGATTCTACATGTAAAATAAAATATGTTGCAAAATAAAAGTTTTGGACAATGACGTAGCATTAATGGGGGGTTTTCCTACCAATGTACAATCATGTGTGTCCAAGCCACCGGAAACCTGAGGGTCAAGTTGGCCTCAAAAACTGGCGCTAGTGTACAGGGTACTGATTTGACAACCTCTACAGCCATAGAAACAGAATGATTTTGTTAAATAGCCTCTGCTGAACTATTCCGATGGGGGTAGGCTCAACAGAAAAGGGAACAATTATGTACACACATTTTGGACAAACAAATATAAAAGATAGAAAAACATTTACATATCATCCGTTGATATATTGGAACATCTAGGTATACCAAAGAGGAAAGAAAAACATACTCAAAATTCCCATAAAGCTGTGAGCCATATTATCATTGCATTGTTGTGTTAAGATGAGGTCTGGCTATTGCACAAACAAACAGAAAATAACGTAAGTAAAATTGTGTGTTCACTTAAGTTGGGAAAATGGGTCGGTTGAAATTGATAGATTTTCCAGTCCAGAAGCGGAATTTCCATTAGGCCTATTAGGTTTTTTTATACACATGCGCTACATTCCAAATGCTGTCCAGTCTGGTAGAGCCAGTCATTACTAGAATGTATGGACACGCGGTCATGTAAGACCCTTTGGATTTAACCGTCCACCAAATGGCATGTATAGCTTAAATATTTCTAAACAATGACACGCGTACATGGACGCCCCCTAGTGGTTATAATGGAAGTTGGGCTATAACCTTGTATCGTGCAGTCAGTGCTAGGCTCCGCGCCCAGCGTTGTTGGTGCCAGTTGCACCGTCACTCCGAGAGGACCGTTTGACACCGCGACCTAGGAAGGGGGGCATGCGCTGTTTTCACTAGAGGGGATAGCGGACTGCAACTGGCCAGATGGAGGTAAGGCCTTATTACATTAATATCTCAGATCAATAGAACCATACATCTAGCTTATATGAAGATTCAACGAAGCCATACTGATGGGACATGTTGTGTTATGTAGTAGTTATGTACGCTATTGTTGCCTTACATTTCATGGGCTGTTTTCATCAACGGGCAGCACAGCTTACTCTGCTAAACCTGACATTCATGTCAGGGATGTTGTCCTATCGTTATTTTATAACATCCCGAAAGTGAAGTAGGGAAAGATGCGAAAAACTATGTTTATTGTAGTGGGCCTATGATTGATTAGCACGAAACATTTATCTTTTAACTTTAGATTGATTTGCAACATGATTCTTGATTTACAATCAATTGAAAAGGTGGAGTGGAAATAATTTAGGTTTGATCGGACATCTTCGGTGAAGGCAAGCAGCATCACTTCACAGTAGGAGTGGTACCCACACACACACACACACACACGCACGCACACACGCACGCACACACGCACGCACGCACGCACGCACGCACACACACATTCTCTCTCTTCAACTACCAAAGGAACTGTATATTTTCCATTAACCTCACTGATACATGCAAATCCATGCAAAGGATAAACCTGATCATCACGTTATGAATGGCTGGCGGCAGATTTAACATGTTTCATATTGAAAACCTCCAAACCATTCTGTTTTCACCTTCCTTTAGTGTGGTTGCAAAGCAAGCCACACTATTGTTATCATGTTTCTTATTTTTATTCCGCCTCATTTTTGGTAATTATCTTCTCCTTTAGTTGTTTAGGTATAAAAACCAAACCAATACACATGCTTCTTACTTTCTCCCACCCCAGAGATGTATTACTTGGTGGGGCCATCAAGGATATCCTCCTTAGGTAATTAAGGGTAATTAAATACCTAATTATCAAAACTTGTTAAACTTGTTAGACAATTAACAAGTTTTGCGTTGATAGCTAAACAAATGACGTCACAGGGAACAGTTCAAATGACCACTGTTGCATGTGGTCACCGAGCTATTTTTGTAATAATGGAAGTCAATAGGGAAAAAAACCTGACTTCAACCATTCCGAAGGTGAACAACAGAGTTGTAAAAGTTGGCACACGTATAGAAACAGCGCATCAGCATGTCTCCAAAAAGTAAAGTACCACTTTGCCGACAGAGGGGCGCTATAACTCCCAATCAAGCTAAAACAATCAGCCCCATTATTCAATCAATCACAAGTCCGCTTCAAAGTGGCCTAGGGACTTTGGAACTTCGCGTGCTCGCTCATTAGCCTTGCTAACATTAGCATGCTCACGGAATATTGCGCACACGACGAGTTGGCTCATGCAACCACACGCATTTTCTTCAGAAAATGCAAATGAGCCGACATGTCTAGTTGTATTTGATATTGTTTGACATAAGACCGTAACTTACCTTTCCCTTTTTAATTCCAACTGAGGGTGATGGTAGACTGTGGACAACATTCTATAGGTATTTACATCTATACCTCTTATCCAATTGCATATATATTAACCCTAACATATATATATATATATTTCATTGGACAAAAAGTTGATTTACACACAAATGCTGATTAACCACCCTGTCTATTTACCTAAAAACGGATTAAATTGGATTAAAAACTGGTCTAAAAAAAAACAATAGACCAGTTGGTAAAATAGTAATTGTCCAATGTTGTCCTTCAATGAACATTCCGTAAGCACTTGATGTATACTTAATTATGTATGTATATACGTGGACATCACACATCCAAGCCACAACCGACTATTATTATTGCAGCTCTATTATTATATAATTTTTTATAATGGAAGTCATTCTCTGAGACTTCAACTACTTCAGACTTCGCAACTCGGTCAGTTTCTTTCCTTTAAACTTTACAGTCTTATCTTTTATACCGTTTTTAAGCTTGCAAATACACTCAAATACTTGAAGGGACAGACACATGACACATTTGTTTGACCACACACTCTGCGACCTATTCAGAACAAGTCCGCAACCCACTTTTAGGTTGCGACCCAACAGTTGAGAAACACTGATTTAGAGCCGTAGCCATGATTCAACCCCAATAGGACAATACAATTGCTCTCTTGAACCAACTGCTATTCATCTTTGATAAACTACCGGTATACACATTGCTGTCATACCTGTCAGACCTATCAATTATTCTGCCAAATCACTTTTATGACTTAGCCCTGATTTGACATCAATATGACAATACTATTGCTCTCCTTATTAACCTCCCTTTTAAATTGGTTTAGACTGTATCACTGTAGTTCAGCTAATCTA
The DNA here is from genome assembly GCA_026745465.1 of Lota lota. NCBI lineage: Eukaryota > Metazoa > Chordata > Actinopteri > Gadiformes > Lotidae > Lota > Lota lota. The sequence goes on along the minus strand of JACYXH010000416.1, from coordinate 2,060,491 downwards.
CATTTTGGAATCTATTAAACTCATTAGGCTAAACATTTGATCCAAAAGTAATAACACATCAATGCTGATACCTCTAGAAGATAATTACACGTACACAGTTGTTGTTACACTTTATTCAAACTTTCAACTTTGTTCAATCTTTATCACTTTAGTTGAGCTACTTGTTTAACTCTTACACTTTTGATTTGTTTCCAACTATTTGACATTTTGAAAATGGTTTGTATGTTTACTCCATTTACTCTTTCAACCTTTGAACTATGTTCAAATATTTTCACTTGATTTAAGTTATTGAACATTTCTTTACGTCTTAAACTGTGTAGAAACATTAAACATACTTTCTACCTCACTTTACACTACAGCACTCACCGCATTTTCTGCAGGAAATGCATTTTCTAGCTCCTTTTGAGACATCTGGAAGACGGGCTCTGTGTGTGTGTGTGTGTGTGTGTGTGTGTGTGTGTGTGTGTGTGTGTGTGTGTGTGTGCGATAGTCTGCACCAGGTGTTCATTTTGGATCCTGTTCACCTTACACACTCCTTTCATGCTTTTTGATATATCTTCGGGGGACATTTAATTATATTTCCACCTCAACAAATCCCTCTATGTCTATATAGGCAATAATTGAGATGTTTGATTCAGTTTTTTGGGGGTCCCAGACGGAGATGTACGGGTCGCTGAAGGGGCTGTCCGGGGGGCCCCGGCAGCCCTCCGCCACGGTGAAGACGAGGCGGAGGAAGCGGTGGGGGGGTCTGAGGCAACAGTGGAAGATGCTAGGCTTGTTTCCGATCGACCCGCATCACGAGTTCCACGGCCTCACCTGCATGATGAAGGAGGGTCTGGCCGCAGCCATCCAGAGCACCATAGACACCCCGCCTATGGTGAGTAGCGGCCCCCGTACGATGCCGTACGTTCCACCCTCAAAGCTGCTGGAGGTATAGAAACGAGGGTTGTAGAGAGAGAGAGAGTAGAAAAGAACAATCAAGAGCAAGATTTTGAGGCTAAGTAACCCCAAAATATATCCCCTCCCTCTCTCTGCTCCCTTCCCTCCCTACATTTCTCCACCAATGAGAAGTGTTACATTCATGCACCTGTGATTGACAGGCGAGTTGGATTCCCCGAACCAATCAGGGGTAATATGCAGTGATTGGTCAGAAATTAGCCGGGGTGGTCTAAAATCTGAATTGGCTCCTACAGAGGCCGGCACAGTCAACTGGAAACTGATATTTTCCGAGCTTTTCATTCACTAATAACAGATGGACGGATGGCATTGGCATTTCTAACAAATGACACCTTTAACGGCATACTGCTTGTTTTTATGTTTTTCTTGTTTTGTTTCTTACATGTTTACATCAGAATTGTTAACATGAAGGTAACTCACCCCACAAAAAAAAACATTGACGAATATGTCATTTAATAACTACTTTTACACATTGCAATCATAGCATTTCCCTTTTTATGAAGGATGTAGATAAAATTGCTTTTTATTTATTATTGTAGAGCCCTACTAAGTAAAAATAAAATGGGGAAATGCTTCCTTAAACACAAAGCGTGAATAACTGTGTGCCCTGCCATTGGTGTTGTGGTGAATGAGAAGTCACAAGGTAGTTGTACACACCGCCATGTGGGAACGCTAATCCTACTCAGTATCCAGTCTGCTGCCTCAGCAGGTCAATGCAGCACTGTGTGCCTGTGTTGTCATCCTGCTAAAAGCATACAAGCACACAAACACACAAACACACACGATTTTGTGACTTAATCAAGTTGAAACTAACTACTAAAGAAAGCATGTTTTGTTCCCTAGCCAGAAGGGGCTGTAACAACCGAAGTTGGATTTGCTTATTCACATTTTCTTTATTTCAGAATAATCGAATCGATGAAGATTTCAAAATGAAAGACAGTCAAATCCATAAGGTATGCTTTTGTATTTCAAAAAAATCCAAACCGCTAAATCCCCTGTTCTGTTCTCCACTCGCCGTGTCGGTCGTGCATATATATTATATAATATAATATATTGTATAATATAATATATTGCGTTCCTTCACGTTTAGGGTTTTACGCTCCAAACGTACGCGGGCCATGTGTTCGCCAGCTTCCGGAGCGCGCTGGGAATGACAGAGAGGGAATACCAGCTTTCTCTGTGCTCCCCCAGCAGCTACCTCCAGTTCATCAGTAACTCCAAGAGCAAGGCGGACTTCTTCCTCACGTGGGTTGCGACGGATGATGTGACACACACACACACATACACACGCGCTCGCTTGGCACACACACACAGCCACGCTGATGATGTCATAGAGGAAGTAAGTCAAGTATAGGAGCTGGCCATTCATAGTCAAATTAAGTCGAGTAAAGGAGCTGTACCATGCTATTGACACACACACACACACACACACACACACACACACACACACACACACACACACACACACACACAGTAACAGTTACGTTAAAACAACAATGTATTTATCAAGAATACTAATTTGATTGACTGGGATGATTCTGGTGATTTGTGTTTACTTTTTAGAAATGATAAACGGTTTTTTTTGAAGACCCAAAACAAGAGGGAGATCCGATTTCTTCTGGACAACCTGAAGATCTACATGGAACACCTGAGAAAATACCCCCACTCACTGCTGGTCAAGTTCCTCGGTAGAACATACATGCATGCATACATACACACAAACATACATACATATGTACGTACATACGCACGCATACATGAGATGTGAACATTTAGTTTATTGTATTTTATATAGAAACATATCCTCCTGAAAATCACACCTTTATGTGAACAAGAAACTGAATTATTAATCTTTCTCTTGAAGGTGTTCACAAAATCAAAATTCCGCACAAAAAAGAGGTAATTCACACCTTTCTGCAGCAGTTTTGATCAAGAGATGTTTTCCTGTTTGAGTAAAAATACTCAATTTTGTTTTCCTTCCTAGAAATACTTTATTGTCATGCAAAGTGTTTTCTATCCAGACGATAGAATTGTTGCCAGGTAAGACTTTGTTACTTATCACATATCGCACGATGATAGACAATATAAACGTCTGGTTCTTTGTTACATTATGCATTGAACACAAAACAGCAGGGGGGAAGGAGGGGGTATCAACACCAACTAAGGTGACGGAAAGACAATGTTCTATAAACATTAGACTCTGACAAGGACACTATCATGGTAATTTCAATAACCAAAAAGCCCATGGATGCTCTTCATATAGAGGAATCCACAAGTAGTCTTTATTTCCAATCGACCACATAACTCAACAAAGTGAAATCAGCACTGTATTCTATGGATTTTGTGTGTGCAATAAAATGTCTGAACGTCCATAAGAAGGGACCGCTAATAATAACTTTAGTGTGGATACATTTGACAGTGCCATCTGGTGGTAACAGATAACAGGCCTTCTGTCCTCAATGGTGCAATTCATTTCCAAAATATCCATGAAATTATGCAATGTGAGGTTTGTTTCTTTTGTTGATGTTTTTGATGTTAAATCTGCTGTAGGTAAGATTTGAGAGTTGTAAAGCAAGAGAGCGCAGAAAATGGCAGAAGAGAGGAAGACTTTGAAAATAAACATTAATAAACATTGAGAAGTGTTGCTTTCACGCACCTGTGATCGACAGCCAACATGGATTCCCCCAAACCAATCAGGGAAGAGATGCCCTGATTGGCCAGAAGTGGTCTATAAAATGTAAATGGTGTGCTAGAGAGGTAGGCACAGTCAACACATTAGTCTCATAGAGCATTTCACCCACTAATAGCTGACCGAAGGCTTTGGCATCTAACAAATTACCCTAGAATCCTAGCTGTTTAAACCTTGCCTACAGCCCCTTCTGATGGAGAGTGTTGTGGTGGTGTCAGGTATGACATCAAGGGCTGTGAGGTGAGTCGCTGGACAGAGCCTTCTCCCGAAGACCACCAGGTCATTGTGGTTCTCAAAGACCTCAACTTCCAGGGCCAGTACATCCATCTGGGTAAGGAAATTAGTAACTTAATCTGGGTAACAATTAAATGCTGGTTCCCTATTCACGTCTTGCTTGTTATAGCATGCAAATGAATGAATAGTCAAGTGTTTTTGTGTATCAAATGCCCACTATAACAAAAGGGTCATTCTGGATAATGACATACTTGTGACAAGACAGCGGTTAGCTATACGTAACAAGCAATGCAGTCATATGATATAATAGTTATGCACGTTATTAATGATGCTGAGGAGTGCTTAGAGATAGGCTGGGATGGCGGGACTCGAACCCAGCACCTTTTTATGAAGGAGCAGGTTTCAAGCATCTTGCTCAAGGGCACTGGCAGACAGGCCGGGGGAGCGGCTTGAACACGACAACTTATTACTACTGTGTGTGTGTTTGTGTGTTACGTGTGTGCAGACCAGCAGCGGTCCTGGCTCATGTGCCAGATGGAGATCGACACCGACTTCCTGCGGCAGCTCAACGTGCTGGACTACAGCTTCCTGCTGGCCCACCAGCCCCTGCACAACGACGAGCGCCCCCACGGCCTCTCCTTCGGGTCCCTCATCATGAGGACCAAGAAGTACGTGGTTCCACGCCGGGGGTTCCCAACCTGTGGGCCGGGAGTTGCTGACCTAAAATACTTAAAACTATTTCTAAATGGCAGTGATCGTATTGGCTGTCGAACTGCACCCGACATAAGTCTTGAGCACATTGTTTGTTGTTATAGCTAGGGCAATCGGTCAGCTTTGCTAGTGCAAGCTAACGCTATCTTTCTATCTAGGGTAAAGAAATGTGTGTTGCACGTATATTTTGGTGGCATGACGCCTGTGGATGCTAACGTTTAGTGTCCGAAGGACAGTAGTAGAAAGCAGAGAGACCGGTGTGTGCGGTATCTCTACTGCGCCACAAGCCATAGGCGGTAACTGTCCAGTCTCATATGGATCATGTGTACTTGCAGAAGAGTAAGCGTAGCTTAAGTCACATTAGTCTTCTAAGGCCTGCGTGACATTGATCCTCCTGTTTGATGTGCACTGTGCTGCTGTAACACTGGGGAATCTCCCTTCAGGGATCAGTAAGTCTTCTCTCGTTCCGGTAGGTCTGTGACCCCGGGCTCCAGCCCCTTGCACCCCGGCCGAGCCCTGGCGGTCCCCGGGGCCATCCAGGAGGATGCCTCCCACTTTTCCCCGCCCGCCTCCGCCTCCTCCTTCACGCTGCACTCCGAGACGGACGGCTACCACGTCAGAAAGTGTGCGGCGGGACGACATCGCTCCCGGGCAAGCGACTCGGGGGAGGGGGAGTCCAGCCCAGGGGGCGGGACGGAGCTGGACGAGTTCCTGGCCCACAACCGCCGGCTGCTGCCCAACTTCAAGAACCCGCTGCACGTGATCGACGGGCCCGAGCAGCGCTACTTCGTGGGCATCATTGACATCTTCACCGTGTACGGCCTGCGGAAGCGCCTGGAGCACTGGTGGAAGAGGCTGCTCTACCCCGGCCGGAGCTTCTCCACCGTCAGCCCGCCGGCCTACCGCACCCGCCTGTGTGAGTGGGTGAAGGACCACAGCAAGTAGGCGTTTCTACGGATCTCGTAGGAACCTTAATAATATTAATAACAGTATAACGGTATACACACGCTCAATAGTTGCAAAAACAACAAGAGATTGTATAGACATCAACTGGAGCTCATATCTGCTCCTTCGATGTATTGTGCCTTTTTTTCTCCCTCGCCATAGCCAGCTTTTACTGCAATCTGATAGTAAACATGGTGCAAATGTATGTACATGAAGAAACAGACTAGAAGGAATAACTATTTGATGCATGTTAAAATGGTAATTGGTAATGATTGATAATGTCAGCTTGTTTACTTGTTCCCTTGTTCCCAAAGTTAGCTCAGGCTAAAGAATTTTGCAGTGGCAAGCCTAAAGAGCCAGGTGTTGGCTCTTTGGTTTCACGTTAAACCTTTTTGCAATGGAAGGTTATTTTCACCACCTTTTGGTTGTGACTAAACAGCCAATCAAAGAATTGGATCTAAAAAACATGTCTGTTTTGAAAATGTTGTCCAGGATAGTGTTTACATGATGGGACTGCAGACTGGCTTCTCATATCAAGGGTTACTCTACATGTTACATGCAAAGATGTTTGACTCATAAAGACTTCAGAATTTGTATAGGCCTATACATTTTCTATTCAGGTGTCAAAATGTTTTGCCTTTCAATTCCAGACAGATGCATCTTTTTACTACTACAAAAAAAATGCCAGATTAAAATGACTATGCTTACTGAATGACCTTAATCTGCGTTTGCCATTTGTTTGCTTTATTTCGGTGCGATTTGTTCCATACACTTTTATTTCTTTCTATTAGGGTCTAAGCATTTGCTGCACAAATGGTGATGTTTTATTGGTCTGAAAAATAGTGAATGAATCCAAGAAGTAGGGAGCATGGACTCCTAGTCACGGTACATGATTCTGTATGCAGATGATCAAAACTTTGGTTACTGACCGGACCCTAGGGCCCCTATGTTGTAAGAGCATCTATTTTGCTGTAATTCGATCCAAGTACAAATGTATTTCAGCAAACTATCATACACTATAGCCCCAAGAGGGGATCTGTTTTAGTCATCTATAGTCTAGGGCTCCTCTGTCGATATATCTCACAACCAACAAATCATTCACTAGCTATATGGTGGGATGCATGGGCAGATCAGACGCTACATAATACATTCTGGTATAGATTAGACCATTGTGTGTTATAGAGAATGGTCCAACAAGTGTTGTTCCATTAGTGTAGGCCTACAGCAGACAGGGTTGTCACTAGAGAATAAGCAGGCGAAAGAAGCCTCAAGATTAGCCAAAGGCAGGACATTTCTCATCAAGTATGTCAAAGGAAGGAAGTTCTGTATTCAAGCAAAATTCAATTAACACTAAACAATACATTGGGCAAATAGGAATATGGAACAAAAACACTGGTCTTTATACACTATTATTTTAGGGAATTAAGACTAACTCATTGTTTCTCAACTTCGTCTTACATTTTCTTCAACGTCTGCTAAAGGTTAAATGTTATCATGACATGCCAAGTAATGAGGATTGTTGCTTGAAAATAGAGCTGTAATGCTATGTAGGGCTATATATAGATAGGTGTGTGTTTTCCCCAAACTTTTCTAGTGGTCGAAGTAGGCCTACATGTTAGGGGTTACTCTTAAAATGTTAAATCTTGAAGATCATCTCATTTGAACAATGTTTGTGTTTTGAAATGGAAAGCAAAGAGATCCTTTTGAGTGGAGTGGACAGTGGCGTCAATTCACCAAAAGCCAAGGTGTGGCAACGGGCATCATCAACTGAGACATCAACATCTGTAGCACACCATTTACATTTTAACATCAACAACTCTCGAGTCCTCTTATGATGCCACAGTATTGCCAACCAAAAAATCTCATGATGCATTCTGATGTACATGCCCTATTGACGCCCCTGAATGGGAACCAAAAATACCCGTCGTCAGCAGATTATTAAACTATGCGGTTTTTGCCTTCATGCATTTAGACCACAACTCACTGTGCAATATCACACATGCATTTTTATTGCACATCAAACCAGAGATAATATGCAGTGCATTTCAGTCAAACAACCATTTGGAGATATTTGATCCTTTCTAAACTCAAACATTTTCTGATGAAGTTCAAATATCTGCTGTGAAACACACATTTAAAAAGGCAACAGACATAATGCGTACATTGAGTTAACTTAGGCTTGAAGGACATTACAAGGAAGAGCAGGCAGATAGTACACACACACACACACACACACACTTTAGGATAAAATAAATAAAAATGGCTATTCCTTTTCACAATCTCCTCATACAAGAGACTTTAAGAACAATAAACTCAATTTTGAATGTTGACCAAAAGGGAACAAAAACTTGGAAGTACAGTTCCAGTATTACAATAACAGTAACCACTTAAATTAAAAAAATAAAAGAACACTACAGACACATCCTGATAACTTGGGCATTAACTTCAAGGTATAAAAAGGTCTTATCCACACGTTTCCCATCTCCTGCTCTTGTTTTCCTCACACACTTTCCTCTCGCATGATAACCTCATGACATACATACTGAACATAGATAAAGACATAAACTTAAACAATGTAGTGCACTAGAATGTCCAAAGCGATCGCGGTAAAATGACTCCCACTTATTATCGTACGGCGCTGCGCTAACGCTGTTTACTTTCTGAAAACGTTAACTGTATAGCGAAACAAAACGAAACACTAGGTGTACAATATGGTCATAGCAAACCTTCATATGCCAAACAATGTTAAGATAACTAATACCGCTCATCTCTCATTGGTCTTTCTGCAAAAAGAAGCCATCGGACTCTTGAGCATCATCTTATTAACTCTCCAAAAGAAAAGACAAGTGTTATCGAGACAGCATGGGAGAGAAACACAAACATGCCACAATGACAACAAGGCAACTTCACGCATTATGCCATTATATATTAGTCAAATTGATATTGCCATTATTTTATATATATATATTAATAAGTCATATTTGTTTGCCAACCTCATCTTTGCCAGTCAGTAAATGTCTACACTAAATCTGAGTAGCAATAATAATAATAATAATATCCTTCCAATATATTATAATATATTAACCATTGTAACTATTGTTTATAATCAAGTATTTAACAGATTTTAGTTTGAAAGTCTAAGAGTATATCCAATAGATTCTTCATGAGTCAAATAGTTTCTCTTGACTCTAACCAGACACTCAATAATCTCCCTTCCACTCCCTCCTTATACAATCATTAAAGACTTTTGTAGTGTTATGATCCAGTCTGTAACATGTTGACAGCACTAATCAATTGCGATCTGGCCCAGTCGTCTATGGTAAAATGTGTTTAAAAGAAAAACCTTTGGGATCCTTTAGCACTTGGGGACGTTTTGATTCGTACTTTGGTCCAACGTCACAGAGACACAACACAGAATAACACAGAAGGATACAGGATACAGGGGTTGAGACACGGTCTATAGTGCCACAACTCTGTTCTGCACGGAATGTATGGGGCAATGCTGGAAGGCTGTTAAAATTGGTTCTAAAAATAAATAAAGCATATAATTACAATACACTGTTATTTCCTGTGTATTGCGTATTTCATTGGATTAGATGTCATTTGAGAAAATCCGGAAATTATGGTCAAATAAACGCAATACCACAGTTTCTAGGCAAATATTTGATATTTATATTGTAGATCTATAATACATAAATATATATAACCGATTCAATGTAATAGGCTGGTTCTCTATGTATTATATGTTCTTTATCCTTTATTCTAAATTCAATATTCTATGTTATTCTCATCAGGTTTTAATTCCTATTTAATCTGTAGTTTACAATAATCTGCCAACACTACAACCAATCCAATGATCCACTAATACAATCTACACCGACGAGAAACGTTCATTTACATTTACCGACCCAAATCTCACTGTGACTCTTGTCACACACTTTACTAGACATGAGGAGTCTATGTGAACCAATTTAATTAACCGTTCCATAACATACTTGAACTTTGACTAAACCTTGGTGTGCATGATGCACAGTATTTAGCAACAGGTAGAGGTTTATGCACGTGTGTGTGTGTGTGTGTGTGTGTGTGTGTGTATGCACGTGTGTTTGTGTGTGTGTATGCACATGTGTGTACACGCGTGTGCATGTGTGTTTGTATGTGTGTGTGTGTGTGCGTGCACGTGTGTATGCGTGTGTGTGTCCATTAGCTCAGCAACTCCAGGTAGGTGACTGGAACTTTGCCCTTCTGGTTTCCCTTCTCTCCGACCAGCCAATCAGGATCCATGCCAGGAACTGTGTACACAGTGATTACCTGTGGAAAAAAATAATTAAAATTGAAAAGATTGCGCACACTGAACAATCTTTGACAGTTGAACATCAGCTTCGTACTCTAGTCCAAGAAAACTATATTGTGAGAAATATAGGAGGGGATTAACTAATCCCCAAGGGAAATTCCAGCAACTAAGGTTCAGACTATGCCATATTGATGGCTACAGTGATGTAATTATTTGTCTAGAAAGCGCTATACTGAGCTGTACTATTTTTGTGGAAGTTTAGAAATAGTTGCGGAATTTAGAAAGCACTTTGATGCAAGATATCTACTGTAACTGCTTGCACCACCGCTGATAAACATATACGATAACTTTGCTGCCGCTATTTTTCGGTTCCAGCCGGGAACCAACTTCTCGGGATCCAAATCAACTTATGTTGGGTCGAAATTCTCCGGTTCAAAATTGGGTGCGCCAACCGCAACGGCACCCATTACGTGTTGGTGGAAAAAGGGGTCCATGTAAACGTGCGTGTCAGGAAGGTGCTGTACCACGTCGGCCAGGAGGGACAGTTCGCTGGAGTCGTGGGCGTCGTAGTCATACAGCACCCGGGCCTTCCTGGTGCCGGTGGCCGGCAGGATCATGTCCTCGATGGCCACGCTGTCGGGCCGCGGGGGCGCGGCGGACGCGGACGCGGCCGAGGAGGAGAGTGCGGCCGTGGCCGACGCCCTGGGGGTGGGTGGGGGAGAGGAAGAGGTCACTCATTACATTACACTACATTTATTTAGCAGACGCTCTTGTTCAAAGCGACTCACAGTAAGTGCATTCAACAATGAAGATGTACCCCTAAAAGTGCAAGAAGGAAAATGAGCAAAGCAACTGCTTTTAAGTGCTACAATATAGAAACAAGAGAGACAGATAGAGACATAAATAGATACAGAATTTATGCATCTATTTTTTTTTAACTTTTACTCCTCAGCTCCACCGTCAAGACCCATCGGCGTTGCGTCAAATAAGAGTGTACCTTCAACTTTTACTTTTGGCTGGGAGACGCTGCCATACTTAAACAATGGACCATTTGGACAATTCATCCAGACGAAGAAAGAAAAAAAAAATAACAGCTTCAATTTAATTAAATGTCGCTTAATCTTCTGGTCTCTTGGAAGACTAGCCCAATCGGGCTAAAACAGATCCAAAGTAGCAGGTGAAGCGGTAAAGAGGAAATGAAGCATGCATCGTCTGTGGCCTCAACATCAATGTGGGTTATTTCCCACATTGTGTTGCAGGACTTCCTTGGCTGGTTTTTCTCTCATGTATAACAGCAGTAGACTTGCTCTTTTTCATTTGTTCCATCATCTTTTGTATAAAAATAAACTACTTAAAAAGCCCCTTTGGACGAACTATATTAATAGGAGGTAGACTCTGGGGATAGGGCGCCAAGTAAATGAAGGAGATGGGAGAATTTCTTGAGGGTTTGCCAAACATTCTGGGAAATGGAAAGTAGTAGACGGTAGACGGCCGCAAGCAGTTAAGACGCATCACTGTACAGATGGACGGGCCTTCACTTAAAACCCACCATCACTTAAAACACTTCTAGTACCATTTGCCTACTTGGGGGAGTTGAGCTTTGAGTGGCTACAACACAAATAAACCATTGCTCTGTAAGTGAATCTAAAAGTCATCCATACATTGTAACTACAGCAGCCGTCATTGTAATAGTCTCATGTCCAGCCGTCCATTGAGCTGTAAATACTGACCCGTTGAGCTCCTTCTGAAGCTCCAGCATGCACTGATGACACTGGGCGTAGTATTTGGCCTGAGCTTCGGCAAACTCATGCAGACAACGCAAGTGGTTCAACTGGGAAGAGAGAGAGACGAAATGATTTATTTCAAAAGACAACGACAAATAGTGTAAATTAATTCATATATGCTTTCAAACTTGCACTGAGGAAAAGAGTTGGGACTGCCCGCTTAATAGATTTAACAAGAAATCCAGGAGTTAGCAACTTGCCAACATCTCCGCAGTGAAAGACAATGTGAACATTGTGTGTGATTAACCAGAAATTATTAATGGAATTCTTGATTTCCCGTCTCCATGGAGACCACACTGGTCTTGACTAATGGAACATTCATTCATTTATCAAACTGAAACCACATTGAGTATGAAGAATAAAACGTTTGTCTTCGTCTCGTCCAGCCAATTTGATTTATTTTGAAGTACGCTGCCCAGCTTTTGGGTTCCGCAAGCAAAACTCCCAAGCATGACATTTAGGAGTGCGAAGGCATGCAAGCTTGTAAATTAGTGTGGACCAGCGACAGTATGAATAGTTGGGGACTCACATGTGTGCTGCTGATGCCCTCCAGCAGCAGTCTGGTGACCTCCGCCTGCCGGTCAAACTCTGTCTGGGCAATACGGAGCTCATGCTCGGCCTAGTGGGAGGAGGGAAGAGAAGAGAAGAAAGGAGGAAAGAGAAGGAAAGACAGAAGGAAATGAGGAAAGACAATGAAAGACAGAAGGAAATAAGGAAAGAAAGAAGGAAAGAAGGAAAACATTTAAGGGAGAAAAGGGAGAAATGGAGAGAGAGATTACAACACACAAGAAGAGAATTGAATAACCGGGATGTGCAGTTAACCTTCTTGAACACTTCCAGGTAGGAGACATCACCTAAACTAGGAGACAGTAACATACTTACTTTGTCCACTTCCTCACTCAGCAGCTAAGAGAAGCCGTGGGGAAAACAGAAAAAGATAAAAAAGTCAGGATCCAGTCTCACATTAATCTAGTAGATCGTGTGTTTGCATTATAGAGCTAAACACGCTAATCACACAAACGACTAAACGTTGATATGTCACACAACATTTCCACACGGGGGCTTCTAGGCACACAACATCAATGATGGATTTTAGGCAATAGGACAATAGCTTAGATAGCCGATCAGCTAACATGGCAAATTTTGTGTCATAGCCCGTCTTAAATTGTCACTTAGTGATTCGCTAACCGATTTCTTTGTTCATTAATTCTGATATTTAATAAAAGTTCATAACCTTTCATTTAATTGAATCTAAGAAGAAATGTTAAACTGATAATATTAAAAGGAGAATTCTGATGCACATTTGTGATGCACCTGTCGATGGGGGTAGAAGGTAATGGGGTGAAATCTACGCATCAATCGCACAATACAAACCCTACTGAAAAGTTATATTGGGTTATATAAAAAGGTCAGGTAGCCACGTTATCTTCATGACATTTCAGGTTTTTTAAAGCAGTTTGTGAAATTGTATATCTTGGCCAAATGTACATTTTTATTCAAATGTAAATGTTTATTCAAAATGGGTAAAAGAGTGTTTACCCTTACAACATTCCATGACTTCTCTCTTATCACACACACACACACACACACACACACACACACACACACACACACACACACACACACACAAAAGTTGGGAGGGAACAAAATGGGGAGCTAAGAGCTATTGCGGTTCATTGTTTGCCATCACAATGGTGGACAACCTTCTCGATCTCCGAAACACTGGAGTCAGCAAAATCCCAACCTTCCTTGCTCTGCAGCTGTGAGCAAGGGATGGGGCCCGCAGGAAGGAAGCAATACGTCACAATTATACATCGTGGCCTTGACGTCGCACTACTCATTCAACTAAAGCCATCTTATTTTCCGATTATGAGCGAGTGCAGAATTCATTACTGATGACAACATTCTATAAAAAAAAAAAAATTCACTAACGCTGACATTTCACATTTGAAGTAAATTACACGTACAGTGAGCCCTAATTGCCTAGAAGTATGACCATTTTCATTGAGTTTTATTTTGGAAGGCACCGTTAACATTTTGTTTAAAAATACGTTTTTTTTTAATAAGGTCTATATTTGAATAATTATGGACAAATCGATTGAAATTATAATACTTATAAGGTGCTTAGCTCATCAGTTATAGGAAATTCAAATTATTTTGTCCAAAGTGACAACCAATCATATTTGTCAGCATTAATTTATTTGATTCCTGGCCAAAATATTCAGCCTTAGTCTCTTCTTGACGGTACGTTCTGATGCTTGAGCGAAGAGAGTGAGTGTGTGTGTGTGTGTGTGTGTGTGTGTGTGTGTGTGTGTGAGAATGCACCAAGAAGAGAGTGAGTGAGTGAGTGAGTGAGTGAGTGAGTGAGTGAGTGAGTGAGTGAGTGAGTGAGTGAGTGAGTGAGTGAGTGAGTGAGTGAGTGAGTGAGTGAGTGAGTGAGTGAGTGAGTGAGTGAGTGAGTGAGTGTGTGTGTGTGTGTGTGTGTGTGTGTGTGTGTGTGTGAGAATGCACCAAGAAGAGAGTGAGTGAATGTGTGTGTGTGTGTGTGTGTGAGAATGCACCAAGAAGAGAGTGAGTGTGAGTGTGTGTGTGTGTGAGAATGCACCAAGAAGAGAGTGAGTGTGAGTGTGTGTGTGTGTGTGAGAATGCACCAAGAAGAGAGTGAGTGTGAGTGTGTGTGTGTGTGTGTGTGTGAGAATGTACCAAGAAGAGAGTCAGTCAGTCTGTCTGTCTGTGTACCAAGAAGAGAGTGAGTGTACCAAGAAGAGAGAGAGTGAGTGAGTGAGTGAGTGAGTGAGTGTGTGTGTATACACCAAGAAAAGTGTGTGTGTGAGAACGCACTAAGAGTGTGTGTGAATGTGAAAATGCACTAAGAAGAGTGTATGTGTGAGCAAACTCACTAAGATGAGTGTGTGTGAATGTGAGAACACAATAAAAAGAGGATGTGTCTTACCGCTGATGCACTGGCAGAGAGCACGTAGTTGCGAGGCCTGGTCTCCTGAAAATCTGGCGCAGCCTGAAAACACGACAGCACAGGAGTGAGAATACATTATCATGATCAAATCAATCATCGAATACACTCAAACGGCAACAAAGGGAAGTTGTTGCCGTTACAAATGATGATCAAGATAATAGAAGAAGAATACAATAAAATACATAAAAAGTATGCAAGGGCAAAGAAAATAGAAGTATGATGGAGTATACCAGCATGATTCTAGGCTACACACATTAATCCTGCTCTTACAACATGCTTCTCAGTGGATTGGTTCCACAATGGCGAATGACACGGTTTGCAGGAATATGTCTGCCAGTCAATTTGTATAAATATAAAAAACCTCACCGCAGCTTTGGCCTCGGACTGCTTGGCTTTCTTAAGCCTGGCTTTACAGATGTCCAGGTCCAGCCTTCGGTTCTCCAGTAGTCGCTTCTCTTTCTGACAAATACAATCAAATCAATCAGGGTTATCTTGTGTCGATTATAACCGCTGAATGTACAGTATACAAACTGTGTTCCCCCAGTAATCATAAAGTATTTAACAGATGAACACTTCAGGAACCAAATATAGAGTAATGGAACAAAACAAAGAAAAGACAAAGATTTAGGTGCTATAATAATAATATAACAGCTGGGATTTATTCAGCGCATTTCTTAAACCCAAGGACACTTTACAGAGGAAACAAACAAACAAACATAACAGGAATAAGACAGGGTAATTAAATCATAGGCTATGGACCAAAAGGTCATCTCCGCCTAGTGCCAAAATACATACAAAAATGATACAGATCATTTTATTAAATGGCGATGTTTGTGGTCATTGGGTTGTTATTCTTTCACAACAATTTCTTTCTGTTTTCAGGGGTGTTACACATTTGTTATGTAACGATTATAGTTTGATAGAACCTATCGTTTTTTAAGTTCTATAGAGTCGTTTAATATAAAGAATATATAATAATAAACTTGTTTAACAACTGTAATCAGTTGATGAAGGATTGCAAGATGGGCAAACACAAGATGTGTATTATACCAATGAAAGCATGACTGATTATCAGATACCAGTACTGAATGTACTTTAATGGCGGTAAATCCCTCATTTTCATAACCTCTATAATACTACTACTATCTTAATGTAGGCCGTCTCTTCATTTCAGTGGGTTTCTGTTGAGTTAAACAGAAGGGGACCGCCTTATCAGTAATTACGGATATGGTCTTCCAGTCTCCTTCCAGGAAGTTGCGTAGCGGTGTGAGGAAGTTCATGGAAGAGGTTAGCAGGAACTCCCTCTCTGCCCCCCCCAGTCTCCTCTGGTACTCCCCGACTGTGCTGAGGGTGCTGCCTACACACACACACACACACACACACACACACACACACACACACACACACACACACACACACACACACACACACACACACACACACACACACACACACACACACACACACACACACACACACACACACACAACTAAAACGCAGTTCAAATACTGGGCTATTGCACATTAAGCCGAAATATGGATTATAAAGATATGAAATTTGTACATCGAGTAGGACACACTTGGGGAAGTGGGAACTTTTGTTGCTTCCCATTCCCAAGTGGGTCTCATGTTGAATGATGGAGCGGTAACTTGGAAAAAGACTTCAATAGTGTGTGGTAATCATTGCGTCAGCCTGATGGAGACATAGGGCTGCACTGACCGTAGGGGGTCTCGGGACCAAAGTCCCGGGAAGCCTCCAGCATGTACTGGCCCAGGAGCTCCCCATTGGTGATCCGGGACGGAACCTTCTTGTCCAGCTTTTCATAGAAGAACTCTTCGATACGTGCACCTGTGTATCCCAAGCGAAGACATAAAGCAAAGCACGACGTCAATTCATACAAAGAATATCATTTGGGGGGGGGGGGAAAGAAATGGAAGGTAATATTTAATGAAGATAAATTGGATAAAGATGTTATCCACTTAAAAAGATTAAGCAGAAAGATGTGTACATCTTACAACTTGACTGATTAATAATCAAAAGTATGGACCACATTTTGATTGAAAAATAATAAAGATGTTGCATATCATATACAATATCACGTGGATTTTCTTTTTCCTGGTGGAAGGAGCTCGAGTTTAACAAGAAGATCGGTTAAAAGAGAAAACCACAGATGAAAAGTCACAATAACAAGTATGGTCTGATAGATGCAAACTATTTATACATTGAAAATAATATTGTTCACATCCAAAAAGATATATGGTGTTTCCATCTTTGGGTTTGAAATCTTCAACATGACACATTTGTGTACAGTATTCTAATTCTTAAATTCCCCTTTTGTTTCATATTACCCGGCTTCCAGTTGTGATGGAAAACAAGGCTTGGTTTCACTCGGATATCAGGCTTCAATCCCAAAAAAAATTAAAAAAATCGAGTCACTTACATGGTAATTGATAATGCGTATGAAATATACAAAAATTGCCTAATTTTACAAGCAGGTATGAAATCTATCCATTTATGAAGCGGGAGTGTCCGATCAGATCTATGATGGATAGCCCCAGGGAGGTGATATTTCCATCAAACATATGGTTGGAGAATTGTGATGTCACAAATGGATAGATATTGAAATTGAGTTGAATGGCTGTAACACCTCAATAACAAATAATCATAAAACAAGGGCCATTTTTATTCTGACTGATTATTGATTATTGCATTTCACTTCATACACTTGTATTTTTTTTTAATCACATGATGAGACAGCAATTAGGATATTCTCATTCACTGAAGGTTTGAGTAGTATATTAACACACAGATGGGTTGTCTCCTACCACAAAACGTTTATGGTAGGGTAGCCCGTCCAATAATTGCCCTCGGCCCCGATAAAATAATTGGATGCTGTCCTGTCTACCTACGGCTATCTGCCCGTGGACTCATTGCGCATGACCGAAGTCTTACGCAATTAGTCCAGGCAGAGCTACTGCTAAAGCTAGCGAGCTAGTCACTTGTTTTGGGGGAGTGGCTCTGGACGGAGGCTCGAGGAAAGGGTGGGATTTTTCCGGTTGGATACTTTCAAAACTTGCTTTCTCTGGCTGGTTTCTCTAACTTTAAGTTAACTGCACACATATTTGGTTTGCGTTCAATATAGGGTGGGTGATGAAATAGTGATGAATGATACGGATCCAAGATGGGGTCGTGGACGGCTGTTTCGGTGTATTGCTGCGCACGGTTTGGTCTTGTCCACACCTTATCGCCACTTTGTGCACACTCTGATAATCAACATTTTATCATACGTAGACAAATTCCTTTTATGGGTAAATCACATACAGATTCTGAAATGTCATGGATAATTGCATTCCAATAGGCACTCGATGCATGATAAATTAAAGCTGCAATCAGCAATGTCCCACTTTGTTTTGATTCCTCAGACTTAATCAAAACACAACTTGGTCAAAACAAAGTTGGGAGAGCAGAAATCGCTGATAACAGCTTTAACTGACAAAAGGCCATTATGAACATTGTTCTCAATGATGACCACACACTGATAATGTAACATGTAAACAGGACTGCCACAGATAATCATCTTTCAATAAATTTGTCCTTCAGATTGATACATCATATTGCTTGAAGCAATTTTGAGCACACAATCAGTAGTAGACACTTTCGTTCACATTGATCTCCATTGGTACCAATACAAGTACTAGGACTACAGGAGTTCAACATCTTGCAGACTGATAAGAGTCAACTAGTTTTAGGACTACAACACCAACCAGACCAGTCAAAATCATAACTTTTAGAATTTAGATATGGCCTCAAAGGTGGCCAATTGTTGTTTGATTGGCCAATTTTGTTGTTAATCAAATAATTGGACTACAACTAAAGACTTTCAGTACATTCAGTGGACTATTTCAATGTGAATGAACAAGGCATCTTTTGACATACTATTCTGTGACTATTAGCAGACTAAAAAAACAAGGAAGGACAGTGTGAGATGTGGTAGAGCTGTGAGAATGTTCCGGCACACTGTCTCCTCATGGTGCTGATAAGACAGGACAAATGAGACACTGACTTACCAGTATGGTCAACTGGAGCGTGAAGGGTGAAAGAAATCTGGGTTAAACATTAAAACACGGCCATCCAACAGAGACCTCCATGTGACACGTATATACATGCATATGCTTACCATGTTTGGATTAAAGAGACACTATGTAACTTTGCACACTAGCAACATCTCATGGCCAGAGTTAGCCTAGCATCACCAGAGAGCAATGGCTCTTGGGCCCAACGGTGATGTTATCGATATGAAGAACACAAAAAAGTATGAGGCAAGTAGCAACTTTGTCTTCAAGCCTGGTGATGACGTTTTTTAATTGGTTATGTAAAACATGTTGTTTTTCAACTTTAGCTAAAATTTGTCGGCTTTGCATTATTTTGAAGCCATTGTTTGGCACAGACCAAATTAAATGAGAGAGCGTGATTTCCTGGGTTGATGGAGTAGTGAATGGATTGCTTTTATTTTATAGAAATCCGGAAACGTACATACGTTTGACTAAAAGCAAAAATGTGCAGTGAAAAGTTACATAGTGGAGCTTGAAGAGATTGAGTTTAGCATACAGTGGTTGTTTTGTATGTTTGCCAATAGTCATGTTTTTAAAGACTTCCTAACCAAATGAAAACGACTGAAAGGAAGAGAGCGAAGAACAATTGAAATGAATGCTGTAAAAAAAGGGCACACAAATACAAGCAGTAGGATTGCTACTTCTAGAAATTACTTTAAAACATAATTCCCCTTGTAAAGGGATACATTTATTTCTGAAAGCATGTATATTAGAAAATCAATTAATCCCCTAGGTTTAGTATAACCTCTTTAACCCAAATACCTATAGCTTCATGAACAATTAGTTGTACAGTCGATGAGTAAAACTCATACTTTCAATGCATTTTCCTGCATGAACATTTCATTGCAATTGCAAATCAATATTTCTGTCTCTTGAAGCATGACACTAAACGGACTTACTCGGATTGGGTTGCAAGAGCACCTCCGTTTGTCTGAATATCTTTTCGGTCCAGTTCTTGGTGTTGTCGGCGCGGGTAATCAGGTTCTCCAGGTGTGTGTCGAGCTCCGTCTTCTCTGCCTGGCCCAGCTTCTCTTCTGTAAACTGGAGGAAAGAAGAGACAATGCTCACTTCACATACCTACAGCATGGAGAATCAAGGAAAAGGGAACGCGTTTCAAAAAGTAAGGGATGCACCAAAACTTTATATAATTTGTTAAAGAATAATAAGGTCAACATATTACCAGCACAGGTAGAACATTTTCTTTGGGCTATATAGTGGGGTCGATCAACATAAGGTATTTTTAGGCGGCATATTTTTATTCATTGACAAATGTATAATTGTAGCATCTTTTAGTAGGTGGGCTATTCATTTGGGATCTATTAGCAATGGTAACTTTCTAAGCACTGTTGTTTATTCAGTGTTATGATGTATGCTCTTCCATCGAGGACTCCATTGTGATTATTTTCCCCAATATTGTGATTGTGATTCTTCATTGTGATTAGCAGATTATAGAATCAATATTTCTTCAGATTCTTTTGTTTATGCATTAATTGCCACCTTTCCCGACTAAATAATTGCTGAGGTAAAAAAAAATGGATTTTGATTTTAATATGCAATGAATTGTGCAGCCCTAATACAAGAGCTTTTGTACTGCTCCAGCTATACAATTATATAAATTACTAAATAAATAAAGCAATCAACAGACCCGATGTAACGACTAAGGTTTGTCACTGAGTCATTCCTTTGAAATACATGAAACACGTTTCTAAAACATCTGTAAGCAGATGTGGGTGTGAGGAAGGTTATTTATTCACACCACTGTGGCATGAAACAGATTTAGGAAGGATGATGGTGACCGATCCCGTGGAAGGATGCGACTTGTTTGAATTTCTTTATGGACAAAATAAAAACCCACAGACAACATTGAATGATGTCGGTCTAATTTAATCTTTTTATAGGGCGCCTATTTTACTACCCGGTGTGATGTTGGATACCCATTACAAGCCGTAGGCTGATCTATCCATCATCTGGGTGGACACTTCTAAATTACTGGCTCATTCAGCAGCATTGAGCCTATTTGTTTGGGGCCAATATAATATGACAATGCATTACCCATCAGCTAGCTACAGCCAATGAACCTTTGCATTTCCAAAAGGATTAAATATCTTTATTATATGATGGGCTATCTCATGTATTAGATGTTTGTAGTAGTTTGTAAATTGACCCTTAATGGCATTTTACTAGTGCGACATAATGCAACATCATCCATGCATTAGGGAGGTTGGTCCTTGGATTCAATTTTAAACTTGTACCGTACTCATAATCTACCACATCAACCTTTACTCATTGATTAACTGATGTTTATAGACGAGGTCCGACTCGTTTTATAACCATTTTACTTATCACCATTTTACTGACGTACAATAAGGTGCTAGTTAAAATAAACTACCAATAGAATGGCAGCCTACACGATAGAAATGTAAAACAGACAGGAGATTAAGACCCATTACCGTCCATGACATTATGGGGGAAATGCAAAAACAAAAGCGTAGATTGCAGCTTTAAAGCTAGTCTTGTAACTTCAGTGGCAGAAATGAGAGTGGACTCGACCGTCTCCTGGTGACAGTCACATGGTCGATATACTCGACTACAGCCATCAATAATAGATAGGCTTACCAACCTTTATCGGCTTACGTTGGGAGAAATGTTTTTAACCCACTTGAAATACCCAGACTCTTCTACAATTCGCAAAAAAAAAAAACCATCTTTCTTTATTAAAGAAGTTACTGTGTAGGCCTACGTCAACCATTACAACCCCACACCACTACCCTGCATCACAATCAATCAACCAAGAATAAGCATTTCAGCCCGGCGATATGGAAGATATATGAAAGCACTACCTGAACGGCTCGGGTGAAAAACACCCCCGCGTCGGACGCCAATTTTTTTACATTGAAATCCATCGTATCCGCCTAAGCATACGGAGGACGTTCACGGATATGTTATTGAATCCTCTTGATCAGGAAGCGATTGTTGTGGCTAATGTAGGCTTGAAGGTTTAATCTTATCCATGGAACTCGGAAATCTACTATCTGCCCTGGCTTTAAAGAGACCGCTGCTTCTGCGTCACAACAACCAAATCCACGGCATAGTGAGTGTGTGTGTGTGTGTGTGTGTGTGTGTGTGTGTGTGTGTGTGTGTGTGTGTGTGTGGGGTGTGTGTGTGTGCGTGCATGTGTGCGCGCGTGTGTGCGCGCGTGTATGCATGTGGATGTGGTCACGATAAACACCCACATTCAAGCATCTATCCAATATAGTTGCATACCATTTCACTGTTTAAAAGCAATATTGAGCATCCTTTTTTTATATAGGCCTATATCATGAATTTATGATGACTCACAGTGACTTTTTTTTATGTTACATCTCTCTCAATAGAGGAAGACATCTAGGACATTATCTGAATAAATGTAGTTTATTTCCGTTCTTACTATCTTCAACTACTATGCAATATATATAATAGCAGGTCTACTCAGCTTTCTCGATGTGTTCTTTGTTAATACCTGCTACAGGCAATGTAAAATGCTAGCTAATGCATAGCAGTTACGTGTTCTCAGAACTCAAGTTAAACGTCTCAACCTTGGATAGCACCAAACTCACGTTTAAGAGCTATCCATGGTGCTGAATGGACCTAGCTGACGAAGTCCACCAGCCTCAAGTGCTGGCGTGCAATGTTGTTGCTGTGTATATTTAAGCAGGTGTAAAGGCTCAGACTACAGGGAAGCTAGTAGTCCTTGCGGTGTTGGTGGTAAAGTTAAATTTAGAGCCCAGTAAAATGGAATCCTACATTTTGAATACTATACCAGTTGTCTTACAATCAAAGTGATATTACTATAAAATACCTGACTGTTGGCACCGAGTTTCTTCAGCTCTCTATGCAGAAATATTAAGTATGAGCCAAATAACTAGCCAAAAATAACTATTAAAACCATAAATAAGTTAACCATCTATACAAACAGCAGCACCAAACTGTTCACATGCCCAGTTCATGGGGGATTGTAAGAACAGGACAGTCAGATTTGTGCTTTCAGAATCAATTCTAAACATAAATATAAAATATAGAATCTGCATTTCCTTTGTGGTTTAAGGGATCTTAAAAGATGAAAAATAAGCATGTGTGATACAAGTTGGTGTATAGTTGACATGATGCAATTGTGAACGTAGTTCAAGGAGACCGTAAAGGATAATGAGGATATTTCTGTTTGGGTATTTATTTTAGATACGTTTCAAACGAATTATCTCACTGTTGAGATGGCAACGATCAAAGATTTCAGGTGTTGTACTAGCTTTCCAGGGCTCTGCAGTATTGCTGCCAGTAACAACAACAAAATAACATAGGTACAATGTTAGCAAATATAAGCTAAGTTCACCCTAATTGAGAACTAGTCGTATAAAAGATCTGTGTTGACCGTCTAAGATGACTAGATTACACTTATTTATTTTATTCCTTAGTGTCAATAAAATCTAAATAAATTTAAATACAGTCATGAAAATCAAGAGTTGACAGTTATATTATAAACCATACAAATATGGAAAAAAAAAAGGGTGGGACAGAACATGAAATATTTACATATATCACAAAGAACGCAATCATTTCAACTCTATCACAATAATAATAAAAGGCGGGGCGTTTGCCCCTTGCAATCACAGCTGCCCACCCTCCATCCCTTCCCCTCCCATCCACTCCCAACAGTACCCTGCCAAATAATGGCTTATAATCTTCAAACGAGTGAAGTGGTGGGCTCCACATTCCTAGAGATGAAGAGGACAGGTGGGGGGCTTCTCAGGGAGTGTGACGTGGCTGCTGATGGGGTCGCAAAAATGATGGGGCTGAAGACTACGGGGTCATTAGCCCTCCTACTCAGCTGATGGGTGTGGGGGTGGGGGTTGAGAGAAGCATCCGTTTCCGTTGCCATGTAGTCGAGTGCCACGCTGGCTCATCTTTTTGACTTTCTCTCTCCTCCATCTCACACATACACGCTCTCACACACACCCACTCACACACAGACACACCCCAAGATTGCTCCAGCATAGTGATACACATGAGCAGCTCTTACACACGCATACGAACACAGACACACACCCCCCCCACTCCAGATGGCTCCCGGTTGAAGATCCAAATGAGCAGCTCTCTCCTTCTTACACACACAACACAAACTGCTCCCAGTTGAAGATATACGTACATGTGCAGCAAAAATAAGCACACCCACACACAAATACACACCATGCACATCTTAAACCCCTAATAGTCACATCATGGTACCTGTCCATCCAAATAGCTTTGTGTTTTATGTGTCCACAGAATGTTTCTGCTCTACAGAGAAAAATGCACACGGCTGACAGTCCCGTCGCCCTGGTGAAGGGGTCCTATATTGGTTTAGCTTGAAAGGTGGTGGGAGCTTCCCCAGCTTCGGGCTCCCTTAAGCTTGCTGTCCGTTCGCTACCTCTTGACCCTGGTTGATCTCCATGGGCTCCTCCTTGAAGTTTTCACATTGCTCCATTACCTTTCTGCAACACGAACACACAACAAAAAGGCCACGGGTGAAATGTATCCTTTGACGCAAATGTACCAGTATTTCAACCAATGTGTTTAGCCACAGGGAGAACCATCTGGGTTTCAATCATGTGATCTGATGCTCCAAAAGCACCCCTCAAGCTGCCATCTTGGTCATTTTTGACCAAAAGTCCATGAATAATAATAATAATAAGAGCACCTATTACCCAGATGTTATTATTAGAGAATTCTAGTGTAGAACAAGAAAGGGGGGGATTAATAATGGTGAAAAAGTACCAGGATGGCAGCTTGGAATGTGCTCGACATCATGTGAAATGTTCTTATATTTGCATCGGTTTATCTTTTATCTGCTGACCTTGCCATGTCCTTGGTGTCGTCATGGGAGCTGTCCAGTTCAAGAACCTGCTCCAAAAGAGCTATTCCTCCCTCCTTTATCAGCAGAGGGCAGTATTTACTCGCTGGAGAGAGAAATACAATTGTAAAAAAAGAAACAACAATGTAGTTGCTTTTGGTTGCTTTGCTTTAGGACGTTACTACCGTCTCGAAATAAAGTTGAATACAGTTCTCGCCAAACACAAAATCGATCATTGCATTTTAGGATACTCACGATAAACAGATATTAGGTTGAAGAGGGCCCAGGTAGCCCAGTGCTGGCTCACTGGAGCGATACCCTGAGGTAAGAGTCGCAGAATGGGCTCGAATGACCTGAGCAACACACAGCAGATAGAAAAGCAGTAAAACAGTGAATGGGTGCAATGAATGGCCGGATTTACACCATATCTATATGAAATGGTCCAAGAAATCCCTGCATTGCAAAGCACTTGACGCAGATACAATGACCTGTAACCTGTTGCTTGTGCAATGAAAAAGAAGGTTACTCCAAACAAAACCCTTCTATTTAGATATATTTATGAGCCTTTTTTTTATTTTTTTCTGCGATTCAGGGTTTGTTGTCGGATGCATGAGTGAAACTCGGCTCAGCGTTAATTTCCCCCGAGTTAATCAGTGTCTTGCAGGGGGGACTTAAAAAAAAGCTGACGGAATCCGTGTCACAGTCGCAAGCAACAGAAAAACAACAACACTGACGCCCGTAGTGTTTGGTTGAGTTGGAAGCAGCCCCGCCCAGTCTCTGAAACTTCAAACTGAATTATGAAGTGAAATGACCCAGAAATGATGATCAGGATAGCACCGTGCTACTTGGGAGAACGAAACGGCTTGGCCCCCTTCGCGTGGACTCTGACCTGTAGTTGATGTTGCGGCGGGAGGTGACGTCCCAGCTGCGGATGGCATCCCACATCTTGTTCATGACCGTGTCCCGCAGCGGCTCCTCCATGGCCCACGCGTCGGGCCCGTCAAACATGATGTGGGACAGGACCCCGCAGGCGTTGTAGGACACCTCGATCCCGTCGGCCTCGCTGTCCAGCAGGTTACTGTAGATGGTGGATGTCAGGGCGTTGGTGAGATGGGTTCATATGCAGGCTCGTAAAATACCATTCATAAATTAAAGTGAGAGTACTTATTACATTTTTTGACTGAAACTTCCACACGCCAATAAGCTTCGATCACCGGACCACCAAATCCTAGCAACGTGTGGCATCATGCTCATAATGCAAATCATTAACGTCCATCACTTTATGAAGATGAATCAATCTATTATATATACAGGCTCCCCCATGAACCCATTTGTAGACTGCATATAAACATATATTTTGATATTGATCAAAAAGATTTTTCCCAGGGATATTTACAATGTGTGCATATAATCTTGCTCACCTTCTGTTCCTTTCCATAACAGAATATTTTTAAGCACTATCATATTGTAGGTATTATTTTATGTCAAATCCCAGTACTTTCTGAAAGGGTCTTTAAAGGGGTCTTTAAAGGGGTCCTTCAGTACCTGAACACGGTGATGAACTGTGGGGTGAGCAGCTGTGGCCTCAGGGCTCGGACCTCCGCAACATTACCCAAAAGCCCCAGCATGTTACGGTGGAGCTCCTGCTTGTCTGGAAACTCCTGGAAGGGTAAGGAATAAGTTATGTCTGTTTATTACACACAGAAACATAGATACATTAATGGATTTCCTCAATATTTCTTGCTGAATGTCAACGACATTGACATGAAGTTGATAACGGTCAGCATTTCAGTACCTTGGTTAAGAACCATTTAATCAGTGCAAACTAGCTAAGATGCAACAAAAAACAAACCAACCGGCCTGGATTGTCAACCTTGGCGCTATCGGGTGAACCAGCCCACGTTTATGAGCAGAACCATTGTAATCATGGATGGGTCCTCATGGATGGGTCCTCAAGGAAGGGCGTGCACGATGCATACCGTAATTAAACAATAGCAGAACGTTCTTTTTCCCATTCTCTCTTTCCAAGCTGTAGAATATGATACGCCCACTGATGTGGTCATGGCTCGCACTTAAGGTCAAGGAAAACCTGCTATTTTTTGGTTCCAGCTGGGAACCAACCTTTAGGATCCGAACCAATTAATATTTGGTTGAAACGGTTCAAATTTAGATGGGCGAACAGGAACGGAACCCGTTCCATGTCGGTGGAAAAGGGGTATTAGTAAACAAGTCAAACTAATAGTGCAGAAAAGCATGGAAGAAATGAAAAGACGCTTACTTCTAGACATTCCAGGAAGAGACTCATGCCCCGGCAGTTCAGGAACATCTGGCAGTTGTCGGGCGTCTCATCTGTGATGTTCCACAGCGCGCTCCAGGAGAACTCCATCACCTGGTCACACTGAGAACACCAAACCCATGGGACTCAACACACTAGTCACTAGCCCTACGGCCTTACAGTAGTAGTAAGACCGATGAAGAGGTCACCACTCACCATTCTGCTCTGCAGCTTCTTCTGAATCAGGTTCAACATCGTCTGATGAAAGGAAGCACAAAACACATGATGTCATGAAGAGCAATAATACAGAGACATGTGTCACCTTGTAGTTGCAATTGTATTTGTTTTTGATACAATTTCTAAATGATCCAAAACATTTTCTCTCCCTTTAACTGACTCACTTGGCAAATGCTGGTAAACATTTGGCAAACTCATATCTCAGGCTTTAGGGTTTGGTTTATTGTCCTAGGGTTTGGTACTCGGGTTAGCTTTCCAATTAAGATCAGGTTTTATGGTTTGGTCTTTGGTTCTAGGGTTTGGGTTTCCTATTAGAGTGAGACTTTAGGGTTTGGTTTTGGGTTCTATGGTTTTGTACTAGGGTTAGGGTTTCCTAAAATCTCTCAAAAGGCCTCGCTGTTTCCATTGTGTTTAAAGGTGAACCATCTTTCTTTCTAATGTAAGAGTGTACTGCTTCATACGAGTATAGTGAAAATAATCACGTTCTGCATTGCAAAATGAACTCGCTTGCTTATGGCACACCTATTGTGACACCTAAACTGTCCCATTTCGGTGTCCTTTTTCTGTATTTAATAATGTACCGCACCATGGTACAAACCTGGTTTGCTTTTTTAGGGCGCTATACACAGTAAATACAATTTGTATTTACAAAAAAATAAAGACAATAAAAACGTAGGGTTACCGTACCTTGACGAAGCCCATCTTGCCCACGGCCTCCTTGTGGTGGTTGTCCACCTGGCAAACCAGCGCGTTGCAGAGGTGCACGGCGATCCTCTGGATGGACTCTTCCTGGCGCGCCGGCTCCAGGATCTTCAGCAGCAGCTGGTTCACCCGGCTGTACTGGAACTCCAGCTCCTCGGGGATGCTGAAGTTGCACAGCGTCAGGCAGCAGTTCCTCTGCACCTGTGGGGGGAGGGTGGGCCACAGGGAGACACGCAGGACGTTACTGTACACGCTAACGCTGTGGATTGTGTGTGGGTCAAAACCAGCCTACGAATGAGGGACTTACTAGAGAAAATTACTTTGAGGCCGTTATTAAACATTTATACATGGTTTGACCGTATGCACAATCTTTCATAAAAGAAATCGACATAGGCAGTTTTTCATAAATTCACTTAAATTCACAAAAAACACTTTTTTTAATGCACAAGTCAAGTAAATTTGATTTGTATAGCCCTTAATCACAGTTACAGTCTCAAAGGGCTATTCATGCCATATCTTTTTGAGTATGTTTTCTGCTGTGATGGTTGGAAACTCCCGTTGGGTACACAAGCAGTGCATAGAGTACCATCTGATCTCATCTCTCGTGTGGAGCACTTACGGTGACCTCCTGGTACTGCTCCATGCCGTTGAGCACCACCTGGATGACCTGGCGGCGCAGGCGCACGCTCTGCTCGTTGCGGTAGTCCGTATTGGTCAGGTAGAAGAGCGCCGCGCTGCCGGTGACCTGGATGCTCTTGTCGTACTTGTGGCACTTTAGCGCAGCGATCACCAGCTGACCAGGGGGGAAAAAGAGGGAGACAGAGGGCGAACGGATTTATCTTCGAAAAAGAGCAACGCACAGAGGACTGCATCACGGACCAGATGCCCTGATTGGTCAGAAAGTTTCCGGGAGCGGTCTAAAATCTAAACAATTGGCTCACACAGAGGCAAGCGCAGTCAACTTGAAATGCTGATTTATAGCTGACGGATGGCTACACCATTTCTAACAAATTACACTCATAATAGCTCTGTAATCTAACATACAACATCTTTCAAGTGTAAGTTAACCACCTGTTTCGGCTCAAATTCGAAAACTATAACTTAAAAAAAAAAAAAACGGCTCAGAGTTCTAGCGAGGAGGTGGAGGTGTTATCCCCATGGTTACAACCCATGGCAACTTTGTAATACTTTGTTTAAGCTAGTATGTGAGTCTTTTTGAGTATTAGCGTTATAATAAGCAAGGTTGTGGAGTCTTGTTATATGACCCGGGGCTCCATGGACACTGTGGTGGTGGTGGTGATGTTGGAGGTGGTGTTGTTGTTGTTGTTGGTGGTGTTGGCGGTGGTGTTGTTGTTGGTGGTGGTGGCGGTGGTGTTGTTGTTGTTAGTGGTGGTGGCGGTGGTGTTGTTGTTGTTGGTGGTGTTGGCGGTGGTGTTGTTGTTGGTGGTGGTGGTGGTGGCGGTGGTGTTGGTGGTGGTGGTGGTGGTGGCGGCGGTGGTGTTGAAGGTGGTGGTGGTGGTGTTCGTTGGGGGTGGTGGTGGTGCTGGGTGTACCTGCAGGGCTCGGAGCAGCTGGCTGCAGTGCTGTATCCTGGCGATGTCAAACAGCTGGTTGATGGCGCGGTGGGCCAGCTCGGGACGGAACTCCGTGTACGCCTCGATGGCATTCAGGACCTGGTCTTCGTTCTTCGATCCAGTCACCTGAAGCACAATTCAAACATCTGATCAGTTATTCATGAGAAACGTGATCATAACCTACACATTATACACGTACTGTACTATCAAAACTAGTAGGTAGCGTTAAGCAAATAAAGACGCTAATACATTACTATACTACTAGTGCTAGATCCATTTTCACTTGTTGATTGCCCATTTCATATATAATTGCTCAATCAATTATGCTCAATTGTGTTGATAGATGTAGGGCGAAGCAATAATGATTAAACCAACACTTTGTTGGCTTCTTATCATCAACAACATTTTCACTTCTCTCTACACATAAGATACACGTTAATATGGATATATTGACAGTATCTTATCTATTTGGATAAATATTGACACTGGGATGATGGCCTCACTAACTTTCACAGGAATATTTGAAATAAATACCAATAAATTTAGCTGATGTTCATTTTACGCAGCAAAGTGTTAAAGCTAACATTTTGTGGTTACATGGGATAAAGTATTCCCACACTTTGCATGTCTGTGACACACACATTCACACAACAAAAGTAAATGTTCAGCCCTAGGATGGAAACAAGCCAATCAATTGTAGTCAAGTGTTGAAGTGTTACAGAAAGCCAAGTGTCTGTTAACGCTGATGGCAATCAGGTATTGGATAACATCTTAACAACTAGTTTCTGCCCACTCATAACCTTTACCTTATATGCGGGGATATGTG
This sequence comes from Lota lota, assembly GCA_026745465.1. Classification (NCBI taxonomy): domain Eukaryota; kingdom Metazoa; phylum Chordata; class Actinopteri; order Gadiformes; family Lotidae; genus Lota; species Lota lota. The sequence continues at coordinate 2,030,314 of JACYXH010000416.1, read as the reverse complement.
TCACATTACAAAGCGTGGTGTCGTATAAACCCAGAAACTGTAGAGGTCTCTTCAGTTCTTGGAAGGGATAGATGCTGCTTTTGCAGGGCTCTGTGCTGTAGGGGTGAATGGAAATACATTCATATCAACCATTAAATAACCATGTCATTGTTAACAATGACAAAAGCCTGTAGCATACATAATAAGGCCACAGCTAACAATTATAACTTTTTTTCTATTTTTGAATGAATCAACTGAATGGCAATTCAAATGCTTTGGGCTGTGGTAACTTGTAATGGGCACAAGTTAAAAGCCCAAAACATGCTTCAAAAAAATAAAAAATAAAAAATTAAATACAAATTGGTTTACTTAATAAATGACACAACCTATGAATCTATGAAGTGGGTGGCCGGGGGTTACCTGGCCCGCCCCATGGCGTCTTTTACGTGGGGAACGGTGCAATTGTCCAGCATGACGTGGCCCGAGATGTCCAGGGACACCAGATTGACCAGACGCTGGGCAATGGCTGTGAGGATCTTCCTGGTCATCTTGAACTTGGACGTGCGCCTGCTCTCTCTGGAAACGTCCAGATGCCTGGGGGATGCATTGAGAAGATGCAGTCGAGTCAATATCATGAAATATATATACAGTGATCTGTTTTTACGTAGGTGGACACTTAAGTTGGGAATGGCGATTTGGAATGCCATTAGCAATACCTACATATGTTGAATGACTATTGATATGTATATCATTAGTGCATTTCCCTCAAAACTTAAAACATTTTACACTGCATCATGCCGACGTTACGAATAACATCATTTAGCTCGACGCTAATGAACATAAGGGCACCATGAATGTAATATTGCCAGGAAAAAAAATGAATATTATTGTTACTAATATCCTCTGCTCAACATAGGACAGTATGACAAAGCCTTAATGTCATCACATCGAAGCTCTTATGTTTGACCATTTACTTGTCATTGTAATGTTTGACCTTTCTTCTCATTGTAATTCTTTATTTACTTAGTATTATGAAGCTTCAAAGTCTACGCCTGTGTTTGGTGCAACAACATTGCCTGTATAAATACTGGATGATCAATGTAATAACTGCACTCACTCATGTATTACAACAAAACAATGGATCTACTGCCAACCATCCACATGGGCCCTAAGGATCGGCCCCTAAGATCACACGGATCAATGTCTCACCTCAGCTTGCCCAGCTCCAGGAGGGTGCTGACCAGCTCCTCCGACATGTCCACGTTGTAGAGCACCAGCGACGCCATGCGCTCCTTCCACTGAGTGAGGAAGGCGGCCCGGGCCAGCTGCACGCCCGAGAGGTCCAGCGAGGTGAGCGAGTTCAGTGTCTTCAGCAGCGGCTCCACGTCGATCTCGTCGGGCAGGCCGCCCAGGTTGAGCAGGCGCAGGCGGCCGAAGCCCTCGAAGTTGAAGTCCTTCTCCAGCGCCTGCCGCGACACGGGGTTCGCCAGGTCGTCCTCCTCGTTGTCCTCACCGCACGCGAGCGGCGCGCCCCCCTTTCGGTAGAAGATGTTGCTGCAGCCGAACAGACACAGGGACACCAGGGTCTCCCGGAAGCAGCCCAGCGTCTTGAGGCTGCGCGCCGACACGTTGCTGCAGTAGGTCAGGTGGAGCTTGATCAGGTCCTGATGGGGGGGGGGGGGGGCAATAGGGGAGTATGGAAATATTTTTTAATTTCTAATAAATATGCTTGATAGATAATACACTCACACACATGCATTGAGTGTGTGTGTGTGTGTGTGTGTGTGTGTGTGTGTGTGTGTGTGTGTGTGTGTGTGTGTGTGTGCACCAAAAACATGTGACTCATTGTCATTTAATTTACTATTTAATTTATAATGTATTTTCAAAAATGTCAAATAGGATGGTCTATAATTTTCTAGAAACAATGTGCAATTCACGAATGTGACCTCCAGCAAAGAACAGCGAGATTAACCTTTTGTGTGGTTTGACCACACAGCAAAACAAATCTCTGAAGTCATCTAGTGGCCAAACCAAGGTAATGCCATAATTCTACTGAACTCAAAAGTTACCTTAACTTTTTTGTTCGGTAGAACTATGGCGTTATATTGTTGTGGCCTGTTAACAAAATTATCTCAATCAAGAGGTGGTGTTTAATTAATTGCATTTTTGTTATTTTTGTATTGCTTTTTTATTATATATTTATATAACAAATTTTAACTTTTTATCAGCTCATATTACAAATATAAAATAAAGAAGTCAAATATTTAATAGGAAATGTTTGTTTGCAGGTCAATATTCTTGAATTTGTCACATCATGTCACCTTACCTGTTTTCTAATGGCTTCCAAGTCTCTGTCGCGTACAAAATCCTCTCTGAGCTGTACCCTTGTGAGTCTTGTGCTTCTGGGATCTGAAAATAACTGGAAAAAACTTTCCTGTGGCTCAAAGCTACTGTCTGTGTGAACCAACTCCATATACCTGTTGATAAAAAAAAAAGAAATCACAAAACAGCAAGAACATTGTATTTGAAAGCCAACAAGATGTAACAATATTTTCAGATCACTTCTTGGCCATTTCTGGCAAAACAATTGTCACATATTATACACCTGGCTAATTCCTTTACTTACGTGTTGACAAGCTTGTCACAGATTTCACTGGGAAGAAAGATGTCGGAGCGCAGACAAAGCTTATTTCTGTATCCTTGGTAACACATGGTCTTCCTAAGGTTCCTCAGGCAGAAGACTGTTGCTAGAGCCATAAGGCTGTCAGGGTCGTCTCCTGTTTTTGCTGCCATATTAGCTTCACCCTCTGGTACAGATTAAAGACAGGGTGGCACAGAAGAACTTAGGAGTTGTAAATTACCAACATCGCAGCCACTAGGGCACAATAATTTTACTCTACTGCCAATTGACTAATGAACGAGTTGAACATGTATCTATCTGATTAAACAATACACATTTGATTAACACATTTGGAAATCAGGAGGATAACATGCTTAGTTTCACCACTTCACTGAATAACACCACAACCCTCTGCAACAATATCCATACTCCCTTCTGTAATTACAGAATTGCTTTAATAATTAATAATTAATAATCCCTGTAAATAAATGTGAAAATTATGAAATGCTTATGGCCTTTCGGCACATTATTCATCTAATTTAGAATACCATTTAAAAGTTAATAAAATATGACTGTATATGCCCTCTCAAAACTACTTTTGGTTAAATTAATAATGCATATTATATGTGCATTACACTCTAACATTAACACCAATGGATTCTAGCATTATGGTTCATAAATGTTAATGAACTTGTCTGATTCGCAGATAAAAAGAACTATCTAACAGTATACCTGCTTTACCTGTCCTGTGCTTCAACTAGCTCGCTAGCTAAAACATCATGAGAGTGAACATACAGGCAGACTATTACTAAGTGAGCTAGCTAGCTGGTTAGCTAGAATGTAGAATAAAAACGCATATTATCATTATTAGCGTTAGATACCAACGACTCTTGTAAGCTCTCTTAGCCAAAACAACATCAATCAATATCACCTATCGCTGTTTGAAGTTAAACTACGACATGCCGATACGATGTCATCTGTATCATATATATACTAGCTTTCGGCTAACGTTGACTTTTGCTACTAAAAGCGTCGCCTGCTACTTGGTAAGCTAGCGACCGATAGACTAGTAAGCTTAGTATAAATGTTCTGAGATACGAGGCAATGATTGGTCAACTTTGCATCATTGTATAATTAATCAGTAAGCACTATACCTTAGCTTTCGCCAAGGCTGGATACCTTGTTGAGTGCTGTTAAATATATTTTCATCAGTCTCCACTCATCTGATTTTCGTTTTCGTCCCGATGTCAACAAACAGACTCCTCCTCTTCCACCTCTACAATCACCTCACCCGCCCCCCTCCCGCTCTACCTTTTCCTACTCGTAGTTTTTTCTATTTCCGTCACTTGTTTATGGTTGAAAAGAACAACACAGTATCGAATACACGTTAGGGGTACTAGTTGCTTTGGATACAGTTAGGTTATGCTGCACGGAATTCTTGTGTCTTTATTGTGTCAAATAACTTTGCGTTTACCCTATATAGACCTTATCGTATAGACCCTAAATATAAATAGGATATAAATATTATAGTGGCAGAGAACATAGCCGACCTGTCCACATTTCTATCTGTATGGCTGTTCGTCCCTAAAGTTAAATGCATAATTTATATCCACGTTCCATAAAAGTTACACCCTCACTTTGTTGTGATAAGGCCTGCAATTATCGTTATCGAGTCATTGAGGAATTAGGAACTAAACATTGCCTTGCAAATGTCCATGCTACAACATTACACATGAACTGGATCACTAGCTCAAACAATTAAAAAAAAAGCATTTGAAAGACCTTCACCAATAGGCCTACCTCTTAACAACGTCCTGTCACTCAAATATTAAGACGGCATCCTTCATTTTGTTTTCAAATAACGAGTCTTCAATTATAGTTAATTTTAATCTAGAACATTATTAGCTCGAAATATTTAGCCTATTTGAGGAATGTGTCTTGAATTTGTGGGACAGTTAAACAGTAACATTAGGTAGAACACAATTGCCTTAAATCTTTGCGGTCCAAATAATAAAGAAAAAGAAAATAAAACAAGTACCGTAGTATCTGTTACTGGTCTGTGTCACCTGTTTCACATCTCAGAGTTGTCTTATAAAAGCAACACACAAAAAATGTGCAATGCTCTGTTTTCATATTTCTATCTATGATATACTTGAATTAATTTCTCAAAACATACAAACAGATTATTGTTACATACCACTATATTTTACAATTGCATACAAAAAAATAATTGTTAAACTCAGCACCATTAGGGCCAATTCATTTGCAGGCCTGTAAGAGGAAGAATGGTGAGAGAAGACAGACTTTGAAGACAGTCGTAGAGAGTTGTAAATAGTTGCTGATAAATAGTCAATATAGTCTATGCAAAGCATAAGATTATATATTGTCTTTACAAATCTAGTATAAAATGTATCTAGACCATGGATCATATTCTTTTACTTCACTACACCAAGACCATTTGAAGACATTGTTTCCATGTCACTTTCATGAAGAGCAGTGGATAGCTACATGTAATTGACAAGGTTTCCTTTTATATACGTAAGTGTAACTTTTGGGTCAGTGGGTTCATTTACCTCAGAGAATAGTAAATTCTTGAAACATGGTACATTTAGCCTAAGTTAGACGCCGTAATTAGGCTAAGGCACTTTGATGAGTAAATGCACTGATATGCTGCAGAGTGTCTTCAAAGATGTCTATGCCAGTGTTTCTCAAATGGGGGTACGCATACCCCAAGTATGACTTTGAATACTTGCAAGGGGTACTTGGAAAATGTCTCAAATGTATAATTTTAAGTTGTTTTAATATTGGTTATGAACAATTTAAAATAATTCCTCCTTAATAGAAATACGTACGGTAAATGAGAATTCTAACATATCAGTTTGGTAAAACTTTCCAATTAATGACCAAAATGGGAATAGTGACGCACAAACCCATGTTGCTCACTAAACTGTAGGTATTTGTACCATCCATTTAATGTTTATATTTACACCAAATAACATGCAATTACATTTTATATTCTTTTTTCTTTTTTTTCCGGCCCCAAAATATGTGCTTTGTAATATATTTGGCTGAAAACATATCCTATAAAAAAAAAGAAAATTCAATTGTTTGAGAGCCACTGCTCTGTGCAAAGGAACTGGTCATACATCGTCTTTATTGAATTAGAGCATTTGGGCAATCTAATAATACACAATTAACAATACACGATATTTCTAATACAGGTTAAACTACTTATAACCGATTATTAACAAGGGTGTTACAGCCCAAACTTTCCAGATATATTCTGATGAAGACGGAAGTGATCCGAGGATTTCAGAGTCACCGCCTCGAATGATCATTCCTCATCTATGGTAGCGACTGCAGTTAAAGGAGACCTTCACAGCTTGCCGTAGACATGTCTACTTCGAAACATCGAAACAGGTGAGACAATGATTAATATCTATTAATTAATGTATGGTTTGATCGTATATTGTTAGTCAGAAACTACCATGCATGCTATAATCTGGTATACCAGCCGCTATCATAAACTATCTACGTATAGGGTTGCTAACATTAGCTATACACTCAGCTTTGTTGGTACATTTGCTAATGCTGTCATAGCTAGCAAACTGAACGTGTGCATGAAGATGTTTTTTTCAAACATGTCATTTTTTGCATTTGCAGTCTTATTCTAATATAATATACATGAAACATTTCAATTGTACAATTAGGAGCCTTGCTTGCTGATACTTTGTTATCTTTGAGTACGTTTAGCTAGCTATCGTGATAACACATCAGCTGACTGACAAATCAGCGATTCCTGAAGTTTGACACGAGACTGGCTGACGCGGCCGTTGTCTTTCTGTTTTAAGATCCGTAAATTGTGTTTGCTCATTAGACTGTCCCTAGGTACATGCATGCACATAATTGATCCTTGGTTAGCTAACCTTTTATTTAATCACTACAACGAAGAAGCTAACTTTAGTGGATAACGTTATGTGTAACGTTAGGCTTTTAAAAACGGTATGCAATGTTTCCCTGTGATCACAATACCGCATCGGATTACTCAACGAAATGAATGAATAACGAATGAATGAATGAAAGTGAAGTGGTGGCATGCTGATCAAACAGGTTTTAATTTTAATATTTATTTAAGACTTATTTTACAATGCTAAACAATGAACACGGCCTCCTTCTCCGTTACCTTGGAAACCCCTACTTACCCCTGCTTAGTTGGCCCATTGATTGATTGATGATGACTACGCCAATTGAGGGAACACGAATAAGCTTGTATTTCGTCAAACAACATTAAGTTAAAATTACCTACCTATTTCTTTCGAGAGCGTATTGAGATCATACGTGGGCTACAGAGAAACCTCACAAAATCGATCACCTAAAACTCACTGCAGCGATTCCATCCAGGGCAGTGGAAAAACCACTTATTATATATCAGACAATGAAATTGGTCTGTCACCACATACAATCCACACCTTAAAATGAAGACTTGTTCCTAGAATAATCTCTTCATCACATGTTATGCCTGCACAGCCCCATATGTGAGCCAACACTCCATAATATACTACGTTACTGGGTCACTTTTAGTGATCCTATTCAAAACTGAGGTTGAATGCATACTTGTTCGGAACGGGTCTTTTGAAGTAGCTGAAACCCGTTGCTCTCACGCTGACTTTATGCCTACTGGGAGTATTATACCCACTAGTGGTCAGATGATATACATGAAATGTTTGTTGATTGAATGAGGATAGTTTTACTATTGAATTTATGTATTTGAAAATGTTTGTTTGTTGTGTCAGTTATGTGCAAGTATAATATTGTGCCATACACCTGACCTGGTACAAACAGGTCAATTTTCTTACAATGGTTCACTGCCCTTTTTGGGGGGGAAAACAACACTCCCTAATGGACATGTACAATCAAAGTGGGAGATAACCTGCAACCATAACCAAGTAAATTAGTCTCAGACAATGTCTTATAAATATGTCCTCATTGTGTGGTATTTGCTGTGCAACACATACAGTATATATAATTGTATCTATTTTGTGTCATAGTCGCTTGAGTCCAATGACTGGCCACAGATGGAGCATGTTGACTAATATAAACTAACAAACCATCCCTGCTTGTTGTGTACTGGGCCTCAAGTTTGACTTGGGGGTGCTTTTCTGCCTTAAGTGGTCACAAGAAGTCTCATCAAAGCAATTATGGAAAACAAGGTCTAACCTTTTATTTAAAGGCAGATGGCTGCTGTGACTTGTTGAAAGGTAGCATTGGTGGGGAGGACATTCAAATCACAAGGTTTGTGCTAGTTGGAAGTATTAAGGGTGTAGAACCCATGATAAGGGATTTTGTCATGCTGCCGAGAATTACAAGCATTGCCCTTGGTGCTGGTTCAACAGGAAGAAACTCCCTTGGCTTATTGGTAATCGGGAAGAAGAAAATGTTTCAGAGTTTGACGTTATTATTAATAGTATCACCAAAGCACATACACATTTAGCCATTTCTGTGAATGCCCGCGTTGGAAAGTTTACTTGTTGCTTTAGTTAGCCAGCCTTACTCAGCCATTTTATTAGATGCACGTTAGTTATACTGCACATTAACCTTAATAGCCACACAGTGAATCATGTGGTTGTAACTTAATAGATAATGCATGCAGACAGGGTCAAGAGGTTCAGCTGTTGCTCAACCCAACATCAGAATGGTCTAAGTTGATTGCGCTATACCACGCTGTGAGACGGATGGTGGAGATGGAGACGGGACGGTTCCAGCATCTCCACCTTGTTTCAGACAGACTGCATCTCAGACAAAATACTATGCTAATAATGAGGATTAGCATGGGCACATTGTACAAAATATGAATGAGGTTAAAATGGAATGGAACATGTGGTGTAATTGCAAAGGACCTACAAACATCTCTATAACTTTCTATAGGCATTTCTAAAGGAAAAACGCTCCAAATGAAGAACATCCAGTGAAATCATTGATGTACCTGACTAGTTTACAAGGATGACAAGGGAGATCTTTTCTGGCAGAAAAGCATGTTTGGCTCCATATTGTCAGTTTTCAACTGTATTAAGACTTGTTATGGTATCACCGGTTGGAGTTCCCTCTCCTGAAGATTTGATAATGCAGCAAAACTTGCTGTAAGGATGAGTCAAATTCAGAAAATTTATTTAATATGGCTACAGAAAAAGATCTGCTTCCTTACTCAAATTTAGATAGTGTGGTGTTTCAATGTTTAGGACGTTGTGTACACTTCTAAATTATTCATTGATCAATCTAAAAAATATATACAATTTTTATTTGATTATTGAACTGTCAAATAAAAATAAAAATTGGTTGCAGCAATCTAAAGCACATTCTGCGTGTGTGTGTGTGTGTGTGTGTGTGGTTACATGTCCGATACAGAATGCAGTTGATTTTAATTTTATAATTGTTATATTTGATATTTCTTTTTTAGAGTACAGGAATTCAAAGTGGCCTTGAGTGAAATGCAGATTGACTTGAAGGCACTTCAGGAACTGTGCTTCAGTGGTAATTTTGAATACCTTACTGTAATACAGTTTTATGTTATTCTTATGCACATTGTATGTGTATTTATATTTTTAATGATCTGTTTTTATTTACTTGTTCACCTAGGTATCCCGTTTGAAGGAGGCATTCGAGCACTTTGCTGGAAAGTAAGCATTTATTTTGGTTCTTATTGTTATATTTGTGAATGTAAAGGTGGGGTCTGTATTCTGACTAGTTATGGTATTTAATAGATTTGTATCTGTGAGGTGAATGTAATTAAGTATAGCATCCCATGGTAGGTGTTGTTAAATAGAAAATGCATGGGGTAAATATGTTTTTATACAAGTTTTAATGCTTTGGGTACAACGTGAAATTGGCAAAAACAATGTTGATAACAATGTGCATAATTTGCTGATCACTGGTGTTTTTTTTGTTAGATTCTTCTTAACTATCTACCTTTTGACCAGACAGTATGGGACTCTTTCCTCACAAAGCAGAGGTAATTAAAATGTGTTGGAATATGTGTTTAATCATTCAATGGCTGTCAAATCATAATATCACAACCAACATTCTTTTTGCACTTGCGTTCTGATACACGCTTGTTAGAAGATAAAATAGATGATCCTTTTGACATTATTTATTATTTTCAAAATGAATTTGACTGTCCATTAGCCTTTTTAAGAAATGTATTTACAATTGTGACAAACTGCACAGGGAAAATGTCACGTTCCTCCAGGATTTACTTTAATTTTGTGTTTCCTGAACGGTCAATGTTTGTATATTCTGATACCCTTCCAGAGAGGTGTATTCACAGTTTCTAAAGGAGATGATTATTCAGCCTGGCATTGCTAAAGCCAACCTGGGACTTAACAGGGAAGATGTAACTATGGAGGATCACGTGAGTCCACTTTTTACTGTCCATCTGGAAACATTGTACCTGTTCTTCTGATAATGTCTGCACATAGTAAGCCTTTGCCATTCGGTAACACTGCCACACTGTTATCATCAGTGTAGCACACATTAGATGCAGTTTGATGTCGAATGATTCATTTTGGTTATTGAAAGGTCGATGTTGACACAACACTCCCCACATCCTCCTTCGGTTCATCATGCGGTGAAGCGACTTATTGACTTCCTCTGAAAACCCATTCTAGCTCCACTGATGAGTAATACAATGTTTTTGTGATGACTTTCAGCCTCTAAATCCAAACCCAGACAGCAGGTGGAATAACTACTTCAAAGATAATGAAGTTCTGCTGCAAATTGATAAAGATGTCAGGTAGGTTTGTAGTAGCTAGACATGGCCAATTATACTGAATTAATAAATTTGAATAGATTCTTGCATTCATTACTTTCAATTAATCTGTGATGTAACTGACTGTTAGACTACCAGGTTCTAAGTTTGTTCCCCAATGTTCACAGCCAACCTGTAGGCATCTTTTGAGCAAGATACCTAAAATCTTATTTGCTCATTAAATCTTGTATATCTCGTTATATCTCTATTACCGGTTGGTCGTTTTGGATAAAGGCTTGTCCTAAATCTTGTGAACTTTTATGTTCACAAGATATAAAATTGATTGATCCTAAATCCTAAGATTTTCTGTGGGGAATGGGGACAAGCCTCTTTGTTCCAGAAAAGCACAAAACTTGATCCATCATGCAAATTACTTTTTGTTTTTGTTTTAATTATTATTATTTAAATGTGTGTCTGTGTCTGCAGGCGGTTGTACCCCGACATGGCCTTCTTCCAGCGCGCTACAGACTACCCCTGCCAGCTGATCTTGGACCCTCAGAATGACTATGAGACCCTGAGGCGGCGTGTGGAACAGACCACCCTTAAAGCACAGACAGTCAACCGCAACCGCAGCGGGGTCACCAACGTGAGTGGCATATTCATTGCATTTACACACTGGAAACCCGATTTATAACCTGGTTACTTAAGTACCATGTAAACACTGAAGCCCGGTTACGTAAGCCGGTTTTTCCCCAAAGCCAAACCCGAAGACCTAGGCAACCCGACGCACAAGTGGTGTTGCGGTTTGGATCTCCATGTCACGCTTCTATTTCCCATTGGGTTCTCTGTGTACAGGTGAGTTCTCCGGGCAAGTCTTTGAACCTCTATCCATCCAATGAGTATGAGGTGCTGCCCAATGGCAGTGAAGCACACTGGGAGGTGGTCGAGCGCATCCTCTTCATCTACGCCAAACTCAACCCTGGCATCGCCTACGTTCAGGGCATGAACGAGATTGTTGGGCCAATTTATTATACTTTTGCCACCGACCCAAACAGTGAATGGAAAGGTTGGTGGCGCAAAATAACCGATTTGGATGAGACCATTTCTAAAAAATGAAATGGAAAAATCTGACGATTTTGTATTTCAAGAAAGCACATTATTATTATTTTTGCCTAATGCTTTAGATTATAAAGAATGTACCTTCTGTGCTCTAAATGTTTCAGAGCATGCCGAGGCAGACACATTTTTCTGTTTCACTAACCTGATGTCGGAGAACAGGGACAACTTCATCAAGAGCTTGGATGACTCTCAGTGTGGCATAACCTTTAAGATGGAGAGTGTGTATTCCATGCTCAAAGACAAAGACATGGAACTATATCTGAAGTTGGTAAGAAGGTCATCGTCCCCAACACGCATACAAACTCTCACTATATAAAATGAGAGGAGGAGAGCATGGTGGAAAGAGTTCAGTTTGTGTTCACCCTGTCCACAATGAGAGGTGGTTCTGGTGGTGACTAGAATGTGGGGGAGCAGGAAATGTGAGTGGCTATTATTGTTGCCTTGATGACGGAAGCAGCTTTCGGAGAGATGAAAACCGTATCAGTAATTTGGCTGAAAGAAGGTTCTATTTCTTTTAAACGGGGTGGGGTGTGTGGGTTTCTCTTTTTTTATTATTATCATATACTGTATTTTCTGCTATAACCTTTAATAAAATGTATCCAAAGTTTGCCTGGTCAGAGAGGCTGGTTTATTCGGTCTGTTAAAAAAATATATAAAAATAAAAAAGCAACCCAAAACCAATAATTGACAAACCATTCCATTTATAAAGGTTCCCCCTCCAATGTGTTCTTCGTCTCCTCCCCAATAGCAGGAGCAGAACATCAAGCCTCAGTATTTCACCTTCCGCTGGTTGACCCTGCTGCTGTCCCAGGAGTTCCTGCTGCCGGACGTCATCCGCATCTGGGACTCCCTGTTCTCCGACCAGGACCGCTTCCACTTCCTCATCCTCGTCTGCTGCGCCATGCTCATGTGAGCTTCCACGGCTTCTCCGCCTGACATGCGCTGGACTGAAGCGATTAATATGTTGCTTTCGTTGTTTCAGTCCTAATTATGTTGGCGCTTTCTTCCGTCCACAGACTTATTCGTGATCAATTGTTAGCCGGAGACTTCACAATCAATATGAGGTTGCTGCAGGTAAGAATGTCTTTGTGCACTATATGCTTTATATCAGTGGCGAGCAGTGACTTGGATGCGCTGATCATTTCAGCAGTAATTCTGTTGCATCTACTAACCCGGGAGCTACACTGAGCATGAAAGTGTTGCGTCACATCACGTCGTGTTTCTTTTTGACCTGCTCCCCCCGGACCATATAAGGAGAATACAGAATAAACTATTATAACTACATTTCATTGTATATGATATGGGGGTGCATCATGAGTCCTACGGTGGGATCATGATGCACCTGGTGTAGGCGGACTACAATTGCGTTGTATGCAGGAATGCATAATAGGACTACTAGTAAAGAGATTTCGTAACAAATTTGACAAGATAAAAATATTTCCCCTGCAATATGCAAAACTACTAAACCATAAATGATTTAGTTAATTGACCTACACACATGTATTACCTTCAAAAACACAGTTTATTCATAGAGGGACTTGTCAATGCATGTCAAAATAGACTTTTTACTTTAATGCTTATAGGTCTATTTAAGCATTTTGCTGCGAGTCTGCTGTGCATTGAGTTATTTAGAGTGAGGGTGTTTCCTTATGGCTCGATGCAAGGTGACGTGACGCTTTCGTGCCCATTCTAGCAGGGGGGGGTAAGAGTTTCAAAGTGAATGTGTTATTTCCTGTAATAAAGAAATAACCATTAGGTAAACATTATGTATTGCGATATTGTTCCGTTCCTTTTTTGGGACCACTGTTGATATATAGATAAAAGCCTTATTCATCAGCTTTATCAGCTTTTCTGAAATGGATATTTGATTATGTATTTTACGTGATACGCTCTTTTTAAATTACTTTACTCTAGGATTACCCTATCACGGATGTGCACACCATCTTGGCCAAGGCCAAAGAGCTGCAGGATCACTCGTAACACTCTTTCCCCTCAGCCCCTTCTACTTGGTAGGTGGGAGCTCCATCTTTAAAATAATTTCTGATGTTATTGTTCAAGGACTTGATCGTTGAAGACATTGGACAGACTTGGCAAAGCCGTTGCACTGCATTCTTTTTCTTTTACCCAATTCTTTGGCGTTTAATTGGCTACCTTGATGTGCAAAGGAAGTGGTTCTGGATTAAAGACCGCATACCAATTGGTCCCAGTTGCATTATGGGAGAAAAAGGGTAAGAAGCACATGGGCCGCCTTCTCACATTTATCCTTCCCATGGAGACACATTGTGTTGTCAAACTGATCTTCTGTACTATCTTGCCGATAGTAGCTACATCAACATCGTAATTCCAACCTAAATCTTTTTGGAGAATTTGTATAAATATTGACAGTTGAGTCAAGAAATCAACCCAAAGCTTTCTGCTACAGATTATTTTATCAGATGGGTAATGTTCAATCTTTTGGATTGCACAGTAAAGCATATTTGTTCTTTTAGGTGTCTTTTGTCTTGTTTTTTACTTTTTAACTTTTATATTTCAGGAATGTTTATGCCTCATTTGTTTACAGTAGATGTACTGTCTTGTAAAAAATAAACAAGTGTTAGTAATGGACTATTTATTGCTTTGTTAAATATAATCAGTTTGGTGTAACTTTAAATGGTTAAATTCAAAACCACTATTATTTGGTAACCAATATGTATTTTCATTCTTCAGTAGTAACTATTTAGTGACAACCTCAGTAGAAGCGGAATTTAGCCATTTTTATTTTCAGACATGATAGAAATTGTGTTTATTAAACATACAGAGCATTTTATTGGAAAAGACCAGTGCCACACCCATTGTTACGCATTATTTGGACTAAATACCACAGAACAATTATATGGGACCGATAACAATGTTTACAACGGTTCACAACAGACCCAAACTATGCCTTTGCCCTTGCTGGAAATCATAACCAAGCACCACGGTGAAGTGTATGGCTTGAGACCAGGAGATTCTTCTTACTCCCTCACTTCTGCTTACTCATAAACAGGGCTTGAGGCAATGGTCTTCAATGTATTACCACTAGTGCTTTTAAGGTGTTTCTCTGATTCAGTCAAATGGTGGGGTTCTAAACGAATTGCCTTCAAATGAAAGGAGATGGTCTTGAGTAGCCATTCATGCCAATTCATGTCAATCCTTCTGCATTTGCCGTTTGACCCTGATAATTGTTTTTGGTTTGTTTATACATTTATAAATGTATTGTTTGAAGCCAGAACCAAATGTATACAAATATATATATATTGGTAGAAGCCAGATGTTTGCCAATATTAATAAGCAAGTTACACCAAAAGGCCATTGGAACATAAAACAAAATTGTTCAAAATGAGTAATAAAGTTAAAAATAAAAGCCTATTGCACAGGACAAATAAAATGTGTGCCTCTCATCTTTAAAAGGTTACTGAACTTTGTATTGGGAAACGTGACTTTCTAGCCTTGGATTATAATGTTGCTGTAACCTTATACATATTTAGCTTTTTTTATTTGGAGTCATAGGGTATTTAATGTTGTAGCATACATGTTATAACGTGTTTAACTAGGTATATTTGTACATTTTGTTGTCACTACTCAAAAACTATTCATTCACCTAATTTAAGCTTAAAATTCATTATTTTGCTCCGATCTAAATATGACGGTATTCTGTGTTGCAATAAAATGCCACTTTAGCATCTAATGTAACTACAAGCATGGTAAAACTGGATTACATCTCCCCTACTTCGTCTTGAAAAACTGATTTGTTTTTTAATCTGTTGATAGTGTTACAAATTAAGTGACCCTTTTGTTTTCTGATGCCAATAGACCTTAAAAGTTGTAATATGCCTATTCCTTTTTTAATAAACACTACAAATTGAATGCGCAGTTGAACTAATTTGTTTCTGTTTTTCTCAGACATAATTTCAGCTATTTAGTTATCATGTCAAAGTTGGTCCTGTACTAATTCAGAAGAAAACGAAATATTCAAATTCCAAAGATTTACTAGATTATATCCTATATGTGATGAGGTGAGGTTTTTTATTTTTCTGCCCCAAAAAAAAAACCAAAGGGTTGGTTTTAAAATGCCATATGTAAGGTTTATAATCCAAATTGGAAGAAATGACGAATAATGATGATTTATGTTTTTAATGACCAATCGCATCACATTATTAAACGTTTTGGTAAAAGTAAGTTCTTAAGAAAATAATTCTGATCAGTTCTGGCAAATTTTGGTTTGGGAATCCATCTTTATCATAGTTCCACCACAGGTGCGCGAATGTAACACTTCTCATGACATAGAAATGTGGAGGGAGGTGTTTATTTTGGGTTGCTTTTTTTCTAAATCAGTATTTTCTGCTCTCTTTACAACACTCAAATCATACCTACTATTTAAGTCAATCCATGTCCTACAAAGTGGACAATTTAAATATGAATGATTTCTTTTCTTATGTCTTTGCAATAATTCCTTGTGCAAATGTATTATTTTTGTGATGAAGACCTTTGTTTTTTGCTATACACTTTTATTGTATTTTTCTGTTATGTAATTTGTTGTGATTTGCATGGTTACATTTTGTAAGCAGTTTTTGTAATGTCTATTGACACTTTGCATATGTTTTTATTACAATGTTGCAAATGCACATTACATTTATAATGATGCATGAAGCAAATTTGCTTTTTTATTTAGTTATTAATTGAAAACAGTGAAAACACCATGTTGATACTAGACCATGGTTTCATTAAAGTCTGAATAAATCTGGCTGAAATACATTTACTAACTTTCACGCATCACTTTTATTAAATGAATGTCCAGAAAAGGATGAGATTCCTGTCAATAATATGACCAAATAAAACACAAGCAACTAAAAAATCTATTAATTTATTGTTTAAAAGGCATTATTCATGTGATGTACTAATGTTGTGTGTAACAGATTTAGTTTTGAATTATTGTGAAAGTTAAAGCAAAGATTTGAGAATGGGTTAGGCTATATATTCTCACATAAAGGCCTAGGTCAAGTTCACATTGCATGCATGATTCCACACATTAAAATGCTACATTTATGAAATATTGATTATTTGACAAATAATTGATATATGTTACATTTTAATAATACAAATTAATAAACAGAAGAAGCACGTAGTAGTAGGTCTAGTCCTAATTTTCAATACTTTAAAAGGACATCCATCTATAGTGGGACATTCGTCAGAATAATATATTTTAAAATACATGAAATAGGATTTATATGAAATATATGATACGCTTTGTTTTTAATTGCATAAATTAAAAACCAAACCCTCGTTTCCAGCGTGGATTGAAAGCGCATTCTGCATCCGGTTCACAGGACGCGCTGAAGGAGCAGCCGTGGGCAACTTCGACGCCACGAAAATATCGCGACTTGAGTTCGGAGCAGAGTACTACAACTTTCAGAGGGTATAACGTTAGGATCTGAAATCTGAAACCCAGGTGCCAAATGGAAAGGTGAGTAAAGTCAGTGCAATGATAGACTACACTTATTCTTTGACGTTTCCAAAGCATGCAATATTGCATCTAATATTGGGGTCATTTTTACTACGCAAGTGTTTGATACGAAAGTCTGTTTTGAATTGGGATAGATCGTCTTTAGGTGGCTTGGTTAATGGAAATTCGAGGCAAATTAATATCAACAGAGATGAAAGAGTCCAAATTAGTCTTGCCCATGTTGCTAAAAAATGCATTGCATAGGACACTCGTCAGTTTATTTGCCAGTGGCAGCAAATATATAACGGACATCCCTCAGGTCTGGTGCCAGTTATAGCAAGTAATTACATTTCAAGAAGTTGTTTTTGATTAATAAAGTAATATATATATATAAATTAGTTCTCATAGATATAGATATAAAAAAGGTTATACAGAGGTACAACTTCTAGACCGTTGTATAACGTGCCTATTCCATGTCTTTACACTGAGACCTGCCTAAAAACCAGAGTAAAATTCCTTGTGTATGTAAAGTATCCTTAGCTAATTCTGTTTTATTCTGATTGCGACATCTTGACACTGTATTCTAACAAAGCCAGGCCCTTCCCCCTTTTATAACTATTTATTTAGACCCTGGACTGGAGCCAGCAATGAACAAGACACAAGGTAATGCCGGGTGAAGTGCTTATTCAAGTGATTATTCTTCTTTTGATTATGTAGAATCAACTAAAAACTAGGTTTTTATTTGACTTTCAATACAAAAAAGAAAACAAATCCACAGTAGCAAGGTTGAAACATTTTCTCATTAATTAAAATGAACATGATTAGTACCAAGTTGCAACATTGGTGTAGCCTAATACTAATTATTCATACTTTTCTAGCCTTTTCTTATTAGTATTGAAGGTCATTTTGGAGGACACTTTGCTTCTGTCTGGATACAAATAACAGGTAAGAATGTGTAAATGTTATATAATTTGCTCTTAAAGTAAATTATGTATTATGTGTTCATTAAACCTGGTTTAGATTTAGGAAGTTTCACTGTTTAACAAGTTTGACTGAAGAACAGATTTGATCGATACCGTTGGTATTTCAATGGCCATCATCAGTATATTCCACTATGTATTATGCTTTGTTTTTTGGTCTTTATATTACTGTCATTTATTGTATTTTTTTGTATAAACTGTAAAATCTTAGAATACATCATGGCAATACAAATGTATGCCATAACCCCATCATATACTAGAAAGTATGCTTTTGAGACAAGAACTTAGAAGTGTAAACCTAATAATAACAACATTAGGTTGGAAGGGAGCATAAAACATTTTATAGGAAGCAAAGGACATGTACTTCAACAGGGGTTGGACTTTAGCCCTAATCAAAGTAGATATGTAGCTATAGGTTAGCTGGGGAAGGGTAGCGGAGATATAAATGACCATGGCTATGGCTTTTTGGTGGTGAATTAACCTTGTCAAATCTAATTGGGATAATCGATTAATTGTTAGTCATTTATCAAACATTTCCTGTCTAATGCTTCAGAAATTCAAATTTTTGGTTCATGGATCATTATAAAATGAATACATCAATTTGTCTTGGCTGCATGTCAGATAAAGCATGCTAATTTAAGACCCCCCTCCACACACACAGGTTCCACAACCAGTTCCTCTGATGCGGTACTGCAGCACTCGGGGTGGGGTCCATGGCTTGGACTTCTGCGATGTCCTTTTGTCAGGCTTTGCCCCGGATGGGGGGATGTTCATGCCAGAGAGCCTACCTGTGCTGAGCCCTGACACCCTGCGCTCATGTACTGGACTGCATTTCTCTCAGCTGGTGGTGGAGGTGGCCTCACTGTTCATCCCCACCCATCTGATGCCCAGAGACCACCTGGAAGGTGAAGCCTTCAGGGCCTGAAGGATGTTATGCTGTCTTGGAGTTTGGACTTGGATGATACATAATGAGATGCACAATGCACAATTTATTGTTATTTTTGTATTGTTCTTGTTATTAATTATACGATCGTTAAAGTTGAGGCTACATACAATAAATAAATAAATAATATATATATATATATAACTTATACTTTTTCTCTATTTTTCCATATATATACTTTTCATATCCCCTACATTTTCTTCCTCCCCAGCACTGGTGACGGAAGCCTTATCTAGCTTCTCAGTGCCAGAGGTCGTCAGATTTGCCAAATTAAAAGAGGGCTTGACCATCGTTGAGCTCTTCCATGGCAACACGCTGGCCTTCAAAGACCTGGCTATGACCTGCACAGTGCGCTTCCTCGACTACTTTCTCCACAAACAGAAACGCAGAGCTGTTGTTCTAGTGGGTAAGTGCTAGTTATTACGTTCAGATGGTTATTAAAATACATCTCTGTGACATAGAGAATAAATCAGTAAACATATGCACAATATGACTTATGATTGCTGTGTGTAGCTTTCCTAGTAGAGATAGACCTACAGTCTATTTGGGGCCTACATGCTATTCACAAAATGACTATGTGGCAACCAGTTGTTAAGGACAGAGTGTTGCGTGACTCAGAGCTGCATTTCCTGGCTGTGGTCTTGTGGTCGAGGACTGTATCTAATGGTATATATGACAGTATGTACATCTTCATAGATAAGTTGAAGGAAAAAATGGAGAAGGATCATAATCATTTAAAAAAGCCAGAATTGGCGGAGCTGCACAATAGTTTTTCAGCTTTTTCATTTAATTACATTTTTACCAAGACATATATCATCCCGATTTCCAGAAACATATGGCCACTGACATAAACCTCTGTTAGATACGTCTCATTGTGTTGTGCCTGTTCAGGTACGTCGGGGGACACCGGTGGATCAGCCATCCAGAGTGCTAAAGGACTGGCCCAGGTGGACGTGGTGGTGGTGTACCCCAGGGGACGCATCACCCCCATCCAGGAGAAACACATGACCACCTGCTTACAGGACAACATCCACGTGTTCGCAGGTAAACTAGGAAAGAAGGAAGACGGTCTGAGCAACACATATCCAGTACCCTCATTGTGTTTCATAAAGGCAACCACTTTTTATTGGTCATTTTTTAAAACTCTGTGGTAGGACTGTATCATAGGAGTATAGCAACCGACTACAGTGTTATTCTCAGTTTTAATTCAAAAAGGTGCTAACTTGCGACTCTTTCTTGTTTTAGCGGACGGGAGCTCAGACGATATTGACGTTCCGCTACGCCGTCTGTTTGCTGACCAGGAACTGGTCAAAGCCCATGGCCTCATGAGCCTAAACTCGGTCAACTGGTCTAGAATCATGATACAGCTGGCCCACTTCATCTACGCCTATCTGCACATGAGTGGCCTGGAGAAGGCCAGTGCTGACGCCCCTCTGCCTCCCCTGGAGGTGGTCGTTCCAACAGGAGGAGCAGGAAATATAGCCGGTGAGACCTAACATTGGATACGGTGTTAAACATTGATGGATAAATTGTTGAGATTTGAATGTTGATAGTACTATAGTATGTCATTTAGCATAGGCTTTCATCCAAAGCAACTTACAGTGCATTGCGTCTTTTAAAGACACATGAGACACTAATGTTTTTTAGTCACTCATGAGAAGGGCTTAGAAATCATAGCTCAGGGATGCCTACAGGTAGAATGTGTGTGGTAATTGGGGTTTTGAACCCAGAACCTTTCTGCTGCAATTTCAAACACCCTCACATCACTAAACTAACCTGATCCTAACAGTGCCGTAGGTTTAGTTGTAGTTTTAAGCTTAATGTTTGTTTTCAGCTGGATGCATCGTGAAGCAGATGGGAGTGCCCCTGCGGCTTGTTGCCATGGTGAACAGCAATGACATTGTGCGGCGGACGGTGCAGTGTGGGGACTTCTCCATGGCGGCTGATGTTAAACAAACTCTGGCCCCTGCCATTGACATTCAGGTGCTATTAATCCCCTTAGAGATATAATTGTCTATGCTAATCTTGCTTATATTAGTGTTATCATAAGTATTACTATTCCTATTACTCGCATCCCGTTGCAAGATTATTTCCTTCTCCCATTGTTTATTTATTTTATTTTTTTAATGATATTGTTATTATTTGTATTATATGGATTACAGTTCCCGAACATAGACGGATACATTAATGCTATGCAAGAGAGCTTCTCTCCATCTTTTAGTACCCTGTTATTGCTGCTCCTGTGTAGGACCCCTACAACATGGAGCGGGTGTTCTGGCTGCTGTCGGGAAGAGATAGCACCCTAGTCAAGGGTATTATGGAGGACTTCCACCGCTCACATAGACACACTCTGCCAGAAGAGCTCCACACAGTGGTACAGTGGTCATTATCGTCCATTCTTTCATTTTTATTTTCCCTTAAAGCTGCTGTTGGTCAGATTCGAGAGTTGTAAAGAGAGAGAGAGAGCAGAGAATGTTGGAAGAAAGATTTTGAGAAGTGTTGCATTCATGCACCTGTTGCTCTCTTTCTCTCAATTCAAATAAATTCTAAAGACCTTTATTGGCAGGGAAAAGAAACATTTACAATACCAAAGCAGTTTAAAAATGTAATAAAGGAGTAAAAAATATGTATAATACAAAGATTGTGGTAATAGTCCGTAGTGAGTGAATCAAATGTTCTTGTTCTATCCTCCTGTCTCTCTCTCGTCCTCTAGCTGTCGCAGGCTGTGTCAGCAGGGACAGTGACAGATGAGGGGATCATGGAGAGCATGAGGAGGTGCTGGGAGGACAACCAGTACTTACTGTGTCCACACACCGCAGTGGCTGTCTGGCATCACTATCACACACCTCCCAATGCTCAACTCAACAGGTATGAGCCCAGCATCTCTCACGCACACTCTCTCTCACACTCTCTCTCTCGCTCTCGCTCTCGCTCTCTCTCTCTCTCACACTCACACTCACACTCACACTCACACTCACACTCACACTCACACACACACACACACACACACACACACACACAACCTGTCCGTATCTTTGTAGCCTCGATTTCCGATTATCAGGGACACATTGTACAGAGAGCCTGCAGCAAGCAACAACGATACAACTGTATCCAAGTATCCAATACAGGTCTTTTTTTCCTGAATTGTACTGTAAATCTACTTTTTGAGTGCAGTAAAATTGTGCTTCATATTCATTGTTTAAGTGTTCTCTCGCATGTGATTCACACAAACATAAGAGGAACATATGCTTATATTGTGTAAATTGGGCACAGACACACACACACACACACACACACACACACACACACACACACTCAGTTACTTCTTCATCCAATGAAATAGTAATGTGTGCCAAAATTTTCCAGGTGTTACCTAGCAACAGCGTCTCCAGCTAAGTTCCAGTCTGCGGTTCAGAGGGCAGGGCTGACCCTTGACCTGCCTGAATCACTGTCCTCGCTGGACAAGATGGTCGCCCGTTATGAGAGCCTGGAGAAAAGCCAGACCGGGACCAAAGACTGGGAGGACAAACTGAGAGTTAAAATCCAGTCGATAAGCTCCGCTAGGGAACATAACGTGACCTACTACACCTAAACATTCAATTATGTATTTAGAGATAAACTTCTTTAACATTAAACTCACATTACATTTATTAAACATTATATTTTGAGATCAACTCAAAACTTATGTTAGAAACATTGAGTAGATTAAGGGAGCGTAATAATTGATTCTGTAATTACACTTAGCACAAGGTATTTCTTTTTTGGTGCAATGAATGGGGGAATGTGACAATGTGTTCCTTTCTCGTGTTTGTAAGGTTATGAGAGACAAAACTGTAATTTATTGAACTTTTGTCCCATTTCCTTTTCTATTGACTGTCATGGACTTTGGTCTCATGCTTGCGACGTTAAATGATGAATGACTCATCCTAGCATTGTTCATTAGTCTTTATTACATTGCAATATTCTACTAGATTATGCAACAAAATCGGGTTTGTGTAGAACAGTGGCTATGGTAGTTTCATTCTCCTTCAAAGCTTAGGTTTGTGTAAACCCCTACCATATATACAAAGAAGATGGTCTTCTGAATATATCAGAAGACATATGTCCTACATGAAATATATGAATGTAAATATTTAGTATGTATATGAATGTACAGTATATCTAGCATGACATTACCAAAGTACAATATTAAAGCTATGTTGATCATGTTTAAAAGTCTCACATCTGCTCTTTCATGGACATAATTCAATTACATTTATTAGAATTCTAAATTAGATCAACAGAATAGGCCATAACCTTACGTTTAACGAGATGTGGTTGTATGAGGCAGTGTAAAGAATGAACTGTTACTGCTGATCTTTTACATCTAGATACATCTAGATAGGTACACAATAACCTTTGGAAATGGACCAGGTTTGGAAATGTACAGTACAGGATAGATCATCTGCATATTTATATATCATGTATTGTACTTGACAAATTGCCAAATATCTACAATCACTATGCATCAACCAATAACAAATAAAGACATAACTAGAAATAAATCAGTTCTTCCTGTGCCGAACCTGGTAATATTCTTACTTTCCCAATCTTCTATATGAATCTTTGTTCCTTTGTAGGTGCAGTGCTTATGCAGCACAAAGCTTTTAGTAATTGTGAGGAAACCCAAGAATACTCTCAGGGGGACTCAAGCCTTCGTTTATTGCCCCTGATATCTCGGGAAGGACGTGACAAAGTGCAACTGGCACCATAAAACATTAAAGTACACCACCTTGAGTTAAAAAAATGACTTAATACTATTAACATTAACCAAGATATATGTGCCATTTAATTTGTTGATGGCTATAAGGATGAAGGATTCTAGATTACATGGTTATCATTTTGTAGCCCTATAGCTGTATAATATAAATAGAGCCTAGGCCTACCATACAAATATATATACATATATTTAGATGGACATAATGTCGTCATTCTATTGTAGTGGTATTTCTAGCTCTTTAAATGTATGTCATGGTTTGACAGCATCTACAGCGGCTCCGCCCCTTTGACTGTCGACGCCACCTGCGCCCAGTCAGACAACCAAACATGGCGGCGGATCCGTAGGGAAATATAATAAAGCATTGATATTTTATTAATTGTCAGCAGTCACGTCAAAACCGGAACCCTTAGGCAATCACGAATGAAAACTCTTGTTGGACCTACGTTTCTTGGATTCATTTTTTGTTGTTGTTTTCCAGGTGAAAGACGGGCTTCGTTCCGCTAAGGGATCGGTCGGTATTGCTTTCGTGGTTTCGCCATCAGTAGATACCTCAACATAGCTTCCTGGACAGTGGGCTGTTTTTATTTTTGCCCACCGTCCTGCCACCCGTTAATCTCTTCGGATTACTCATCTGATATGTTAAAGAGGTAAACTTGTTTCAGTACAAGGGCGGATAGTGCCTGGAATTTGCAAATGCTTTATTTGTTTATAACTCTTGGTGACTGCGTGGATGTCAGCTGACTGTATACTGTGGCTAGCCTGTCAAGTTGTCTGCAGCGGTGGGCAACATGAGATAGGTCTGTGTGTTAGTTCCCGGAGTCACAGCGAAAACGACCCGTTGTTTTTAACCACCGTATTCCGTTGACATTTGGATAAATTCATATCCAAAATAGCTTTCTTAGCTGTTAGATAGAGCCTGACATTTATAGCACTATTTCCTCTTGTTAACAGACTGTATACATTTCCCAGCTGACCTTTTACTGTGAAAACGATGTGTGGAGTTATGCTATGCTGCGTTGTTATGTTGTAACATTGTAGTATAGGGACACGGACATTACAGTGCAGAAAAAATAAACCGCATATGAGACTAGTCAATCGTGTTCAGTAAAGCCAAGTAGCCTATCAGCCACTGTATGTAGACATGCTATTTACATTGATTAAAATATAAAAATGTCCACTGTCGGCGAAATGCATTAATGCTAGCATGTCTTCTTGAATACACATGCGTCCTGGCACATGTCCATGTTTGAGAAATAGGCCTGGACTTATTGACATTTGGCTAATGGTGGTTATTACCTTGCCAAAGAACATTTGCCGTTTAAGCTACTAGGCTACAGCCCAGCTGAAATCACCTTTTATAAACTAATAGAAAAGCAAGTGGTTCAATTTTCAAATGACAGACGGAATACGTGGGTTAATATACACTGTGAAAAGGTGTCATCTCAAAGTTATTCCCTGTCGGAAAGCAGGGGAAATGCGTCTCCTGTGAAGTTACACCTGAATATTTTCAGTGTCTAGACTTGCTACGTGGCTGCAAAACAAACTCCGCTAGTTGTGACTAAACGTTAAGCAGAGGCAAACAGCAATAACAAATACAGTAAATGTGAGAGAACTGACACTGTTTTGTATCATTTGACAGTATGCAGTACTGTCAGTTGTAAATAGAGCTACAACCAAACAAGCCTTAACAACACCTCAAAACCAAGCACAGTTTGACATCAAGGAGAGTGTTACAATATGTTTTAGATTTGAGAATTGAATGGTTTTCTTAAATTTTTATCAGTTTTCTTTGCTAGCGATGTAAAGAAAACCTTCTTGTTGATGTGTTATGGAAAACCATTGACTAATGATAGAATAGATCGATTTAATAACAATAGTACAAATATTTATATTTAATTATTTAGTTATTTCTTTAGTCAACCGTGAAAGTTGCTGACAGACATCATCAAGTGATTTTCATGAGCCATGCTCAATTTCAGAAACTACTTCCGAGACCGTGACCTGGTGATGCTTACTTTGACTCTGGTTTGTAGTTGACCTAACCTTGCCAGGCAGCTGGATTCGCTAGATTATAATTCCGCGAGAATCTATCTTGCCAGGCTTCAAGTTATGCGTCCTATGAGGAACTACGTGATCTACGTGAGAGACGGTGATAGACAGATGGTTCATCCAATCACCTGCCAAGTGTTTTTCAAAGTGCTTGCCCCTATACAAACACTTTCTAAGGATGGTTCTGTGTAACAAACCATCTGGCATGTCAGCTTAGTTGATGTGTGGTCAAGTGAATTCAAACCGCTGATGATCAGCTGTTATAGGGCCATGTGGGGTAATGAGAGTGCAACTAGAGGAGTTTGGGGGAAGCGTTGACTGGACGGGACAGCTGAGATGCCAGATAGACCCACCCTCAGGCAGGGCTTTGAACTGGCAACCCCAGTGAGGGAAGACAAAGGTTATAACTGCTGCTATGCTAAAAGACAGCAATCGTCCTGGTCAGAGATGATCAGGTTCTTAAAGGAGAACCGAACGCATGCCCTGACCCCCACCTTTAAATTGTGGGGCAGGGCTGTCGGCTCCCCTGTAAACACCCATCTGATTCAGTTTTAATAAGCGGAGGACAGGTGTGTCGCATCGACACTTAATCAGCAGGGGTCTATTTGACCATATCAGCCAAAAACAGGTTATGCATGCAATAGCATGTGTTTCGTGGCATGTGGTCTTGGGGTTTGGTTTTGGTTTGGGGCGGGGGGGGGGGGGGGGGGGGGGAGCTTTACCGCTGTACTTTCACTTCTCTCCTTAAGGAGCATTCATTAGACCCCCAGACTTTGAGAAGCATACAAAGCAAGATGCAAAGACACTCATCATATATGCTTGAATGAAGCTAATGGAGAATGGACCATCTTATATTAAATATTCATTGCAACTTTCAGAATAAGCATGGGCTGACTCCGGTTTACAGGCACTTTCAATCTCCCCAATCGGTCTAAATTCGATACGGTGGTTAAAGGAACACATTTCTGTGGTGTAGAACAAGAACTAGAACAAGCAGCGCTCGTAAGAAACAGATCCTACATCTTGCTGCTTCTTACAGAGTTGGGTAAGAGTTACTGAATGTACATATTCACATATTGTTAAGAAAAAGGTTGGTGCAAAGAATGGATGTGAATAGGAATGTGATAAGTTGCCTCGAGAATTTGATAAAAAAGCATGTTTGATCTCGTACAATAATAACTGAGCTGTAATAGTCTAGTCATAATACGCTCCATTATGTCTCCAGGTGATCTCTTACCCTCGCCCCCATCACCCTCATCCCCCATCCGGGGGGGAGGATGTCCTCGCCACAAGCTTCCCCCTCCTCCCTCCCTTCCCCTGGCTCCCAACCTCCACCTCCTGCAGCCACCCTAGACTCCCTCTCCGTCTCCTCCCTGTTCTCGGAGGATGACCTGGAGGAGGGCGGGGAGAGAGGAGAGGGAGACGAGGACGACGAGGAGGAGGGCCTGGGAGACCTGGAGGTGAACCCGTACGACGGCCTGCCCTTCTCGTCACGTTACTACGTCCTGCTGGAGGAGCGCCGGCAGCTGCCCGTCTGGAGGCTCAAGTACCGGCTGCTGGAGCTCCTGGAGAGCCACAGCATGGTGGTGCTGAGTGGCCCCAGCGGCGTGGGCAAGAGCACGCAGGTACCGGGGACGGGGAATCGGCAGGGACCTCACGAAACGATATCACGTAGAGTAATGAGGCGTGATACGATGTGTATTGTGATTCTGTGAATGTTACGATACGATTCTGAATTTTAGGTGCGATTTTATGTCGTGTGTGGTTAAAGTTGGTGGTTCGGGTTCTATAAGTCCATGGCTGTCCGCCATTAGAACAGACGGTACCATGGATTTGCTTCCACTAAGATTACATTGATGTTTCTGGCAAAAACATTTATTCAATTTTTTTTGTATTGCGGTAGCAAAGAATAGCGAGAATCGCATGAATAATTTATATTTGATGTCCCCAACCCTAGCAGGGAACCCCCTAAACTCCCCCAACCAAAAAGCATGGACCAACTACCGAGTTATCTGGACAATTTTGCAGGTTATTCTCTCTCTCTACCCGGGGGGTCCACTTACTGCCAGATTTGAAGGAGAACACCTGCAACTAACTCGTCTATCTTATAATTGGCACCCAAGAGCCAACTAGAACCTCACTGTGTAGTTTATGACACAATTTGTACGCTAATTTCCTAAAGTTTGAAAACATTTCGGTACACAGTTCTAAACCCTTGACTTTACCTCATAGATGAGTCAACAATCTGAGGTTTATAAGTGCAATCGTGGGTGTTCACGTCACCACTCTACAAGGTTTTCCCTGTAGAGTGGTGACGTGAATAGCTAATGGAATACTTAGGGAATGTTTTACATATGTATCCAACACATCCATGCTCATATCTCCTATCTACTCAAATGAGACTGATAAGACAACGCGTTTATCATCATGATAGTGTCCTATCGCGTGTCACAGTCAGCCTTTATGGTTCATGAAGGGGCTTTTTGATTCCGTTCTTTATTTGTACTTCTGGGTTGCATTTAATTATCAAATCCAAAAAGCCTGCTCAAATATACTAAGGGATTAGGCTTGACATTTGTTTTGACCTGTAATGGTACATCTCTGTCGGGAAAGGCATCGGCAGGGACCTCACAAAACAACCTTTCCGTGCTTTTACGATATACATTGCGATTCTGTAAATATTGCAAAAAGATATTGTGATTTGTATCTGTGATTTTATCTTTTGTGTGGTTTAACGTACAAGTTGAGGTTCTGGTTCTGTAGGTCCGTCGGTGTTCGCCACTGTATTTTAAATTTTTAATAGTTCATTAAAATGGGCAATAGGCGAACACACTATACGGCCCTCTGTAGGACAGCACCACTAATTGCCTCCATTAAGATTAAAGTGACGTTGCTGAGCTAGATCGTTAAGGCAACCTGACAATACATCCCTCGTGTGTCATAGTCTTAACACTATGTTTGGACCCGCCAGGTGCCCCAGTGGTGCGTGGAGTACGCCTTGTCCCACGAGTTCTCCCAGGGCCTGGTGTGCTGCTCCCAGCCCTACTCGGTGGCGGCAGGCAGCCTGGCCCTGCGCGTGGCCGATGAGATGGACCTGAGCCTGGGTCTAGAGGTGGGCTACAGGGTCCCGCACGATGACAGCTGCACCCCGGACACCCTGCTCAGGTAAGGGACTGACTGTGGTGACGTACAAGCACATACAAACCCTTTGTTTACTGTCTGCGGTGAAGAGGTCATGATACTAGGGATTGTCACGGTTAGATTAGGCTTTCCACACAACCGGAATTGGGACGCTTTTACAGCACATAAAAAAAGAATTAGCATTGTTGTACAAATGTCGCTCACCCATGTTGTGGATCCACTCTGGAGAGCTGCCGGCAACTTTATAACCGTACGGCCACTCAATAGACAGGCGAAACCAGGGGGAGATTAGGAAGATGACAAGTGAGTGACAGATACAGCAGCTCCTTAAGTTCTCCGTGACTGCATGCCCGCATCCACGTAGTTAGGAATTGTTGGAAGGTAAGCACCTGCATGTAGCTCAAGCGCCGGTGAGCATTTTGCCTTGTTGCAACCAGGTTACACTCTGGATTTTGGTTGGTGTCATATGATGAAAGGTTATGTCATGATACAAACCGAAGGACTTTACCATTTCCTCTAAAAGAGACATGTTTTTTTAACGTGTCACACAGCGGACAGAGATACCTTTGCAACCAATATACAATATAAATAACATTGGTTAATAGTAACATAATAGTACATAAAGGTCCTCTCCCAACTCCCACTATTGAATAACCTCCCCCAGGCCTGTAGCCAAGTCCCTTCCGAATATCCTGTTTTACTTGAAATGCGTTGCATTACGGAAGAAAGAAGGACCGTTCCCTCAGTGTTTAAAGCCTTTCTTATTGTAAAAGGATACATCCTGTAGACCTGTTTGTGCTGCCGTGTATATGTGTGTGTGTGTGTGTGTGTGTGTGTGTGTGTGTCTCCCACATACAAAAATTAACACAAATACTATTCATCCCGTAGGTAGATAAGCTTTTTTCTCAGGCGTTCTCTCCAAGGGAGTCACCCATCTCTTGAGTGCGATCGTTACATGATCTCCTCCTTCAACACCCCAGCCCTGCCCTAACCTCTCATTGTGGCCGGAATTGTATAGTTAAATTGGTAGCAACAGTGTGGCTGTATAACGTGCCTGAAAGGTAATCTCTCTCTCGCTCTCTCGTGTCGTTGGAATAAATGATTCAAAGGATAACGTTTGATAAATCAAAGTAAATCAAGACTAAAATAGCAAACCGTAAGAAAATGTGTGACACATCACCAGTAGATCGCAGGTTTTTCTATGATGCAGGAAATGAAACAGGAGGTTGACCTGATTGACTGTGTATCCTGTTCTTAGACTCCAGGCTCCAGACTTACAGACTTATCCATAACCATTGCATTTTTTAATTTTTTTATATTTATTGTATGTATTTCATTATTTAGTTTCTTCATTCATTTTAAATATTTTCTGTATTTGGATATTTTGATACATCTTTTATACACTGGGCCTTTACAACTCTTTGGGATTCTGATTCCATCCAAATAATCCATTAGATTTTATTAGACCATCCTGATCTTGTTAACAGTTAGTTAACATTCTGTTTCTCTCCATTGGTCTGGCCTTGAGCCCGTTGAAAGCCTCTCCGAAAATGTTCTAAGGAGTGGGAGTTTCAGTTCAGTCCAAACTAGACAGAATATTGACGTTAAAAGTTGAACGAAAATTTACACTGGAGCCCTTTCTCGGAGGAGAATGTGGTTTTGCTTTTCTTCCGACTGGATTCAGCAAGAGCAAAGAGAGCACGATCCTTTAACACAAACTTGAATACCTGGACTGTCTCTCGGGGGGCTGATATCCAACCATCCTAAACCGTCCTGTGATTTGTTGCCCATCATGCTCCAACCTCTCACCTCCAACGTCTCACCTCTAACCTCTCACCTCCCTCCCCTCCCTCCAGGTTCATGAGCGACTCCCTGCTCCTGGAGGAGATGATGTCGGACCCCCTGCTGCGGCAGTACGGCGTGGTGGTGCTGGACGAGCTGCAGGAGCGCACCATCCCCACCGACGTGCTCCTGGGCCTGCTGTGCGACGTGTGCCGCCAGCGGCCCCACGACCTCCGCGTGGTCCTCCTCTGTCACCCCACGCTGGCCCCCCGCCTGGCCACCTTCCTGGGCCCCGTGCCGCTCCTCGTGCTGGACACCACCCCCGACACCACCACCACTACCACCCCCGCGGGGGCTTCCGAAGGCTGCCCAGGAACGGAGCAGGACCCGGGGGAGGTGGCCGAGGGGAGGGTGGCGGTGGGGGAGAGAACGTGGCCGGCGGTGGAGACGGTGTACCGGGAGCCCGTGGTGGGGAGGGAGCGCTTGGTGGCGGCATGTCACATGGTTCTGGATCTGCACCGACGGGGGGAGGAGGGCCACGTCATGGTGTTCCTCGCCAGCGCGCAGGTGAGGACCTCCGCATCCTGTACACCTCTTTAGAGATAGAAGGCGAACACAAGGGACTGCAGAGCATTGATTGATACCGATGTCCACGTTGGATGATGATGTTTTGGACATTGTTTCGCCTTGGGTTGTTTATTTTCTAAATCTTGCTCACTTAGACCCCTCCTCCTCCTCCTCCTCCTCCTCCTCCTCCTCCTCCTCCTAGCATCCATCCTCCTTTACTGCTCCACCTGCTTCTTCAACATGCTCACTGTCCCCAATATAATTAAACCCCATAAAATCACACACTCCGTCTCCAAAACCATAAGTATCCCCGCCTCCAACCTGTCTGCTCTCCTTGACTCGGCCCGTCAGCCGTAAAGCACTCCACGTAACACACGACCCCAGCCACCCCTTACACAAGCACTCCACCCTCCCTCCACCCGTCAGCAGAAATAGGGCACTAATCTGCGAAAAAAATCGTATCTAATCTCATCTGCTCTCTTTTCACAATGCTGCAATCCCAGCGACAGCAGCTCTAACATGGCATGTCTGACGGTGTTTTCCTCTCCTCTGGCCAGGAGGTGGAGGAGTGCGCCTCCCTGCTAGAGAAGGAGGCGGTGGCGCTGAGCCCTCACCTGGGTCTGCTGCGGACGCTGCCTCTCCACGCTAGCCTGGGCGCGGCCAGCCAGCGGGTGTACGAGGCCGGGCCCGAGGCCTCGCCGCCCAAAGAGTCGGGCGGAGGGCAGGCGGGGAGGCGCAGGGTGATCCTGACTGACACCCTGGCCGAGGCCTCCTTCTCCATGCCCGGGATACGCTACGTCATCGACACGGGCCTGCAGCTCAAGACTGTGAGTTCAACATTCAAAGATGCCAAGTCTTTACTCGTCTTTTATTCGTCACATTTGCATACCATGCTGAGCTTGCACATATAACATCATATAATAAAATATAATATAATAAGAATTCAATTTAAATATATATATATATATTATTATTATTATCTATAAAACATAAAAAAGTATATACATTGTTGCTAAAAGGATAAATAAGAGTAAATGTGTGCAAAGAGAATGTGTGCAAAAAATGACTGATAGCATGTAATGTACAATATAAATATAAATAATGACCATGTTAGTGAGTCGCATTGGGCAACCATGTACGGGCAAAAAGTTATTATAGTGGAAAATCTATCTCTCTAACTGTTTGATTGAGCCAAGTAGTTAAATGTATGATTCAAGACAGGGTTGTCGGATCAATATTTATATTCTTCTTTATTTTTCGTGATAGGTTTACAATCCACAAATACGGGCAAACTCCCAGGTCCTCCAGCCAATCAGCAAGCAGCAGGCAGACATGCGCACGGAGAGGGTCAACAGTTGCCTTAAAGGTAGGACATCAGAACAAAAAGAGAACTGCTCCTTCAAATCAAATGTTAATAATGTTAAAGTCCAATAATCTGGACTTTTCATTTGTGTTCATGTATTTATTTTTTGACGTATGATACATAATCGTTGCTTTGCACTGATTAATGCATTAAGTTCAACATGTGTTGAATGCATTCGTTTTTTTTAAACCTTTATTCAACCGGGAAGGTACATTGAAATACAAGATGTCTTTCAATCCTACTATTGACACTCATAAAACCCCTTCCACTCACGCCAGCTGAGCTACGCTAGTTTGTGTCACACAGTTGCGCAGCCAGTTAGAGGGGACAGAACACTGTCATTTAGTTTTTTCACTTCTGAAATTCTCCAGCCAGCTTACTGGGAGGGGCTCAATCGTACACATGACGTGACTTTAACAACAAAAATACAAAATAGAATATCACCATCATAACAAACATCACAATAGTTTAATTATCACTATACCAAATATGAAAACAGAAGGTTAACCTAATATAAGTATCTATTACTTATTCTATTCAGGGAGCAACGCATTTTAGATGCATGTTCCCATGTAGGTGTGTGTGAGCTAATGGTACTACCACCACCCCCACCGCCACCAGGGCTGTGTGTGCGCCTGTACCCCCAGTCGCTGTACGATAAGGGCATGCAGGAGGAGCACTGCCCCCGGGTGATGGAGGAGAACCTCAGCAGACTCGTTCTGCTCCTCAAACGGCTAGACATTGCTGACATGGGACAGTGCAAGTTCCTGGACAGACCTGGTAGCTATATCCCCTTTTTCTTTCTGAACTAAGAAATATTTTAGCCCCAAAATCATGTGTATAACCAATTGCATGAGCTATCGTCCATCCAACTTATATATTTGTATTTCCCCCTCTTTTTCTCGCTCTTCCTCTCTGCCTCTCTTCAATCCTCTTCTCTCTCCTTCTCTCCTCCTCTCTCCCTCTCTTCCATCCTATCTTCTTCTCTCTCCTTCTCTCCTCTCTTACCCTCTCCCTCTTTTCCATCCTCTCTTCTTATCTCTCCTTCTCTTCCTCTCTTCCTCTCTTTCTCTTTCTCTCCCTCTTCCTCTTCCTCTTCCTATCTCTCGTCTCTTCCCTCTTCCTTTCTTCTGTTCCTTCTCTCTTACTCTCCCTCTTTCTTCATCTCTCTCCTCCATCTCTCTCTGTCTTTCCTCCGTCCCTCCCTCCTTCATCTCTTTCCCCATCTCTCTCCTCCATCTCTCTTCTCCATCTCTCTCTGCTCCATCTCTCTCCTTCATCTCTCTCCTCCGTCTCTCCTCCATCCCTCTCTCCTCTCTCTCTCTCCTCCTCCATCTTTCCCTCCTCTCTCCCTCCTCCTCTGCCTAGCCCCGGAGGCCCTGATGCAGGCTCTGGAGGACCTGGACTACCTGGCTGCGCTGGATGACGACGGCAACCTGTCAGAGGTGGGCATCATCATGTCCGAGCTGCCCCTGGAGCCGCCGCTGGCCAAGGCCCTCATCGCCGCCTGCGAGTACGACTGCGTGAACGAACTGCTCACCATCGCTGCCATGCTCACAGGTAGATCACAACGTGTGCGTCTGTGTGTATGTGACCACCCGTAATAATGTGTGTGATACACCATAAAAACAAAAGGGGAGGGGAACAAAAGTGTATTGCAAGATGTTACTTCTGAATATATTGTGTACTATGGTGTATTTACCTTCAAAATATACCACGATAATGTGACAAAGTCGGGGGCCAGGATAGTGTAGTGGTCGTGGTGTTTGACTCCCAGCTGACAGGTAAGAAAGGTTAGATTCCCCCATGTACTAAGCCTACCTGTGGTCGTCCTTGAGCTATATCCCCTAACTGCTTCTTAATGACATGCATCCGTATTTCACTGCAAGTCTCTTAGTAAATATGAAATAGTGGTGTCTATTGCTGGTTACTTTGTATAAGTAATCCGTTGACTTCTGAAGGCGTAGATTTTTTTTCTGGTAGGGTGTGTGCACCTACTTTATCTCCTCCCTTTCGTAATTGTTTTATAAGGCAGCTCTCAATTGTCTAGTGACTCTCCAACATACAGAAATGAATACCTAGTCACACACGTACCAACGCACACACTTCACAAAATAGG
This sequence comes from Lota lota, assembly GCA_026745465.1. Lineage (NCBI taxonomy): Eukaryota > Metazoa > Chordata > Actinopteri > Gadiformes > Lotidae > Lota > Lota lota. The sequence goes on along the minus strand of JACYXH010000416.1, from coordinate 1,995,691 downwards.
ATTATCTCTCACCCCTGTAGAAAGATATATTTCCATATCTACAGGCCGTAATTCAAAGTGGTCTTTCGTTTTCTCTCCTCAGCTCCCTCCTGCTTCGTGACCTCGTCACCTACCGGAGAAGAAGCTGTGATCTCCCAACGGCGCCCTCTACTGCACGCAGAGGGAGACCACTTCACTCTCATCAATATCTATCAAGCTTTCTTAGAATGTACGTTTTGGACAATCCGTCCATCCTTTTTCAGTGATTTAATTAAATGCTAGATTAATTAGATATACAGTGTAAACTGTATATTTATACTGTGTATTTCATTCGGCATAAGAGGTTTGTAGATGCGTGATGTTGTGCATGTTGTGAATATTACAGATAAACAGGATGAGGCATGGTGCACAACAAACTTTCTCAACCCTGCTGCGTTACGATTGGCTGTGGTGATCCGGGCGGAGCTTCTGGAGGTGATGCAGCGAATAGAACTTCCAGTTTCCCCCCCCGCCTTCGGCTGTCAGGACAACTGCACGAACGTGAAGCGAGCACTCATCTCTGGCTTTTTCCTTAAAGTAAGGCGTGTCTGATGTCTGTGTATCTTATCTATATATGATATAATGTATTTTCAGGACCAATATGGCGGCAAGGTTGATGTATCGCAGCAACGGGTCCAAGCAGTCAATGCGACGCCTATGCATATATGTCTATGGGTCAGAGTCTCTGTCTCATTCCAGCTGTTTCCATTCATGTTAATGCATCTTCTCTTTTCCCCGCCAGGTGGCCCACGACGTGGACGGCTCGGGGAACTACCTGCTGCTCACCCACCGCCACGTGGCTCACCTCCACCCCTTCTCCTCCTACCTGTGTAGTCAGCCAGCCTCGGACCCGCCCCCCTGGGTGCTGTACCACGACTTCACCATCTCCCATGACAACTGCATCCGTACCGCCTCCCACGTGCACCCGCACATGTGAGTTCAGCCTGTAGGATGAGTTTAGGTTTATTCACCTTGAAGGAGAACCAGACCCCAACACCGCTTGTATATTGGTTTGCGTTGTAGATTATGCTCTCTATAGGTTAAACACATGCATTACCTGGGATTGGCTGATATGGTAGTCTCTCAAATCAGTCGAATGGCAGACAAGCGCAAATCCGGGTGAAGAGGGGTGTTTCACTTTCTGTCGCTTCATATTTGCTCAACCAATCATGTTGCTGGAGGCGGGGATCTGTAAGTGCGTTATGGCTAACACAAACTCGGCCAAAAAGTTGACCTCGTCTGTGTGCCTGCAGTTAACCATTAAGCCTTGTGTATGTGTGTTTGTGTACGTGTACGTCTGTGTTGTTGTGCGTGTCCTTGTGGTTGTGTGTGTGTGTTGTGCGGATGCTTGTGGTTGTGTGTATGTGCGCATTTGTGTGTGTGTGTGTGTGTGTGTGTGTGTGCGCATACGTGTGTGTGCAGGCTGGTGGAGCTGGCTCCGCAGTACTACCTGGGGAACCTGCCGGCGAGCGAGGGGAAGGAGATGTTGATGGAGCTGAGGCAGACTCTGGAGCAGGACGCAGTGTCGGCGGAGCGGGAGGTGGAGGAGCACAGCTACACACACACCAGCGGGGTGCAGGAGCGGAGAGAGCACGACAGCCAGGACAATAATGACATCTGTGTCCTCCAGTGAAGGAGGATGACTTTCATCCAGGAAATGAAGAAAGTCAAGGAAACCTAACCGGGATATTACTGATGTGGGATGAGCATCATCTCTCCTTGACCCCTCAAGAAGTTAGCGACTTCCTCTTTTGTTTATCCCTTTTTTTGTGGCTTTGAAGGAATTCCTCGTCTCTGGCAATATGTACGTATGGAAGCCATTATGTGTCTGTTTGACCTTTCCGTGTGAGATGAAACGTTTTTTATATTTGATCACAAGGGTACTTTTCTCTCGAGTCTTTAAAACCAATTTTAAATAATAGGAATAAAACAAAAATAATATATTTGGAATATATCTAGAACTTTTCTTCAGAAGAGGGACACTGGACCTCATCAAGCGAACACTAAGGTTAAACGGCGCTCTATGCAGACGCCCGGATGGAGATGGTGAACGGTGGATCTCAGGGCTTTACTGTGTGCTGCAGTAGTGATAGAAAACTATCGCTTGAGGTTTGCTGTTTAAAATCAATTTTTTTTATACTGTTTGTACAGTTTGGGTATTTTCCTTAAATCTGATAAATCCTACCCTCTTTCTTCCCAGCAATGAAGTGTGAATATTGGTATGTGTTTGTGTAAAGTGGAAATATATTGCCTCTATTTAAATTGAACAACGAATAAAGAAATAATGCAATTGTCTGTTAAGCTATTTTTTTTCACATTCATACGAAAGAAGAGATAAAGTAGTGGAATATAGTTGCCTGTATTGCCACCACCCTAGCTGCAAACAATTAAAATGTATAACATTTAACGTGAAAGGGGGAACACATGAGAAAGCCATGGGTTTTGATGTCGCCAATGGGCTGACTAAGTAGAATTGTTCATATCCCACAACAAAACAGACCAAAAAGGTTGCCTACGGATTGTGCACATACTGCAACACACATCAAATGTTAATTTCAAAAAGGTTATTCTGTTTATTCAGTTCAGCATAGCCAGGACATCCTTAAAGTGAAATTTAGCAACTCGTTGGTTCTGTTATTTTTTCTCACTTTCTTCAATTGAGGAGAGTTATATTTACATACCTGACCCATTTTGTATGGAAAATTCCAATATTTATTCTGATTTATTTATTGGATAATATTCAAATTAATAGTTTTTTTATTGACATTGTTTATTTAAAACGCGACACTTTACATGTTTTAAAATTAGCGCAGCGAGGAACTGCACAATGGCAGTGTTCACATAGTTAGTTTCAAAGTGACTGACGCAGGTATATGCTGATGTTCCACAGGTTGTGTGTTGAAACGTCCTGTTGCTGCTGCTGTATCCACCTTAGTTCAAACAGCCTACAAGGCTGCTCCCTCAGCTATCTACAGAGAAAACAAATGACTTCATCTCAAAGTAAGCTCATGGGTTACATTAGAATTAGTATTTTGCAAAGTAAGCCTGCTAAACCTAATGACCTATTTTGTCAAAGCCGCGTTAAGAGGCCCTACACTCAAAAGGGTTGGGTGTAGAAGGCAAAACTATTCAATGTATCCATCCAACCACTAACACTAGTTCAACATTATATCACACGTTAGTTAGCAATGTGCACATACAAGCATAACCTAAATAAACCACACTAATTTGGTTGTATTGGGTTAATACAATTGTCTACTTGTTTGACATAAGATTCAACTTGCAGAAGGAGGGTTTAGAAGATTTGTATGAATAATTGCAAAATTGAATAAACAGAAATAAATGTATTAATAACAGGGATACTTATTTTGTGCATGGCATGACATTAACATGATGTCATGCCATGTGTGTATTATATTATCTAGTATCTGGAGGGTGCAAGTTCACGCAATGTGAGATTTTCTGTGATTTACAGAGCAGGCAAGACATAAGTCAAGTAGAACACATACAAATAATAAAGTAAGCAATTATCTTTGTTTTAACTAATGCTTTGAGCTAAAAACAGGCTCTTTAAAGAGACCCTTGACCCTAAATGAACTGTAACACTAGTAAACACGGTTTGAAACAACACAGTTTATCATATGGCAATCTTTCATCTTTTATTATTGCAGCGCCAGCCAGTCAGAGCACAGAACGTTGTCATAGAGGTGTATCTCACGATGTTAATTACTGGCATCTACAGACCTGTAATTACCTTAATGAGATACACCTGTGTTGGCCCTTACTATTTGCTTATGGCCTATTGAAGATGCGTGTGTGGTTGTAAATTCACAGTAAAACGTGGTTGTTTATTGCTTGCGGGAGACGTCCTCTATCTTCCCATCCGGGGAGGTGTTTTGTGCCATGCCCATGGCCGGCTGCTTCTTCAGAGCTGCTTCCCTCATGGTGTGGTAAACGTCCTCATTTTGTTGGAACATCTTCAGCTCCATCTCTGTCTGCCTACGCATGGACTGGGAAGAAACACGGAAACGCCATGGTCACATACGGACAGCCTGGTAGCGTGCATGAATGATTCCGCACGGTGAGGTAGGTTCACATGCCATTACATATCAGTTAAGGCAGTATTGCCATGTCAGACTATAATGACCCAAACTGACTGTGGGTCTAATCATATGTTATGGCGATAAACTGATTGGCAAGGTTAAATGGACTATGACTTTGAAAATAGCTGTATCCAAAATAATTTGACCTTCCTCATTTATAGGACCCTCTGCACTTTCCCTACAGTGCTAAACATTGTCATACCATAATGACAATGACCCCCAAGGAATCCTTTATGTGCAGAACTTTTTAGGTTTTGAACAGGCCATCTACCCAAAGATTTTGCGGTTATTGGCCGAAGTTGGCCAGCACCAATTTGACCCCTTCGCCAACTAGAAACTTAATGTGACCCCGGCCAACGTCATAAACGGGTATGGCACACTGGCCTGGTGTTGGTGTTTGTTGGCGTTTGTTGAGGCATTGTGTAAGCACCTTTTTATAAAGTCTGCCAATCTTTGATCTAAACTGGGCTTATTTAGGACAACCAAGAGTTGAACCTTGAATCCTTAACCTTGAATCAAAGCCAACCCTTTCAATTCAGACCGAGCTTAGACATTCTCCTCTGCCAGTAACTCTTTAATGCCATCCTGTACCTCCAGGTCTTGGGTGATGGGATGGTTGGGCCCGTGGGTGACCAAGAGGATGCCGTAGGCCTTGCAGATCAGCTCGTGGCCCACTTCTATCTGCCCCGCGTGCCAGTGGGTCACGCCGGCCCGCATAATGGCCATGCCCAGCTGGGCATTGGTGGGGTGATACAGCGCCCTGTTTAGACAGAGATGTTCATTTTATGACTGGAGGAAAAACAGTACCTTGGTTATACCTTACCGTAATATTTTCTGAATCAGAAAGAGCTTTATTGCCATGCAAGTTTGCACGTACAAGGAATTTGTTTCTGCTACGTTGGTGCAGTGAGTCAAAGTGTGTGGTGTGTGTCTGTCTCACATGTATCCATCGATGGTCTTGCGGGAGTACTGGGCGGCCTCAGAGAAGGCATGCAGGTAGGAGAGCACCTCGCTAGCGGTGGTCTGCAGACGGAGCTTATAAAGGTGGGTGTCGGCCAGGACGTTCTCCTGGGCGGAGAGACACTCGCGGCACAACCTGGCAACCTGAACACATTTGTCGTTTTTGTTTGTGAAAAGGACTTTGACATTTTTTACATTTGACATCCGTTGATGGAATGAAAGAAATGTGAGAAATTTGTAATAAAATGGAGAAACACTAACGTAAAACAAAAATGATATGCAAAACAATACTGCAAAAAAAGAATAATCATATAAACATCATACATTATGGAAGTCTCCCTGAAGACGACTCCTTGCCACCTTCTCCAGATACTCCTCGCTGGAGGCGGTCACCTGTTTGATGAGCTCAGCAGATGGCTGGTGGGACAGAGACATTGAGAGTTGAAGAGATTAACATGCTTTCATTTGCTGACTAACTATTTCAATATTATTTCACTATGGTATCATAGATACACCATGACGGCCAGCAGGTAATAATGTTGCTCGAACATAAGATGTACTTCTCTGTCCTACATTCAAGATGGCTGTCACAAGACCACTGCTGATGGAACTCATTGGACTTGGTTTGGCCCAATGAACAGACATGGAAACACTTAAAACCCTTGCTCATGGAGTTTTCTGAATCACCCTTTTAACCATATACCATAAGCATTCATAATGTACATGTAATGCATGCTAGCCATGCAATAGCTTTAGTGTACTGTGTGTATTTGCTGATGTTCATCATTTTTGTTTTCATTGTCATGGTGGAAACAAGACCAACTAATCCCCCGGCCTTCCACGCCAGGGGTGGGTTGTAACTTTAAGGACATGAAGACTTGGCTAAAGTTGTAGTGGCTAACCTGGTTAGGGTAACCACACATACCCAAATTGGTTGGCCATTAAACCTATTAGGATAAACCCATATCCTAACTGGTTTGCCATTAAACCTGTTCATTCAAGCTTTCTTCCTCTTCTTGTTTTTCTCTTGTTTTATGTTTAAACTATATGCATGTTACGAAAGGTTCAGTTTATGAATAGAGTTGTAAATGGTAGTATTAAAGTTAGTATTGGGTGTTTAGGTTAGAGATGGTTAAGTATAGGTATTAGGTTAGAGGTAAGAGTTGTGGTGAGGGGGTGTTAGGGAGTAGATAAGAGGTTGGTGTGGTTAAGATCAGGGTAAGAATATGGGGTGTCTAGGGTGTATTTTCCACCATTGGAACATCTGGCTGTAAGAACCGACAGCAATAGTCTATCATTGGTTACATTTCTTGGAAGGCATGCACATGCATGCCTTCCTGTGAAAACAAACAACTATATCTTTCTCTCACTTTGCTTCCATCCCCGTCCTTGGCGGCCATCATTAGGTCATCTTTAATCTGCTGGCTACAGTGCTGGCAGGTGCAGTTAAAGTGGTACTGCTTCTTCAGCATGCGCTGGCGCTCGGTAGACAGGTTCAGGAAGTCCACGTAGCTCACTGTGAGCTCCACACCCTCCGCAATCTTCTCCAGGGCACGCAACTCAATCCTACAAAATAAAAGTCAGGATTGAGTGAGAGTGTGCGTCTGCCCAGGAGTATAGTGGCTTTATTTAAAACTATTATACGGTAGGTGTGTTCACAAGACACAACCTTTAACAAAACTATCGTCAATGAATACAAGCAGACCAACCTTCTCTTGGAGTGGAGGGCAGAGTTCACAGCTGACTGACTTGGAAACAACAGGAAAAAAAAGTGTTTTTTTATCCTCTTTCCTCAAAGTCTATACTTTGTCATTTTGAATGGAAGAGATCCACGTGCGGTTGGCCTACATACTTGCCGTGGTTGAGGATGACGGTACAGTTAGGCCAGCAGTCATGGTTGACCAGACACAGGTTAGGGAAAAGGCCAACGCCCACTGCTTGAAGACCTCTCTGGTCACTCAGAGTGAAGGCGTTGCAGTTGATCTACGAGGAGAATGATCGTTAAGTCAAAAACACAAACACAAAGGTTTTCTTCCAATCGAATCAAACTTTATTGATGGAGCACTTTTCAGTGCTCTACATTTGTTTTAGTATGAAGCACTGTTAGCCGTTAACTTGTTAGACAAGACATTTTATTTAATGATCTATTCATATTATATGTGGCTTGTGTTATACTACTACTACTACTACTACTACATTTAAACTAGCATATTTACAATGCCAAAGATGTGTGAGATGTATTCCACTGGCTGCTGCTGCCGGGGGGTTTTAGGCCAGTAGTCCATGAAGTTGTGGACGTCGATCTGGAGCTCCTCTCGGTCCTCATCGGTCAGGTCGGACACGTGGTCCACCAGCTCGTCCACCGAGGTCAGCTGACCGTCCGAGACCACGCCCGTCTCCTTCTGGATGCGCCACAGCATGCGCGCCGCCAGGCTAGCAACGAGGTTTGCAAATGGGCGTCATTTGTGGCAGACAAATCCAATGTAATGTGTCCCATACAGGGGCGCGTCCAGGAAGGAGAGTGGGGTGGCACAAGTCCCCCAAATTTCAATAACCTAACCAAAATCTCTAAAATACTTTCCCTCTAAGCGATATCGTTTCAATGATTTGTAATGTTTTGGTATTCTTACCGGACATTCTCACTGGGCGCTCTGCCGTGGTTCCTGATGGCCCCGCACTCCTTCTTGTGTTCGTTCCAGCAGGCGGTCTGGCAGGTGCGGTTGCAGTAGTGGGCGAATTTACACTGAGCACAGCGGTGGAGGTTGGCCTGCTGGCGGAAGCAGCTATGGCACACCGTAGTGGACAAACTGAAGAAGACAAAATGGCAGAGTCAAATTGTGAAATTTATGAATAGGCATTGGAACTACTTAAAGGTGCTGTAGATACGATTTGAGAGTTGTAAAGAGGGAGAGAGCTCTCCCCACTAAAGCACCTTTAAACTTACTTTAATCATTCTAGTCAAAATGTCCTTAATCCTTGTTAAGACAATGTTAATAAGTAATCACTGTATTTTGATACAATGATGATTTATTTGTACCACATTTTGTTTAATACATGCAGTCATTGTTTATATTGAGTCTAAAGTTATGAGAATCGATCCATATACCTTTTAGTAATGAATAACCAAAATGCTTGGGAACTTTGATCATCTCAAATATTGCACAATGTCTCAATAGAAACCATTACTTTACTCTAGACTACAACATTGTTGTTATAATACACACTAACTCAATGTGTTTGTCAAGTCAAATTGATCAACTTTTAGTACAGCCATATTTGCATTCATACATCCTTTATTATATGCCTTTTTGTAATAGACGGGATGAAACCGTTGTTGATGCTTTTCAAGGTACTTGTTTGTTTCACCATTGCAAGCCGCCAGACGTTGTAATGTAGAGGTTGTCTGACCTTTCGCACCTCAAGCTCGAACACAAAGTGTGTACAGTGTTGAAAGGCTTATGGCCTAGCCCTGTGTACACACCAGACCGAAGATAGAGGCCTTGGGAGCTTCTGTGTAAACTGTTTATCCACCAGCGTCTGCTGTTTCCTTTTAAAAGCAGTAAGCGAAGCAAGCCAGTGCCTTAAGGCTTGCAAAGCCCACACATTCAGAGACAGACACACACACACTCAGACACACACTCAGACAAGTGTGCATATATATATATATATATATATATATATATATATATATATATATATATATATATATATATATATATATATATATATATACATGCACACAGGTTTTGGATAGCTCCTGTCAGTCTTACATTAGGCAGATCTCTTGGATGCATGCTTGTGTGAGCCAAGGTAGATACTAGCTCTTATATGGTTCTAACGCTATGCTAGCAGATCACGGCTAGATACTTAAAACCCTACTGAACATTACACATTAACAACAAAATCCACTCACAAAAACAAGAAAAGGTCAAGCTCAATTGATCAAAAATAATTATCTTCTCCCGCTCAAAATAGTAAACAGCAAACTTATCTTGTTTGAAAGAGATTGACACTTGAAACCTTTGATTGGCCAGAAACTGCAATGTCAACAATCAGACTGAGAATTTAATGCATTATTTCAGGATTTATGAAATACACAAAAGAAACTCAACCTCAATCTCTCAGCTGACATCAGCTAAACACGGGACCACATATCCAGTACTCTCTCTTAATCGAAATAATCCACAGTAATTCATGTAACACGTGTCTTCCTACCTGTCGAAGACCACGGCAGAGAAGCTGGGCTCAGCAAAAACCACGTCCCCAGCCAACAGGTCCCGGGTGGCTTTAAGTCCCCGGCCCTTCGTCCCGGCATCAAACACCTCCACATTGTCCATCGTCCCCAGAGTCATTGTACACAATCACACACACACACACACGCACACACGGGACAAAAGAGATAGGTGAGAGAGAGAGAGAGAGAGAGAGAGAGAGAGAGAGAGAGAGAGAGAGAGAGTGGGGTGTGAGTGAGAGATTGAGAGAGAGTGAGTGGGTGGTGGTGGTGGTGGTGGTGGTGGTGGGGGGGGGGGGGGGGGGGGGTCAACAGTTCTGGTTGAATTCTTCGTTGACAAATCTTTGGTACCTGGCTCTCTTCAACTGCAGCCCAAAATAGCCTCACCCTCTAAGGATTTCACCACCCACCCACAGCTTCTCCCCCTGTGTACCGCAGGGGGAGAAGCTGTGGGGACGTATAGGTTGGGCGGGTGCTCTCCCATGTTTGGGTCGGACCAGGTCCCCATGGTGTATTTTGGTCGGGGCAGCTGTGCCTGTCAGTACGAGTCTAGAGGAGACTCATGACAGGAAGCAGAGCTTCTTGAAACACTTGACTGTGTGTGTGTGTGTGTGTGTGTGTGTGTGTGTGTGTGTGTGTGTGTGTGTGTGTGTGTGTGTGTGTGTGTGTGTGTGTGTGTGTGTGTGTGTATGGCTGAAGTAACACAAACTGTATGTAAACAAATTGGATTCCTCTGGACTTTTTCTTTACTTTTACTTCTCCCCTCCCCCCAATTCATTACAAATCCATTTTCAACTCATCAATATGAACTTTTATTGAACCCTGTTTTTGTAATCGGGTACATTCAGAGTACTTTGTTCATCCTGAAGGGAATTGTTTATTGTCACGTCCCATTTATACATTTTGAGCCAATGTGAAGCTTTTGTGAAAGCTTGCAGTCTGCAGCCATAGTATGTCAGGGCTGTGAGTATGGGGCTACCTTTCAAGACGTAATCTTTTCCTGTAGTGGCATTGGAGAAATGTGTCTGCGTGTGCATCAGCATGTGTGTTACAAAACTCCACACAATGCAATTGGTCTATTCATTGTATTTGTATACTTCACCCAGTGATTATGTCATACAGGTTGTTTTTTATGTTTTATTGATTTCGATCTTTCTAGAGGAATGCATGAAGAATAGACTGAACAAACACTTAGAACACGTAGAAAGCTTAGATTAAGTAAACAATAGTGACCAATAAGTTACAGTTAAGGCACTATGGCACATTTATCTCACTACAGACTAACAGCATAACAGTACAAATTAAGAATTGTAGAAAATTAAACACATAACTATCTATATATATATATATATATATATATATATATATATATATATATATATATATATATATATATATATATATATACCTCTGGTTTCTTGTGTTTGGTTTGAAATATAGTGCAGTGCATTCATATGCCATTTCACACCAACCAATGAAAGCACTTTTGACACAACTTGTATAATGTCGTATGTCATGTATAATGATCGTTCAATAAATACACTTTTACTTCTCCACGGTCCAATGACATTACAAAATATGTAACCCATCTAACCACAGACTTTGAATGGTATGATGATGTTTAAATATTTGGACTTAGACAGTTATGTCCCTCTAATCATTAAAAACATTTCCTAGATTTCGTAAAAGTCTATGTGTGCCCCGCTGGTGTATTCATCTTTGAGCAGTAGCATCATTAGCTTAGCGCACGACGCTTCACAGGTGAGCAGCTGGCCCTTGGTGAACATGTCAGTGAAGGTGTTCCTGAGGCTGTTGTCTGCTGTGAGGGTCCTGGCCTCTTCCTGCATGCCAGTGTCCAGCGGGCCTGGGGGAAGAGGGACGGATAACCAAAATGTAACCATCTAAATAAGTTTTCATTTCATCCAGGATTACGTTACATTCTAATTACCTACAATAACGACCAACAGCTGCTACAAAGCGTCACACTTTATTTTGATATTTTTGCCTTTTGACGATGGTTTGTGAACTAGGAATGGAGTGGCTTCAGTCACGCACACCTCATGCGTCACGCTTGGACTTTATAAGTGGAAAAAGTTGTATGGGAGACAACGGCACGAAATATTGGAATTTGATGAAGAAATATATTTGTTAGAAAAAATGTCATGGGCACAGTTGTACCAATGACATTTTCTTTGAACAAATTCGATATTTCTTGAAAGAAACCTACATTCAAAAACGTTTTAAATGTAGCTCCATTGACTCCCAGACAGCTCTACGCATTTCTAAAGGTCCAGGTGTTGTCTCTTGAAATGAACCCAGTGTAAGCAAGAGTTAGTGTTTAATTCAATGTGATGGTGTTTGTATGTTTGTTTGTATTGGCAGTGTATAATTCACATTAATATGTTTAAAGTATACATGTCTGCAGATTTACCCAGGTTTTACGCCCATATGGGTCGTGTCTGAAACATTGATGATAATGATGATGAGGCACTTTGCGAACGATCAAATAGTAGGCCGTCACATTTTAAACGACCACAAAGGTTGAACGTTAAACTTGAACTACAAAACGAGCGGCTTACCCGGGGAATAGCTCAGAACCCTGATGTCGGGATCCTCTTTCGCCAGCACCCTGAACATCATATCCCGGGCCGCCTTCCCGCTGCAGTACAGCCCCCAGGACAGAAAGGGTTCCAGGCCACAGAGGGAGGACACGTTGACCATGGTCCGCCGCAGACTCTCCCGGCGTGGGAACGCCTCGAGCACGCAGGCGGTCAGGCAAATGGGGGAGCTGAGGTTAAACGACATATAGGAGTCCACCTCTGACATGTCGGTGAAGGTCCTGGCGTAGCGCAACGCCCCAAGAGAGCCTGAGAAAAATGTTTACAATGAAATGGTTTCCCAAATATGAATGATAGGCCCTAACAAACGTTGAAAGTGATTTTTGCATCAGGCAAACATCAGAAAATAAATTTCCTGCAGAAAACATGGTGAGTGCTGTAGTGTAAAATACGCATGTGAGTTCAACAGAGTTCAAAGGTTAAAGTCTGAATGGAGTAAGCCTTACAGTCTAAACGATCATTTAGACTTTCAATATCACAAGTAAGTGCTGAGTGGAGTAAGTCTGTTGCTTTCTGATCCACTCTTGGTTCGAGTACTGTCAGAGTACCGAACCGATAAGCAGTATAAATTAGAGTTGGTATCGTTGAAATGTCACGATTACGTGGTCAAGTCTCTGTGAGTGCTGACTCACTCGATCACAAGATGAGAAAGAGATGAAAACCATAACAGGATGAGCCGATGGGTTGAGAGGTGGAGGAGGGACAGGTGTCAGACATGTCGGCTCTGGCCTTAACTAAGGATCACACCTTTTTGCTGTTGAAACCCTCACGCTGTATACTGACAGGGATGCACTTTCGGTGTAGTACATGACTTTGGTCAACTTTTGCAATAGCGTTGTTTCAAAGCAGCTAATGGAAAACACGAATCACAACAAACTTTGGTTTCGGATTTATTGGCTGCAATTTCCCTTCCTACTAGATTGGCTGAGGTTAAGGTTAAAGGGCATGGCACTTCCAGAGACATACAGGCAGAGGGTAACAACTTGGCGGAAATGGCAGCTGGATGAGCTGCGCAAGAGGTCTCTGCATCACCATATTGCTCTGTAGCACATGTTTGTTCAGCTAATTCGTCCCCCTCAGGTGGATCTTATTTCTACAATAAACGGCAACACAAGCTGATATTGGATATTGACATAAAAAAGGCGTTACTTCCCCAGGTACAGACAGTCTCTCTTATGATATTGATCATCAAATAGCATTACCAGCTAGCACTCTGATATTTCATGTCCGACATTTTCATGGTATGTCTCATGCCAGGGGTCGTAAGGGACATAATGGTGAGGTTTTGTATTCTTGGAGTATAACCAAGTATGGAATGATTCATAGATCTTGTCTGACATGTGTAAGAAAACCAGGGGCATCCATTGATTACCTAATTTGCAAAATTCTCTTTTAAATAGACAAACATCGAGTGTAATTCATGGCACAGTTCAAACGGCAACCACAGATGTTGTCTCTCGCTGTTGACATATTTTTCTGAAATAAGGTTCCATGGGGGACAGGGGAAAGGGCGTGACTTAGGTTCTCTGTTCAGTGCTGCTGTATATTCAGTGATTCAGTGCTGTTCTGGTGCTGTTGCTTTGGTCTGATCTGTGAGATAGCTACGGCCCATTCATTTGAATATAACTGATGGAAAGAAAATAGCTGGGAAATAAATGTGGCATTAGGAAGTAAAAGTCCCCTGAAATAAATAAATGTGGAATTATTAAATAAAAGGCTCATGAAATAAAGAAATGTAGAATACAGAAATAAGTCCCCATAAATAAATAAAAGTAGTCCTTTGTAAAACGTCCTTTTCTATTTATGAAAACCTATTTATTTATTAGTATACTATATTGACTCCTTTCTATATTTATATATTAATTGCCTCATTTATTTATTTCAGGATTTATTTGATAGCCATATTTATTTATTTCATAGGCATATTTATTTAATATTGACATAAATAGCTTTCCATTCTGTCGGTCTACAAACTCCCCGGGTTCAATAAGTGACTCGTAAACAAAACCATAAATCTTGTGTCTAATTCTTCTCGATGTGTCTTCTAATTGGTCATTATGGAAGAGACAAATTATTAACACACGGAATTGGTCGACTAATAAGTCGACCTGGTCAAAAAAGCTGAATAAATGCCATAATGTCCTTAAAGAGATGAACATTTTGATATTTGAAAGGTTTCTGTAGCTCAAAGTACACAGAAGTCGTAGTGCTGCTGAATGTAATACAGCCAAAGTAGAACATAGTTGAGCGCTGCCTAGCAGTACTCACCCACAAATCGGTAGGGAAACGGAAAAGCCTTGGCCTTTCAGATATCAAATTAAGAGTAGTCCTATTACGGTTATCTCACATGTATGCGTCTTGCAGCGGTTTGTTTTCCCTTACCTGCGTTATTGACAAGTATAAGGTGATCAAAGTCTTCAGATGACTTTAATTTGATCGCCTTAACAACACGTTCTACCCCCTCTTTCACTCCCAGATCTGCGACTACATATTCAAAGACGACGCCCGCTTTTCCAGCTTTCGACGCGGCCAAATCTGCCTGGAGCATCCGCAGGTCTTCGACATTTCGAGCTGCCAGAACCAGCACGGATTTCGGCTTGACCAGCTCGGAGATCTGAATGGCTGTAGTTCGGCCGAATCCGCGAGAAGCTCCGGTGATGATGCACAAGGCTCTTCCCAGGTCTTTCGCGTCGAGGGCTTGCATACTGTCAGTTGCTGTAGAAATGTCGACGAGGGAATTCAACTGTGGTCAAAAGACCAGGGAACTGAGATAGTATGCGCCTATGTAAACGTAGATATGTGCACTGTCTACTTAAATAACGTGACGCCACAAAACACGCCCTCTGGAGATTAGAAACGTATGAGTCACCCTTTCACTGACCCCATTGAACAATGAGAGTTTAGCTGAAGCATATTTGTTCATCGTTGTTCCTTCTGGTTTGTTGTTCTTGGAGCTAGATATCTGGCTGTGGGTTTACATTTATTGCAACATTAACATGAATTAGGTTATATTTGAGGTGGGAAAATGTATAAGCTACTAAAGGGTTAATGGTCTTTCCAACAACAAGACATTGTACTTTTAAACAAATTGGTTGTTTGTGTCCGATCATGTAGCTGTACCTTGTAGATCCCATCAGACAACACTACTGTCAGCAGCCCCTCTTCAGGACCCAACCAATGAGAACAGAGTTTGGGGCACACTTCCCTTTTTTCCCCACAAGGCAGCGAGCCCAAACCAGGGCTCCCGTTTCAAAGTGACCCCTGGCAGAACTTTGAGTAAGACAATGTCCCACCCTTGTGTAGGATGGGCCATTGTCTTCCTTTCCCGCCTTGAGAGTCTGGCTATACCCAAATTTGTATCAAACAGCTTTCACTGCAAATCTACTTGTTTCTGTGACTTCTTGGTCGGAGTTTTCAATTTATACAAACAGAGCAGAAAAAAACCTTTCAGTACCTAAAGTGTTTGGTAACATTTTGCCAACCTGTACACAGGGGCGTCACAAGAGATATATATTTAGGGGGGCTAAGTCTACTAGGGTTTGTGGGTTGATGCGTGGCACAAAGGGTGCAAACCTGCAGCATCATTTAGTAGGAATATTAGAACAAATACAGGTTTTGGGGTAGGCTACTAGGGAATCAGATAATCATGAACACCAATATTGACTGACTTCATCATTCAATTACTTGTTTTACTCGTCTTTGTAGTTTTTTCAGTTAGTTTTTAGTAGATTGCAGTTAATGTTTGAGAAACTATTGAAATGCAGGGAGAAAATTGTTTAACTTGTCAGAATGTCAGTTAACACTTGGCTTTCCTGTGTTATAGATTATTAGCACATTAGAAAAGACAAATAATGACAAGTACATTTCTTTAATAAATATGTATTGCTGTGCTGATGGAAACACATTCTTAACTGTGTCGTTGCACTGTTATTTGATCTCCTGTCTAAACTACCTTTGTGTTTAACTTTAACCATGGATGTTTAATATAGTGACTATAGAACGAGACTGAAATAAAATGCGTCTAATCCTCCGGATCAAATTGTAATTGGGTTTTTTAAAGAACATTTTTACAAAAATAACAGCTCGAGATTCCTGTGTAAGTGGGTGTGCAACTACTCAATAGTATGTAACCCATTGATAATAATCGTTACTATAGGTTATTTGGTCTAGAAACGTAAATGTATGTCGTTACACAAACGTTACACGTGTCGTTTTTAAAGGGACGTGGGAATCAAACTATTAGGTCATTTTGCTGGTTCATCTGGCTGCCTAGGATCTATCACCATATGTCACGCAGCATCTAATGGAACACATTCAATAACATGTGTTGTATCTACTACATTGACAAACCAGAGGGTTTACATAAACCAAGTGGTTGTATACTGATTGGTTTACATACACAATGGCAAAAATAGACACATTTATTGTGTTTTATTTTACATTTCAATTAGTGTTGTTTGCATGAGTAAGTAACATTTTTCATTTTAAAATGTCTTTATTGTCAACTGTGCAAGTAAGCAACAGAACAAACAGAAGTTAACATATTTATTTTAAGCACCCCAACTACAAATAAATAAAAACTCAAACCAACATATTTTTGCAATTTACTTTAATATTGTATTATCAACAAAAAACATGAATTCTCATCTGAAGAACAAGACATTTAGGGTTTTATGTGTGTGTGTGTGTGTGTGTGTGTGTGTGTGTGTGTCTGTGTGTGTGTGTGTGTGTGTGTGTGTGTGTGTGTGTGTGTGTGTGTGTGTGTGTGTGTGTGTGTGTTGGTGTGTTGCTTATACAAATGTGTAAATGGCAATAGACATTGGGGCAATATTTACATATAATTGTCACTGTATTTTAATGTTCTATATTCTGGTGGCAAAATGTAAAACAAAATCCCCTATATTGCTTTCAAAAGCAATATCCTTTAAACTAAACTAACACTACATGGCAAATTCATTTAAACATGTTTATGGTAAGGACGCCCTATGTCATTTATTATATTGCTACTTTGACCGACACATTTGAAGGTTCTACACTTCAATACCAAATGTGACCTCAATATGTTAATACTCAAGGTCAGTTTTATCATAAACTTTATCATATAAGTATAAATAGTATACACAAACAACCATACCATCTATGAAGAATGTGGAAGCAACTAATTAAATATGCATATTGAAGAATATGTTCATTGTTTTGTAAAAACCTTAATTTAACAGGAATGTTTGAAACAATAATTACCCTCCACTCTTCACAATATCACTTCATAAGTGAAAAAGGCTGAAATTAATACGATTTCAGGATTAAAACTATCAAGAGGTTATGAAATAGTACTATTATTAGACACATCTGCTGGGAAAAATGATGTCTCTGAACTCAAAATCAGTACCCCTCAGTATAGTATAATAATAATAATAATTTATAATAATAATAATTAATACTATCATAATAATAATAGCATGTTACTGCGTGTGTGTCTGCGTGTGTACGTATGCAGCAGCAGATGTGACTACATGTTGGATTCACTATGCATACGTTTGTCGTTCTCAAAATCACTATCTTGAGATATAAGTTTGTACGGTTTCTTTCGCTCCTTCTCCTCCACCACAGAGTTCCCCATTTCCACATCCTTGCTCCGTAGCTCGTGTCGGGAAAGAAACTCCACTATTCCCGCTCCGATGGAATCCCCCAAAACATTGGTGGTGGTGCGTAGACGATCGCTACGGCAGATAGAAACAACAACGTACACATATGGTGAACGCTTGGGAGGGTTTCATCAGGATTGAGAAAATCTTTCAATTTCAGTGTCAAGTATCTTAGTCTAAATCACTGTATACAAAAAAAATACTGTTCTATTAAGTAAAAATTACAGAGAGATCTTTCTTCTGGTGCTGATAACAGTGGTCAGCCCATTCCAGTCGAAGCAGAGACAACAGGGTTCTCTTCCTATTACCCCAATTAGCTGAGTAATTTCTGGGAAGGGTATTCTAATTGAAATGATTAATTTGGGAGACCTAATTATGTTTCTATGTTAATACTCATCACAAAAATATGAAATGCAAAGGGGGGAGATGTAGAACATGACTCTGGGGACAGAAGGCAATTGTGTCACTAGGTGGTAGTAGAAAATGACTTAGTTTGACCTTAAAAAAAAGAAACATTGATTGACATCCCTAATCTTTCCATGATAGTAGCATGCATATAAACAGACATTTTTGTATCTTCTGGCTTTGTATTGACATACTCATTTCCAAATCATGCAACCATTTGTCGGTTTGCCAGAATTGTTGGTTACTCACAGGAACCAATCAACTGCAATTATCAGGGTGATGTCATCGGTAGGAAGTCCGACAGAAGTCAGTACAATCACCATGGTGACCAGGCCTGCCTGAGGAATTCCAGCAGCTCCGATGCTGGCCGCAGTCGCTGTAATACTGCAGTACCACACACGCACACACACATGC
The DNA here is from genome assembly GCA_026745465.1 of Lota lota. Lineage (NCBI taxonomy): Eukaryota > Metazoa > Chordata > Actinopteri > Gadiformes > Lotidae > Lota > Lota lota. Next base: position 1,977,297 of record JACYXH010000416.1, on the reverse strand, counting down.
ACACGCACACACACACACACACACGCGCACACACACACACACACGGTGTAGGGTATGTATAGGCTATGTATTTATGGCTGAATTATGTAGATATAATATAGCATAAAAATGCATCTACCCTGTTAATGTTCATTATTATTACCTTATTGTGAGGATCTGACCAAAGTTCATTTCCATGTTGTTAACCTGTGCAATGAATATGGCAGCCAGTGCTTCATACAGGGCCGTTCCATCCATGTTGATGGTCGCACCGACAGGCAACACGAATCGGGTGACGCGTTTATCAATCTTGTTGTTCTCCTCCAGACATTTAAAGGTGACAGGCAGGGTTGCTGAGCTGAAACAAGGTCAGAGAGTTAAACCAGCCCTATCTCACTTTTCCACTGCAGCCATCACTTTTTATGATCCCTTTTTATCAAACTATCACTTGTGCTATAGATTTCATATTTTCAGAAATTTATAAACTTTTGTAAAGTTAGAAATAAATACATTTTTTAAGTCAGCTGGTCTATGGAAAAGAAGAGGCGAAAAAGAAAAAAGCTAATGCATGTGGAATTGTACATTGTACGTTCAAAGTTTCTTACAGAAGCGAGTAAATGCTCTTCACAGGTTTACCTGGAGGACGTTCCCAGGGCTGTCACCAGAGCCTGCAGCAGGCCGGCGATGAAGATGAAGGGGTTCTGCCTGGTGATCACAAAGTAGAGCATGGGGAGGATCAGGACGGCATGGATACTTAGGCCGATGATCACCGTGATGGTGTACATAGCCAGCTGACCGCCCATCTGCGTGATGTCGTCCATCTCTACGATCTTTCCTGCGATCAGGAACAGGATGCCTACGGGACAATACCTAAAAAAACGAAAATAGGTTGTTACCTGAAACGGTGATTGGTTGTGAATGGATTGGAGAAAGCAAATGTGCTCGTTTCAGACTAACATGCACTCCTCAAGTGAAATTAAGTGAAGTTGCCCTGGATTTTCTATGTTTTTGTTTTTCAGATGTTGTATACTGTTGTATTGTTGTAGCTGAGGGTTGTTGTCTGATGTATTAATTAATTAATTAATTAATTGCAGCATGAGCCATACAAGTCCAAAACTAATTTCCCCAAGGGACAATAAAGTGTATGAATTCCATTCCATTCAATGCTAATCCTTACCACATGATAATAGCGACGAGACGCATGATAGCGTCGTTGAGACTGTCAAAGAAATCCCGCAGTATCTGGCCTTGCTCCTTCATGCTGCCGATGATGAGGCCGAAGCACATGGAGAAGACCACCAGGCCCAGCGCGTTGACCCCGTTCACTTGGCCCGCCACGGGGATCACCTCCTCCCGCGTGAACTCCAACACCTCCACCTCCTGGGTGCCGTTGGTGGCGGTGGCGTTAAAGAAGGTGTCGTTCACCATCACTGTCACCGTTGTATGCACCTTCCGCGTGCCGTATTTGGTTTTGAACTGTGGGGGGTGGGGGGGGGGGGGGGGGGGGGGGGGGGGTTTAGGTTAAAGGTGCTGTAGGTAAGATTTGAGAGTTGTAAAGAGAGAGAGTAGAAAAGAGCAGAAGAGAGCAAGATTAGAAAAGAGAGCAACCCTAACCCTCCTCTGCTCCCTCTCTCTCTGCTAAGTTTTTCCACCATTGAGAAGTGTTGAATGATTCACGCACCTGTGATTGACAGGTAAGATGGATTCCCTGAACCAATCAGGGAACAGATGCCCTGATTGGTCAGAAATTAGCCAGGAGCAGTCTAAAATCGACATTGTCTTCAAACAGAGGACGGCACAGTCAACTAGAACAGATATTCTCAAGAGAATCTCACAAAACACTGTTCACAGATCATTGTAGTAATCTGTTCTAATCACACTGCACTTCATGAATTAGATGATAGACTGAGTGTGTGATAAATGCTGGCTCGGCCGTGGGCCGGGAGACAGTTTAGGTATGTTTAAACCCCAGTGGGGTCATGTTATTTTAATCCTTGGCAGGTATGGTCCCACTTTTATCAGTCTCATCTACAGATTCCACACACAATCTGTGGCTCTGCGACCAACAACTGTTCTTTCCTATACTGCTATTGTTTTTTTAAACTAGGCAAGGAGAATTCTTTGTCTGAATACTGAACTTGATCTGACTTGACCAGTAGGTTTGTTTGACAATATTGTCATTCTTTGTAATTTATGTTCATTAAATGTATTATGTTCACTTTTCTGTTAACTTAATTTTGAAAGTAATAGAGTTTCATAAGCCCATGTGTGATGTGTGAAAATGACTTAATGTAAATGTCAATTGGTTTTCTCATAAGCGAAGAAACCCCCGTTCCCCTGTTGCTACTGGAAGCACAATTCTCTCCAGTATTAATCAAATAAAAATGCTCTGTTATATTATAGTTTATATTCTCATGCATCCTTCTTCCACTTGTCACCATACATATTATTGTGGGAAATGAACCTAGTACCATGTGTACATACCACTAATCAACAGTTAGTAAAACTGTACTAAACTTGAATTGGGAATTGCAGAAATGTATGGGATGGTCATTATGAAACTCACCTGTTGTGTGCAGGCTTGGACCAAGTTTGGTGGAAACATATTTCTGAAATGAGAAATGTGATAACATTGAAGTGAGGCGTGATCGATTCTAGATGATTTGAACAACATGTCACTTGTCCAATGTCATACAATGACCTTTTGCTACCTGATTAGATCTAAGAAGGCGTCGGCAGGGCTAACTTGCTCTATTTTCTGCTGCTTTCCAAACTCAGCCTTTGATCCTTTCCCCGGGTGGATGACGAGGACAATGATGATGCCGACGAAAACTGCGATGAAGGTGGTAGTCATGTAGTATATCACCGCTCTCATGCCCATCTTCCCCGATGCTTTGCTGTCCAAAGCAGCCATTCCTGTTGAAGACATCAGAATCTGTTTATTAGCCAAGTAAGTTGATGCACAAAGAATCCACATACGAGGAAACGGCTGCTACACAAAGGACTAAGAATCACATATGAGAATGAATACATTGTACAAACAATAATAATGATAAAATATGTTATTATTCTATAACTTCTAGAGGTTGAACCGTTGCCAACAATAAGAAAAACCATCCAGTTATCATCGAGAAACTCGAAAGAAAGAGACTCTAGAGGGGTCCCTGCTGGAAGGACATAATGCCTGCAAGTATTCCAATCTATTTTAACTAGATCTTAAATCGCCTTCAGGGGCCTTTCCTTTAGCTGGGACCGCAGTCTGGGGAAGTATGGTTAGTGTTCCCAAGTCTCTTATTAGAAAATATTTATTTGAATGATAAAAAATTATGAACTATTACAATTGTTAAAATTAATAGAATGATTAGCTAAATAAAAATTATTATAATTTGGCAGTGCAAGAGGCCCTGTGTGTGTGTGTGTGTGTGTGTGTGTGTGTGTGTGTGTGTGTGTGTGTGTGTGTGTGTGTGTGTGTGTGTGTGTGTGTGTGTGTGTGTGTGTGGAAGACATGACATGACTTCCAGATATGATCATCATAATGTGAATATTTAAGGTACCAGTAGTAGTAGCAATAGCAGTAGCAGCAGTAGTAGTAGTAGTAGTAGTTGTGGTAGTAGTGGTAGTAGTAATAGTAGTGGTAGTAGTGGTATTAGTAGTAGTAGTAGTAGTAGTAGCAATAGCAGTAGCAGTAGTAGTAGTGGTAGAAGTAGCAGTAGTAGTAGTAGAAGTATTGATAGTAGAAGTATTGGTAGTAGTAGTATCGGTCATAGTAGTTGTATAAGTAGTACAACTTTAATGTCCCCGAGGGGCAATTATATCGCAGTAGCCAACAAGATGATTTAAACAGTAAGACAGCAAGATAAGTATTTATTTGAGGAGACTAACTCAACATTTATGGCTGCAATTACAGTTTTCACTTGGGGACCATTTTGCCTTCTAAAATCAAGCACCATCTATTTTGCTTTATTTACATTCATTTCTAGATATTCGGATTTACACACCAATCAAGGAAATCATCTACGTCTGGCCCATGACCAGTACCTAGTACACAAATCAGGAACCTATGGCTTGATTCAAGTCGTTCAGGGATAGCATATATGGCTGACCAACAAGGCTGAACATAGATTACCAAAATGTAATTACATTTTACCCAAAATATTGTAGAAATGTCTTTCTATGATACAAAGCTACATTTACAAGTAATTTATAGGTCAATCTAAATACTATAATACTATAAGCTACAACCAGAGTAGATCATGAAATGCCTGAAGATGAAAGATGACAGGGAAGTATCATACTTTACATCCTAAATGGTCACGTCTAATTCACAATGAATGAATATATTCCCTAAAAAAGTTTGAATGATAATGATGTTATCTCTTCTTTGGCTCTTCTCTGACCAATTTCAAGTCATTTTAAGTTGTATGGTTCTGCCAACTGATCAGGTTGGTGAGCCCTGATCTAGGATCCAGTCCTACTATCTTATAGAAGAACATCTGGGGGGATACGGCACAGAGCCTGGGCCGGAAACCAAAAACTTCAAGGGGTGGAGTTATGCCTGGCTTCCTGTTTTGTTACAGATATATTCTACTGAGGAGTCGATGAAGCTTTCAGAAGAGGATTTTAATAAGGATATTTCTACAGTGTACATTCTTCACAACATTGATTTGAAACCTTTACAGACACCTTTTTACTAGTTTTGGAGTTTGTGTTCGCTGTTAGCCAATTACACACAGATTCCCGCTTCCAACCACATTCAGAGTGTAGGCGTGCCCTGACCCAGCAGGTGGTAGGCCTACCTGTGATCAGACTGGAGACCAGTAAAGGCAGAACGAGCATCTGCAGCATCCGCATCAGCAGCTCACCAGGGAAAGAGAAGTACTTCACCTCTCTGTAGGTCATCTTGTAGGGCCGCAGCGCAAAACCCAACGCGATGCCTGCCAATACAGTTATTACATTATACACACACAACCCCAAACAGGCATGCAGATACGCGCATGCACGCACACACGCACCCACAGATTAGATCGATTGGATGATACAATACACAGTGGATAATACAATATGCAGTCAACCATACAGAGTTTATTACTTAGCTTGGTTTATTTATTGAACACATGAGACATGAGATAAAAAAATGACATCCCGATACACCTTCGTTAAGGAGAACACAATAAAGTTGGGGATTCCGTTGTTAAACATTGGCAAAGAGGAGTCATAGCGCAACAATGATTTGTTGAGAGTAGTATAATTAGACGAAGAAGACGCAGCATACCTACTACCACTGCCCCGACGGTGAAGAGCACAAAGGCATTCTTCTTTAGAAACGCCTGGACATCTTCTTTGGAGATTTCTTCTACTTTTCTCTTTGCCTTCATGGTGCGTATATGGATGCCCTCCCTGAAGCGCTGCATCTTGCTGTAGAGGAAGCCAGCATGAATGGGTTTCACCGTTGATTCATTTATCATCGGGGGTCATAAGGACGCCTGATAATGCCTGATTAGGCATCGAGAGCTGTCCGCGTGTTTTTATCTTCGAACAAAGTTGTAGCTAACTAACTGCTCATTAGATACGATTTGATGAATACTTATGAGTTATGAGTTTGTGAAAGTAAACATTAAAATGAAGGGTATATCACAATGAATGATGGCGCCACATCTCAGCATGAAACTATGTATTTGCAACTTTGTTAGAAAATATATATAGGCTGTTATATATATATTAACTTCCAATCCAGTTACATTTCAAGTGATGTTTTTTCAAGTTATGTTAAAAACAAAAAACGTAATTGTTAAAGGTAAAAAATGTAACATAAATAAAATATAACGAATATAAAAGAAAGAATATAAAGAATATATATAAAAATAGCAACAAAAACAAAATAACCGTTCAGAAATCAGAATTCAGTCCACTAATAAAACAGAACTTACCCTCCGCCTCTGGTGATATGTGCAGTTGAATGAGTTTAATGGCCTCAGCAGCCTATAGAGAAGCGGTGCTCTCAGAGCTGCTAGAAGAAGACTGAGAAGAGGAGGAGGAGGAGGAGGAGGAGGAGGAGGAGGAGGAGGAGGAGGAAGAGGAGGAGGAGGAGGAGGAGGAGGTGGAGGAGGAGGAGGAGGAGGAGAAAGACAAAAACAAAAACCTGGGATATGCCGGCACCCTCCTCCCTCACATATGGAAAGGTGTGAGCCCAAGAGCCAGAGAGAAAGAGGGACCGACAGACAGAAAGACAGAGACGTGGATGGGCAGACAGTCAGAGATGTAGCCAGACAGATGGACAAGCAGACAGAAAGAGAGTCAGACAAACAGAGACGTAGATAAACAGACAAAAAGATATGTAGACAGAAAGACAGGTGGACAGACAGATATACAGACAGACAGACAGACAGACAGACAGACGGACAAGACAAAGACAGACAAGATGTTTGACGGAAAAACCAGCAGATGTAAAGAGGGTAGACAGACAGACGGGCAGACAGACAGACAGACCGACAGACAGACAGACGGAAAGTAGACCATGGTGATCGTTTAACGAGGTTGCACTCTGTGACACCCGAGTCCCAGATTTATCACAGAGAGAGTAATTAAATGTGATAGAACGTAGCAATTGTTTCGTGAGATTACATAATTCAAACCGCGCTGAGGAGAATTCCTGCCCTGCTACCTTTTTTTGTCCTCTTCCACGGCTTTCCTCACTTTCTGACATGCTATTTTTCACTACTTTCGGACATTGACTGATTTTAATGACGCCTGTTAGCAGACAAACATGAATACGCGGAGGGTATAGGCTGTTGTAAATGAATAGGGATCACCTGTAACAGCAGACAAAGTAGTTTGTCTTCTGATTTGGTTTTGATGCACATCGTGCCACCAGGGATGTGTTATAGTTCAAGTTAATTCCATTGAGTGCCTGACACACAAGGAGGTCTATTATAGTAGGAAGATAAAGTAGAGCTTGGGCGCTACGATAATGAGACTGTATGGAAACATATTCCACCGGGAAGACGAACATAATTAGTAAAGAATAATTCCTCAAATCAGGTCACATCGCTTCTTACAAACACAATTCAACTATGGAGATTCATGAATTTCATATTTCTTGTAAAAGAAAGATAACTGGTTATCCAAAGTATATGTATGGTTGAAGTTGGGATCTTTAGAGCCCACAATAAATTGTTATTCAACCCTCAACCCAAATTACTATTCAATGTGTCTTCATTCACTAATATACAACTGATTCAAATAATATATTTATTTAAAGCACATAGGTGTACATTTAAATAGGTTATAGTGGTATAGTTGTAACTTGTATTAACATATTTGTATATATATATACATATATATATATATATATATATTACCTTTCTTTTTGCAAGAAAGTAGTTAAATAATTTGTCTTAACCATCAAACACCTGCTAAATATGATTTAATAGGTTTGAACCAATACAATTACTTAGTCTTCCAGAAACAAATGAGATTTGCAGATTGTTATATCATTCTAGTGCTTAAAGTTAACTTTCTTTAGGCCTCAAATTCTGGCTTCCAGATTAAACATTTTAAATGGATACCTGGGTATATAACGTATGTAGTAGTAGCCTAAAAAACACAGATTGCATTCCAACCTGTTATGAAATATCTCTAGTGACAACTTGTCATAAGATTTGGCTTCCCCGCCCAATGTTAATGTTTGCTTTGTTACCGTAGCACCTAAATGTCAAGTTCAAAAAGCTTTTCAGACACACATCAAACAAGGAGCAGTTAGTTGTGCAGCTAAATCATGGATGCACTATATCATACTGTATTATGCAGATGTATTATGCTTCCATATGCAGTACACAAGAGTATTTTTGTAATAAAGGCTTGATCAATTCGGGCCGAGGTCTCCACCAGCCCACCTGAACCAGAGGCCACCATGCCCAGGGAATCTTTCGGGTATTTCTACCCTTACGACTGGATGTTCCCCCAGGGCCAGTACCCTCCAAGAACCTACACTCACTTCAGCAGTAGCTTTGAGCCTGGCAGCGCAGATTGGCAGGAGAACTCCTACCTCAGATATGAGGTAGGAGGTTTATCCCGTTGAAAAGCTGCAGACCTTTCCCAGCGCCTCTGATCACAGCTTCATATGCCTGGTCTAGATGCCAAATCAGGACCTGGAGATCAGGAAGAGACTGCAACATATCCACTTTGGCCCACATTTACTGGAAGCAATAAAGGGAAGTGGACGCCTTGTTAGCAGTCATGTTTAGGTCAAGAACTGAAGCAGTCTTGCTCCCAAGATGCAACAGTCCCTTTCTAGAGGAAGAACTCATGCCTTTGGACTGTGGTGGTTCAATAAAATGTAAAAATGTTTCTTCATTGTTTCATGGTTTGCCTTATTGTTCTGCTTGAGTGCAGCACATTAATAACTGCATGGCCGTCTGTTACTTCTCTATCCATACACTAGAACATCCGACTAGCAACCAGGGGCTGGCTATTAGACTATGGTAGCTGTGAGACTTGTTTGAGGAGAAACAGCCTTCGGCGATAACAAGAAAGGCAAGCTGTGCTGGTAATTTCTGCTTTGCCAAACATTGAAGTTGCGAGGATTTTAAATTAAGTAAAACTAGGTCCTGACCTCAATGGTGGATACAGGTCAGGTAGTTCCCAACTTCTTTTTTCTCTCTTCTTTTTCACCATTTGCCCAACTATAGCGTCTGTCAAAGTCCCCACCTGGCCCATGCATATCAGGTGACCCCAAGGTTGGTAAACGCAAGGGCTTCACACGCAAAGGCAAGATGTTTCTCCCAAAGGCATCCAGTGGCAGCAGACATAATGGGGATCCCTCAGATGGCCAAGAGTTCAGTAGGCTACCAAACAGTCTCTACTCTACAGTAAATAACAATGTGGTCCCTGACCACTAACATAATGACTGCAAGTCTCAGACTCTACGCAAAACAGTATTTTACAGTTTCAGGCAATTATTTATGCCCCTATGGATTTTTCCCAGGAATCCTAAAAGGGATTCTCTTTTAAGATGATAGCACCGACATTCCATAATTAACTCGTCAATTTGGGCCGACTATTTACTTCCCGTGAGGTGGTCAATGCGTCTTGGAGGCGTTCACATGTATTTTAAGTCTTTAATTGGATTTTAACCGTTTATCAGATCACACAAGCCATCTAAAAATGAACGCCCTCTCAATACCACACACCTTCAATAGGCCTACAGGTGTGAAACAAGACATATATCTAACTGCGAATTCCTCCAACATGTGAACCTCTCAACTGTGTGTTTCTGACGTAGTAAATGCATTATATATGGCATTTTGTTTGTATTTTATACAGCCATTTAATGTATGATAATCAACATTTGACCACGTTGTCTATACAGGAAAATATAGACCACTTTTAAAATGAAGCACTGGCTTCCTACAAAACCAATACAATTATTTTCTGATTTCGGCAAGTAAAAAGCTTTGAGGTTGGAATTAGAACAGTAAAGTTCCCATTTCACACCTCGTGATGTCAGCATTGCTATAATAATACAGGCAAGCTTTGCCTATCGTTCCGTTTGGCTCCACGAGATTTGTACTCCATTGTTGTTGCACTTTGTTGACAAGAATGTCAGAATTTGCAGACACAGTGGTTTGGATATGTGAAATGGTTAGCATAGGGCATGTTTTAATAAGAATAGGCCTACCTATGTAATGCTGGTACACTTGTTGCTTACTGTGTGTGATGTAAACAAAAGACAATCAGTGTCCTGGGACTGAGGTACAGTTGATTGACTTTACGACATCAATATGATTTGCGGTTACGGTTGCATGACGTCGAATTAATAGTCTTATCCAATGACTGACTGCATGTATTGAACTTCTGTTTTGGAGACTATATCAGCATACGCTCTGACATACGTGAGAAGCAGCCACTTTATTGCGCCAGCAGGGGGCCGTAGCGCGGCATTACCGATCATCTCATCATCATGTTCATTCATTCCAACAAAGGCAATTGAATACTACTGCCAATTGGACTTCGTCGTTCGTTCACTTGAACTTGTTCTTCCGTTGGACATCTGATCTGGTACCGATTATCCAAAGACAATAACTGTGGGGTTTTTTTCCCCCGTATTTTTGTGTGGGGTTTCCTAAATTAATTCTTAAAAGAGGTACCAAAATTTTGTTTTGTATGATCGAGTGTTGTACCACTAGATTATAGATTTTTTTCAGAGCTCTGCATTACAGAGTATAAGGTTGAACATTTTACACTGTTTTGACCTACATACTCATTCAATTCAAATAGTGACCATATGCTACAGCCCAGATAGTTCTTTTTTTCCTGAACTGAGGACATTTATTTAATTAGCTTAGCCTTGCGAACCAAATTAAAGTATAAACATTGAATTCGATGTCATTCTTTCATTACATATTTATTTGGTTAAATCAAAGGTTGTATCTTACGGATTCAAAAGTAAGAGACGCGATATCATGGACGTATTAGGAAAGGGACCTTTCAAGGCAACTGTGACCACAGCCGAACGCTTACCTTTCAAATTCACGTTTTACGTAACCAATCGCGTCTGACCAACGTATCCTACGTGCAAAGAAACGCCTCCTATGTGTACATCCCATGCAACCGGTGTTCTCGCGTGGTTTTGTTCGCACGTCATGTTCTGTACCTTACATAGGAGTCCGTTTAGATAGGACGTAAAACATCAATCGAGCTGACTGATGCCAGGGATAAGCCAAGTTGGAGTATTTAATAACGCAGTTCACGGCGTATGAGTCGCTGGCGAGTTGTTGTGAAGCTAGGAGCTAACTTTAGCTTAGTTGCTAAACTGGTAATGTAACGTCAGTTCTTTATAGTAACTCCAATATCAAGTGACTTGTGTTATTGTTGTAGGTGTTTGCGTGTGGCAATATATGGTTACAAATAAACCAGGTTAGATTTAAAGTGTAGTAGATGACTTGGAAGGTCACCAGACCTGAACAGTTACTCTGATTGTGACCTTCTTTGACAGCTGGGTGTGTGATTAGTTTCCCAGCATCTAGTTTGTTGAGGTAGAACGAGTTTAGTCAAAACAACTAAAAAGCATTCATGAATTCTCACAGGCCAACAATCGTGCTAGCCAATTGACGTGTGAAAACTACTCTCTAGATGTAAACAATTGATGCCTCCATATAACTGAAACAAAATGACCCGTCCATCACTGCTGAACTTCTTTTGCGTTGGGAATCGAACCATTGACCTACTATGTGGACGCGCCTCTGTGTGTCGCCTGCATTCATCACAAACAATGCGGAGCGTTGCTTCGCGGGCCGTTTCTGGGTTTAGGCCATCAAAGGTGGCAGTTGTGACAAAGACCACCCGATGCGAGTTCGAACAGCAACGGTATCGCTTTGCAGGGTTGTCTGAGGTCGACTTAACACAGCTGGTAAGAATGCCACTGTATCTCATGAATTATTAACGTACCCAGGTTGTGTGTGTGTGTGTGTGTGTGTGTGTGTGTGTGTGTGTGTGTGTGTGTGTGTGTGTGTGTGTGTGTGTGTGTGTGTGTGTGTGTGTGTGTGTGTGTGTGTGTGTGTGTGTGTGTGTGTGTGTGTGTGTGTCTAATTATGGCTTGTGCTTTTGATAGCTTGCCTTGAAGGGTTCCAGCTACAGTGGTCTTTTGGAAAGACACAACATCCACACTCGAAATGTGGAACACATTGTGAAGAGTCTGAAGTAAGATATATGACGGAACCAGATCAGTATTTTCCAAACTAATCATTCATGTACGTCTTTATATCAGCCAAACTATATTACTAATAATTGTATAATATGTGTTTTGTCATCAGAAAAGAAGGTATTGAGGTGCGAGTTGTGCGCAGAGGGGAATATGATGAAGAAGTGGTGCGATGGGCCGATGCCATAATTTCTGCGGGAGGTATGGATACATTGCACATATTTTGTGTGCATGTGTTTTATTATATAGGTACCTAAAATATATTCTATTACTCTTATTGCTCGATTATTCCTTAATTTAAAACTTATATAGGGAGATTCAGTAGGCCTCTACATTTTATTATAAAACAATGCACTTTATTTTATTTGACAATATATAAACATGTAAGCCCAAATGTTCATAGCCTCACACCATTTTTCTTTTAAGTAGAAGGGATTTCCTAATCTTGAAGCACTTTAATTGAACCTTACTATTAGTTTTGTAACTGCTTTTTGCTTTTCTTAGGTGATGGGACAATGCTACTTGTTGCCAGTAAGGTTTTTAGCAAGGACAAACCAATTGTTGGAGTAAACACAGACCCTGAGAGGTATTCTATTGTCAGTCTGTCATAAAAGACAATGTAATAGAAGAATAGACAAATGAAAAAAATTATGAAAATAGCATATAGTTGTTTGTTTGGAGTTCCTCTTTTCATTCACTGTACATCTTTTTATATTCAATGTATAGAAAGGTTGATGATGAGTTAATGAGCTGGTGCTTGATGTGCAGGTCTGAGGGACATCTGTGTCTGCCTGTCCACTACACCCATGCCTTCTCGGAGGCCTTGGAGAGATTGCAGCGGGGAGAGTTCAGGTCAGGGTCGTTGCCTTAACCATTGTTTAGCTCAAGTTGATAGAAATAAACTAAAAATGTAAGTATCATCTTTTTTTTAATACAAATATATATATATATATACCTTTTTTTAATTTTACAAAAAAATGTGAACACGTAAAAAAGGGATGTATGCCAACAAAGAAAATGTGCTTATACAAATGTGCATAAGGTATGCATAATATCCATAAAATATCAGGTGGCAGTGGCGCCAGAGGATCCGGCTGCACCTCGAGGGAACGGGCATCAACCCCACCCCTGTGGACCTCCACGAGCAGCAGCTGAGTCTGGAGCAGCATCACCTGGCCCACCGCATCACCACCTTGGAGAGACGCAGGGGTACTTCTGTCTGTGTCTGTCCTGGGTCTTGTTTCTTATAAGGCCCTGATTTACTTACAACAAACTCGCCATTTGGCGCGTTCACATAGGCGTCGGACTGCTTTCGAACACGGCGGGTTTCGACATGGTACAATATAGTCACTGCAATGTGTGGGTGGTTCGTTTAATGACGCCAGGAGTTTCCTAACATCTGTGTCCTTGTAGTGTCTGCTTGACCCCTCATACAAATGTGAATTACCCCTCACAATCTCAGCAAGTCAAGATGAACCAGGCTTCTTGCAGATACCAAAATACTGACATAATCATTCACATGGTTTTGTTGACCAATTACAGGAAGTGACATATTGGGGAGTGGGTAGGAAAAGTTGTCTATTTCGACTGTGCACCCTGCACACACTACGGGGAAAGGAGCCCAATGCTGTGCTTTGTTTTGGTTGCAAACCGGCTATTTTGTCGTTGTCATTTAACAACATTTAACACAACGTGTAATAAATAGAATGATAATATATAATTTTTAATGACTAGAGCAGCATCAAAATGAGTTGGTACAGCTCACTAAATGATTGTCATCCTGATATTTGACAAATGTTCAAGTATGTTTGTTACAAAAAAACCGAGCAGTTATTGATTTTAGTGATAGTCTGTGTGCTTCAGACACCAATATTTGTCCTTTGCTTCTGGGCATTTTTGGTACATAGTAAATGTGCTAAATAATTGTTGTAGCTTTTTTTTCTGCTGTTCTTTATTCATCAATTTACATATATTTAAATACTGACTTTGAATAGCATCCTATTGTAAAAGTTGTCCATTACCCGTTCAACGATAAATACTCGGTGACGTTTTACAGAAACTGGAACACAAGACGACAGCTTCTCGGAGCCCAATCTCCTTCCTGTCAGAAGTCTGAATGAAATCTTCATTGGAGAGTCTCTGTCCTCCAGGTATATAAACATGTCAAAGCCATGGCACAGTTTCTGTTCCAACCCCGTAACATTTCCCAAGCATATCCCATCCCCAGCACTCACCAGCCCATCTCTGTCCGTCCAACACAGGGTGAAGTATAAATCCTTAGACCCCCATCTTACCTTCTCGCTCCATAGGGCTTCCTATTATGAGATCTCGGTGGACGACGGACCATGGGAGAAGCAGAAGAGCTCAGGTCTCAGCATCTGCACAGGGACAGGATCTAAAGCCTGGTACATTAGACAACATGCATGCACACGAGAACACGCATAGGGAGCAATTCTAATGGTTTAGCCCTTCTTGAAGCATGGTTTGTCTCGCATACATTTTATTTCCACATTATTCTACATTGGAGAGACTTTCTGTCTTTGTTTGAAGTTGAAGTTGAAGTCGCTCACTAATCATAAATCATGTATGAGTACCGATTGCTAACCAATCATCAATAGACAGATGGTGTTTTAGCATCCAGAGCTAGGAACTTCTCTTCCTACTGTTTCCTACTAATGGATGTTTTGAAGAAAAAGTGAATTGAAAATTGTATTTGAATTTGATCAAGTTCCTTATAAAGCAAATCTACTTGTCAATGCTAGGGCTTAATTGCACGTAATACATTTTCTTTCTATGTATATTTTTTAATTAATAGGTCATATAATATCAACAAACTGGTCGAACAAGCTGTTGAGGATCTTCTAAAAATAGGTATGTACAAACAGAAGCTGACTTTGTACTTATAATGTTTGTTTCCTGGCAACAAAATCAAATCTTGAATAACAACATTTCTTCTCTTATACAGGAAAGTTACAAACTGGCCTTGACATCCCACTTGATCCTGGATTCATTGAAAAAGGTATGTACAATAACGCTCTCCCTCTCTCTGGTTTATCTTTCTACCCATTGCATTCATACATCAATACACCTTCCCTCTGTCTCCTCCTGTTCAGTTACTGAGGAGTACAACCAGTCTCTGGTGTTCAGCCCAGAAGACCAGCGCCTGTTCTTCAGCATCCGCGAGCCCATCGTGAACAGAGTCTTCTCCAGCATTCGCCAAAGAGGATTTGCCAAAAAGTGAGCACCAGAAACATTTTTCCTTTTCATCAGTTTCTTTTCAATAGAAGTTTCAAGTTGCACTATATTCATATTTCATTCAGATTTGATCTTCTTTTTATTACTTGTTAACTTAGGAGTGTGTTGTGTGTGTGTGTTATTTTATTCTTCTTTATTTTATTATATATTCTTTATTTTTATGTTACTCTACTTTAATGTGCTTATGATGAATACACTTTCATTTGCACCTGAATGCTCAAGCAGATCCATAAAAATATAAATAAAATGCTTCAATGATCCTCATCGTCTGAGTAAATCTTGTGATTGGTATTTCTGTCTCTTCTAGAGTGTGTGTGCGCTCCAGATGCTGGGACGCCTGCATGGTGGTGGACGGCGGCACGTCCTTTGAGTTTAACGACGGTGCCATAGCAACGATCAGCATAAGCGATGAGGACCAGCTTCGAACCGTGCTCCTCTAAGTCTTCACTGCCGTATGATTTATATATTCATTTATGGGTTGGTATTTGGGGGGGATAAAAGGAATTACACATGCATCTATTAACAAATAAATAACGTGTTTTTACCGTATTGCACTGGTGTTCTTTGAAGCGGACACCTTTTTCTTTCTTTCACCCCATCCATTAGTTTCTATAGCAAAGTGTCGTAGAAGCGTTTTTCGTTTTTAATTTTTCCCATCAAATCATTGAGACAAGAATGTCCCACGCCAAGAATGGAACGCTAAAATATATGTAAATAGGTATTTCGTATGAGATTTTGTATTATTGGATTTCAAGAAATAGCTTTTTTTGAACTGCTGCCAATGATCAATTTCTGATTTTCTTTGAGAACATATTTTAGATTGATTAGTTTTTTCTGGTGTTGCAACTCTAAGTGTGCATTCATATGTCAAGGTTTTTCTAATAACAAACATCGGTTCAAACATGCTATGGCTTTTGGTTAACAGCTGCTTTATTGATTTAAAAGTGTTTTTGATCTATTCTAATCAAACGATGATTACAAAAATAAACCCAGAAACGACAGGTTTTTCTTAATGTTTATGTGGTTATATATTTCTTTCTCCTTGCAAACCCTGTGAAGTGTATTACAATCTAACCAATGAATCGCTTTCCTATTCCTCACAGAATTGCTATAATTTGTCCATTTCAAAAAGCATCCAAGCATACATCACAGCATCGCCCCGGGGTTAAAGTCAGATAATGGTTCATGTAATTTCTCTAAGAGCATAATGATGTACGCCCGTTGGGTGACTCTTTAGTTGCCAGAATGGTAAACATCACACCCCGCCCCTTCAGAAGAGTTTTTGCATCAGCAGTACTTGGAATGTTTGCAGTCGTGGAAACATTCCAGACAGGAACACACGTTCTGTACTGCGACACAAATGTTTAGCCAAGAAGAAACCGAGTTTCTATATTCTAATCTAGAGTAACCTACATTTTATACCGAAACTGTTTTGTCTATAAGAGTGAATGAAGCAGTAGGAAGGTAGAGATTACCAATCCTAAAATATCTGAGTAGGTCAGTACTGGATGATACGATACTGAACTCGCTCTCAACAGAAACTTGCATTGACCCTTGGGGATGAAAGCCACTACAGAAGACAAAACTAGTTTTCATCTAAGGATTTCCAGCCATGTCTAGTGAAAGAACTCTAGTCTTTGAAGTATCGCAGAATGGATTTGGTTTCACACCTTCCAACGGTCATGCCTGTTTGTATGGACCCAAAACAAGCACACATTTAAGACAAATCAAAACCTCATCCGAACAAAGCCATCAAGATAATACCTATCTACTACACAAATATAAAAGGTGAAACAAATCGATCAAGAATGCCCAATTTTATTTAAACAAACAAAATGGACTCAACAGCTAACCTGAGTGGCATTCACCACATGGAGAACACCTCCAGGTACATGGAAAATATTTATTAGCAGCCAGTACCTTTTTAGTCAATTCAGTCCACCTTCAGTTTCCATTGGCACCTAATATAATCAAAGTATTTTGGAATATGACACTTGACCCAGAAATACAAAATGTCAGTGGTAAATCAGAATCACAGCCTTAAAAAAATAAAGGTAATAAAAACCAGATTGGGGAGACATCAGCATTGAACATTTTTTTAAGCCTGTCCCAAACATGTCAACTGTTTAGTTGACATGTTTAGTACGTCCAAGATCACAAGATGGAATATTTACATTATTGTAAAAAAAAACAACAGTGAATTAATACAAGTAAAAGTATGCCAAATGGGTGGCACAATATTCAAAGCCTTGCTCACAAACACGTTGGTCACATTCACTGTGAAGGCTTCATATGCTTATAAAAGATAAAAAGGTTTTAAAGAAGCAAATCTTTATCAAACCAAACAATATTCAAGTAATTTCAGTTGACCTGCAAAACATCTTTGCTTCTAAATGTAGAAGTAACACTTCCTCAACTTCCATTTAATCATCCAGGTAAAAATATTCTTAATATACATTTTTTTTAAAGTTATCAAAGTTGCCAACTGATTGAAATAGAGAACCGGGTCCTGGAATGACATTTGAAGCACCGTAAAAAAGATATTGCTATACTTTGTGATTTTGTTCTATTGCGTCACTGTGTAACATAATGACAAAGATATCAATTGATTGAACATTCAGAGCACGTCCTAGTAGTGGAACCGCAGCCGGCACCTGTTGTCCCACATCGAGTGTACATCCGTCAGCACCGGTGTCGGCCGAGCGATCCTGGAAATGGCCCTGGTGTTGACCGCGACGCGCTTCATTTCGTATGTCTTAGAGAATACCCGTGGATCGGGTACGAGTCCGAACGCGTCCAACAGCCTCAGCGATGTAAACTTTTCACCGATGTCGCTGAAATGAAAAAAAAAGACAGACATGGTTAAATGACCGAAACACAAACCAGATGGAAAACAAGACAATACAAGCCACAAACGCTCTCTGCTCTCCACAATACGAACTGTATTCCGTATTGTGGAGAGCAGGTTTTGCATGCAAGAGATGAACATACCCAAGTGCTGCTGCGTAGATCTGGTAGCAGCGAGATAAAGATAGATGTTTAAGGTGCATCAGTTGTTCAAGGGTAGGAATGCAGGTAGTCCGTAGAAAAACACTGTCACTGCAATGCAAGACACAAGGAAAAGGTTGGCGTCACACTCTGGGTCAAGTTCATAAGTAGTACAATCCCATCAACAAATTAGTTTTGTTGATGCCATAAGTAAGCAGTTAAACCACAGTTAGTCACTCTCCACAAGGAATTTAAATGCACATTCTCACAGACAGACACGAACATTACCTAATGTCCAATGTTACAATATTGGGGCACCGTTCCACCAGCACCTCCAAATCTGAAATTTTAATTCCACAGAACATGAGAATATACATACGTGTTATGATAAAGCAAGGCTATTAATGTAAAGGATATCTGTATATTATGTCCTAAGACAATCTCACCTTCTTGTGCAAGGTTCTCTCTGTAGCCACTCAGGTTGAGATCAGTCACGCTGGACGGAAGATTACCGACCACAGCCTTCACATGGTCTGAACCGAACTCACACCAAGATATGTTCAACTGCTCCAACCTGCAAGACACACATGTATACATCAGTACATTCCCGCCCAAAAACCAGAATTTAACACATCATTGTCAGAAGCTAATTCCAGACCCAACATTGCTGCAAACATGACCAATGTTTAGCTTACTTGGGGAACGATTTCAGCATCTTTCCAAGTGGTTCAGGGGAAAAGCCAGCGCACCCTCCCATATTCAGCTCAATCATCTCAGGGTTTTGGGACAGATGGCTGTGGGAGAAGCACATTTAACACATTGTCTATTATAATGACAGCTAATTAAGTAGAATCCATTGGAGTGTAATTGATAAGGACATACAAAAAACAAAAGAATACCATGACAAAGTTAGAAATATGAAGGACATGTCTTATTATATGCCATATACTATAATCAGCCTTAGTTGGATCCTGTAATCTCTCTATTTACCATTGCTTTTTAGACATTTTAGCAGTTGCTGCTTTCTTACTTATTTTTAAGTGAATTTGTTGGTCGTGTGAATGTTGTCTGTTAGTTGGTGTATAATGTAATGTCCCAGGTTACTGTCAGTGGAATTTGGTGGTCAACTTTTGAATCCAGCTACATATCTTAAGGTGGATGTAGGGGGTGAGGGCATCTTGTTCAAGGATTCCTACAGGTAAGACTGTGGACACTGGGGATGGAAGCCAGTAGCTCTCCACCCGGACCACCACCAGACTACCCGGGTACTCACTGGAGAATGCAGTCCGAGAGCTCCAGGCTCTCCAGGCTGAGGTGGGTCAGAGCCGAGCAGCGGCTCAGGATGACCTCCAGGGTCTCTGACGAAACGTTGCAGTGGCTGAGATCCATCTGAACCACTTGAATGGGGCTAGCGAGGAGACAAACAACATCATGTTAGAATTGGGGGATGGGCTGCTTTAGTGCTCGATTTGGACGTCAGTATCCATTGACTGAAAGAGTGTATAGAGAAATGTAAATGTTATCTTTTTCTTATCTAATTTCCACATTACAGTGCTCCCATTCAAATATTAAAAAAATCCACAGCTAGTCAGAATTCTATGAGACTACGGCCTGTAAATTTGGTCTCGGTAAACCTCCGTAATCTGAGTGTAGACAGATTACACTTGCATTTTGAGGCTGTCCTTTTGGCCACACTTCCTTTATTTTTAAGATCCCAATTTCACCTCAACCTTTATTCATTTAACCTTTAAAGTGAGCTGGCCAGAAATAAAATAGCATCCTTTATCATTTGGGATGCGGTAGTTAGCATGGTATGGTTGGTATGGTTACTGTCGGTCTACAAGTTTCCATCCTTGCCTCATGTTGACAAACTGCAGCTCCTGGATGACGGTGCGGGGGCAGCGGAGCCGTCGCACCCCAGTGGTCAGCAGCAGCTCCAGAGCAGCGGCCATGTTGGTCACTCCTTCCAGGTCCACGCTGTGCCACAGTGACTCGTCGAACCTGGGTTGTTTTCACAAATGCACCACATTAGTATGGTGGCTAGTGACATCCAAACTATCGCCTGTGATTAATAGTCAAGTAATATGTAAATAATATGTATTATTAAGATAATATAACATTTAACATAATGAACTTAATACATACTGGTGACAAGTAATTGTGAATTCATGACTTACGCCAGTCGACGCCAGCGCTTGCAAACCAGAGAGGTCCTAAGGAGATGTGATAGAGGCAGGCAGAACAAGATCCGGAGGATGAGCTCATCTGGTAGATGGTCCCAAGAGAGACCTGACAAGTGATGGCAAACATTAAAAAACCACCAATTCACCAAGAAAAAGATAAACATATTTGCTTTTCACTTTCTAGCTCACAGATACCTGGACTGGTCTCTTTCCTCCTCCTTGACCTCCTAGAAAGGACGAAAGGCACCATTTCATTCTCTTTCTCCCTGGGATTGAGGCAGAGTTGCTTGTGGTTCGGGGACCACTGATGAATAAGATCACTCGGGGTGTTTTCTGCGTCCTGCATATCGTCGACCCATCCTCTCTTTTTCCGCTTGTTTGTCTTAGTGTTGGTTAACATGGAGCCCTCCAAATTCTGGCTCATGCATGGCAACTCTTGTAGTGCTCTAAAAAACAAGAACATCGTCAATCAAATGAATAGATGACAGACCACAAAACATTTTCTTCCTCACTCTATTTAAACTGAATGAATCAACAGGTGTTTAAAAGTAAGTTAGCCAAGGGAGCGCGCTTAGCCAAAAGCTGAGCGCGCTAAGCAGCGCTTAGCTGCTTTGGCAACTTAGCCAAAAGTAGCCACCGCGCCTTCTACAAATTAAGATAAGTCACACAATTTCAGGTCAAATAGAAAAAAAAAACATGTAAAGAGATGATCATGCACTTTCAAAATATATTTTAATCATAGCATGCCAAGAAAACAGAACTCCAGGTAGATGCAGACGAGGGACCCATGATTGCGCGGTAAAGAAAACTGAATGGGCCATCGGCATGCCAACTTTGCAGTGACCACGTTTGTTATATGAATGATCGTATGATGGTTTGTTAAAGTACTTAAATGGATGCCCTTCAATTTGTACTTCATTAGCTGATAAAAGCTGCAATAGTATGTATTTGAATAAGGACAGAGGACAGAATGTGGACACTCTCGCTTGATTTTGTAAGTTACATTCATATCAGCACAACGAATTTGACACTTGGACTCTGAGTATTGTTGTACTACTAAGTATTGTTCAATCTGTTACAAAGAATAAAACATACCTTTGTCGTGGCATGTTCTTTACAATAAAATCCGCAGTATTGTCTGATCGATTATTCTGTATGTTTCGAGCCAAGCGGGACTATTTAAACCCAGCGCTTCGGCCCTGCTTGGCTGCTACAACGCTGATTGGCTGGATTTAGGACGAATGGACATGACGTCAATATCGTTCTTCTTCGTTTTATTCCAACAACATTGTATTCCAACGTTGTGTTCCAACGACGCAAACTCACTTTCGCCACACAGTGGAATGAGAGCTAAACAACTATCTCAAAAAGGGTCCGACTATTAGGACAGGCCAACATGTTATCCCAGTGTGGTAAAACATTGTTTTGATTGAAAGCATTGGATGACTGGTAATGCCTGGTACTTGTATACAACATCATGTGATATGACATGTGATCATCATGAATCGTGCACCTACATCATCAAGACAGATTCCTTGTATGTTTAAAAAGCGTACTTGGCAATAAAGCTTTTCTGATTCTGATCTGATGAATGTGTTATGTAGTTCAAAAAATAATAAGAACATTCTAAATTTTACAATGTGAAGAGTCCCGACTGAAAAGCAAGTAATCTCCAATGTTAACAGAACCAATGTGACCACATTGATCAAATTCATAGCAATTTATAGCAATGTGCCAACAAAAAAGAACTTTGGAAAATGTAACGATTAATCTACCTATAGATAAAATAAAATAGATCATGTAGGCCTAACAATATGACTCATTTAAAGTGTCACGGGTCTAGTCGTCCATTTTTATGCCAACCTATATTTGGCATATGGTTTGGAGGATGGATTCTGCCGTCCTAAGCAAAAAAAAATAATAGTCAATGTATTTTTCAACAATAGACCTCCATACCGCGGTAGGCAGGAGTCTAATCGCCTATTACAAAACATATGGAACTTGGGGGGTTTCAAGAAAGAAACATAGCAGGCTTTTCGTTGTTTCATAAGGAATTGAACATACATTAAAACCTACTTCTTCTCTCTCTCCATGCATGTTATCCTCAATGGACATTACTAGAATAACCTGGCATTTACAATGGGGTGCAAGCAATTGTACACACACATGCTCATTCTCTTTACTTAATAGTATTGTATTATGAATATGATTGACAACCCGTTTTAGTGTCATTTTAGGAGTTTTATTTGTCCCGCTCTACCCTCAGCTGTGACATCACAACCTAGTAGCCAATCCCTTCATTCCCAACCCTCGGTCCAACCAACCAACATAAATATGTCTTTAATGCCTTTTAAGTGAAACCACTCCACAACATGGGATGATGGATTATCCCTCTATGTTGATTTTAAGAAAAATAACTGTTAGGGAGACAGAAAGGCCTACAGGGCTACACTACACAGGGATGGTGATGGGAGAGACAACACGGACAAGTTCCCTATGTTCAGGTGGTAAATACATTATAACAAATGTGTGCCTGAATATTTTCCTTTTGTGTCAGATATTGGGTTTGAATCCTTTTATACATTTATGTTGTTTATATTTAGCTCTCAAGCTGAGATTAGAGTTAAGGATAGTCAAGTCCAGGTGTAACAGTGAAGTTTAGGTTTAAGAAGGTTATGTCGTTTTAAGTGGTTCAATTCAGGATTAAGGGTGTTTAGGTTGATGTCAGAGATGCTTAAGTTTAAACGTTGGTTATAATGCCACACAATGACAATTTATTATAGAATAATATTGAAGAATAATATAGGACAGACACCAGGGTGAAATTAGGTGGAAATGGAATGTTCACATGGAAAGCCAGTTAGATTAAAATGCACAAACACAGAACTCAAACACAATCTTATTAATTAAATGGCAAACATGTATATGATATTTATTTAGTAGTGTGGACTTTCAATCCATAGTTACAAGGTCACAGGATGATTTGTACATTGCAGTAGACAGGGTTCTAGGTTGTGTATACAAATACAGATGACACAACACATTGAAAACAGATGAATAAAGCAGGTCCATAAACATTAGGCTAGAAGGCTGAATATATGACCAAACAGTTCAATTAATTAAAATGTCATCAAACCAGTTTTCCTTCCAGGAAACACACACCAATTTAGGATATTAACACATTTAAGACTTAATTTATAACATTTATAACTGTTTATCTCTCCAAATATACAAAAATAGAATAAAAACTCAAAAGAGTCTTTCCAAAGATTGTAAAAAAGCTTTGATGAACTTACCGGAAAGACACACATGAACTGAAACTGACAATGATTTCAGGGCAAATAATCCATACTTATGACAATTTACCAAGAACCCACTTTCATGACCAAATGACACCATTTCTTTATGGTTTATAGCTGTATGCCAATGCAGCTCAACAATTATGAAATGCACATCTTTTTACTGAGCTCACAGATTACACTTTAAGAGGTTCATTCATTTACCAAGTTCATGTAAACAGGTTTGGATTCAAGTCATGGCAAACACAATTTTGTCCGGTCACTTTGTGCGTCTGTCCGTAAGGCTCCAGGTTCAGTAAAGGTGAGAAACACTGGCCTTCAAAATGGTCGGATTAAAAACAGTGAGAGTACGAAGAACTCGTTACACTTTGTCATACCACATACAACAACAAGTTGGCCCTTTCGGTAGGCCACATCTAAATCCGTTAAAGGTTGATTAGAAGGAAGCCTCTACTTCTGCTAAAACAAAGAAAAAGAAGAGGTTCATCTGGAAAAAAATAAATAAATATTCAAGGCCATTGTTGAAATGTAGCCGTTCAAACAAGGAGCCCAAGTATGCGGGACTTCCTCCGAGGCCAGATCTACTTGGAGGAGGACGAGGGGTCCAGGTGTTTCAGCGCCCCGCCCACCAGGTGCAGGCTTCCCACCACCAGGACGTGGATCTCCGTCACCTCCCGCAGGAGCGCTGCCTTTGCGGTGACGCTGGGCTTCACCGGCGCCGCCCGCTTGTCCGCGTCCCGGGACAGGAGGACGGGGTCCCGGCCCTGTGCGGCCCACTGCAGGGCGCTGAGGATGCAGGGGAAGACCAGCGCCTCGGCCTGCCGGCCCGGCACCGGGGACAGGCCGGCGTCCTGGATGAGGAGCGGCCCGGGGCGACCCGGCGGAGACTCCCCGACGCCGTGGTGCTGCCGCCAGCTCCTCTCGTTGTCCAGGCAACGTCTCAGCATGTTCTCCACCGACACGTTGAAGTTCTGCTGGTCTGCGGGACGAGACACACGCGGGCGAGAAACTAAATTTCTTTGCTATTTTATTGATATAAAGTCATTTCTGCGTGATCATGTTATTATCCGGGTTATATTACCTGCGTTACATGATGCAATGGCTTCGGTGATATTTGGGCAGAACACAGCAAAGTCAAATTGACATGGCTGAAACAGGATAGAATACTGACTTAAAACAATACCAACAACTGCTAAAAAGAAGTGTGATCAACAGCAGGACAGTTTATTATTCATCATGATCTTCTGATAGTGGTGGGTGTGTCTTACCACAAGTAGTTTTAGCAATGCGGCCGAGTCTCTCTCTCCTGTGGCATTGAACACCAACACTCGCGCAACGGGGCCACTACAAAACAGCAATACAGCTAGTTATACTCACTGACAGTCTTGAACCAATGAATGGATTGCCAGTAAACCCCATTCCTTCTGCTATACCGCCACATTAAGGAGAACAATAAAAAAATGTGGCTGGTGTTTATGATCAGCATCGTAAAATCTTGGTGTAGGCTATTCCATTCTTCTTTTTCCTACTGCAGAGGCCGTTGTCCTTCCTTGTGTCAGGCCTATACTGTGGCCTAACCACATTTAATCCGCCGTGATCGCCGTCTTGTGGGCCAAAATAACCCTGCCCAATGGACTTTTGGGCAGGGCAACGCGTCAATACACTGTGGAGGGACTGCACGTCTTGGCGTACACGCCGGTCCTCGACTGGCAAAGGGGGGGCATTTACGGTCTCCGAGTGGCGACCGCGGGTCTTCGTGGACCTGCGCAGGATGCAGGGAGTGGGATGTTTGGCCTTTAGAGAACGTTCCGTTTCCGCTCACCTTGCGTTCCTCTCGCAGCGCACCGCTGCCTCTTGGAACCAGTGCACGCAGGCCTGCATGCTGCGCGTGGTGTGAGCTCCGTCCAGGAAGTAGGTGACCTCGCCGTGCTTCAGCATCTGGGTGCGACCCGCCCACACCGTGTCTGCCAGCCCTGCCCGCCAACGTGAAGCGACATGTCAACATACATACACATGGGAATTCTAAACGGCAGGCATCAAGCTGCAGTTTGTTCCCATTTTTATGGGGAGTTACTGTTTTTGGACATCTTTCCTACAAATGACTTGGTATTTGCATAATTCTGCACCCTAATGCAAACCAAAATCCGGCTATATGCATGAGGCATGAGTTATTGTGATATTAAATCGACTAATAATCCCAACAGCGCTAGTAGTAGGGATGACCACGCTGCATGTGATGACGGAACCCCAAAATTCAATTTAAATGATGGCAATGTAGTTGAAATGATAAATTACCATGTTGAATTTGAAGTAATCATTTTTTGTCCAAGGGACATTTAGACTGGCTTCTAAATGACAGCAGTTTGTGTTGGAAGCTCCCCTCACACCACTGCTGACAGAGTTCCAGAGTGTTCAGATGAGTGAAGGGATGCCCAGTATGATTCTAATAAAAGAATAGTGCGTTACCTTTGGTCATGATGGGGCTTGGTGTGAAAGGAGTGGCCAGAGGGAGCCCTGGACCCTCCAGATGGGTGGAGGGAAAGTTCTGGTCTGTAGGAAGAGAGTCAGTTAGGACTAGGATTACCAACAGCTTGAACCAAAGAGGTCTGTCCTACGACAACCAATCCAAACATGAAGTGATGGAAGCGCCTCCCACGTACCTTGCAGACACCTCCTCTGCAGCCAGGTGTGACTCAGCTGCAGGGCCAGGGAGGCGTTGGAGCGCTGATGCTGTCCGGCCAGGCCCAGCTGCAGATGTCCACAGTCCGTTTGGTAGTCCTTCAGATCTGGACAGACCCACAGGGGACACTGGAGACAGACATCATTGTTCGTTATCGTAGGACATAAGGGTTTCAGCTAACGTGTTGCACTTTGTAAATGGTTGAATGGTTTGAAATGCACAGCTTGAGTCACTGACTGCATTTTAGATCCATTTGTCTGACTATTGATGTCCATGCGAACGCCACATAAGACATGACTGAACTCCAAGTATCCCTTTCAACAACTGATTGTGCCATCTTTTGAATGCAAATAAATCTGTACA
The DNA here is from genome assembly GCA_026745465.1 of Lota lota. Lineage (NCBI taxonomy): Eukaryota > Metazoa > Chordata > Actinopteri > Gadiformes > Lotidae > Lota > Lota lota. Next base: position 1,950,852 of record JACYXH010000416.1, on the reverse strand, counting down.
ATATATGAACTTAAACCTTGCAACACAGAGTAGCCAGCTCGCCCGGTGTATGCCTGTATGTATCTACCTAGTCTGCTTGATGTATCCATGTTTTGCCTTAGTCTTATGGACATTGCAGGGTAGTTAAAACAGAAAAGATCAGCCCTAATTGTAGTTTTTTGGGTTGACTTACCTCTATCTCTGTGGCTCTCTGTTTCAGGACAGCCATGGGGCCTTCAGGCTGCTGGACCGTGAAAGCAGGAACCTCTGGCTAACCAAGGAAACAATACACGTCATCCTCGCTTAGACCTCCAACAATCACTACGTCAAGTTTTTTATACTTAAAGATGAAATATCCCTTGTTGACGGTTATGGAATGGAACCCTCTTGACATTGTACGGGGAACGCACCTTAAAGATTCCTCCTTTTTGCCAAGCAATCTTCTCGATGGTGTCTCCGAGAATCTGAGTGTGGTCGATGCCGAGAGATGAGACGCCACACACCCATGGTTTCCTGATGGGAGGGGTGGACCACAAGCCATGCAGGAAGGAACAACAAAGTATCACATTCTGTCCGCACATTCACCGATTGGGCTACGGCCCAACCCACTTATAGAGGAATTGTAATCCCAAGGCCTGATTTTGGCGTCCAAACTATATTGGATTGTAGTCTTTGTTTTAGTGTTTAACAACTCGCAGCCCCAAGAGTCTAGAGTGTTTACACTCGGTAAGATTGTCAAATCACTGTGTACCAGTAAAACTGCCATGTTGCAAGAAATACAGACAGAATGGTGCACACACTTACTTTATAATATTGGTGCAATCATAGGCGCCGCCGATTCCCACTTCAACTACCGCCAAATCTACCTGAATCAAACAAATTATGGATGATACATTTTAATCACTGGAGAAATTAGGCAAAATGCAGTTAACCTATTACATAACATTACTAGGACAATTGAGCTCTTGTGGTTACACTACACTAGATGCATACATAAGAGACAAATATAACTGTTGGGATCCTAAACTTTGGGAACTTAAACATATTGAATACATATTTAAGGGATATGGTTCCTCCTAGCAACATTGATGTGCAGACATACCTTCTCCTGCAGGAAGATATGGAAGGCCAGAATGGTGAGAAATCGGAAGTAAGCGGGCATGCTGCCACTGTGTGTCTCCTAAGGACATCAAAGACAGCAATGTTAGACGATTAAACAGACCTATCCTTCTCTGCCCTAGTCTCCATTTTATTTAACATTTATTTTATCAGGAAGCCTCATTGAGAGTTTAATCTGTTTTGCAACAGAGTCCTGAAACAATTAAATGTACATAGAATACCACAAACAAAACCATTATAGAGACAGATGCCTGAAACGAAACACATATAGACAAAGTTACCAGCAAGCAACATTTTAAAGTTCCTCAAATACACTATAATTGCAAGGCTGTATGCTGCAACGAGGAAGAAAGGAAAGGTGTGGCATTTAGAGTCACATTCGGTATTAAAAGGCATCTTGGGTGGTCTGATTACAAACATACATTTGCAGAAAAAAGTACATCTTGATTAAATCACAACTTGTGTGATCACATGGTCAGGAATGCATAGGAAGACATAATCAGTGGCATGAATGCGTATCCCACAGATCTGAGCGTATTCCAGCAGACACTTGTTGTACAACTCCATGATACTCATTCAACGTGTGGGGTGTTTGTTTGCATAAGCAGGCAACACTTTACGTAATAGGAGGTGAAGTCCAAGTAACAGTGCAACTAAATAACTTCCCAAAATCTGGGAGGTATCCAGCTTATCTGGCTTGCCTTAGATAAACCCCAGATGGGATATTTTCAGGAGATGCTTGCCAAGATAGTTGCCTTGTCGAAACAGATATGGCTTACTATATATTTAGCAGGGGTAACAAGAGGTCACAAGGCCTGCATGTTATATAATAACAGGGGATTGCAAACAGTCTCAGATACCGTTTGGGTAACAGGCCCTCAGACTGGTGGTGACGCAATGATGTGAGCAAACATCTCTGGTAAACAAGAAAATGCTTAAAAGATGTTGCGACTAAGATGGGATTTGCAAATGTTAAGCACTGAATACTACAGTTTAAAAAGGAGGATTTTCCGCCCTTTGTGGTATCCCTGTCCACTTCATTGATGTTATCCCTTTTGATAATGAAATCAGTAAATTTACGACATATCCCAAGACTTGAAGTGGTCACAAGGGAACGTCACATGAGGCATGTGCTCCACATGCCACTGAACCTAATTATGAGCTTGCAGAACAGGGTCTCACAAACAATACAATAACAACGTATGAAGATTTGTATTCTGATCATAAAAGGGTCTTTTTCAATAAAGTTTGATCAGAAAAATGAATACATCAATGCATCAGAAAATCTGTGATGAGAAATCAATCAGTTTGAGGAACTACTTTGCAATTAAGAAATTTCTTAGAAATACCTACAAGAAAAATCTATGATTATTTCCAACACAAATTGCCTGTGCCAACCTTTGTTTCATCCAGTCTTCCATAAATCTGCCAGAAATACTTTGTGAAAAGCTCTTTTCCAATTGGCTGTCCATTGATGCGAATCCTCTCCCTTACTTCAACCAAATGTGGGGAACTGCAAAAAGGAAAGCAATTCTCACATTAAGGCAATTCCATTTATATTCAAAGCTACATGCTGAGAAACATTTATAGACAAATATGCAACCCCCAGAAATGATAAGAAAAAGGCAAACCAGCAACAATTGTTGCGTGTAAACAAGAGCTGTGTATGTGAACTGACCAGCAGTGAGACACTGTCATTAAAGCCTTGTGCATACACGTCTTGTTAAGCCAACTGTGCCCAATAGTACAGTCCCAAATCATTAAGTACATGGTACAAGTGTTTGAGACAGTTTCTTTTTTTTAAGGTGGTGTACAGCAAATTCAATTTTTTTTAACTGACACGCTTACTCGTGCATCATTCTATTCTCATGCAACAGAACAATTCTTTATCATCAATGTGGGACATAAAGTTATGATAATTAGTTTTGACCTATTAATATTCTGATTGACAGGTGATTATGTTCATGTAATAACAATTTAAAAAGAACCAGTAACATTGGACTGGGAACTACAATACTGATTTATACCTGTAAAATCCTGTGCGAAACCCGTAGCTTCTGAGAATTTGCTCTGTGAAAGCACATGTTGATCCCTGAAAAATTTACATGAAAGACATGCACTTTAGTGTTGCTACTAGAGGAGGCATGTCAATTGCGTAGCCCAACTTGTCCAATGCATATCCTATAATGAGCAGTCAAACATCTGATGGCCTATTTATAACATCCGTTTGTCATGGATTACTGAATCTATCTTTAATGTTTCATGTAAAGAACGTACGACTTCTGTGGGGAATTCACTCACCTTGCCCTTTGTTCCGGTCACATGAATGATATTGAGATTGTCAAGGTCTTCAACCTTTGCAAAACAAACAAATCTGTTTAGACCAATTGCCAAGGCAGCTCTAATACACACACACACACACACACACACACACACACACACACACACACACACACACACACACACACACACACACACACACACACACACACACACACACACACACGATTCCAAGTGATAAAAGCTTTTTCTACCATGTGTCCTCTAATTCAACCTACTCTATTTAAATTATGTTATGACGATATGGATGATTTACCACAAGGCCAGCACGCTCCAAGAAGCTTCGCATAGCCACGAGTTGAAATTGAGGGTTCCCACGTTCTCGCCGCACCTGCTCCAGGGCACTGGCATTGGTTTGAAGTGTGTTGAGGGTGCAGATTGCATCCTGTATATGGTCAACGAGAACATGCAGTATTAAAAGTGGAAAAGATACAGCCGCTCCGCATAGTTGCTGTAAAAAGTGGCCAAAAAGTGCACCATTCCAAATGAAAAAGCTTAAAAAACGAAATGTACTGTTGCTTTTCGTTTGTTTATCTACGGCCAGGCATCGACATAGTTGTATTATTTGAGGAAAAACAGCTCAAATTTACAGACAGGCTATTGATGGTGGAGTTTACTCAAGAGCTTAACGTTAACCAGTTTTTCTGGTTGTCGGCATTAATTGAAAATTATTTTCAACTTAGCAACAAGTACGGTAAAAAATAACTACTATCGTTATACATCGAAAAACCTATAACTATCTGCCACGTGTTTGCATAAAGATTTAACTTGTGAATATTATAGTGATCATGATAAGGTATGTTGAGACAGCTGTTATGTAAATATAAGTCGTTTAGAAGGTTTAATAATTACTAAATAGAACAAAGTTAATGCGACATGAAATGGCCAAACCTGTCAATGAACCCACAGCCAATATAAAGTCTCCACCGGATACTGTAACTTCGCTAGCTAACTAGCATCACTGCTAGTTTTTCGTAAACTATTTCCAAAGGTTGACAAATAATCAGCAAATGTACCTGGTACTCCATTCCTGGAAGCTGGGGGGCTGTCTTTGTGCTCGAATATTTAGATAACAACGAAGCTAAGTTTGACGCCCTTTTCTGCTGTCGGAGCAGCGCGGCAAATACCGTGCCTCTGCGCCACCACATGCAGGAGCAGCAGCACACCATTCTGGGGCTCGGCTAGCACAGGAAGCCACAGCTAAACTGGGCAGGTCCCTGTCACAAGTTATCGCATCGTCACGGCACTACCCCTCCAGTGGTTGGTCGGGTTACATATTTTTTCGACCAGCCCATATTACAAATTAATATTTGCGCGTTACGGTCAAAATCAAAGCACACCTTAAGTCAACATATGACTCGCGGCCGTCACTTCCGGACATCTCAGAGAGAGATGCTCTGCACTGTGTGTGTGTGTGTGTGTGTGTGTGTGTGTGTGTGTGTGTGTGTGTGTGTGTGTGTGTGTGTGTGTGTGTGTGTGTGTGTGTGTGTGTGTGTGTGTGTGTGTGTGTGTGTGTGTGTGTGTGTGTGTGTGTGTGTGTGTGTGTGTGTGTGTGTGTGTGTGTGTGTGTGTGTGTGTGTGTTTCGGTTATTGCAGGAAATACTGAAAAATAAACTGAAATTGAAAAACCTATTACCAAATACGTTTATGCCTTGAATACTATGAGGGTGGTAGGCTATATGTGAAATCTTATCTGAGAAGACGGGACTTCAGGTGTGAAAATATGGAAAAATAGATGGCGAGATTAAGGATACTGTTACACTATCATAACAGTTCTCTCGCACAATTCATTTAGTAGTCAAACAAATTGTACATGTATAGATTTCCCTTTTGCTTGAGCTACGGCCACAAATAACCGTGAAGGAAAGTACCGTCAAGTACCAAAGAAGTACCGTGAAGTATTGTTGTAGCAAATTAAATAACCGGTGGCTGGCTCGAATAAAAGGCTAAAGCAAATGGATATCCGTAGTTGATTTATTTCATATGCTGCAGCATATAAAAGACACCGTTTCAAAGGCAACTCCACGCAGAGCAGAGTTCTCGAGAAAAAGCGCGCTGAATGGAGGAGGGAAGCCCTTTTTGTAGAGTGGAGCAAACAACATCTCAGAGATATCACGAGATAACGCCATTTACCATCTATAACGGGTTCAATGCACAGTTAAGGCCGGACACCTGGTCGTAATTCACCATCTATGGCGCCACTTATTATTTATAACGGGTACAATGTACGGTCAAGTCAACATACTTGATTTAGGGAGAGGATATGCAGTCAAGAACAGACACATAATTGAGGAGAGGAGCTTGCTCAGGAGTTTCTCACATGAGAACAGAGCACAATGCAGGACTACAGGAGGATATGCAGCTGTGGGGAGTTAGATAGTTAAAAAAACTAACAGACAGGACGCTATAGTGTGCACATAACAATTTGAACATCAGAACTAATTAGTTTAAGCGAGCTGACCTCGGAATGGGGCCTTGAGTCATTTTCCATCACAGTATGCACTGACATTTTTCCTATTGTATAGAGATGAATCAAGTTCCAATCTTGTCCAGTAGGTGGCAGCCTGGACCAGTTTGTTTCATATGACTTACATTTAAAAAAGAAGAAGAAAGACAGGGAAACGGGAAGAAGTAGGATTCTGTTTGATCTGCTGTTTACCAAATCAGAGATGCAACGAGAAAAGACAAGCAATGCCGCCTCCGCCGCTGCCACCGCAGAAAAGTATGCGAAACATGTTCTTATTCTGTGGTTTGCTGCCGTTCGATTTCGCTTTGTTTGCTTCGAGTTGTGCTAGTTGCTGTTTTAAAGTGTGTTTCCCTTAGGCCCGACCGGGAGGCCGCCATCATGTCCAAATACTACGATGGCGTGGAATTCCCTTTCTGCGATGAGTTTTCAAAATATGAAAAGCTGGCCAAAATTGGACAAGGGACGTTTGGGTTAGTAAAATGAAGCATTTTTATCTATATCTTTAGTGCCGTTAATGTATTCGGTTATGTTACTAACGTTCAATGAACAATGAATAGCCTCAGATTAGCCTTTTTGCTAGCAAGGGTTAATTAAAGAGAATTGGTAAGCATGGCCATTTCAGTGCTTTTCATCTACTTTGGTTGACTGAGTTAGCAAGACTACGCAGCAGGATAATATAATTGTATTTGTACAAGCTGTGGTGGCTTCTACACAAACACCTCCTGTCTTATATTGTTGTTTTTTACTTTACAGAGAAGTATTTAAAGCAAAGCACCGGCAGACTACGAAAAAAGTTGCACTGAAGAAGGTTCTGATGGAAAACGAGAAAGAAGGGGTAAAAGTTCAAGTTCGTCTGTGTGTGTGTTTGCCTCACGGACTCGCTCACAATCAACGTAAATGTTAACGGCATAATGTAAACCTAGGCGAACCAGGTTTTCAAGTCATGTGTAATGTAATTGTGTCCATTCCAGCATTGCATAGCGACACTTGAAGTCTAGCTTTATTTTAAATATAGCTGCTCTCGTCTCAGTACAAATGCTTACAAAGGGAATTCGCTTGAGGTCAGTCCAGTTACTTTTGCTGTGCAGTATCTTATACGTGATGCTCTCTGTGTTGTAGTTTCCAATCACAGCTCTGAGGGAAATCAAGATCCTACAACTGCTGAAACATGAAAACGTAGTGAATCTGATTGAAATCTGTCGAACCAAAGGTTGGGGCCATGTCTGCATTGTTGTGTTGGTGTATTTCTAATATTTATGTATTTGTGGGTGAATACATCGGCATGGCTGGCCTTTACTACTTTAATGTTCAACATATTTTTATTTCAAGTTTCGGATTGGGTTAGACTTATTATGTTTGACCATATAAACCATATAATGAATCAATTTTATTGTAATGCACTGCATTGAACCCCGAACAGATTATTCATATATATATATATATATTTTTACAAATGCACAACCCAAATATCAACATGATTTGTGTGCCTCTTAATAATTTAACTGTTCTCTCTCCTCTTTGCCAGCCACTCAGTTCAACAGATACAAAGGCAGCATCTACCTGGTGTTTGACTTTTGTGAGCATGACCTGGCAGGGCTGCTGAGCAACGCCAATGTTAAATTCACCTTGGCAGAAATCAAGAAGGTCATGCAGATGCTGCTCAATGGCCTTTATTACATCCACAGGAACAAGGTGAGACATAACTTTGTTTACATGCTGCTAAGTACAGCTTTGCTCCTTTAGCACATGCTTTGCTACAGTTGCACTGCTGTAGAGATACAGTGCTGTTGAACTTATACTATCTGACAACAAGGGGTGTAACTGTTCACAACAAAATCCGTAACGTCCAGGATGGTAGTTGGCCAGCACGGTTAGGTGCGCAAACGTGCACAGTTCGGGATGGATTTAAATACGGTACGGAAGAGAAAAAAAGACCCCTTATTTTGGCCCATTTTGGAGTCACAACCACATCATTATGATAAACAGTAATACTTTATATTAGCGTGACTTTTTATTATGCTTTATTCCAGAAATGTTGACTCGAGTCCTTGTGACTTGCACTGCAGTCACTGTTTTAATGACTTGCGATTTGAACAAAAATAAATTACGAGACTTGACATGGACTTGGAAGTTAAAGACTCGTGACCTGACTCAAGACCCGATGACTTGAATGACATGTCTGTGTTCATTTTATGTTTAAAATTAAAAATGCATTTATAGTGAAGTTATTCATGTTTTAATGGTGGCATTGCTGCTCAGATCCTCCACAGAGACATGAAGGCGGCGAACGTGCTGATCACCAGGGACGGCGTGCTGAAGCTGGCTGACTTTGGCCTGGCTCGAGCCTTCAGCCTGGCCAAGAACAGCCAGGGGAACCGCTACACCAACCGCGTGGTCACCCTGTGGTATCGTCCACCAGAGCTGCTGCTAGGTAGAACGGCCGGGCTCATGTCCTCGTATACACACGAGCGCCCCCACAAGCTCCCTTTGTATATTTGTGGGAACGTGATTCCTACAAATGACTATTATGAAACTTAATCCGCCAACAACCGCCTGATGTTGGTGGTTGTTGGAGGGGCAGTGTGCAAGAGGTCCACCTTTTGTTTTATTTATTTTTTTACTAATATTCCGCAATAATACTTACCATGGTTTATGTATAGAATGTATTCTATTTGTCTCATGGTGTAATCCTCCATGTACAGTTATTTTTTAATCTATAGCATTTTTGCAGTGGCTGCGATTGAACACTGACTGGGTTGTGGCCTGCTCTGCTTGCAGGAGAGCGGGACTACGGCCCGCCCATTGACCTATGGGGCGCAGGCTGCATCATGGCCGAGATGTGGACCAGGAGTCCCATAATGCAGGGCAACACGGAGCAGCACCAGCTCACGCTCATCAGCCAGCTGTGTGGTTCCATCACCGCTGACGTAAGCGTCAGCCCTCTACTTCTATAGTTTGGAGTTTGACGTGTGGCGTTGTGTATATCAGTGCCATGTTAATGTTTTTCTTTTGACACGCTCAAAGCTAATGGCAATATTGACGTTGCGTGGATGTGCAATAAAAAAAAAGCCAAATTACGGTTTTCCTATATAGTTGTATAACATTAATATTATGATTGTAGTTATTATAGCACATTGAATAGAAACACCTATTGCATTGGTAAATGAACGGTTACAATACTAATACCACTGAACCCAAATTCCTGACCAGGTGTGGCCCGAGGTGGACAAGAAATACGAACTCTACCAGAAGATGGAGCTGCCCAAAGGCCAGAAGCGCAAGGTAAAGGACCGGCTGAAGGCCTACGTCAAAGACCCGTACGCCCTGGACCTGATCGACAAGCTCCTGGTGCTGGACCCGGCGCAGCGCATCGACAGCGACGACGCACTCAACCACGACTTCTTCTGGTCGGACCCCATGCCGTCGGACCTGAAGAACATGCTGTCCACCCACAACACATCCATGTTCGAGTACCTGGCCCCGCCCCGCCGGAGGGGTCACATGCCACAGCAGCAGCCCAATCAGAACCGGAACCCAGCCACCACCAGCCAGACTGAGTTTGATCGGGTGTTTTAGTCAGAGCTATACACACAGAAAACCCCCCCACAAAAAAAACTAATCTTTGGACTGGGCGGTTGGACCGATTTGCCCGGCTACATACAGAAAGGCGAGGATAGTCTAGCCCTCGTGATGGAGGTTGAAGTACTAGACGCTGTGGGAGCAGGATGGTATCTCAATTAACATGGCAACGTTTGCTCTGTGTTTGGGGTTGTCGCTTTTCTCTTGGCCATTCCAGTGCTTTGACTACGTTGATCCATGTGTTTCATGTGGAAGAGTTAATGCCAGATAATAGAAAAGATGGTTGTCGATCAAGAATGTAAACGTCACGAAGAACCAGCAGCACCACACTGTCTGAGGAGTAGAGTATAACTACATGTAGTCTTCTCTAGTTGACCTCTGAACGCGTGTTCATCCGGTTCCAAGTTATCGTGACTTCCTCCCAGTGTTGCCGTCTAATAAAAGACGTACTAGTTTTCTACGCCATTCATTTGGAATTGTGGGTCTAGCACATGAAGTGACCTTGAATTAAATATTTTTACATATAAAATGTGCATGTTACCTTTCCTGCAGACTGCCATGTCGTGTTTTGCCTCTGATAAGATTCAGCATTGACTACAGAACTGCCCCTGCGTCTGGATGTGGTAGGCAATGGCTACTACACCTATGGGAACAAAGTAGTCGACGGCGTTACCTCAATAGTCTGAGCAAAGACCAACTCTTTTGACAAATGTTTATGTTCTAAGGCTGGTCCACAGAACAAGGAGTTATGGCCAATACTAGTTGGCCATAAACCCTTGTTAAACAGCACACCAGAAAAAACTAGTTACAAGATATATTGCTAACTTTTTATGCTGCAGAAAATATTCTTATTAAAGAATCTCCGTTCATCTGGGTTGCCTGAAATAGTAAATTTTTTATATATATCTTGTCTTGTTTATATATGTTATGGTGTTTGATATACATACGTATCCGGCCTGTTCTTTGACACAGATTAAGTTTAAAGAGCCTGTTTTTTTTATAGTTCTTTTATAGTTTGTAGTGGGGACTATCAAACCAAAGTAATTATGGGGATGCATTTGCTTATCGAATATAATATTGACAATTTTCTTTTTCAAAATAAGGTTACAATTAAATATGCATATACGATCTATGAGGAAGAACGAAATAGATCCATAAAACAAATTACTTAAAAGATAGATAAAACGCAGCTTTGCTGATGTATTTTAAAACAAATAGGCCTACTGAAGGGATGTTATTATTGGGCATTGTTGCATGGAAAACTGATACACAATTAGGAATCTCCCATTGTAGGCTAAGTCATGACTGCATTGTCCAAAATAAAATGTAATCCGAAACCATCATGTTGCTGAACCTACTTGTGGACGTAAACGTTCATAAACAACTTCCAGTAGGTGGCAGTATCGTATAAGTAAAAAAAACTTTAAATCCATAACTTTATCCTGATGTTCACATTCAGTAAACTAAATTATACAACTTATAATGATCACTTCCAAAGAAACATTTCTCATTTTAATCAGTTAAGTATCACTATTATTAAATACATTTGTTAAAAATTACCTTTACATTATTAGTATCGTGGGCAAACGACTACTGCTTGTGTCTCTCCTCATGCTAGGACCTGTTAGGTGTCAGAGCCAGCTTCTCAACAGATGATGAATGGCTCTTGTAGTTCCAGAGCTACTCTGCTGTCATTTCCTCTGAAGAGGAAAAAGGGGTTGTTGTAGTGGTGGTGGTGGTGGGTGTCAACGACAACTATCATAAATTAGGAAGCAGGTGGGCATCCAATTACAGTAGTTGGCATGCAAATTGACAAATTGAGTCCTTGCCAAACAAAGTAAAAGAGACGGTGTCTTTGATGTCTTGTACCAAATGTGAAGGACCAAGATGCACATTATTCGACCAGTGTATGAGAAGGCCTCTAAATGGTGATAATAACCATAACAAATCCAATAAATCTCAGAAAACATCCTGTTTTAAATAAGTACATCTCCAGTTCCATTTCAGTGTGTTTTGTAGATGCTACAGCATAAGTTTATATTTTAAGATTCATTGCGAACACCCCCCCCCCCCCCCCCCCACACACACACACACTCGCACACACACACACCAACACATACAATCACATGCATATATGGATTATACTATAGAATCCCCCTGTATAGGCCTATAATGGACGTATTACACAGAATATTGTATAATATGTAGATCTCGGAATATAATATTAATTGAACACTTTATAATCTAGGGCTGCAATTAAAGATTAATTTTATGGTCGATTCATCTAAAGATATTTTTTCCAAAGTGATAAAATACAATACCATATGTATATTTAATATGTAACACAGAGGAGAGTCTTCACTGTCGACTCGCCTCATAAAATGTATTCGGCCTATAGCCTACTGGCTAGTTATCAAGGTCAAAGTGGCAAACATACAATTCCATATTTCAGAACTCCTATTCTTTGTTGACTCAGAATGTGTGCAGGCCAGAACAACCTTTACAAAAGCATCACATCAGAACAAATGTTTTCCAGCGTTTCCTTCCCTGCTTGTTTTCCCTCTTGTCAATCTTCAACACAATGACATGTCCGTCGGGGTCACCAGAGACGGATACCTTTCTTCCTTCTAATATCTCCTCTTCTTCTCATGACTGTTTCAAGACTATTCGCCAGCGGCGTCTGAACGCGCTTCATCGCATCCGGTGTGCTGGGGCCGATGCGCGACGAAGAGGGGTCCTGTCACTCACTCAGTGCAGCCATATGTGGAGCTGCGTGAGCGCCTTGCCAGTGGCGGGCCGACTCTTGCCAGAAGACATTAGGAGAGCAGCAGGGTGTCATTAAGGCGCTGCGATGATTGATTAACCGAAGACGGTGAACACACACACACACACACACACACACACACACACACGCACACACAGGACCCGGCGCTCTCTGCTGTGTTATGCTCCCTGCAGATCCTGGAGAAACTGAAAACGTATATACATGGATGCACATATCCTCTTAACACACATATACGCTCAAAGCCACATAGGGATGGAAATACTCTGGATGGATGGTTGGAGGAGATAGACCCTGGAGGAGATAGGGGATCCCTGCAGCTCTCTCTCTGTGTGTGTGTGTGTGTGTGTGTGTGTGTGTGTGTGTGTGTGTGTGTGTGTGTGTGTGTGTGTGTGTGTGTGTGTGTGTGTGTGTGTATGGGGGTGTCTGGGTGATTGTGTGTGTGTGTGTATGTGTCTGTATGGGGGTGTCGGGTTTTGTGTGTGTGTGTGTGTGTGTGTATGGGGGTGTCGGTGTGTGTGTGTGTGTGTGTGTGTGTGTGTGTGTGTGTGTGTGTCTGTGTGTGTGTGTGTGTCTGTGTCGGTGTGTGTAATTGCATTAGCTGCCCAGTAGGTGGAGGATGAGCATGGCTTGCTCTGAAACGAACACAGTGAGGGGCCTTTATGAAGCCGTTAGTAGCCTTCCAAACTCTCTTCTCCTCTGCCTTATTCCCCAGGGGACTTCTTGCATCGTTCTTGCCTGCTGCGACAGAGACAGTGAAGGTGTGAGTTAATGCCCATTTACTACTGTTGGCCTAGCTTGGCGGCGCATATAGAAGTCTTTCTCTATGGTTTGAGAATGACTTAGAAGTTGGGCTATTATTTATTCATAATTAAACAGTTGCATATTAATAAAAAAAACGGTCCTTATGAGATCATTTTACCACTGTTGTTTTATGATACATCATATTTCTAGGTAGTAGCAGCCTAGCAGTACTAGTGCTAAGCATATATTGCCAATCGATTTCTCCAGGTTTTAATTAACGATAATCTTGATTTGAGGGCAATTAATAACTGTTGACAAAACGACAAAACAACGAACCAAAATCTGCCCAAAAGAGTTTTTAGAGAAAACTGTTAGATTTGCTAGCAGTAATCTAGCCTGGCGTTGGCACAGCACCCGTACTGTAATGGACTCGCTCTCCTTGGCTTCCCCGCAGCTTTCCCCTCCATCGTAACCCCTCTACGCCTCTGCATTCACAGTATAATACCCCACAGGGAGATGAGTGATGAAATCACGGGAGAGAGGGAGCGCTTTGGCAAAATATTTTCTTTGCTATTAAAATGCAAGCGACATTTGAGCTCCCACTGATTTGGATTGGAGAAATAAAGATTTAGAGAAGAGCTCATCAATCAAAGGGTCGACCCACCAGAGCTGTCAAAATCCTGGGGTGCTCCCACTGTGTGTGTGTGTGTGTGTGTGTGTGTGTGTGTGTGTGTGTGTGTGTGTGTGTGTGTGTGTGTGTGTGTGCGCGTGTCACAATGTCACATAGATGACATTGTGAGATTAAAGAGACAACACTAAACAAACCCATTTTTCTCAACTCTTTTATAAGTCTTTGATATTGAAAGATGAAGCGAGTACAATTTGTCTAGGTAAGCCTACTCCCTGTGTAACAATTACTCTAGAATTATCTCGAAAGGGAAAATAATCACCTCTTTGAGAAAGTGAATGCTATTATCTTTAAATCACTTTTAAACTTACAATTTCAAGAGAAAGTCATAGTACCAGTTTTAATAGCACAAGTGTAGAGGCAAGGTTGAGATGGAAAATGAAGAAGGAGATTAGATTGGCAGAGAATGTAGAGAAGATCTCAAGTTAAGCGCATATATAGATGATTTCAGAAACGAAGGTCTTAGCTTCTCTGAACCAGTGTGTTGATGAACCAGGTGTGTTTTTAGATAAAGAAAAAGAAAGTCCTGCTATATTGTTTTTTGGAAATGCATGGCTATGTGCTTCATCATTAGGTGAATTAACCCAACACAGAGTTTTGGATATTTGCTTGGTAAATTAATTTAATTAAGTGCCATAAATCAGACCAATTTCCTGACAGGGATAATTTAACTGCTAACAGGCTAAATGGAAACATTTTTTGTTTAGTTTTAAACCCGATACTTTCATTAACTGAACTGAATTCAATGGATTGAATTGAGATTAATTATTTCTGACGTTTCAAAGCGTGTATTTGTGATGTCAGACAAAGCCAGTAGGGAGCAGCATGGAGTAAATGGTAGAGAAAGTCCCATTATCTTCATGCAGATTGTATTGGTTTTGAGGTCATTGCTAATAGTTTGCTTCCTGCTATATTGAACTGCATAGTTTTGGAGACAGAATACCCCCAGATTATTTATAATCACGAATTCAGATTTTCAAATTCAATATTTATTTAAATCTATAGCCCAACTATTCTCTTGAGATATTTTCTTAAAAAAATGTTTTAAGAAATGTTTACTGTTGAGAAAACCTTCATAAAAAGGTCTCATTGATAAGAAGTTTAAAGAAATCTCAGATGTATGTATCGCTGTTGCTATATAACCTCTTTCCTGAGTCTCAAACACAGGGTGTGAGGTGCACCTTGTCATCTCAGCCTTTTATGATCCCTAATCTTGGGGTCCCAAGTGAGCTGGCCTGACTGAGAATAAAAAAGCCATGGCTATTAAACTGGTCTTTTGAAATGCTTAGCCGTAATGTCACTCCTGGGCTCTTTCAGATAGAATGAAGACGGAAATGTCAGGAGAGATTTATATCAGCCGAGTCACTAAAGGCTACCCACTTGGTGGCCAGGTGTGCCAAACAACACTTTAACAGGCAAAACGGCCCTTTTGTTGCTGGTGTATTTGGGGGGCATGTATAAATATTCAATTTGAATACATTTGGAATTGTTGAGCTGATATGAGCCCATGTACATCTTTATTAGATTAACATATCGTTGCAGCAGTCTTTGTGAGCATTTAAAGGGCAAGTGAGACAATTTTGAAAATACAAATAGATTCCTTTATACGTGTTTAAAACCACAGAAAAATAGCTTTTACAACGTTTGGATGCTAACATCAGTTCGATTAAGATGTGCCTTTAATGAGTAATTTTCCCAGGTTCTTTAGGTATTACGCTGGATTTACATTCTCTCTCTCTGTTTTATAGTTTAAGTTAGGGCGGTTTTTCTTTAATCCAACCACATTCTTATTCAATGGTAAAATCTATAGTTTTCCCATTAGGAAATTCTAATGAGAAAAATGTTTAAGTGAACAAACAATGGATTTGAACATACATCGTGGGGATGTAGGCTACTGCATCTATTTAGTGGACAGAATAGAATGCAATGCAATACAACACAATACAACACAATGCAATACAATAGATCTTTATTTGTCCCAAGGAGAAAATATTTCCTGCAGAGGAATTGACTTGCAGATGGTTGGTAAAACAGTATAAGTGCAGTCAAATAATGAAGTGACCACAAACAAAAGAAAAACAATCCTTGGATCTGCCCCATACCCCACACACCCACTAGAGGTTCTCATGTCTCTCCTAACAAAACCTAACATGTATGAGTGATCTCCGTGTTGGTTAACATGCTGCAGGTCTGCAGGTCCAATAGGAAAGCTCTATACATGCTCTTTCCCTTTATACTCACAGCTACATTTCCACTGTCCTCATAAAAATGAAATTGTCTTTTTTCTTTCACCTTTTCCTGATTAAGTGTGTGTGTGTGTGTGTGTGTGTGTGTGTGTGTGTGTGTGTGTGTGTGTGTGTGTGTGTGTGTGTGTGTGTGTGTGTGTGTGTGTGTGTGTGTGTGTGTGTGTGGTCAGACCAGAGATCTGACATGCATGGTTTGAATTGACATTGGGAATAAAGGCCTCTGTCCTTAAATGACCCACACATGTATAAATGAAGGCCAACATGTGACATCACAATTACACAGACCAGTCTGGATGCGACGCCAGTGAGGCCATAATAAAGCCAAACTGTTAACTTGAAGTGATTATATTCTACTATGACAGCCTGTGCCTGTTAGCTGTGACTCCTTCTTCCATCTGTGTCTTTTTAAAATGGTATAAACAATAAACAATGACATAACAATCTATATTCCATCCAGAGTTCATGTGGGGATTTTGTGTTCACAAGGAGATTTAAATAATGACATCACTTACATAAGATCACAGAACATTTTTTGTTTGTTTTTGTCCCATATCTTCTGTCTGAATGCATCCATGTTGTTGTATAGGCCACGGAGACAGAGAGAGGGCTGGTGGTTTGACAGGAAAACATAGATGTGGCTAGGCCAGGCTTAGCATGGAGCGTGGGTTGCAAGTTTAGTTGACCATATGGCAAAAACAAAACAAAATCACTATCAGTGTAGAAAGGCCATGTTTGTTGCTGTGGATGTGCATATTTATACTGCTTAAGTGCGTCAGATCCTTTTTCAAGGTCTGTTATAACTTTATCCGAATGTTTGCAGATGAACATATCTTTATACTGTCATAAACCCTTTGAGCATCCTCTTTTCTCATCACATTTTATGACCTCACTTTATTACATTGCAAGACTCATTCCATTCATTCAAAGGAATGTGTTTTGTGGCTCTGTAGCAAAGCCAATTAAACAGACGGCTAATGATATAGTTTACCAACCACGCCAAAACAAAAGCAAGAGTCCTGAATGAAAGTACGAAATCCTTTGGAAAAGTCAATAATGATTAAGGAAATTAACAAATGAAAGTAAAGTGAAAAATGTATATTTAATTTATTCATTAACTATTTGCTGAATGTATTGAGTTGTTATCTCATAGCATTTATTCTTCTCTAGAATTTTATTTTTCAACATAATTGAAGAATCTAGCATACAGATTAATCTGTATTAATCTGTATTCAAGACAGGGCCCTGGTCCAAAGTGTCTCACCTCCCTCCTATTGGTGAAATACATAAAAACACTTATAATAATAATAATAATTATTATTATTACTATATTTGACTTATACTTTGTCAAGGCTCTTGCTTTGCTCGGTCTAGTGTAGGGAAACCAACTAACAGGGAGTTGTGTACCTTAATGCTAAGCACATTTGTTAATCTTTAATCTATTTCTAAATCTATTTGATGTGTTAGAGAGGCACTATCGCTGTGCTGTGACCGAAATTGTGCAACACAACCCGTGTGTGTGCTGTTGCATTTCTCATCTATTGAAGTTGCGATGTGGCGAACCGTCAAATGTGCCCAATAAATCACAGGACATATTGGGCGCTTAATAGCTCTGTGACAGTCAGTGCTGAGTGTGTGTCACGAGAAAATCTAAATCTTGTTTGGTAACTCATTCACTCCCAGTCACCCGAGGGAAGTGAGTGAGCAAACAGAAGATTCTAGCTGATAACGAGACAGAAGGGAAAAGCCTCTTAACCTTAATCTACGACTCTCCTGCGAGATGAAAGTACAAGATAAAAGCCTCACCTCCTTCACTTCTTACATGCTCTCATGTGCAAATGAGAGACCTAGCAGGGACTGGATATTTTGGAAAGACAGGGAAAGGTTAGTCAAGGGTGAAGTCAAGTGTGTATTATTATTTGTATTATTTGTATTTCTGACTCCTGGACCTACTCTGCACTCTCTCCAGTTGTCCAGTGTTCTTTTCAAACTATTTTGTGCAGCAGCACTATACATCTTTTTGTAGCTACCCCAATTTTAATTTAATACTTTGATTGATCTCAGCCTGAACTTGTGAGTCATCTTGGATAAAAGCGTCTGCTAAATGACTGTTTTTAGAGTGTTTTAAGTGACCCACCAGGCCTCCGAATGTCTAGAAAGGCAATTTAAACAGAAGGAAACTCTTTGAGAAGATCTTGAGCCAGCCACAGTTACCTGTGACAAATGCCTTTCTTCATCACTCTTCATCACTGGCGCTGTGTGGGAGCCATCAAGTGCAACTGCTAGAACACTTGAACCTGAATCCTACACACTAGACTAGCCTACCATTATCATGCTCTTTCATCTTCGCGTTATCCACCACCAGGCCTAACGAGTCAAACTCAGAGAGGTCCTCTGATTGTGGAACTCAGAGACGATGAGACAGTAAGCTAAGATATCTCAGTCACAATAGCAATATACATGTACGGTATGGGATAAAGTCATTGTATTGTAAAGTATATAATTATATATTGTATTCTACTCGACGTGTCACACAAATACTGAGACGGTTCTAGAAGTATGTGAAACTAGAAGACGAAAGAAGATCTAAAAATGTATCTTCTAAAACAATGTTCACATATTTGAGACCTGCTGAAACAACAGTATATTATAAAGGTAAACTTGATGCTAAACAAAAGAACGACAGCTGCTATGCCATGCTATAGGCATACTCTTGTCTCGTCATATTGAGTATGACAAGTAACCGTCCCTGGCTACAGTCACACTTTGCATCCTTGTTGCATGGTCTTTGCCTGACAGCAGCATATCCCAGTGCATGTAAACCTGCTGTCTTCCATCGTGGGCTGTGATACAGGTTGGGTGCCAGCCTTGTTCTCAGTAGGCCGACCAGGAATACAGGCTTTCATTAGCACTCTGTAATTAGGAACAGATGCAATTTGCAGCACCCAGCACTCTCCTCTACTCACCCACTGGTGCGCATTAAAATATACACGGCTGCGTGTCACACGTGCAATGTGGGCTACACGCGCACACAAACACACGCACGAATGCACGCACACACGCAAGCACACACTGACTTTTCTTTTTAAAATAGCACAACAATGTACAATTTAGGTACATCAATTGATTGTACCGTAAGCCAAAGATCTAAGAATGTCTTTTTTATCCCCTCTCCCAATAATTTGAGATGGAATATGCTTGCAAAGTTGCAATGAGTATTGAGCTTTCAGGACAACGTGGCATGTACCACAGCAACAGGACAGCGTGAGTTCCAAGGTTCAGTCAAAGTAAATCTTACAAAACAAAAGTTTCATTTGAATAACGCTTCTATCTGTGATACATGTGCACAATAACTTAGTTTGTAAGATAAATTAGCCTAACAGCTTTGCGATAGGCGTATTGTACGATGCATACAATTGTATGAACGAATAGTAGGCCTAATTTAGGAGAGAGACAATTTAACATTTATATTAAACATGTAGGTTGCAGTTGCTTCCCTCTACTTTTGGTCTCTTCACAATAAGGGTTTCTGTGCACAGCGGTTTATAGCTTAGCTATAAGGTGCAATTAGTATTTGAATGTATTTCCTTTTACCTACAAATGTCGATGTCAGATGTGGGCTCAAGTTCATGCTTCTAATTCATTTACAGACTTAATTAGAGAGAGAGAGAGAGAGAGAGAGAGAGAGAGAGAGAGAGAGAGAGAGAGAGAGAGAGAGAGAGAGAGAGAGAGAGAGAGAGAGAGAGAGAGAGAGAGAGCGAGAGCACTACAGGACGCTTTGATGACAACTCGGCGTCCCTGCTTGCTGACATCTAGGGAACCAGTTAATTAAAATTCTCATTATTTTACTCTTAATTAGTTCCCCCTCCTTTGTTTCCTCGTGCCATATGGCAACGTTCCGTGGTCAAATCAACTTAATTGAGCTAATTAAGAAGATCAGTTTAATTATTCAAGAAAAAAAAACTGATCGGATGATGAAATTGCTATCTCGACCTCCCCCTTTTCTTTGGGCAAAAATATTTAGGCAGATCTTTTTTATAAATCCATATATATATATATATATATACATATATAATATATATATAATACATATAGCCTTCCTTTTTGTTTCTTTAGCCGTTGTTGTTTCTACGTTCACGTAGACATCAATCATCAGTCACCACATCGAGGACAAAGTCTGCTCCATTCAATAAGCTCTTTAAAATGTCTTCTTATTACAGCCGCAAAACACTGCAGCCTTGGCTGAGGTTGTTGTCTTACTAGATAATCCATATTTCTATGGCTAGAATAATATTATAACATGACATTCTAAAGAATAAAGACATTCAGAGGCTCAAACGAGTCTTTGCAGTTAATCTGTTAGCCCACTCACATTGCATTCTCGACATCTCCTTGTTTCCCATCAACATAAAACAGCCCATAATAACATCCCTTTAAAACACTGCACAATACTCCACCAAACTCTATTTTCCATTTTTTTTATAATCTGGAGAGATATTGAGAACTAAAAATAATCACAGCATGACTATTGGTTCGTTTGTGTTCATGTTTGGAATTCTGGGAAGTATCAACAGGGCCGCTCCAAAACAAACTAGTCTGCTAAACCATGGAGAGATACACATATTAAGTCACAATGTGTTAGGAAATAATGTATTCCTAACACAGCCTACATTCCAAACTCGACTCTCAACACATTCTCAGCAACAAAAACTCATTTACTGCCCATTTTCCCCAGTGGCACATTCCATTTCCTTCTTCACTAAGTGAAATAGGAGACAGAACAGCATATGAGGAGTGCATTTATGTTTCACAACAAACTGATTCCAAATTCCAAACCCAAATCAAGTTATTTCAGATCCCATCACAGTAACACACCTTCAATTTAATTAATATTATTTAAAAACTCTTCAAAGGCCGAATGTTGCACGTTGTTTGTTTGTTGTTGTCTCATATTACCAAGTTGATGAAACAAACAAATGGATTCACTTTCCAAAGCAACTAATACTCTACTAGTGCAGCCATCAATAAGAACGTAGAAACAGCAGATGGAGCTACTTAATTCTGACAAGGCCTTGGACATTACATTACATTACTGATTGTGTTACTGATTACTTATGTTGCCATTTGCTTTGTAATCAGCAACTGACGACATTTCAATGTCCTTGATAAACCACTTCTCCCAGCTGTGTCTCTGGCTTGTTGTGGCGAGCATGAGAGAATGAGCCAGTGAGCTCATTATCTTTACTCTGTTTTACCGTTCTAACTTTGCCAAATTATAAATTACTTCCCCATTAATTTCTTGATGATTCGGGAGTTGTCTTGGCTCTTTGAAATGTAATTGATGATTGACAAAAGATATTTGATCAAAATGCTGACATCACAGTGCTGCTGACATAATATCACAGTTGACATCACAGTACAGCTGACATCACAGGGCTGCTGACATAGTACTGCTGACATCACAGTACAGCTGACATCCCAGTACTGCTGATATCATAGTACTGCTGACATCACAGTACAGCTGACATCCCAGTACTGCTGACATCACAGTACAGCTGACATCTCAGTACAGCTGACATCCCAGTACTGCTGACATCACAGTACAGCTGACATCAAATTGCTGCTGACATCACAGTGATGCTGACATCACAGTACCACTGACATCACAGTGTCGCCGACATCACAGTACAGCTGACTTATTACATCCTCCGGCACCTGGACTCCGCAGGAACCTATGCCAGGATCCTGTTTGTGGACTTCAGCTCTGCCTTCAACACCATCATCCCGGCTCTGCTTCAGGAGAAACTCTCCCAGCTTGGTGTGCCTGACTCCACCTGTAGGTGGATCACTGACTTCCTGTCTGACAGGAAGCAGTATGTGAAGCTGGGGAAACACGTCTCCGACTCACAGACCATCATCACCGGATCCCCCCAGGGCTGTGTTCTTTCTCCTCTGCTCTTCTCCCTGTATACCAACAGCTGCACCTCCAGTCAATAGTCTGTCAAGCTTCTGAAGTTCGCGGACGACACCTCCCTCATCGGACTCATCTCTGAGTCCGCCTACAGGTCGGAGGCTGACCACCTGGTGAAGTGGTGCAAGCAAAACAACCTAGAGCTCAACGCTCTAAAGACAGTGGAGATGGTTATGGACTTCAGGAAGAACCCAGCCCCACCTGCCCCCATCACCCTCTCTGGCTCCACTATCAACATTGTGGAGTCTTTCCGCTTCCTGGGAACTATCATCTCCCAGGACCTCAAGTGGGAGCTGAGCATCAGCTCCCTCGTCAAGAAAGCCCAACAGAGGATGTACTTCCTGCGGCAGCTGAAGAAATTAACCTGCCAAAGACAATGATGGTGCACTTCTACACAGCCATCATTGAGTCCATCCTCACATCCTTCAACACCACCTGGTACGCTGCTAGCACAGCCAAGGACAAGGGCAGACTGCAGCGTGTCATTCGCTCAGCTGAGAAGGTGATTGGCTGCAATCTGCCGCCGCTCCAGGACCTTTACGCCACCAGGACTCTGAAGCGTGCAGGAAAGATTGTGGCTGACCCCTCCCACCCCGGCAACAATCTCTTTGAGCCACTCCCCTCTGGCAGGAGGCTGAGGTCCATCAGGACCAAAACCTCTCGTCACAAGGACAGTTTTTTCCCCTCCGCCACTAGCCTTATTAACAAGGCCCGGAAACCACCCTGACTCTCTCCACACCCCACCCCTGGCTCTACATGCCACTGTACTTAATCTGCTCTGGTAAATCTAAATTGTGTGTATATATTTATACATATATTTATACTTATTTTGTTTGTTCTGTTTAACCTGCAATAGAGAACGTGACGTGCACCTACATCACCAAGACAAATTCCTTGTATGTTTAAAAAACGTACTTGGCAATAAAGCTTTTCTGATTCTGATTCTGATTCTGACATCACAGTGCTGTTGGCATCACAGTGGTGCTGACATCACAGTACAGCTGACATCATAGTGCTGCTGACATCATTGTAGAGCTGACATCATAGTGCTGCTGACATCACAGTGCAGTTATTTTCAAGTTGTGAATGTGAATTTTCATGAAAACTGCAGAATAGAAGTACTTGTTTGTATAAGTTATATTATAACTTTATTTTAAATGTCAAATTTAAGTTAATATTTTAACTTGATTTAATTAGAATTCTCTTGTCTTTCACTCTTGTTCAGTTAGATTACCGTGGCAAAGAAAATGTCATTTGTGAAATCAAAGAGGGAGGCCACTGTCAGAATATAAACTTTGTACTCCTTTTCACAGCTGAGCAGACCAAAAGCCACTTGAGATACGGTGGATAATTGGTTCTTGAATTGTTGAGTTAATGAACGGCATGCAGATGAATCCTGATTAGTTTGAACATGTCATATAACTTGCACCATAGAGAGAGATTGGAAGACTCCCCCACATGCTTATGAAGACATGAAGATAATTGCAATTAAAATAATTTGCATATGTTAATGATTTTGCATTTGTGCATTTCAATCGACACTAAAAGTGTCAATTGAATAAATTAATATCCAATCTCTGCCGAATTAGAAATAATCAGACATGGAAATTATATCAAATATGAAAATGCATGCTGAACCACATCTTATCAATTGTTGCTAACCTGTCAACAACCTAGCAATATGAAATTTGGTTCATACAGGCAGCACCCCTAACCATAATCAGATAAACAGTTTTATTCCCAACCATAACCATTTAACATCTGAAGGGTATTATTCAAATGATAACCACATGAGTAATCCTGTGCCTCTACCTTCCCCATTCATGGTCTGAATTTCATGCTCGCACAGAATATATAACTATAACTATTAGTAACCCTGTAACACAAAATCAACGGACACACTATTGCTAGGTCACAGATACAAGACAGTCTAGTACTGATATGATGTAAAGAGTCTAAAGAATATTTACAAAATTGGTAATTTTGGCTAAAAGATAAAAGTATTATTTGGAACATTAAGCTAACCTTTTATGTTACTTTTACTTGATCCGTAAGTAATTTTGTGGATGAGCAATTGCAAACAGCATTTATTTTGACTGAATTAAAATATGTTTTATAATTATAATTATAAAACTAAATGATTAATTATAATTAAATGAGTTCTCACTGTGGTTAGGGTAGAGCAGAAGGCATGAGGTATTTATTGCAACCGCATTAACCATATCAGTTACCATATCAAATGACTATATTCAGTTTTGTATATTATGTAAATATACTTTTAAGTCATACAAATTACGTAAGAAATGTCAATGTATGTTATGCAAAAGGTCAAAGAGAACTAGATATGATTCCAAAATGACCTAAACTACAATTCTTACCCTATACATTAAACTGTCAACTGATGGATTGATAAGTGTAACCATAACGATGATTATTACTATGAACCAGAGAGAAAGAGTATTAATACTATATTTATTTACTTTACTTTATGTACTTTTCAGCACAGTGTAAAACAAAAACAACAAAACAAAAAATTCAAAATCATGGCACAAATTAGATCACACCATTAAAACAGATAGGCACAATAGGTCACATGGGTCATAGTGACCTTAAGATGGGTCATTGATACACTTCAGGATCACACAAACATCTAACCCACTATAGGTAATCCAACCACCACCACCACTATTTAACATCAATAATCGGGAGATATTAAGCTGCAAGGAACAGGATTTTACTATGACTGACAGCATAGCAGCTGCATGGTAGAAGCAGTATCATCGAGAAGTCTAACTGGAAGATAAGGAAAATGTCATGTGATTATTAAAGTGGACGACTGCGTGAGCAGTCTATACGAGAAATTACTCCACAAATGTGGGTGTTATTGAAGAATGTGTTTATATTGATATGGACGACAGAACGGAGACCAGATGAAAATGAGCTTATTGTTAATGGTTGCACTTGGCACGTTTGCATTATTTTATAATGGAACCAAAGAAAATAATATTAAGAGACCATGTTGACCCTGTTAATGTTTTTTCTAATGCTATTGTATTTTAATGTTATAAGATGAACCAGGCTTTGTATGGAGAAGATTGTGTTCTGTTGAAAATCTTGTTCTTAATTGTTTTGACAGTGTGCATCCAAAAAGAAATCCAATAAGGTTGAGCAATTTCAAAAAATGGTTGGCATTTGCCAACCATTTTTTCTCACATATTTTTTTCTCACATATTTCACATGGAGCACTTTCGATTCATAAACAAAAGGATTCAAACATCAAATGAAGCTGAGAACACTGTGATTTCACTGGCAACAGCATTGTCTGCATTCACTGTTGTTTTTGTGTCGCTTTTTAAATAAATATTTAAATAATTACAACAAAATGAATGAATGTCATCGTCAATTAGTTTTAGGAGTCATTCAGATGGCAGAGACACCATCGGTTACTGCTAAATCAAAGCCCAATAACTCAATAACAGGAAAGACAGAGGGGAATGGCACATTAAACATTATTTTGACAAACACTGTTTCGCTCGCTCTCTCAAATGTTTAGCATTGGAACGGGCTTCGTAGGAAATAAAAATGCAGAACGTAAAGACACATACATTCTTTAACCACATAGCACACGCACAAACAACACAACATTATGTGCATGTGTTCAGTTCTGCCATTAGAATCACCTTGCTTTAAAACTGAAATCACTATTGAGCACTACTTCACACCTTTATTTAAGCTGAGATTTGAGTGTTGTAAAGAGAGAGGGAGCGGAAAAGAGCAGAAGAAAGCAAGATTTTGAAAAGACACAAACCCTCAAAAATGTCCCCTCCCTCCCTCCCTCTCTCTGCCATTGAGAAGCGTTGCCCTGATTCGACAGATAACACCATACCATCACCTAACTAACATGAACACCGGAGACTATCGACGTATGTCGTCACACGACATACGCCATGGTTACGCTGTTGCTATGGATTGTCCTCCGTGGGTCGGCCGTAGCTCATGGACTGCAGACTTCCGGGAAAATATATATATTTTATGATTTTCTTTTTCTTCTGTTATGACCAGCTGTTAAAAATTTTCCTTGCAGCAGCATAAGGAAACATTCAACAGTTAGTATCACAGAACCGTAACTTCACAAGATATACTGCACACAGCAAGGTGTTGTTTTGTGAATACGTGTGTTGTTATCATCTCATATTGATGCTCTTAGCTTAGCAATGGTGCCTTCTGCTCTTCTTCGTGATTCCAACGCAGCTCTAATGGCTGTTTGGATGGCCACCGATGATCCCACTCTTAGAATCATTAGAATGCGTTTCATGAATCAATGAATTAATTTGTTGTTCGTCTTTTTGCTGGGCTATGCCAGTCTTTAATGTAGTCAGTCTGTCTTAGTTCCTCCCCAAGTTCGAGTGTACAGTATATATAAGAACCGGTATATAGGGTTCAACTCTCGTCCCAACAAATGAAGCAGTGTCCTGGCTGCCATGGAGATTGTTCCAGAATCTCCTGAGGTTCAGGAACTCAACCGTCGTGATATCAGAGAAGGACCACAAGGGGAGAGTGGCGAGAGTGGGGGGGGGGGGGGGGGGGGGGGGGGGGGGGGTAAGGCACATGTTTGGTTTTTTTCTTCTTCACTTCCTCAGCACACCTAAAATGGTAAAGAAATTAAAATAAAAGATCAGTTATCAGTGTTCCATAATCCTCAATAAGGATTTCCTTAATCAGGTTATCAAATCAAATATTAATATAATTGCAGAAAAAAAATACAAAAACACGATCCTACACGCCGGTGTGGGTTCACGTACACATGCACACCTAACTTCCATGGCACTTTAATGAAATTGTTTCACAGCCAAAATGTGTGTGCCTGTCAGGAGCTATTCCTCCTCCCCCCACCTTCTGGTCTGGCATCAGGGAGGTAGGGTGGCTGAGAAGCCCTCCCCCAGGCCGATCGTGTTCACAGAAGATGGTTCCATTGATGTAATGGAAGCGGTCCCCGGGCATCAACCGGTTTCTACAGGTAGCACAGGTGAAACACTACAGAGACACACAGACAGAGAGATAGAGAGAGAGACCGAGAGACCAAGGGTTAAACATGACATTAAACACTTCACACTTCATTTCTTAAGAGATACTTTGACTCAGGTGGTTGGAAAAAAGTATAATTACATATTAACAAATGCATCAAAAATTGTGGTTATGAATTGTGATTTCACTCATGAGGGTCATATTTACTTTTGTCCGTTCCATCAAAATCCACACCCATGTAGGTTACAAAAGTTAATTTAAACATACCAGCACTTTAAATAAGATACAGCTTCAATAACATACACACACATACATTACAAGCGCTCATGTGCCAAGGTGAAGGAAAGGTATCGCCGTGAGACTCACCTTAACGTGGTAGACATTGCCCTGCGCCCGCATCACCATCTCACTAGCTGGGATCGTCTGGCCACAAGCACTGCATGCGCCACTGTGTCCAAACAGCCTGCACGCAAACACACAACTTTCTGTGGTCAGCACACCATATCATAACTATCATGCCATTCGAACAATACAGTACCATATAAATGTCATTCATGTAGCAAATGTATTTATTTCCATCCCCAATTGGTATCAAATAATTGAATGCACATTTAAATTGTAAAGCTGTCATAGTGTGTGTGAGTGTGTGTGTGTATGTGTGTGTGTGTGTGTGTGTGTGTGTGTGTGTGTGTGTGTTCTCAAACATGGAAATGATTACATGTAGGAACACTGGTAAGCCTGCACAATGTTGATCTGGCCTACTCTAAACACTTGCCAGTTCCTATTTCAGTAGGTACATTTTTGTCTTTCACCTCAACTGTCTTTCTCCAATGTACCGTACTTAACATTCTAACAGCTTAATTGTTCAGCAGTTTAGCATCGTTAATCCCACTTGATTTATTTTAGCTGTCTTCCTTGGTGGGATTTTACTATCTGTTTTTTTCAACGCATTGGCAAAGCACATTAAGTATATAACAGCATACACCTCTATAAAGTATATATTTTTCTACCTTCTCTGACTACTTATCTAAAACCATAACCTAATATCTCCCTGGGTCACAAGTAAGATTATAAAACATGGCAAAAATAGTGAAGAAATAACAGGTGCTTAACAAAGACACACATCCACAAGAAGTTTAAAATCTCTTCTTTAAGTTATAAAGTATAGGTTTGACTAAAATGTATACTGAAATCAAACACTGAAGATGCACTGTTAACACTAGGGATAAAATCCATTCGTCTAGTGATTATTATCCACAACCTACGACCCCAAAACATATTTTTTGAGTTTGCAATCCTAAAAGTAGCCATAGTTACATTTAGTTTAACCTTTGCTTTCTATGACTCTCACTCAGTCAGTGTACAGTTTAGTCTGTGGCCAGGAGAGGCCTTAAAGCACCATGCCGGTCTGGGTGATCAAACCATCGTAACGGTCTCGCCTGGCTTCACTCAAACCTCCGTTATGATATCATTTGTCAAAATCACTTTGTTGTGCCAGAATTACATGATTCTGCTGAAGACCATTAAGCCTGTGTGCGCCCTCGCCACGGATGTAAACAATGGCAACATAGCCCTTTGGTAGAGGGGCTGTGTCTCTGTCAAATACTCGTGTGGCAATTCATTTTTTTTTTGGTCTACAAACTTTCACAAACTCCGTATGAGGATCGATTCCAAAAGAGGAAAGTGCTATGTTGCTATTGTTTACATTTGTGGCGAGAGGGCTTACCCACACTAAATGCTCTTAAGGCAGAATCAGCACCACAAAGTCATTTTGACAAATTCTACTGGTGACTGATGTTTTCGTGAGAGCCAGGGGAGACAGCTACGATGGGGTCATCACCCAGACGGCCAGTATGGTCCTTTTTCAACACCGAAATGAGGTGACCTTTGACTGGGCAACGCGGTCACCTTATGTAGTCGTTCTTGCAGAGGATCATGCCTCCCTTGCTGTAGCAGGTGCTGCTGTACTCCCCCAGCTGGGCGTGGCAGCAGGAGCACTTGAGGCAGCGCGTGTGCCAGTAGCGCTCCATGGAGAAGAGCATGAAGCGGTCCGCGATACGGTCCCCGCAGCCTCCGCACAGCCTCCTGGCCACTACCGCTCCTCCACCTCCTCCTCCTCCGCCAACGCCAACACCTCCTCCTCCTCCACCACCACCCATCACCGCTACGGCAGGAGCCTCTACCACCCTGCTGTTCACCATCGCTGGTCTGGACGGAGAGAATAGGAGAGTGAGGGCTGTTATGCAAAAGAGACAAAAATCGGCTCTCGTAAGTGTATTGAATTTTTGTATTTACATTTATTGTATATATTATTTATTTATTTTTTACAAAACTGATTCGTTATTGAAATTATATATTTATATTTATTGTATTTATTTTTTACCGATTTCTGACAAAAAGATTGTTCAAACTTTTCAAATCAAGCATTTTGCAGATATTCGTTTTTAAACATTCTATTGGATGTGGATTGGCTGGTTGCCTTTTTTCTTGAAAATGATTGGCTAGCTAGCAGATATTAGAATGAGTCCCAGCTGTGACATCACAGCTGGCACATATTATGACCTGGGCCTCAACTCTGCAACAGTGTTACTCTATATATGTGGGAGGAAACATTCAAGCCAATGAAAAACAAAATGTATAATAGTGGCCAATAATAATTGCTTGATATGAATTAGCATATGGATAAAGCATGACCAATGAAAAATAAACAAAGACAAGTTAAATTAATTATCTAAATACTGAAAAGTAAAGGCGATGATTATTGTTCAATGGCTGTTCATTTTTTAAAACTTTTTGCTGACGTTCAATGAATACTATATATGGGTAACACATTGCTCTTAACCATAGGACCACATACCCGTTCATAACATAAGGGCCCTGTTGTTGCCATATATAAACACACACACACACACACACTTCAACCCTGACACTGTGGCAACAGTGACAAGAGTACACCAGGTGCTCTCATTCACTTGGCACACTCATAGTGTTACTAGTAGTAAAACATGACAGACAGATGGTTTATGGTTGTCCTTTACCAAGCATGGTCTCTTCACCAAACGGACCATTTGCTCATCTACTGCCCTGCCACCCCAAGAAATCAGTCCGCTCAGGGTCACACGGTGGAGGATGTGTAAGAAACGTTGGGGTAGAAGTACACGAGGTTTGAGCATTCTTGAAACTAGATTGAAACCTGAACAAGCTAACGAGCTAATCAGAACTATTCTGAACCATTGTACAGGGTGGCTCAACACCCTTTTATTGACCCTTGGATATAAAAATCCCACGTCATAGCTTACACTCCCCATGTCTCCATAAGCGCACACGTTTCCAACTACTTAACAAGTCTTTTTGATTTACTTTCCCATTATTGTATCAAAAAAAATTTGATCGCTGAAAATGTGTTAATAAGGCAGTCAGATCATCTGCTAGAAAATGCCTGGGGCTATTCATTTGGATGGAAACGGTTATGGGAATTAACCGTCCTAACCACCTACAAAAACAATTACATGTACAAATTGTACCTTTGGCGAAAGTGGCAAAACAGAAAGCAGCTGTCCTGAAATCAAAACCAGTTCAAAGTTTTTCCCCAGCCAACGGGACTCCCTTTGTAGAGCAGACCAAAAGAAACATTGGGAAACATTTACCTTGATAATATGTTCCAAGGAGGTGTTCCTTGAAGTTGTCAACAAGTTCTCCCTTAATTAAAAGTTGTGGTCGCTCCATAATGAGATGGTGTGACTTTCAATGAACAGAAGAAATGTTTTTTCGCTGGTACATCGTCATCACATTTTCCACCCGTTGTCTTTGCTGTCACGTGGACAAAAAATAAATTGTGTTTACTTTCTCAAAGTGGCCATCGCTTTTGAATTGTTCAAAACTGATTTAAAAATAGTGTCACAGGGTTGCCGTGATGACTCAGACAACCCCGGGATTTTTTACTCTCCGAATCCATTTGGGTTTTGGAGGGAAAAAGGCAACAAACCCACCATTTTAACAAAAGCGTTACCCCTTCTAGAAACATCATTGTTCATATGTGGTGGTAACATCAGGTCACTCAAAATATTTATAGGCGATTCCTCATTATTTCCATGACAGAACTAAAACAGGTCTCATGCACAGCTGGGAGCAATATAACTTTTGAATCACAAGAAGACGCATAGCAGGGTGTGCAAGGCCTCTGCTTGTGCACCACAAGCCTTTTCATCCCCGTCTATGATTTACACTCTGGGCCAACAACAACACTGAATAATTGCAGAGACAGATTTCATTTTCCGAATGAACAACGCCGATGTAATTTGTCCTCCAGAGCGTCTAATTTCAGCAAGGCTATGTTTGGCTTTATGAGAAATCTTCCCATGAGATTATTTGAGCATGCTGGAAGGCCTCTGCAGTTAAGCCTGATTCTCTCCCACTACCCCCACCAACCACCACCACCACCACCATCCCTTGCTCTCTGCAGCTGGACACCTGGCTCCAATTAGGGAGTAGGGTTGATATTTTTTGGAATCGCTTGTTTTAACGTTACTACGTTCATCGGATTTTACACACGCAGCCGACTCACCAGTGGAATTCATTTAAGGTTCAGTAACTATGACAAATTATTAAATAAATTATTTCAGAGAACTTGGGACGAGTTCCAGATAAACGCTGCTTAAAAGTGTAGATGCTTTCAAAGTAGGCTATTGACATTATAGGTCAGATTTCGGGTGCATTTTGAGTTTTTAATATGACATTTGAACATTAAAAACACAATTGCTGATGAATTGCTGCTATTTTTTTTAATTGCAGAAACAATAATTAACTTATGCAAGCATTTCTGCTCAACTCTTCTTGATGATAAGAAGTGTCCTTGGTGCGATGTTTACAGGGTCAATTCCTGACCATGATCTCACACTTGACTCTCTTCGTTTATGTGCAAGAAAGATAGTGATGATTACTTTTGAAAGATACAAAATAACTTTCATGCTGATGAGTAATGGTGCAAGAAAACCTAAAGTTGTGGTCGTAGAAGAACATATACAGACAAATAAAAGTTTTTTTGCAGGTGCCAAACAAGTCGGTTAACGAAACGTTTGACAGTGTAGAGTCCTCACACTTATATTGCATCCAAGGTGCTTATTTTCACTAGTAAAAACGATGTCAACGTTTCGATCAGATTCAGATCTTCGTCACAATTTATCTGTATGTGATCGAAATGTTGACATTGTTGTCATTAGTGAAAATAAACACCTTGGGAGCAATATACAGTGTGCAGAACACTGAAGTCGTGTTGTTTAATTTTCTCCTTTTCAGATATAGCCTCAACAGATGGCTCAATACAGTAGAGAGGTTTGTTTCCAGCAACCTTCACAAGGCAAGTGCGGTGCAGGTGGACACTATCAGACAGGAACTAACTGGACTCAGGAAGTGTAGAATGAAGAACACACGAAGAGTGCACAGAGTAATAACATCTAAGGAGACATTCTTTGCTCTGTTCTCCTATTGACAAACTATACCAATCTTAATAACCCGGACATATTAGTCCACACACGCACACATAAAGTGGGATGTTACAGACTTGTAATGATAGAAATGTCTACTTTCATCTCCTTTATGGTTCCTACAAAGTCCTTTTTAGTGACAGCTAAAGCCATTCAAAGACGTCCTACCCAAATATCACGTCTACATTTTAATGTCCAATGGCAGTATGAATAACAAGGGGTCATGGTTCAATTGAAAACTAAACACCACATGCTATTACGAAGGGGCATCGTATATTTGTCCTTAAAGTGAAGGGTAGGTGGTGCAGTATAAGAACTGTTGTCCCAATAGCCGTCATGACATCACAACTAGGCCAGCTCTCTCCCTCTTGGTCCCTTGGGTTATTGCTTCGGCCAACAGTTCCCTCAGCCAAACATAGCTCTGCAGTGGCTCCCATTTGCAATATTGTACATTCTAATGTGGGACTTTAGGAAACAATGCAAGACTTTTAGGGGCTACTGTTACAGGGGTATGTAATATCCTTATTTGACAATGTACCAGCAATCCGTAAATGATACAGAACGATTCAAAATCAGAAACCATTACTATCTATCCATGAAGTCACTACAGGAAACACAGAAGTAAATTGTGTCAAACAGGCTAAGCATCTGTTTCGACACGGAGCTATATAAAAAGATGCATTTAGCACATTAAGGCTTCTGTACACTCTGAACAAAGCATTTCTTGTTCCTTTAACGTTTAAACACAGGATGCCTTACATGACCATCGCTCGCTCTCTGACTACCATTTTTTTCATCCATTTCCTGTCTTTACTGCCAGATTCCTTAGGCAGCGCAATACCAGCATGAAATCAATTAAGGCTTGAATCCAGCAATATAAAGGCAGCTAACCTTATGAAATGCATTCATTTCTGGTTTATCTGGGTACTCCGCTATTGACTGAACATTATATTTAATCCATCAATTTGTCTCTGTATGACAGAGGTATACCTGCATCTAGAACTTACCTCATGCATTCATTTCCAGACCCAACTATGTCGGTTATTTTCGTTTTCAGCCATATGTATGCGGCTATAAGCAACAATGGATATTCTTTTTGCAAGACATTTCTGCAGTATCATGGCGGCCTATCTCTCACTGCAAGCCTGTGAAACAAGTTTAGCAGCTTCATGCCAGAACACATCACGGCATGTAAAGGAAAGGACAATGCAGGCCAAGTTCAACCAAAGAGGACTAAAGAGTCTTGTTACAAGATCAACACAGGGCTTTAGAGCCCCCAAAGAATTTGTGAAAATGACCCCGAGTGTTGAGTCCATCAGGAGTTTGAAAATCTTCAGTTCTGCTGCGGCCACTGATTCAACCATTTGTTTTTAGACTAAAACAAATGGCGATAGAGGTAAATATACGGAACAGGACCAAGAGCCTCATGTCAATTAGAAGAACAGACAACATTAGAATGCCCTTGATGACCTGTCCTTTTTGGGCTTAAAGATCCAGAAACCTGGGATAGGGAATTCATTCCACTACATGTTATTCCTCCGTCATACAGTGAAGACAGAATATCACAGAACAAAATATAATATTACAATATATCAAATCTACTAATAATGCCAAAAAACTTCATATTTCAATAACATTTACATTTATTTATATACATTCGTTCCCCCTTTACTCAACAGCATGCGACTCCTCACATTTTATTTCTTTATAGCCTTCCTGCACAGGTCTAAGCTGTGCATTATATCAAAAATCTAATTAAACCGTGTATTAAAATAGGATTTGGTGTGTTGAGTGACATTTTTGTCAATAATGTACATTTTAAATAAATAGTTTTGATAACTATATCAACATATTGACTTGACCGTTATGTATCGTTTTATCAAGTTACAAAAAACATATTCTTTATGTACGGGAGAGGAGAGTTGTGGTTTCCCAGGGACATTTAAGAAGATCATTTTTCAACTAAGTAAATACAAATAACTTCATTCCATACACAAGTTGTTTTCTTTTTGTTAAAATGTATTATGATTATTTCTCCTATAGCCACTGCACTGAGAGTATTTGGGAGAGAAAAATGTACCCCCCCCCCCCCCCCCCCAATACGATTTCTGATTTAGCGTTTTCAAAACAATAAATTCTCCACACACACACACACACACACACACACACACACACACACACACACACACACACACACACACACACACACACACACACACTTCAGAACAATTAAAAGACTGCCATAGCTGGTCCCTCTGGTCGTTTTTTGGTCTCCGTCAGATTTCCCTGGCTGGTTGGGTTTAGTGTTGTTCATTCTATCCTCATAAACAAGGCCTAACGGAGGTCAGTAAGTATATGGGAACCTACATAGCAATATTCCATATAAGCAAACTACATACTAATATAGCCTAATACATATTATATAACTCAAGAGAATTTTTTTGCCCTTATTTCACTGTGTTTCCTCCTGTACAGTGGAACTTTTAGGTATTCATGAAGTGTACAAGTCAATATTTGGCTGTTTTTATTATTGAACACCCTCCTTGAAATCCTTTTAGGAGCCTAATTATATTTAATATAGAGCAGTAGAGCACCATTTACAATCTATATTTACTTCGGTTTAATAAGTGTACATTATTCAAATAGTAAATGATGCATTTTAAAAGAGCTAAAACTATTCAATCTGTGTTTAACATTTCAAGAGGAACTGAGATGCCTGAACTCCACGTCCATGGTTTTAGAGAGTGAAAGAAGAGCTCATCAAAAAAAGCTCTTGTGACATGCATTGCACTGCATGTGTCCCTGCCTGGCGTGAGACTTTGTTCTGAGCAGGATAGAAGTTAATGACGTGAAACAAAATATGGCATATCGCTGAACTCCAGTCAAACTGATAAATGAGCCTTGGTTTTAAGGTGACAGACTTACTATGGTTCATTTGCACAAAAATTGAATTCATACCCTGCAGGGTTGTGTTCTAAAAAAGCAGACTGGACCACAATTTGAATATTCATAATCTATTATCCATATATTAAAACATGCTTTGAAAGGGTAGGCAATTGGAAACCCCTTGGACTAAGAAAAGATTTGTTTAAAATACGTGATGCTATTGTACTACTAACTATTATCTAGGCTGAGTGGCTGTAAGCATAAACTAATCCGAAGTCTGACCTGATATTATCAGCAAGAGCTCCACTACAGTTTTTATCGCGTTTATTCAATCCATTTAAGAAGACTACGGATGCATTGTAACTAATGCTTAATATGAAATTACTTCTTGCCGTTTCTTACGTCCAGTCTGTGGCTGAATATGTTAAATGTAGACCTAATGGAACAATCAGAGACCAATTCAAAGAGATAAATCTGATCCTACATTTTCAAAGTAGTCTATCAACGTACAAAGTGAATTCCCAGCTTTGGATGACAAAAAAGTAACTATTCCATTACTGAATGGTCATTTTGTATTACATGGTTGGGCCATCCACCAGACAGTGTTTCCAATGTTTAAGATTTGGTTCCAAGTGTGGCCAAGAGGAAACGCATGCGTTCTACTCACCGAAATGTTGACGTTGATAAGCTTTTGTACAAATGTGCTGTGGATCTATCACAGATCCGTCCACTCTTTCGATTTAACATAAGACGCCCGTCAGGCCGTTTGAAAAGTTGAAGCCCCTGTGCTTTGAAGACTTGCAACGGTTCAGCAGGTTTACACGGCGAGAGCTACGTTACCTGGCTGATTCCAAGAAGTTGGGGAGTATCTTCGTTCCTCCAAGTTTTTCCCCCCGTATTCAAATGAACCTCGGCGCGAGTGTGGTCGTTTTGAAGGCTAATGTCTTCTTGCTCCCATTCCGTAAACCCGAATGGTAGTCAGTATGTAGTTTAGGCCTACAAATGAATGGAAGCTAGTACATACTGTTATAGGGAAAGTAAAGGCATCGCCAAGTCCCAGGCTCACACGGAATGCATATTTAAATTAGTCGATTGTGACGTAGAAGACGGACCGCCCCTTATGGCTGTAGTTTAATGGAAAGTGGGCGTGGTACATGTCAGAATGATGGATAGCTAGGTTAGAAACATTTGCTTTGCCTAATGAAAAGGTGTTTATATAACCCTAGCACTGTTAAGCACTGTGAAGAAAATAATCAACTTCCTCAGCATGACAAATATAGGCGCTATTGTGGTTGAGCTAAGCTTTATTTGTCTTTAATAGTTTGGTCAATTGATTTATGTTAAACCAACATAATTTATTGAGCTACTGTGAGTCCACTGTGTGCAGAATATACCAGGCTGTTCAATTTGGCCTACACTCAAGTAATAAATGTCATCGCAGCGCATCTTGCCTTGGGTCTGGAATAAAATATCTTTCATTCCAATACAATGGCACACAGTTAAGTTAAAAGTGTAACGTGTGACATGGTCAAACTTCTATGGAGGCATCATTATTTCCAAGAATATAACATATATATATATTCAGGATAATACAGGTTGTTCCTAAAGTAAGCCTGAGAGCTCTTGATCAAGTTTATATGCAGGTTATTCACCGACAGAAAAATGTGGAGGTATTTGCCGCGAGGAAAATGGAACAGACGTCGACTTGTCTTACTTAATAAATCATTCTTAATAGTCTTTTTTATTCTTCCTGGAACAAAATATGATTTATAAAACTAAGCTTAAGCTAATGTCACATAAAACACCGTTATAAACAGGCCTATCATTTAAAACATTTTAACGCTGAAGGAAAGTTCAACCTGAGCTGGAAAATAATCACATCTGAGATCAGTGTCAACGCCTTTAATCAGGTGCTTATTTATAGTCTACCCCTGCTGCCTCTTGTGGTCTTCTAACTAAACCCGTATCCTGTTTGCTGGCTTCGCATGACTTGCAGAGGCGAGAACAACTAAAGCATAATTGTATTGTCTCGCCAGAGATCAATGAGCTCTGTAGGTTAACTGACGTGGGGAGCTGATTGATGTACCTTACTAAAACAACTAACAAAAACAACAAAACCCTACTTTAAACACTACTTTAAATAATTATCAACTCGGTTGATGAAATATATCATTGCTTTTTTAATTTTACAAAACTTTGGAAAGTGTGACATCTGCTGGACAAATTACCTAAAAACGTCAACTGACATTAGACGCTTGTGTTTGCAATATGTAACTTTGCTACTGCAGTTATTTAGGCCATACAAACATATTTGAAGTGGAAAGTTAAAACGCGCACATCCACGAATCAATCCATCCAGGGAATCTTTCATATATTTATATGTATATTATACATTAAAATAATATCAAATCTGGTGCAACAGTCATGATGGTCCTGCTTCAAAATAAATTCCATCCCTAACTGAGGAATTCCATTCTTACAGACCATTAAGATCATATTCATAAAAAAAGAATTGAAAATGAACTATTTCAATTCCAGTTGTATGCAATGTAATGTAATCGGATTATTCCCAAATAATTAGTAATGTCACAGATGGCACACAAATGGAGTTTGGTCAAATAGGGGGCCTTTTTGATTTAAGACAATTATCAATATAATGTTATTTCTATAACGTATTCAACCATATTATAAACTGAAAATAACAGTAGACTTTCAAAAATATGGACGTGTCACTTATTCTTTTTTCATAAAGAAGATAAAAAAAAACGATCCTCATCAGACCAGAATCAAATCAAATTTCTGCTTCTCTTAGGTGTAATTCTCTTACATCTCACAAAAGCCTTCAACGTGGTTGATCTGCCGCTCCCCAATATATTCACGTTACAAAGGTCTAAATGTCATGGGATAGACACGGGTAGCATCCGATGTTTTCTTGTGACATGCAAATTATTTGGGAGGGTTATTCTATGTTATAAACATACATCCCAAACTATACATTCGATTTGTTTAGACGTGGTTTATTTCATTTAAATCTGTAAAAAGTGTAAATGTGAGATTATTATCTGATTTTGAGATGTGTATTAACATACTTTTGGGCATTTTCTTGACAATATATTTGGGGATACATCTCTCTGTGATAGGCCTATGTCATGGTTATTTTACGTTTTGAGATCCTGTTGTCAATCACTTTAAAAACTACAGCTTTCCATTTCCTGGTTCCTGACTTCCACACAAGGTCACTAGTTTAGATGTGCAATGCACTGTGGTTGAATGAGTTCTGTAGTGCAGAAATAGTGACGAAATCATTTTCAAAATGCTTGCTTCATTTTGTGTTTACTTTATAGTAAACAACACAATTAATTTGGGTTTCCAGATATCGTAATTGTATGTATAAATGTCGTCTTTTTTTTAATGTTAAGAAGGAATCGTACTACCGGTATATATAAAAGGGAAACCATCTTAGTGGTTGATTAGTGTATGAGGTTGAAATGATGATGTTTTGGTATTGGATTAGAAAATGACATATGGGTAAGAGTTTTGGGTTATTATGTTATTATTATTATGATGTTATTATGCTCTTGGAATCGATGTCATCGATACTCATTAAGGTTGTGCCCCGCCCACTAGGCCAAATGCCATGTTTTTTTGGGACAGCAAGAAGAAGGAGCTGATGTTTACCATTTTAACTAAGTTAAATTAATCGAACAGGATATCGTTCATATCTTATTCTTTATTCAACTGAGATCGCCAATAGTAAGGTTTATACGGTGAGTGACAGCGATTTAACGTAATACCCGTTACGGAGATGCTATTATTTGGCTTTTATATATGAATACGCAAACTGAAATTAAGAGCTTTAGATCAATAACAACACTTTTTGTTAACATGAAGCGTATATTTACAGCTGTTGTATCACAGTTGTCTTGACAATAGAACACTTGGCAAACGTTGCATAAACATGGAAGGAATGCTAGCGTTAGCATGAATGTGTGAAACACAAATCCTGAAAAACACCTAAACGTTAATTTATATATTATGTCATATCAGTAGAAGTAGTCTGACATAACTATTGAATGTCACTTCGGAATGGGTTCGTAGATAAACATCCTTTAATATGCACGACTTGGTTGTTAATAAATACTCCCTAAAATCTAGCCTCACGCAGTCGTGTTCCTATGTGTTATTATGAATACTGTTTTCCTCTTCGCTGCGCCTTGTTCATCTGTATACTTGTGTCAATTCGTAGTATCCAAGAAGTATCTCCAGCCAACTGAAAGAAGTCACTGGTGCAGCACTTGTCTTGAGGAGGGGCGGGAGGGGAGACAGAAGATCGAGAAGAAGCAGAGGATACCTCTTCCATAATGCCGTTATTTTTTAAAAAGAGGAAACCCAGTGACGAGTCCAAGAAACGTCTCGAATATCAGTTGTGTCTGGTAATTTTTTTGATTTGTGTGTGTGTGTGTGTGTGTGTGTGTGTGTGTGTGTGTGTGTGTGTGTCTGCCTCTGCGCTGTAGTAGCCATGAGGTCATATAAAAGAAAAGCCCTACCCATGATGCTGCAAATGGGTTAATAACCATGTCATTATTCCCTAAATTATAGTCTCTGTGTTTGTGTGTCTCAAATTAAAATAGAAAATGTATCTTCCAAACTTGCCATGAATAATTGATTATAGCATAAGGTTGATGTTTTGCAGTCCAAGGAGGCCGGTGCGGATGATATACTGGACATCTCAGGGTGTGAGCTGTCTGAGGTGGGTGGTAATGTGCTTATGACGCTGCATCTAAGTTGTTTACTAAAACTACCAACATAAGTTAGTCTCTAAAATCAATCATATTATTTGTGTACCCAACACTTTTGAATAGTTTGTTTCTATTGAACTGCAATCATCAGCATTACAGCATGACTTAATGGATGAAATATGGGTACCCTTATCTATTGTTGCAAAACAGTGATGCAGCATTTAAAGCTGATATTCTAAGTTAATGGCATCTCACATGATAACATGAACACACACCACACTTTTTGAACTCATGGGCACAGCTCTACTTTATTTAGTCATCTGTATGTTGCAAAGCATAGCAATACTTTACTGTTAAATTGAAGTACGTGCCATACAACAGCTCTAACTTGGTGATTGACATAGGCTATACTCCAGTTTGACTAATTATGTAATTTGTTCTTAACCGGCATCATTTCAGAACTAATTTGGTACAATCCATCGCATCTCCTCGAGACCCATGCCTTTTTGTAAATTGTCTAGCGTAGACTAGCAAATAACAATGTATCAAAACAAATGACAACTTTGTTACAGACCACAATTATAATGTCAATCTAGTTACTCAAACACACAAATATCACATGACTTAAGGAATAGATACTATAATATCAGTCACATTGTCAGAAAAGAACAACAATACATGTAACAAAAGCAGTAACGGTCATTTCATGTAGATTGTAATCGGTTTTGTATTCCACACAGGTCCCATCCTGTGCCTTTTCCATCAGCAAAGTGCTTCAGAAGAAGGTAGGGTAATACCTTGGTATTGGAGGAAAGGAGGCAGCAACATAGACACTGTGCATAGAATGCTGTCCATCCCCTTCTAAACCGAGATGCTATGCTTATAGACAGAGATGGTCATTGAGGCTGGTGACTGCTCTCCCATTGCCAGCGTCCGATCAGAACAGTAACCGTTACTTTCTCGGCTCATCTAGGTCCTCATTCTTCATGGTAATGAGCTGAGGACTTTTCTGCCAAAGGGATGTGACATCTGCAGTCTTATGACGCTAAAGGTATGGAAAGGACAGCAAGACTAAATTACGAGATGCCCGTTTCTAAAGTCATTGTGTATGCATGGGCCAAAAACACAACCAGATGTCTTCTTGCTTTTTTAAGAATCAGTAGTTTTGTTTTTAAGCTTTGTCAGCGTTACAGGATTGGTTTCGGGAGAAAGTGTTCGTCAGTGGTCTTTGCTTTCTTGTAAATCTGAGCTAAAACTATTCCATAACCCATATATTAAATATTTGGAATATTCCTAGAATTTAAATTGGGGTTTGGGTTCTATGGGTCTGCCATTAAAAAAATAATAAATCAAAATGGCCAAACAACCGAACCTAATTGATGCAAATGGACTATTGGGGAATACAGTATAGCGCCCTCTGTAGGACGGTACCATTATTTTGCTTCCGCCAAGATAACATAGATGTTTGTGGCTTTCTTTGATTTCTGAATCAACCTGATGATACAAGTATTGCGGAAGCAAAGAATCAGATTCTCTACTGTCTGGTAGGCCCAAGTATTGAAGCCAATAGAAAAGCAACAAACTTGACCAATCTGGTTGGTACAAACATAACATCCCACCTAGCGTCTTAACACCTAGGTTCGATCCTATTGGGTTATTATCTTGTGTTGTGTTTTCTTAATACCCATTCTGTCTTAAACTTGCAAATATCCACTCAAGGTGTTGGATCTGCATGAGAACAAGCTCACCTCACTTCCAGACGATATCGGGAAGCTCAAATCCCTTCAGGTACATCCACTGTCTATATTGCGCTCCATACAGAGATGGATCAAATCATGACTTCAAAAAGTAATTGAATGCATATTATTTTTTATGTTTAGGTTTTAAATGTGGAGAAAAACCAGATTAAGACTCTTCCAGAATCCATTGGAGATTTACAATATCTACAAACGCTCAATGTTAAAGGTAAGCAGTGTTTGGTGTCCACCTAATTGCCTCTGACGAATCCAGCTATATGAATCTTGACCAAAGTGTTTTTTGACAGGTAACTGTCTCAAGGAACTGCCAGAATCAGTGGGATCCATGAGAAGCTTACGGACCCTGGATATAAGTGACAATGTCATTCGCCAGCTTCCTAAAACCCTGGCCCACATCAAAACACTGGAGGTATGTGTGTGTGTACGAATGACGGTTTTACCGTGAGACTTCTCTGCTCTCTGTATAATCCCTTGGTGTCTGTGAGTATATCATGTTTGCGATGAATCATAATCGGAATTGTGTTTGTGTGATTTGGACAGAGCTTAACGCTTGACGCTACTATGATGTCATATCCTCCAGCGTCGGTGTGTACTGGTGGTACGGAGACCATCCAACAATTCCTCTGCACCGGTGAGGGACCCCATGTGTGGTTTAATAAGCCTACACATTTACATATCTGCATCCATATACACATGGACATATCTACAGCTACAAAAACATTCACATGTCGGCAGCTCTATAAACATTCACATATCTGCAGCATAAATACATACACATATCTGCAGCATAAATACATTCACATATCTGCACATAATCATCAGCAAAGGGAGCTCCTTTATTATTTTATGCTTGCCCCAAACGGATTGGTCACTGTTAAACCAATCACAGCAGGAGGGTTTCACCTGATGTCAGGCACATTCCAAGTCACCATCTTGGTACTTTTTCGACCACTACAATAAGAATAAGAACAACTGGCTGGTTGGTTATTCAGCCATAACTCACATTCTTGTGGTGTAAGCCTGTTAGTATAGGGAACCGGTGTGTATGTAGTCCATAGTAATGCATGCTCTGCAGAGGAAAAGTGTTTGTGCTAAATGTCATTATTTCCTGAATTGAGTAACTAGCAGAACTGAATAATGTCCTCTTTTTCATTTAAATACCATGACTGGCACCACTCTACTGTTGTGTGCTTGTTGTCATGGCAACATCAGTAGGCTTGTAGACCTTCTGCACAAGCACTTGGAATACAAATCTGAATCTCTCCTTGGAAGACACTTGGCTAGGGTACAATACATGGGTACCCTAGCCAAGCTATAATAAACCCAGTATACTAATATTAATGGGGACTTGTCTGCGTTTATTCATGTGATTCTGTAGAACTAGGGGAGGAATACTGCCCTCCATCGCAGTACCTCTTGCCGGTGTTGGAGAATGACTGCTGCAGTTCTAACGAGGATGCAGTCGATAGCACCGAACTGGCCTGGCAGGTGAGCAAGGATTAAGACTGCCACGTTCAACTGCTTAATATACAGCATAATGTATTTTTATTTTATATGTATTTCTTATGGGCTTTATATGCCTTTATGCACAGGAAAGTGGAGAGGGACAGGAAAGTAGGTTGAAGGAGGGAGTGATCTGTAGCTTGGGATCGGAATCGAACCTTGGTAGATATGAGGGGTATGTCCTATGTGGTTAGCGCGTTGGTGAGTTGAGCCACCTGTGGAACTTTTCCACTGCAGCTGTTGACTCAATTAAAGAATATCGGAACTAGAACATTTCTCAAGTATAAAACGCGCCCGTCCACAAGTCAATCAATCTTGGGAATTTGTTTTATTTATTCTGGTCTACTTGTGTTTCTCCTGATTGCAGTATGGTAAATGACTCTTGGTTAATGGGTAGACTCGCTGGTCAATGCTTTTTTTATTCAATGATTGCCAAAACACTTTACCTTCTCTATAAGGCGCATCGATATAACGCAACCTCCAATATAACACGGTGCTTGCTTGGACCCCTATTTTGTGGCAAGAAATAATTTACAACAACAGCCAAAAGATACAGCGGGGCATAACGTCTTGTTTATTAGGTTTGCTATATGAGGACACAATGGTCAAGTCAGTTGTACTTTCTAAACTATTTTTTTTTTATGTCCACGCTTATTTCATTTAGTTGTGTCGTACTTTCTATAATAACATCGCGCTGTGTGAATGTGGTTGTTTCTGCATACACCGTAATTGAATGCAAAATACATATTTTCTTAGGCAAAACAATGTGAAATAATTTGATTCTCGCTATAACGCGCTACATTAGGGACCATGTTAAAACAAAGGTTAAGTGTAATAGTACTGTCAGTGTGCCGGGGATCCAACACACTACCTACTGTATGTGTAAGCCCTCGCCTAAGGAATGCCATGCAATATTTATGTACATGAGGGGGTTCAAAAGTTGAAATGATATCTGCTTCTCATGTTGGATGAATAATTAATTATTTTCTCATTTCTTGATGCAGAGTAAATTCAATGACTATGAGAAGAGAAAGGTAGGTCACCTTTTTTTTTTTTTAAGTATGTTTG
Source organism: Lota lota (assembly GCA_026745465.1). Classification (NCBI taxonomy): domain Eukaryota; kingdom Metazoa; phylum Chordata; class Actinopteri; order Gadiformes; family Lotidae; genus Lota; species Lota lota. Next base: position 1,906,479 of record JACYXH010000416.1, on the reverse strand, counting down.
TAGAATAAGTATCTCGTTAATTATTTCCAACCAAAACAAGACATTACCTCGGAAAGTTTAGACTTAATGGATTTGTGTCTACGTAATAAAGACAAACCACATCTTGATAAAGGTTCATGTAATTTGAATCATTGTGTGGACATACTTAAGTAAACTGCCTTTACAGTATTCAAAAACAGAGTAGTTTGAACAAATGTAAAATAAAACTACATGAAACACTGAACCTATATACTGGATCTGCTGCCTTCATTTACATGCTGTGTTACGTTTGGCAGAGTGACTCCAATGCAGGGTTTCACTTTCATTATGTGTATCATCCATGTGTTGACACCTACTCTTTGCTCCTTCACCAGGAGCAGAAGCAGCTGGAGAAGCTGGCTTTTGAGCAACAGCTGGAAGAGAGGCAGAAGGAGCACACGCATCTCCTGTTTATGAACAATTCCCATAAGGAAGACGTCCTCCACTCAGTCAAACTGGTACCCCTACCTTTGTGACTGCTCTATGAGGATGCTGAGTTAGCATGGTATAGTCATTCATCCACAGTCACTGGCTGTGACTACAGAGCTGGGTCATTCAGTAGCAAGGAGGGGTTGGGCGTCTTGCTCAAGTATGCTTAAAGTTTACATTGTCAAAGTATTAACAACATTGGTGGAAAAATTTGGGATACTGTGTGAACACAACTCAACAAAATATATAACATAGGTCTAGTCGTTTTTAGATATTTTAATGCTGAAATGTTACATATTATACCTTTTTAAAACAAGATGAAAATGCAAAACTTACAAGAAAATCCAACAGAAAAGATGTCTATTAACAGTAGATTAGATGCTAAATTAATTGTAGATGCAAAGGTAAATGGAAACATGTATCCCCAGTTGACCTAGAGACATCATTGTTCGATTAGGCTCCACGATGGACCACTATAGCATTATGATTGGACTCTTTGCAGGAGCGCGAGCGTTTGGATCAGGGCTTGTCCCAGCAGCAGAGGGCTCTGGAGGCCGAGAGGGTTCTGATCCTGGCCCGGGTCCGGCAGGCGGAGGAGGACATCACCAGCCGTGTGAGCAGCATGCTCATGGACAACACAAGGTACATTCACATGAATTACATTTAGTCATTTAGCAGAAGACCCTTTCATCCAAAGCGACCTACAATGAGACTGAAAAATAATCAAAGCAAGAATACAATCAAAATAGTCAAACCTTGAGAGAGTGCAGAACTAGGAGTCAGAGATACAAGATTATTAGCTATTGGAAAATGAGAAGTAATGCAGTGAGGATCATGTGGTTGGTCAGGGGATTGTTGTGCTTGTAGGCATGCTGTAGATGGATACTATTATACACATCTCCATTCATCCACATAGACAAAAGAAGAGTTCAGAGTTTCTTCAGGCCTTGGAGGAAGAACGGTGAGAAGGACATTTTTTAAAACTTTTCATTTAGAAACATAACTGTCACTGATTTGCTTAACATGAGGACATTACATTCTTAGAAATATTCCAGGGTTTTTTATGAGACATTGCTTTTGTATTTTCAAAACTAGAATTCGTATGGAGCATCTGACTGCCATCACACAGGATGAAGCTAATTCTCTCAGGAAGAAAGAAGTGGCAAGTAAGTATTCTGGGACATTTAGAGGACTCGTCCATCCATTTAATTCATTACATAAACGTCCAAGTCGATTTTGATGTGGACGGTTCCACAACTTGTACACTGTACAAGTTGTATTATTTCTCATGTTAAAAGAAAGATTGAAAATGAAAGCAAACAATCACATGAAAGGCGGTCCAACTTTGTAATTCTCTATTCCTCTATTTGAAGAGAACCTGCATCCCTTTCCTTCTGCCCAATCCACCTGCTTGTTTGTCTCCCTCTAGTGGCCATGCAGAAGATGCTTTTAGACAGCTGTTCCATGAGCCACTTGCAGGAGGTCAGTGACTACCGCAGGAAGAGTCTCGTGTCGGAGGCCTACAGGAGGTAAGGCTCTACTAGCCTAATAATCATGCTGAATGCGTTTTACTAAGTAAGTTTCTTCTGTATCAGCCGTTTTCAGAGGTGGAAGCCGGGGTTACTTCCGCCTAAACGAATCACAAACAAGATAACGATTCCACAAGGAACGTTGCTCTCTCCTTTTGATTTTGAGCAGGTATTTCTGGAAGCATTTTCAAAACGGCTTCAATGGCAGAATCCGTAGAGTAAAACAAAAACCTTTAAGATAGATTAAGTCGTTAATGCAACAGTTTCGTTAAGTGAGTCGCCATTTTGTTGTATATTCACGCAGAGCCGAGTACCACCCAAGAAACATACACCAGAAACTGAATCACAGAACATTTGTAAAAAGTGGGCGGGGATTAAGGGGCTTGAACCAGGCAAAGCCGTCCATTCATGTACCAAAACACTTCACGATCGTCACTATTTTTACTAACGGAGAAACTAAAGTACTTTTCTCCCTCTTTTATTTCAGCATGGAGAGCTTAGATAGGAAGTTTGATCAGGTGCTCTCTCTGCAATTGCTGGACAAGTCCAAGGCTATCGCCCAGATCCTTCAAGAGGTATGGAAAACGATTTTCCTTTTGTTTTTGTCTCGCAGTTTCAGAAAGCTCGCTTTCTATTTCCTCTAGGTGTCATTGTATTTGAATTCCATGTAATGAAATAGTGTACGGAGATTGTACACTTTCTTGTTAAAAGTCGCAATTTAAGCTACCATTTATTTCCATATATATGTAATAACATAATTATATCCTGTCCTTAAAATACACATAGTTTGAATATCATCCACATGAGGTGCACTCATGCCAAATGGTCTCAGAATCAGTACAACAAAGTCATTTAGACAAATAACATTTCTAACAGATGTTTTTTTAGAAGCTGGCTTAATCGATGGTTTAATCTCCTAGACCGGTGTTGTCCTTTAAGTCCTTAACATACTGGGTTAGATCACCCTCATACTTGCTGACTGTGTTCTGCAGGAGGAGATGCAGAAAGCAGCCTTCCAGGCCCTGCAGCTGCAGAAGGACAGTGTGCACGGCTACATCCGTAGTCAGGTCAGTGGCTCGGCCCGTTCACCTAACCAAGCACTTCATAGAGACTAATGACAATATACTTCTCAATGGACTCTCATAAAAATCGTCTTTTTCATCAACTCTTGATGAAAACGAACTAAATTAACCTATTCTTGGAGTACATTAGATATCTTGGTTGTTAAATGAAAATGTTTTCTTCATTATATGATATAAATATAACAAACCGCAACAAAAATTAAGGAATATTAATTACGATTAATATGAATGAATGAATCTTGATAAGAAATGTACTTTTTTGATCACCTTTTCTTGCAAAGACAAAAAGACACTATCACCATCATCGCATTGGGACTTTTTAATTTATTTGTTTTGTATTGAGGAGATGACTAATGCTTCTTTTGCGTAGCCATTCCTAACTGCCCTCACCTGGCTTGCTGTTCGGCTTATCATCTCCCTGATTGCCCTGCCACCCTTGTGCTTATCCCCGTTGTCTCCAGATCAAGCTCATAGAGGGCGAATTAATGCAACTCACTAATCTGGAGGTTAAGAGGCGGAACCTGGACACTGAGAACCTGCAGGTGGGTACCGAAGGCCTTCCTTTTCTCTCTTCCTCCTCCTCCTCTTCATCCTACCACCATTTTGTTATTCATTCGCGCGCAGCCTCATCTCTACATGTCATCGCATCATGACCCACATTGGACATTTCACACAAAGGGATCACTTTATCAGATGCATTCGCTCACATCATGATTTAGTCTGCAAATTGAACAAACAAACAAAACAAAACAAAAATGAAATGCTGAACTGCACCTTCTGTCTTATGCTCTGAAGTGGTGAAGTGAAGTGGTGGCTTACTTATTGTAAGTCGCTTTGGATAAAAGCGTCTGCTAAATGCCCTAAATGTACAAATGTAAATGTAAGTGGTGGCATAAATCTCTTCGGCAATCTTATTTTTTTGTATGGGTGTGTGTTTGTGTGTCTGTTTTTGTGTGCACATGGGTGTGCGTGCATTTGTGTGCATGTGTTTGTGTGTGTGCGTCTTCGCTTGTGTGTGGGTGTGTATCTATGTGTGTGTCTGTACATGGTGTGTGTTTCTCTGTGTGTCTGCATCCGTGTGTGTGTGTGTGTGTGTGTGGGCAGGTGGTCCTTGGGGACCAACGTACTGCTCTAAGTGACCTTCTCCAACAGCTGCTGAAGCAGAAGGACCAGAGAGAGCAGGAGCTACGTCAAGTTCTGGTGAGGCCCCTCCCAGATCTCTTGCTACACCCGTCACTGTCTACAAGAGGCTTTCAATCATGTGATCTATAGTTCAAGCCCTGCCATCTTGGCTTGGAATGTGGGTGACATCATGTGAAACCCTCCTATTATTGTGGCAGAGATGGATTTCTGATTGTGTGTGTGTGTTGTGTCTCAGGTGGAGATGGAACTCAAATCGGAGTCCAACCAGCAGAACTACTGGATGATCCAGTACCAGAGGCTACTGGATGCTAAGCCACTGTCACTGCGCATGCAGGTACGGGGGAGCACAACCACACAGATATCGGATGTAATATTGTCTCGATAAGCTACAATAATATAATACTTGAGTATTGATCCCAGACGGGAAATATGGGACCAATCAATTGTAAGTATTTGTATGTATTGTCATCCCCTTTTTTACTTCCTGTCCAAACAGGAAGCAGGCCTGGAGAAGGAGCTGGTTAACTTGCTGTGTAAGCTGTCTGCTCAGCACCACATGCCTACCCTGGCTCACCACAGAATAACAACGAAAACCCTTCGCCACATGAACGCCTCTGATCTCCGCAAGGTCTGTTTACTGAAGGCCCTGATATACTTAAAACAATGTCAAAAATGGTGTGTTCTCAAAGACGAAATGGCCGGTTTGCCACCAAAACGAGACGTTGCATTGGGCTCCTATGGGTGCTCGGTCTGAATTGGGAAACATTTCCCAATCGCCACCCAAGACACCCTGCCTGCCATCAGTCAACAACACCACGTGAATGATTCTGTCACTATTTGGTATCTGTAAATATACTATTGCGTCCCGATCTCGGTTTATTCCATGCTGATCCAGTTTTGAGGCAAGACTTTATCAGTAAGGTGAAAGTACTGTTCTTAAAACTGAGTGGGAGTGGGGCTCTTTTACTACACATGGAATGCAGTTATGTAGATGTATGTTCTAGATGATAATAGTTAATAGGCGTCGTTGCAGACTGATGACCGTTGTCTTGTTTCCCCTCAGCTTGGTGTCACTGAAGTAGGCGTCCAGAAAGCGCTGCTGGACTGGGCAAAGAATCGCTCCCACGGTTCTCCTGCAGGTACGCTCCTGACTGCCTCTAGAGCCGTAGCGGTCCTCTCTAACCTTCACCCATCACTCGTTCAGCTCTACACCGTCACACCCACACTCTGCCAGAGCCTTTTACATAGAAACATGTGTAAATAATATCCGGGAAGGGCACAGCCTACTTACCTGTAGGTAGGTATCCTTGAGCATTTTGCACTAACCACCTATTACTCCTAAAGTAGCCGTGGAGCATCTAGGGATGGTCTCGGGTGGCATTGTAATAGTTAGTTCATTTGTAAAAAAGTAGCTAGAACAAAGGGACGCTCGACAATCTATTGATGGGGTTAATTACAGTGCGACAAACCTTTAATCTGAGAGTCATTAGCTAATGTCTCTAATCCTAGAGTCATTATCTATGATGTGTGAGTGAATTGTCTTGACTCATGCTGTTTCCTTGTTTCTCTGTGTGCCAGGAGCCTGTAAAGCCATCTATCAGGAAGAGGAGTTGGAGGAGGAGGCCGTGGCACCATCAGCACCTCCTCCCCCTCCTGACTCCCCGCTCCAGAGCGAGGTAGCTGCTGGGATCCCTAGCCCCCCCCACACCCCCGTCACCCCATCAGCCTCCAACAGCATGGATCCGGGCAGCTCCGAGTGTGTGGTCTGCATGGAGAGGGGGGTAAGGAACTCAGTTTAGAGTGACTCGTCGATTAGACCACATTATTCACCTATGATGGCGCACTGTTTAATGCACTTTTGGACAGCCAAGCAGGAGTTTTCCATGTTGCATCTAATGGGAGAGCTAATCCCTATTACAAAACGTCATGTCTTGTATGCTATTGTTAATGATGTTACCGGTTGTAAATCAACACAATGGTATAATGTAAATAAACACAGCAAAGTAAAAAGTCGAGATGTTCGATCCGTTGCGTATCAATCTCGTCAAACCGAGTTAAAGTATGAAAGAGTTTGGATATTCACACTTGGTACTTAAGGGATCATAAGCAGGAAACTAATGGGATTCACCGTACTCCAAGTCCCTATGGCGCGTCTAGTCGTGTTAACTGACATTTAGTGCCGAAACAACGGCACTAAAGCAGGGCAGAGAAGAGGCGATCCCTGATAAGGTCCCAGCAGTTAACACCGCTAGACCCACTGGGACCCTGACTGCGGATTGGGCCTTTCGCTTCACTCCTCGCTTTATTACAGGCCGTGAACATCTACAGACTATCCGATATCTTTCAATGTTATGCTCATCATATTTGGTAGGATGAGGCACGACTGTCACTTCTTAAACTTCCCTCTGTAACCTGGTGACCGTAGCGGCCATGTAAACCATGATTATGATATGCTTATCCCTTTACTGGATAATGGCGACCGTTACGCGGTTACCCCCCACCAAACCGTGTTTCCCTCTGCATGTAAACACACCGATGGATAAGCATAGCCCTGGTTGCTCAACATGACTGATGTGGAGATGTCTGACGGCTCTATGTTGTTGTTGTTCTTCTTCTGATTCTTCTTCTTATTCTTCTCCTACTTCTTCTTCTTCCTCCTCCAGTCTCAGGTCATCTTCCTGCCCTGCGGCCACGTGTGCTGCTGCCTGGTGTGCAACGACGCCCTGCTCAACTGTCCCCTGTGTCGCAGCAACATCTCCCAGCGCGTGCGCCTCTACCAAAACTAGGGACCCAACCGGCTCACTCTCCACCCGTCACACACCGCGGCGTACGCATGCTCATAGCAGGCTGCTGTAGTCACATGTACCGTGGACGTAGAAGATGAGGCTTTTATGCAAATGTGTTCAAATGGTTGACGCACTTGGCTTTTATTCACCAAACGGTAGAGCTGGTATAGATTTGAATAAAAAAAAAATTGAATAGTATTTATAATGGTTTGGTGCTGTAAACCGAATGCAGGAAGTCAAACATGTTTTATGTTCACAAATCTTTTGAAATGGTCAAAACACATTTTTACATAGCCCAGGGGGTTCATGTCATGCAAGGTTTATCGGTTACTCTTATGTCTTGGTGTATCTGCATACAGGATCTGTGCCTTTTACCTGTAAATGTCTGAGAAAAGAAATTCCCCATCTCAGCAAGTTCTAATATAATATCCAATATATCAATCACATTATGTCTTAGAATAGGATTGCTGTATGTCCACCAGTCTTTGTTTTTAATCACACCACCAACCTTCTGCTCTACTATTACTACTATCTCAGCTAAGTGCTATGACGTGATGCTGGCGCTCCTCCTGTATACCAAAGGCCCCTCTACTTAGCTCTCATTTATATCCATCCATCATTATCAATCAGTATGGTTTTTGTGTAAAAATGTTTTCATATGTCTGAGATTCTCCTTGGTCTCCTATGTTTTGCATTCTGTCTTTATGGTATTTTTTATATGAATGCAATGCATGCCACATGGACTAACGCAAGATTTAATTAACCATTTTATCTATAGTTATAGATAGCCTAATTATCTATAGTTCTAGATAATGTGGTGGTGTATACAGCTGGTACATATCTTCATTCAAGTGCTCTTACTAAAATCTTGTACCTAGCTTGTTTAAAGTTATTAGATATCAATATATTGTCACGAGTGTATAAAGTGTAAAAATATAAATGATAGGTCAATTAATCAAATTTGAGAGTTGTGTCTTTTTGAGTAAACTGGTTCCTGAGTTTGTCAATTTTAACCATATGCAATTATATGCATATACAATAGCTTTCCATATAAATGTCTAGATAAGAAGGGGTTCAGTGGTTCTCAAACTATTTTTACTAATGTAAAAATAGTTAATAAAAAGTATCTAAGATACTTTTTCAGCCAAGTACCCCATCACCAGTCCAAAACATTTTGTGGAGTGAAAAACATTAATTAGGCTTTTCACATCGCTTCTTGCGATGAGCTGAAAGTTGTAGCTTATTTTTGCAGATTCTCCTTTGTTTTTAGAAGTTTTCAGAGTAGTTTGGTATAGTGTTTAAATCATCCAGAATATGCTAAATGTGCATAAATACTGTCACCTTGTTTCTATAAGCTATGCTTTTATAATTTTACGATTCGTATATCATTCATATCCCCGAAATAAATGAATAATATAAAAAATACATTTACGTCTGCTGGACGTCACGTTGAAAAGCGATTTGACAAACCAATCACAGCCCGAGAAAAATTGCCGTAAAGCGTTACGTCCTAGACCAATACATGGACTGTATGATCAATTCATTTTCATAAACTCCTCTCTATACAGCTAATCATTGATTATTTTATAAAAGACAGGTTGCCGAAGGTGGAAGGCAAGTTTAATCCGTCATTATTTTGGAAATGTATTTGGAAATATAACCGAATAAGGGATCCGCTTCTCACCTAGTTATTGATTGAGGTTAGCTCCTAATGTTATGATGCAACAAGGGGACAACAAGATTGTACCTTACCAGTGTATCAGTGATAGAGTAGGACAGTCGTGAATGACGTATAACGTGTGCGATAATGACCCATGTTTTTCATCATTACAGTGCTTCATTAAAAAGTTTAACTGATACAGATGGTTTTAAAGATATCTTTATAAGTTAGGTGACAAGTTGTATTCACATACAATCCATTTTCTCAATAGGATATTCAAGACATTTTGTCAAAACGCAGCAAATAAAAGATAGATGATTGTCCATCGGTCCCACACACTGGCCTAATATTTAAGCCTGTCTCTACAGTGGTAGAGACCATCTTCTGGTGGTCCTACAATGTAAACTAAAAGGAAATCTCTGTACAAAACATACATTTGTCTTTATAAGAATTCAACATGCAACAAAAAAACAATTTGTCATTAATAATGACAATTATCAGTAGTCTCAATCTCTCCTAAACATGCCCATCTGTTAGAATGTGTCGAGGATTAATGATGTTGAATGTCGTGAATAAAGATCACAGATACCCAGGATGAGTAATTATTATTAGGTTTTGCCTTGTAAACGGAGAGAAGTACATTCAGCATAACATTCTGTAGCTCTCTCGGGTTCTCAGAGAGGTCAGGTTCTATATATGTAAACACATGATGGGAACCAAGGTCATAACAAGAATATTGTTATGGGATATGTCTGTAGGAACAGAACAGAACAGAGAGAGTTACACAGTGGTTTGGGGCCTTAATGTTGAAATGGATACCCTAGGATACCCTCATGGCTATGAGTAGGTAGTTATAAAATTATATCTGTGGTGTGTGTGTTGCTTATGTGTATGTCATAAGTGAATAGAATATATGGGATTATTGGGCATAGCTATATAGGTGACGATACTGAGGAATATAAAATGGTGATGTAAGATCAGGTTGTTCCTCCCCAGAATGGCGCTGCCCTCGCTGCTGGTCCTGTACGGCAGCCAGACCGGGACGGCCCAGGACACGGCCGAGCGGATTGGACGACAGGCCCAGAGGAAGCACATACAGAACCAGGTGGCACCGCTGGACGGCTACAATGTGGTTAGTTCAACAGCAAGATGAAAGCATTTTTTATAATTAATCGAATATTTTCTATTGATACCTTTTCTTCTTAGTTACTGTAGGTAAGATTTAAGAGCTAGTATTTAAGTGTGGTTTGTTAAAAATTGCATGGCCATCCGTTGGCTATTAGTTAGTAATATATATTATTAATAAATAATAATAAAATAATAATAAATATTTGTTTAGACTTGTCTGTGTCTGCCTCTGTATGAGCAAATATAGATTTTAGAGCACATCTCTTTTCTGATTTGTTCGATTGAGCGAAGACACCCCCTTTTTTTTGCAAGCTAAGCTTTTACATTACGGTAAACCTATCGCATTAAATGTTCCCAAGTGTTTTTCTTTAGAGAGAATAAACCAAATAATCATTTTCGTTTTGGCCTAAAATTCAAATGGATGATCTGTGTGTGGCTTCTGAGAGTTGTATTCTAGCACTCTCGTCTGCTCTTTGTTTTTCTCTCAATAGGCCAACCTGATCTCTGAGTCTCTGGTCCTATTTGTGTGTTCCACCACTGGCCAAGGAGACCCCCCTGATAACATGAAGGTAATGTTACCCAAACAAACATTTTAAATGTTTTATTCAAATGGCTACTTTGTTCATCGATTTTCTCTCATGGCAGAACTTCTGGCGTTTCCTGTTCAGGAAGTCTTTGCCTGCTGGATCTCTGTGCCAGCTGGACTGTGCAGTACTTGGGCTAGGGGACTCTTCTTATCCCAAGTAAGTGGAGAACATCTCACAGAGATGACTTGCGCTGACTTTGTTTCTGATTTGTGATTACGGAGCAAAATCTACTATTCTAGAATGCACTTTACTGAGCTAAACCATTTGTCTTGGAACTTCAGCAAGCACTTCGATGTATGATATATAAAAACAATATATATATAATACTTGCATGCTTTGGTTGTTCTCAGCCTCACTTGTAAGACGCCTGGGATAAAAGCGTCTGCTTAATGACAAAATGTAATGTAATGCAAGTCCATGACCAACATCTCATAATGTCACTTTAACAACAAGAAGCATCTTACATGAAGAATGGAGTCATCACTAGCTGCTACATCGGTGTCTTTTCCTTTGTGATTGTAGGTTCAATTTTGTGGCCAAAAAGCTTCATAAGCGCCTTCAGCAGTTGGGTGCCAGTTTGCTGTCGTCAGTTGGGCTGGCTGATGATCAACACGACCTAGGGTGAGAGACAAAACGCTAAGAAGCTAAATGTTTGATTTCCTATGCTAATTCTATGGGCAAAATTTGTGTACCACAATATCTCAATGGCACCTGATATGTTTTATTATGTATTTTTACAGATAACATAACATAACATGGTGTATCATATTTTGGTAAATGTTGTGGCTTTTGTTTATAAATAGTAAGAAAATTAATAAAAATTTAATATTTTCAAAGTACAGCATTATGCTTTTAAGTACTTTTTCAAGTAGAATTTAAAGTAATAATGTACACAATGACCTTAATGAAGTAAATCAAAGTTTGACAAAAAGTACTGCGTAAAAGGCACTTGTTTTAATTTTTGTGGATTTTTCAAAATAAATAATCATTTTATTTTCTAGTAAACAATTTTTTATGTATTACGTTCAAAATAACACAAAAGCTCGACCCTTAAATACATCTCTTTTAATGAATACAATAAACGTGCAAAGACACAAGTCATCATGTTCCTTGTGACCTACCGCTAGTGAAGGTCAAGTGGTAAATGTGGCGTGAAGGTCAAAGTGCTCCCTCTGTGTTGGAACAGAGCCGATGCAGTGATCGACCCGTGGCTCGCATCGTTCTGGGACATAGTGTCAGCTCTGTACCCGTCCATGAACAGCATGACTTCCCTGCCAGAGGACCAACCGTAAGTTGGTTACAAAGAGGGAAAACAGATGCTTCTATTCTGCTCTATGTTTGTCGAATGCCTTTAGTTTGACTATTTTGTTTACATTGAACACATTTCATAATGATTTGAATAGTGTTCATCAGTGACCTTAAAGGCGAACCTTCACGTTTTGCTGTTTAAAAATGTATTAAGAGAGTACTGCTTCATACGTATCTTCAAAAATACAGTCTGTAACATCCACTCCGTTTCCACAAAACAAATTGCAGAAACGTTGTCCCATTGACGTCATTCGTCCGGGATTTGCTCTATCGATTGGTCTGATTTTGACCAATTACGTCAATGGTCCAAGGTTACCACAGAAACGGAGTGGATGTTGCAGACCGTGATCGTGTCACATCACACATATTAAGTAGTTATTAATATGTATAATAAATATATATAATATTTCCAGAAAAAGTAGAGTGTGACAGTTCCACCTTTTCCTTGTTTTTGCAGGCTGCCTCCAAGATATACATTTCACTTCCTGGATGATGTCATAGAGAAGTCGGATGAGAAGTCGGATGACACGGGGAGGGCGAAGATTCCCAAAGAACAACGTGTCCAGTCCGAATCCCATCCTTTCCTGGCGTGCATGACGTCCAACCAGAGAGTATCACACCCCTCCCATTTCCAGGAAGTTCGCCTCATTGAGTTTGACATTTCCAACTCCAACATTGAGTAAGTGTAAAACATCAAAATATAAACCAGTTCTTAAAGTTCTTTAAAGTGCTGTTCTTGTTGATAGGTGAAATAATGACTTTTATGCGTGGTGTGTCAAATTACACTTTATTAACCCCGAAGGGGAATTCCGGAGCTACATCAGCATAAAAAGGAAATCCCACAATGAATATAATAATATAAATAATAATAAAAAAAAACACACAAATACAAATGGTAATATATATACAGTATATATTCAACTTATTCTGTGTTTGTCCAGGTTTACCGCTGGTGATGTCGTGAGTATGCGACCCTGTAACAACCCAGAGGACGTAGAACAGTTCTGTCAGCAGCTTCGACTCGACCCAGAGGCTCAGTTTATCCTCAAGGCTAACGACAGTTCTGCAGGTATGTGTTGTCATAAAGTATTGATTGATCTAATAACTTTTTTCAAGTATTGATTTGAATTGCAATAATATAAAAATTGAATTAATGCGGTAGTTGGGTTTGTTGTGTTCGATTTGAGCACCGTCAGATCATCTGCATTCAGTTCCGCTCCATCCAGCTAGCATTCAAAACCAAGATGGCCACAAGGTAGAACCTGAATCAAAATCTGAGATCTTGCGCCCGCGACTCTAGCACTGCCGGGACTGCCTGAGCCGTGCTCGCTGCGCCACCTGGTGGAGAGCTACCTGGACGTGGCGGCCGTGCCACGCCGCTCCTTCTTCGAGATGCTGCTGTGCTTCTCCACCAATGAGCTGGAGAAGGAGAAGCTGGCGGAGTTCAGCTCGGCCGCGGGCCAGGACGAGCTGCACGCCTACTGCAGCCGGCCGCGACGCACCGCCCTGGAGGTGAGGGCTCCGTGTGGGATAAAGGGGCCGGTCGCACAGAACAGCGTTTATTTTTTTAAAACGGCGACTCCCACTTTACCATTGTTGTCCTATGTCACAGAGCGCCGCGCTCCTTTGTTGGCGTAATGCGGCTCAGGGTTTTTTCACTGAGCATAAAAGTAGAAAAAGGTTGCCCGCATCTTTTGTGACGCTGCTCTGTAGGATCGGCCTTGTGTGTCCAAAATCGGAACCAAAGTATTTCGACCAATCAAGGCACGGTGTTAAGCTAAGCATTACAAGTGTGTGTGTGCGTGTGTGGCAGGTACTATCGGACTTCCCCCACACTACAGCAGAGCTGAGGGTGGACTACCTCCTGGACCTGTTCCCCCAGATCCAACCCCGCTCCTTCTCCATCGCCTCCTCCACCCAGGTGAACATCCTGCTGCACCACTGCCCTTATACATATCATTACGGATGGAGGTGGTGTGGATGCATTGAGATGATACAGTGGGGGAACAGAATGCAATTCCACATTCAGTTCCCCCTACCAGCTAGTGTTAAGAAACAAGATGGCCACTAGGTGAATAGGGCCCATGGTGCTCAATGTTAATAACAATTGTAATATCGAAGTTATAATTACTTAAAGGTACAGTATGCAACATGTTTTTGTTTGAAATGTGGTCTAAAACACATTCTATCAACTTTAAGGCTACAGGGATCTAGTTTAATTGCTCAGACTCTGCAGCAGCGTAGAGAAATCTTGTGTTGTTGTTCTTTTGCAAGCTTTGTATTTTGAGGGTGGGTGGGGTTTGGAGAGAGTAGGGAGAAAGAGGAGCAGTGTTTTTTCCCCAAATATTATACTGGTGCTAGCGTGTAATCGCTAATTCTTTAATGGGCTTAAAGCTAAAGTTTGCTTGAAAACATAGAAGCTCAACACAGTCATCCCCTCTTATAGGCACACCCGGGGAAGCTTCAAATTCTGGTTGCCGTGGTTGCATACAAAACGAAAATGCACAAACCACGCAAGGGCCTCTGCTCCACCTGGCTAGCGTCCCTGGACCCTACACAAGGTTCGCTTCAATTTGCCATCAATTACTATTATTCATCAATTACTTCTTCATTTAAGATCTTTAAGTTGATTCCCAGTACTGTCATCTTTATTTTTTGTTCATTATATTTGCATGAGTATTGACGGTAGTTAATTGAAGTACCTCCATATTAAACATGAGGATGTTTGTTGTTCTGTAATCGTGTTTAAGGGGAGGTACGGGTGCCCCTGTGGGTCAAGAAAGGCACCTTAAGGTTTCCTCCGGAGAAGGACACACCTGTGATCATGGTGGGGCCGGGAACGGGAGTAGCACCCTTCAGGTCTGCCCTACAGGAGAGAATAGCGCAGGGCAAAGCAGGTAGGATAATTTCACTTAATAATTTACCTTTTTATTTGAACTTCTTATTGCCCTTCAGGACTGACGGAACATTGTCTTCATATTAAATGTGGCTCAGTGAAAAAACCTCAACAACAAGTAACAAAAAGTATACAACAACTTAAAAGGGAATCGTTATTTGCGTTTTCCATTGTTCCTATTTGGAAAATGGCCATTAATGGTCAAATCTTTCCGCACATTTTCGCGGATACTTTCATATGAATCATTCCTTGCTTATATGATAAAATAGCGTGTGACAGAGTGTGACGGTTTCCCTTTAAAAGCAGAATACATTGGAAACAAAAGTGTGATAAGTGCAGGTGCACCGGCTGTCATGTTTGGTTGGTGATATCGCTAGTAGTGAATAAGGGTGAAGGGGAAGTGGTTACCTCTAGACACAACTCAAATCTGATTTCTTTCCCTTCACTTTTGTGCCGGCAGCAAACGTGCTGTTCTTCGGCTGCCGCTCCCAGTTCAAGGACTTCTACTTCAGCACTGAATGGAGGGATAGGGTGGAGGAGGGAAAGCTGAGGCTTTTCACCGCTTTCTCCCGAGACCAGGTGAGACACAGGGCAGCAGCAGTATTACTGAAGATCACATGGAGCATTAAACTAAAGCAATAAAATACATGTGTGTAGCATTAAAAAAATAAATAAAGAAAAATCTAGATAATTTTGGCGATAATAATTTATTTCAAATCAAAATCCCAAGGAAAGTTTGTCTAAAATATATATATTTTTATCAATAGCGATTCTTTTATATATATGCATTGATATATACAAGCTATTACAAATATTTATGTAGAAAATGTTATGTGTTTATTTCAATTCGAAATCACAATTAAATATAATGTTGATAGGAAAAAAAATTATAGGAACAAAATATATAAATGTATATAAAACAAGATTTATCTATATAAATACATATAGACAGTATTTTTCTTTTGTATAAAAGCCAAATGACAATGCAAAAGAAACACAAAAGAAAACGGGAAGCACGAGCAAACGTTAGCAAATGTTCAGGCGATATGTTGCAAGAGGTTCTCTAACCAAGGTGTATTCACTACTCTTGAAAGCTAGTTTGTTAGGAGGCAGGGTACTGGTGGCCCTAGCCCCAGCCAAAAGGTACTGGTCCACAGTGTACCTGTAGGAATCCTTGATACAGCCAAGATGCCTAACCCCTAGGACTTTTACAGTCTACAGTCCATATGTGATTAAATCTGATGAACTAGCTTAACTGATCATGATCATGTTTTTAGTGCATTGTTTGTTGTATCTTCAGGGTTTCCCCTTTTTTACTTGTCTTCTTCTTTCGGTAGGAGGACAAGATATATGTGCAGCATCGTGTGAAGGAGCAGTCCAAACTACTGTGGGACCTGATTGCTAATAGGAACGCCTACTTTTATATTGCAGGGTGAGTAAAACACAAGACCATGTCCCCAAAACAGTTGCCTTTAACAATGTTTTGATTGTATTCAGAATGCCCATTCGCTTTTAATAATTGTTTGAGGTTCATGAAATTATGCAAAAACCACGATGTAGGATGTATGTAGAGTAGGTAAAACAGGAGAATATGAAATAGTTTGATCAGGATTTGGCTGTACTGATGGAACGATATGAAAAGGGCCTTGTGCCAGTGCCTTGATCAACTGGGATCCTGTTATAGTGAAACTGTATTTGGATAATAGGAAACTGTGTGTTAACTGTTGGAAGACAATAATTACTATTTTGATAAATGGTTAACAAATGTTAGATATGCCCTATGACTCAACATTAGTGTGTATACTTGCTTGACATAGACTAGAACATTTTGAAAACAATTATTTGACTTTCAAGCTGTATAACTATAAGGAAATGGGTAGGTAAAAGCCTTAGAAATATTGCCCCAATTTCAAAACACTTCAAAACACGTACAATTTCTAGCCAGTTGTGTGAGCCTATTGCCAGCTTTATATTAAGGGGGAAATGTTGGTTGAAAGGTTGCCAAACGTATCAATTCAGACTAACCACAGTTTATACGTTTTCATCAAGTTCCATTGATTAGGTTTAGATGTAAAATAATTTGGCATTCGCTATGTGAATATGATATCAGCTAACACCATAGAAAGTGTTAATTTTAATGCAATCGTGTATTTAAAGGAAAACCAAACAAGCTGTTTGAGTTGGTAAAAAGAGCCTGCTGACAAACTTCTGGTTAACATTTTTGTTATATTTAGGGGCGGGGCTATCTTGCTGGTTACCTGGTAACCCAAAACACCCAATAACAATGAATAAATGCAATAGCACGTGTTTAACCTATAGAGGGCAGTTTGAGTCCATATTTACTCTTAGCATTTTTGTGTGCATTTAAGTCGAGATTTTGACCAGGCTCAATCAATGATTAAGCCTTTTTGGGATATATCTTCATTGTTGAATGCACCTATTGTAAGTCGCTTTGGACAAATACGTCAGCTAAATATATATAATATAATAGCACTACTATGTACCCCAGTACATCACTTTTCATGTAAAAGAAACGTATTTAGCCACTTGTTTTTTTTGTTGTTGCATCTAGCAATGCCAAAGAGATGCCCGCAAGTGTGTGCGATGCACTGAAGGAAACCTTTCAGCTGGAAGGAGGGCTGTCATTGGAGGAGTCGGATCAGATGTTGGTTGCCATGGAGAGGGCCGGACGGTTCCAGAGCGAGACGTGGTCCTAACAGCTATGCCTCGCATACAGCGGCGTCAACCACTGCTACCACTATATCATGCTATACAGACACCGTGAAACATCTACCATCTATGACTTATGGTGTCATATTGATGGAAGACTTGCACACAACAGCATTTTAGCTAGTTTCCCTTCCTGCTCATGACATTGTGGGGGTGGATGTTATCTGTTTAGATTCCTTTCATGAGAACAGATACTGAAATGGCCTTTTAGATCTCTCACACACACACGCCCACGGTCCAAATGCAGTCAACTAGAATGCCTATTGCTTTAAAGTTACAAACCAACAAGGTGCACACAATTACATAGCCTACAACATTCTTATGCAATCTTGGTTTAAAGACTATTTATTGATTTTGAATAGAGTGCTCAAATTTTGTTTTGTTTTTTGTTTTTAATATATGCATAATTATTTTTGAAGATACAAATGTCGAAGTTTGAGAAGGTGTATTCAATTTGTAATGCATTTTGATGGTATCCGTTATCAACACATTATGAAGACATAGCATATACTCGCTTTTAAATATCCATTTAAGTACTTAAATTGTAATCAATTAGTAATTGTTTCTTGACCCACTATACAACTGGATTCCTTGTGTACTTTCGTATGAATGCTCATGAGCTTACTAGTTGAATCCAGTCCTTAAGTACGGATGTCAGTTAAGTACAGTACCCAAGATTTATTTTCTAGGAATTTAATATCCAAATCTGAGGAAGCACATAAGACACTAACATTTGCATACAAATTGACCAGATACAAAATCTCTGTACAACAAGCCTTATATAATTAAATTATTTGCAATTGTTGACACTCTTTCAAATGTATGTTGGTGTGAAATAGTTAAGATATTTCATTGTATTTGAACTTACAAGATTTTAGGAACTCTCCCCCTCCAATGTACACAAAACCTTAAAACATTTAAATACACATTCATATCCACAAGTGTACCGTCGGTATTTAGTCCAAAACTGCTTTTTGCAGGATCACACACACTGACCTGCATGAACCCCACTAGCTGTTGACACACACTGTGGGGTTTTCACCACCAGTATCTACAATGCCAAGCTGGCAAATGTCAATGTCCTGTTGAGCAGGTTATTCATAATAAATTGGAGAATCCCATAGTAAATAACAATCCTCCATCGTTTTCAACAGTGTGTTCTAAAACACAATAAATACTTATTGCAGGGGCTTATCAAAAATAATTGTGACGTAAAGAAACACGGATACGGGTGTATTGACAAGGTCTCGCATTCGAACCAAAACTAAAAAGAAACTAAAACCAAGGATCGGTGTGTTGTATGCATTCAGAATTTCAATATATATAAAAAAGTTGGTTTGGCATCAGAAAAATCCTTTGTGTTTCCTGTCCTCCAACATGCATGTCCCCTCCCTATCTAAGAGCCAGTGTGTGGACTTGGTAGATTTCCTTGGGAAAGTCCATCTGCTGCTCCTGGTGGACGATGCGCAGGCCCGCCTTCGCCACGAGGCTGCGCACGATGTCCAGGTCTCGACACACGCTGCTGTCCACGTCGTCTGGGACCACGCCCTCGTAGGCCACGTTGTCCTTGATGACTATGATCCCGCCGGGCCGCAGGGCGCTCTGGCAGCGCTCCAAGAACTTCACGAGATGCTCGTCTGTTAGGTGACCTGAAAAGCCGACAAAACACAAATCGAAACACAAACGTTAGCCGTCTCTAGCGGCTTGAGTTGTAGCTACAGTTAACCCCGTGCGATATTGCACGCCACCGCCCAATACCCACCAATCACCCACTGGATCCAGATGACGTCGTAGCGGCCCCGCTCGGGCACAAAGTCCTGCAGGCCCGTGCAGAAGTAGTGGCCCACCCGCTTGCTCTCCTCGCCCAGGTAGGTCTTGGCCTGGTCCAGGAACTCCTGTGTGACGTCTACCAGGTCCACTGTCTGGAAGAGGGGCAGGAGGAGACGCTTGGTGATCCGGCCGATGCCCGCGCCGCAGTCCAGCGCACAGCTCGTCCCCGTCTTGCCCTCACCTTCCTGGTGTCCGGTACAGGAGATTGGAATCACGACATTAGAGTGGCCAAACTTCTACTGCTTCTTACACATATTTGGTTGCCTTTATCGGTTTGAGGATACACGACTAATGTTATATTTTTTTCAGTTGATCAACAGACGAATGTGCTTAAGAAAGTTGATTTAAGACATCGCTTTAGGCTCTGGTAGATTTTTTTACCGTCACCGTTTACATTTTAAAGCCAACAAGTCTGTAAATCAGTCTTGTGTATAATTGACTTAATAAATATGGAACAGAGAAGTCATATCATTATACGAGTTTCTTACACCAGTGAATTTCTTCAGGAAGGCCTTGGATCCGTTGAGGTCGATGTTGGAGATGCTTCCGTAGCCCCCCAGCATGCCGTCCACTGTGGGGGGAACGTCCCGCCAGTACACCTCGGCATTGCTGTAGAAATGTGCCTCTTCACCCATCCTTGTCATAATAATAGAATAATTAATTCAAGATTCACCATTTGGTTTTTGATTAACAATGCGTTTATGTAACTAAATTGCAGAGTCGTCTAAACTGTACAGTCCTGTACATTTTCCTGTAAGCCAATTGGGGAACCAAGCTGCATATGTATTGGGTAAATCTGCATCTGAATTAAAGCTTTAGTCATGCGTTTTGAAATGTAGAGTTGTATGTAGTAGTGTCCGTGGAGTAACATATGTACTGATTTGTAATTAACATGCACTCTCACACAGATTGGTTTTGATTCATTCTCCACCCATAAAGAGGTGCTGTGGAGGACACCTTATTTAAACCAGCTGAGAACTAACACCAAGCTTATAACCAATGACGTAACCCCCCTCCCCCCCAACACATCACCAGCTCAGCATGCAAGCACGTGCACCTGGCTTTATTTGGCAATGTGTCAGCTGTCACATCCACATCGCCTCAGCCAGCGACCTAACTCGTTCCTTTGGTATGCATGACCATCGTTTTCAGTTGACCATGCAAAAGAGTCCTGGACACTTCTTACGGCATCCGTGTCATATATTATGATTTGCAATGCAAGCTAATCAATACAGGTCTATTATATACAGGTAGATTATTAATAATTCGGCTATTCATTAAACTGTCAGTAGTCAGATAGCAGTCACTTATTAAAATAAAAAGGTGTTCATGCAAAGTTGTGTAATAACAGTTGTATACGCCGTATAAGTACAGTTCGACTGCATTGACGCAGGGCAATTTAAGTGCAAATAATATTTACTGTATTTTCGTGTAGTTTTTTGGGGGTTAGAATTAAAAGTGGGGACTCGGTGGGGAAGCCGCTGCTGAGAATATACACATACTCGTGCCATTGTCTTTGGTTTGGAAAACTGCATAACTTCTTGCGATGATAAGTATTCCAATGTGAAGTTCTCGTAAAACCTGACAACGCATTAATCGGAGTGGCTTAACTTATATAGGCCTATTTTGCTCTAGGTCTGTTAAACTTGGACAACCCAGTGCAAATTTGCTTAACAAAGACATACAATATGATTGTTTCATCTATGTACGTTGCCATGTTCAATTGAAAAATACTTGCATACCGTACATTACCAACTAGTAAAACCAAGTCGGCCTACTCATATTTACCGCGTGCTGATTTGTGTACATTAGCAACGACCTAGCTAGTCCGCTATAATCACCCCCAAAAGTGTAACATTTCCGTTACAATGGTTATACAATGACTTCTAACTTCTACCAACAGGCTTACCTATTTTTGTATCAGGCCCAGGTTCCTACTCCGTCCCAATTCATATCATAACCCTAGTGCCACTATGCCGACATCTGACAGTCACGCCTGCTCCTTTCCTTATTTGGCTTCTTTGGCGAACGGAAGTGACGATTACAGGTCAACGTGTGCTCAACAAACCATTAAAGAAAATGGAAAAGGAATATACTTTTTTTTTAATATAAAATGCAGCATAAATAGTACCCATAGACTGTATGAAATATTTTTACAAATGTCTTAAGCACACTTTCTTTTAGGGAAAACAAAAACCCCTATCTGTTAGTAGTTGAGGCATAGAAGAGCAAACGTTTACCAGATGACTCCAAGGAAACTGTCTCCATCCAAAGGTCGTACGAAAAATTGCAACGAGGTCATTCGACAGCTGCAAGTCTTGCTATGAGAGGGGTGCGTTGAAAACGTACCCTTGCTAACCCAACCCCTAATGTTCGAGAACTTAAAAGTGGCGTGCGAGAACATGACAAAAAACCCGCTTGACTGGTACAATGTAGAGTACATTGTGTGTGTTGGCCTCTTTGTGACTACAAAACTATGAGTTTTAATGGACGAGGCGACACTTTAATTGTTATAAACGTGTAAGAACTCATCCCAAAGAGAGTCAGGTTTACGTTATTTGAGTGTAGTAGCACAAGCAGGGCGAGGGGAAATCCTTTACTTGTCTATAACCAAAACCACCTGGTTGGTTAGGCCTACTAAAAGAATCAGCGAGTCAGATCTGATCCCATATTTTATAAATAAATGCTGTACACGTACTTATTTTGAGAAAAGTACATTTGATGGGTATAATATAGTTGTTTTCTTATCAAGCCATGGTACTTTCGTTGAATACAATTCATAACGTAACTGTGATGTTTAGGTCATAAAACGAGTTTCTGATTGGGTAAACTGGCCACTAGATGGCAATATTGTGCTTTACGAGTCATGAGTTAATACACTCACGTCATAGCTGTGATTGTAATGCCGTGAGTTCAAAATGAGTCGGGTTAAGACATTTTCGCTTATTTTCTGTATAAAAAAGATACGACGATTGTCCTATAAATAATTATGATGAGTTTAATATATTTACAATGTACATTAGGCTATGCATCCTCTAGTCTAAAGGCATAATGTGTAGGCCTATTCTAATTTAACTGCCGCAATGGCAGTTGGGGGGGGGTGTATGAGGAAAAGGAGAGGCCCGAGCAAGGAGCCTTGAGGTACGCCTTGGTTGACTGGAGTTATGATAACAAATGATAGAAATGCTGACTAAAACTCTGACTAGCATACGAGTGCCAACTCAAAACATTCAAGTTAAGTTCATAGAAAGGGAGAAATCTGTGTGGGCCAAGAGGGAAACAGAAAGAACAAGAAAACACAAAGAAAGAGGAGAGATTAAGTTAAAACAAGTGGGGAGACAGCAGAGTTCCAGGTGAAATGGAGAATTATAGGGAACAGATGGAGTCAGGGAGAATACCTCCGTGTTGATTCCTTTCCAGGTCATGAAGTCAGATGAACCCTACACATGTGGCAAAGGTGTTGTAAAGAGATCCTGCCCTGCATCTAACCACAACGTTCTTCATTACTTTAGAAACCTTGTGCCACAAAGTTGTTTCCCAAAATCCCAAAAGCTAAATGAAGGTGTTTGGGGCCTATAAGCAATAGCTAATCTTCAAAATACAAAACCTGCGCCTTGTTTATCATCAAAGATGAACCCAGAGGAACAACAATAGTTAGAATAGAATAATAGTCTGACTCCTGGACACCGGAATAATGATACTCCCTTGCATGTCTGGAGTTGTAACAAGGCTGAGCTTCAAGAATCCTGATGAAACCTAAACGTGTCTTTCCAACTAATGATTGGTGCATAACGATGATTTATGCATAAAGATTATCAACAGAATGGAAATGTTCCTGAAAACAATGCATATGCACACTTTTGCGTGAATGGGGACAAATGTAGAAAAGTCTGTTGACATGATTAAATCCGACAGAATGTTACGCAACCTCTCCTCTCCAATCAGAATCCAGTTTGCTTATCTAACCCACTTTTCACATCTTCCTCCTGATCACAGCCTCTTCCCTTTCGGTTATGCTATGCTACTCTACACTATGCAATGTTATGCTATGCTACGGTACGCTATGTCATGTTGTGCCATATTTTGTTATATTTTCCTGATTTCATGATCATTGATGGTAGTCGAGAAGCTTGGGCCTATGATTCATTTAAACCTATTTGCCAAATTAAACTCATTACAAAAACGTCTTATAGTCATCATCCCCCATTCCCCCTTTAAAAACGCTTCACTTTCTTACACATCCCTACATCATCATCATCCCGCTCCTCCCACTTATGTCTTCATCTTCCTTTCACTATACCTCTATTTCCCTGGCCTCTTTTCGCTTCCGTGAGCTGCTGCAGTTTTCTAGGTCAGTCTCCCAGGCAGCCAGGCAGCAGACTACCAGCTTCACTCTCTTGTCACATCTCATCTGCTCTGTTCACTCTCATGATAGATGGAAGATGGATAGAGGGATAGGAAGGTAGGTAGTATAGCATAGCATAGTATAGTAGAGCATGGTATATAGTATATAGCATGATACTGTGTTAATTGTATAGTATATTGTAGCATAGCATAGCAAAGCTTAGCATAGCATATCATAGCATATTATAATTTAGTAGAGTCTAATATAATAAAGTATAATACAGTACAGTATATTATAGTATAGTCCAGTATAGTATAGAACACTATAATATAGTAGTATAGTATAGTATAATATAGTATATTACAGTATACTAAAGTATAGTATAATATAGTATAATATACCTCACTATAGTATAGTAAGGCATGTGTATGCAATCAGACCAATGGACTTCCAGTGGTGAAAATATTGATCATATGGTGAAACATTTGATTATACGGTGAAAAGATATATGTATGGTGAAAACATTTATTTCATGTTTTCACCAAAAACATGATGTATTTGAACATATAGTGAACACATAAGTGAACATATATGGTGAAAGAATTGATGTATGGTGAAAATGTTTATGTATTGTGAAGACACCATACCACTGATACTGGGTGAGTATATGGCATAGAGTACTGAAGAGAATTTCTTTTAGGTTTTTACTTTCTCGTTAAGAATTTATCCTCTGTTACCAGAGTTTATTCTTGTCCAAACTACTGACTCACTCACACAAACACACATGCATGCCCTGCACATAATCACACTTGCCAAATGTTGACTTTTATGAGTGTATCTAATTCTCCAAAAGGAGAATAAGATAAATACTGAATTTAATTAGGAGTGATTTTTATTACAATAAAAAATGGAGAGAGAGAGAGAATTCTAGAAGCTATTCTCACTCTGACACACAGAGCATGGAAGCGAGCGAGATAAGGAGCTAGAAAAAGACAAGGCGCTAAAGCCCTAGTGGTGACTGCTGCCGCATGGTTAAAAATGCATGGCCCATTTTCTCATTAATATTTCAGGGAGGCAAACTCCTCTCTCTACATAGCCTCCTCCCTGCAATGCTTTGCTCTCTCCGACTGCAGCAAGCTAGCGCAGAAGGGGAGAGACTGAGAGAATCAGATGGCCCCCTATACATTTATGTGAATTTATATATGTCTGCTCAATTTCTTAATAACATACTAACGTATTGTATTTATTGAAGAGTTTGATTTACGCTAAAGCTGTTAGGGTGCCTTCTTTGTCATCTGTTTGCACTACCACTAATAAAATAATAATAATAAATAAATAATAAACTTGCATTTGTGATCCGTGTGGCTACTCTGCACTCTGTCCAGTTGTTATTTTAGAAGCTAGGTTGTGCCGCACACTTGAATACTACTCTTGATTGAATACTCTGATTGTTCTCAGCCACACATGTGAGTTGCTTGGGATGACAGCGTCTGCTAAATGACTCAATGTAAATGTGAATGTCCATCTGCTCTCTTCTGAAGACACTCTTCCACCTAGGGCAGAACCATAGGTTCCATCCCAGGCTCTGTGCTATCACCCCCAGATTAGGCAGCCAGGAACACACCTATTTCCCATTGAGCTTCCCCGTCTGATTGTGTATTGGAGAAAGCGATGATGCTGAGCTTCAGGAACCACGATTTTTGGTCTGACAAATAGGCTCTTTCTGATCCTGTGTCATTGTATGTGACAGTGGAACACCTAGGTTCTGTTTTAAGACCTTTTCCTAATGCTCAAGCACAGGCTTGACCACTCGAGCCTTGAGCCCCAACAGTAAAGGAGCAATGTAGTATTGGAGCCGATTGCGACAGTTGAGCTGCTTCAGCGACTTCATCGACTCTTGAAGATCTGACCAATCACAACCTTCAGACTTAACCAATCACACCTGCTCTATGTGGCCATACAGTGGCGTGATATGTAAATGTCTGATGACGTATTTTGAAGAATCGCTAAAACAATTCCTGTTAGGATGCGCCGATGTATCCTCAGACCCCAAGCCGATTCGGCGGCTTGACTTCAATGGAAGTGCCTGCTGAAATACTCACCATGAAGAACTTTTCAGACAGATATGTGCTCTCTTGTCAAAACGGTAGCAATACTGCAGTGTTTGTACCACTGTCCGTCTGTTCTGTCTGTCTTTTTCCAAACACTTCTCAACGGCCACAGGTCAAAGTAATTTCTAATGAACTTAAAGGTGCTGTAGGTAAGATTAATGAGATATTAATTGAGTATAATTTGTTAGAAATGCCATAGCCATCCGTCAGCTACTAGTGAGTGAAATGCTCGATGAGGCTATCTGTTTCGATTTGACTGTGCTTGCCCCCTGTAGTTTTAAAGACAGCACCCGGCAAATTTTGGACCAATCACACTGCCGTGCCATCGGGGGAACTTTACCTGCCTCCCCAGGACCCTCGACAGGTGGCAGTCCTGTGCAGCAAGGACAATGGGAGTCGCTGCAGTTTTTCCCTGCCTTGACAAACCAGATGGACCAATAACGTGCATTTATATATATACATGTACATATAGTCCATTGAGGAATAGTAGGCTGCATTGCACACTGCCTCTGGGATTACATACATGATGTAGCATACTCTCTCTCTGTATATATATTAAATATATAGCAAATAGTGTACTAAAGCACATTGTCTTTAGAGCCGTTACTGAAGACAGCACCTGGCCGTGTGGCCCAAGAGAGAGCGGGAGAGAGAGAGAGAGAGAGAGAGAGAGAGAGAGAGAGAGAGAGAGAGAGAAAGAGAGGGGGAGGGAGAGAGAGGGAGAGAAAGAGAGAGAAATAGGGAGAGGAGGAGAGAGGGAGGCAGACCGATAAACAGAAGAAAGAGAAGAAGGAAAGAGAAGAGATAGGCTGGAGGTATGGAGGGGTTTCAGCCCTGCTGCTGTTGTCCCAGCAGCCTGATTGGAAAACAGTCCAGGTTGAGCTCAGCAGTGAAATTACTTATTGATCCGGTTCTCTCCTTGCCACCCAGCACTCTTAACCTCTGCTTCTTCTGGCTCACTCGCATTCCCCCACCATTCCTTCTCAGCCCATTTTATTTATTGTCTCTCTTTTACAAATAAACAAACACACACACACATGTGCTCACAAATACACACACACACACACATATGGACTTGTGTATGCACGCACACACACAAACACGCACACACACACCCACAAACACACACAAACCTCTTGACTCATCTCTATTCTTTGTCCTTACATTGGTCACATGTACAACATGCATCCGTGTATATATTCTTCCCTCCTGCCTATTTTAAACCTTCTCCTCTGTAACATCTCGTTATTTCCTCCCCATCCTTTCATATGTGTGTTCTCCACCCTTCCTTCAACCAGACACCACTCCTCCACACGCTGGTTCTTTCATTCGTCCCCGGGTCCCGCGTCTCCTCTGTAGCTCCCTTTCCCACCTCGCATCTCCCTCGCACCTTCCCCTGTTCCACCTGTCACTCAGTCTCCTCCTCCTTTATTTTCCCAGCATCCCAGCATTGCGACGCCCTTCCCATGTCTGTGCTGTCATTCGGCTTGTCACTCCTCTTCTGTCTCCTCCGCTCCCTTCTAGCTGTATGGATCCCACAGACACACACACGGACATTTGCACACATACACGCACGCGCGCCCGACACACACGCACACACACACAAACACACACGCACACCTAAATAGCAAGCTGTACACCTTGAAGAGGGTGTCAGGCAAACTAGCAGGCATACAGACACACTGGTAGGCAGACAGACATACATACAGACAGGCGGATAGACAGACCACCCTGCAGACTGTCAGACAGACCGACATGCAGACAGACAGACAGACAGACAGACAGACAGACAGACAAAGAGACAAACAGGTATGCAGATAGACAGACAGACAGAGAGGTAGAAAACAGGTGGGTAGGTGGACAGACAAGAAGGCAGACAGACAGGCAGACAGACAGACAGACAGGTAGGAAGGGAGGTGGCAAACAGGTAGACAGGCACACAGACAGATAGGAAGACAGACAGGAAGGTGAATGGTTTCACGATGCTATCCTCCTGCAATATTTTGTCAAAATCTGCAACAGGAAACAAGTGTTTCCAAGTGTTTCCAACACTGGGTGCACGTCTAAGCACCCAGTGTTCATCACGGAATCGCAATAACTGTAATGTATTACTGAATTTATAATAGTAACACGTATATTATTTTCTTACTGCTAAAGGTAATACATTATTGGAACAAATTACCCCCAGCACTAATTGGAACAACTTCAATTTCCGACATTAAGAAAGAGTACAATGTTTGAATTTCATGCTTCCTTACTCTTCAAGAAAAGGGAGCACAACCGAGTACATTAATGTTGATCTTTTTTATGAATTCAAAAAAGCATTTATATGATTGCATATTTATATCACCCTTACATCACCTATGTGTCTCTTTGTATCGATTATTTTCTAAATGTAACCTAATTAATGGTAAAGGAATATGTAGAGAATATCTGAAGAATATCTAGGGAATATCTGGAGAATATCTGGCAAATGGTGTTCATCATCAGCTGACCAATATGTTACAGTAAAAGCAGGAGGAGGGAAACCAAGGAATGTCAACCTACTTAAGATAGTTGAGAAATTATTGCTCTCAGAGATGAGGATTGGACATGAACAGTGATCTCGTAGTTATTTGTTATTTGTCTGAGTAGTTTGGAACATTCTTCAATTCGGATGGACTGTCGATAATGTAACTTTAAACAATGAGAGAGAGAGAGAGAGAGAGAGAGAGAGAGAGAGAGAGAGAGAGAGAGAGAGAGAGAGAGAGAGAGAGAGAGAAAGAGAAAGAGAAAGAGAAAGAGAAAGAGAAAGAGAAAGAGAAAGAGAAAGACAGAAAGACAGAAAGACAGAAAGAGAGTGCAATGACAATGTTGGCACTGGAAAACAACACTGGGCCATGTGTAAAAACATTATTTGATGAGCACAAATTATAATATATTAAGGATGCTATTGATTTAAAAGTAAAATGTGAAAATCAACACAATGGCAGCTGCTGCCATCCAGAAATGTCTCGCCGCTCCCATTTATCTGGGAGCAGTATTTCATTTTAGAGAGTGCTTTACTTTAAGGGTAACCGTCACACTCAGCTATAGTCTAATACAAGGGAGTACTGCTTCATACAGGTGTTGTGAAACAACTACGATCGGCAACATCAACTCTTTTTTTGTGTATAAATCACAGAAAGGTTTGACCATTGCAGTCAGTGGTCTGGGGTTCGCGTTTCCATTGGTCCGATTCGAACCAGTGACGTCAATGGTCCAACTATTGTCTCTTAGACTCTCTTATAGTGGAAAATAGCCTAGAATGATGGTACCCATTTTATATTGTGGAAGCCTTGTGGTTTTGAAAGAGTCATCGTTATCCACCTACTTTGACCTTTTAATGGCCTTCAACACGGCAAACTCCTCAGATCCATCCATGCACTCTCTGAACTTGTGATGGTTCAAGTCATACGTCTCTTTCATATCCTGTGTCATTGAGAGGCTAGGTGTAAAGGCTCAGACATACTTTCTGGACTTGTTCCGGTTGAGAGGACCGGCACGCGGTTCCATTCATATTGAGGGTCATTGTCGGTCTGGCATCCCACGCATGCGCGTCTCCACACTCGCGAACCACACACCATTCAATTTGATGGCGGTAATGTACCATGACGTTGTATGCCTCCATCCATAAGAATACCAATGCTATGCTGAAGATATCCAGCTGCCTCTCACTGCCAGCATGAAGGCACGTCAATTCTAACATACTCTCCCTAATACAGAGTTTAATGGCATCCCAGTAAATGAATCCATCCAGCAAATCCAAAACAATTTGAGCTTGACTCGTCATTGGGCCATTCACGTCCAATAAAAATCTTGTGGGAAAGATTGATGACCGGCCAACTTTTGCCGGTCATGTTGCATCTGTCTCCTAAACTTCTAAACCAAAACCTCCGAACTATTGGTTCAGGAAGATCAAGTGGTTCTGGCCAGAACACTCAGCACTGCTCCTTGTTGCAATACTTTATGTGCTGGGGAGCTGCCAACCATAGTCGGCATGTTGAACCTCCGCCGATTATTCACCGTGCCTGGTGTTGAGCCAAGGTGTGCATGTTGCACCTCTTCCCCATTTCACACCACTGGTTCCTTTAGTAGCCAATGAAGACCTTCAACGCTGACATGCAGGTCAGCACTGGATCAGCGGCTGTATACCAGCTTTTTTCTGGTTCATCATGTTCGCCATCACGAACGTGTGGGAAAACAGGGTTAGTTAACAATAGTGACAATGTGACGCTGGTTTCTTATCTGTTACATGTTCTGTCTCTCTTTCAAACTCAGTCGAAGTACGAAATTCAACACACGTCATCTAGCCAGAAAAGGGGCGAAAATTAACGTGTCCAACCGGGTGTCCTGTTTCTATCACTGCTCCAGTGGAGCTGGAGCCGATAAATACCCGTGACTACTGCAGAGTCAATTTTCCCGGGAATGAATGCGGATTGTAACCTACCCCACTAAAGACAAAAGCCAGATGTTAGTGGGTGTGAAAGTGGTTTTTGTCTAGTAAGAAAGGGGCCTAATGTCTCTGCATTTTCACCCACCCTGAATATCCAACATGTCCTCTAACTATGTTCAACTCCATATGTCTATTTCCTTTTTAGTATGTATCTGTGTCCAACTGTAACCCCCCCCCCCCCCCCCCCCCCCCCCCCCCTTCAGCTAATCTGCCTGGTTGTATTTCCTTCTTGGGTCTTGCATGGCTCAGACATGGAGTATGTGAACCCAGGAAGGGACGGGGGGTGGTGGTGGTGGTGGTGGTGGGGGGGGGGGGGGGGGGGGGGGGGGGGGGGGAATCTGGAGACTGGAGACTGGAAGGGGGGTCTCTGAAGGGAGGGGGTGGGAGGTAGGGGGCTGAGGACCAGAGGGAGGTCTCTGGGGGTGCTGTGTGAAGGGAGGTGGGGGGTCTGGAGACTGTGTGGGGGATGGGTGGTAGAACAAAGCAAGAATTTAAATAGCGCCCCACAGCCCCTATACCCCCTCCTAGTTCCATACCAGCCATCCCGTTCCTCTGGCTGGCCCTCTGGCAGAATCCCCCCCCCCCCCCCCCCCCCCCCCCCCCCCGCCCCAGCGCCCCACCCCCACCCCTGGCAAAACCCCTCCTCCTTTCACACGTTTGTGGGATGGCAGCAGCTTGAACAGGGGGTGGGGGGGGGGGGGGGGGGGGGGGGGGGGGGGTTGGGGGGACAGCCACCCAGCAGACACAGAAAAGACATATAATTCACACAAGGGGGATGGGGTGTTTGTCTGTGTGTGTGTGTCTGTGTGTGTGTGTGTGTGTGTGTGTGTGTGTGTGTGTGTGTTTGTGTGTGTGTGTGTGTATGTGAAAGTATATGAGTGCGTGCTTCTGGGCATTCTTATTCAAACCAGCCATCCACACAAACACATGCACAGACTAACACACATGCACACACACAAACGTGCGTATACACACAAACACACACACACACACACACAAGCACACACACACGCACATGCACACACACATACGTGCGCGTACACACTAACACGCTCAGATGCACACACACACACACACACACACACACACACACTGAAAGCCACATGTCCCACTATCTGTGTGCCAGGTTCCTCAAGATTTCTGTAAGAAAGTTGGATAAAACCCTTCTAGTGTGGGTGTAAGTATCTAAGTATATGTTCCTGCTTTCAACCAACATCCACTAGCCAGAATGGATGGAAACAATAGAGGATTGTTTCTGTCACGTGATTCAAAACAGAACAATTGTCTGTTTTATGTCCCAATTGGAACTGCATTTACTCAGGATTCACTGCTTCAGCTAAAGAACTGAGAACCCATGTCTCCTAATTTATATTCTTAAAATTTAGAGTTTGGACCGTCCATTATGAAACAACCAGGATACACATGATGATTTAATTTGTTAGAATTCTGGTTTATTGTATTTTATTCAACCTTTATTTAACCAGGTTGGGCTAATTGAGATTTAGCATATATTTTACATGAGAAACTTGGACTCATTGACCTATACTGTCCTAATTTTCTTCATAATCTGTGTCTTACACATTTATGCTGTGTACGTCATACTGATATTTATCACAAATGTATATTGTTGAGTTATAACTGATCGTCTGTAATGCTATTTAGCAAACTAGCTAAATTTGAAGCAACAGCAAAATAACGCATGGTTCTTTGAAAAAGTAACAGGAAGAAAAATATGGAGAGAAAAAAGTGATAAATCTAAACTAGATAAAACTTGACATAAATAGAGATTAGTTAATACTAGTAAAAATTCCAAAGGGGGATACGTTTTCTTTTTGCGCTTCTGCAATACCATGCATAACCATAGATTTGTTTCAGGTGGGCCTACATATAAGTGTTGTAGAATGAAAGTGAAGCAGCCATCTGTAAGTCAACAAACTAACTTCAATAGTCGGACGACCAAGTCTGTTCTTTTATTGAGTGCTGCGCTATAGAGGCGTTGGAAATAATAGTAACTTTACATTATATAGATATTGCTATAGAGATTTTACAAATGTTGAAACCAAAAATGGAATGGCAATTTGATTGATAGTTTCTCACTGATTGGAGAAAAACATACTTGTATTCAACTGACAGCTGCTTCGACCCCTTCCACAATCTCCCGGTCAGATCAGAGATGTTTACGACCACTAGCCCAGTGTGAACCTGGCGCTCCGTGGAGATAATAACCCAAGTAACGATTTGAACAGCTTCCATTTATGTTAATCTACACCTCATATGTTCATGTGGATTTTGTACTGGCGTTCAAAAACCTGGCTGTGACCAATGACAAAGATCAAGATAGTAAAATAAAATAAATGAGGGTTGATTCAGTAACTAACAACTATCATGACAACCAGCAAAGCAACCCATTCTCCTTATTTGGTCGTTGCTGTTCTACCGTAGTTACGAAGACTGCAGCGGTAGCATCAGATATACGAGCATGTAGCAAACAGCAACCACCACCACTCTACCAGTACTCTCTCTCTCTCGCTCTCTCTCTCTCCCTCTAGGGGTTTATCCCTCTCCCATAACCTTGCTGGGTTCCCCCCTCTTCTGTTGCCTAGCAACCAAGCATCAAGAAGCGCATCACTTGGAGATGTCAAACCCACAGCAAGAGCTTCCAGGAAGTGTGGGGTTCAGGGAAGAGGAGGAGACTGTGGGTGTGGATGTATGGAGTGTATTCACATATCATCCCACTAGATTCTTGACCCCACATCATCAAATATAATGTCAAGAATAGTAGCAGACATTCTGTGGGAAAGGTTTATCTTTACATAATAATAATGCAAGAAAAAAGTGTCAAATAATACATAGTGTATTATTTTAACTTAATGTATTGTTATTTTTGTTAATGCATTGCACAAGGTTATGAAATGATCATAACACTTAGAATTCATATTTTGATTCTCATGCTTGCATGTATCTCTTGAATGATTCTTTTGAAGGCTGTTTAACTAGAATAAATTTAAAAGGTAGGCTGTTTATACATGTGTATATAATAATGTTGTGTGTGTGTGTATCCATGTGTGTTCGAGTGTGAGTCGTTTGTGTGTGTATCTTGATTGCGGTGGTATGTCTTGAATGGGTATAGGCATACCTACAACACAGAACAACATTATACAACTATTTGGAGAAACAACAACATTGGGGTTAATGGGAAATAGTATCTGCTTCCAAGTCATTAATGTACATCAGAATGTCATGCACTACTGTGGGCACCAGATGGCACCATCATTAAATGCTGCAGCCCTCGACGTGTGTACCTTTTGCCCTCTCGCTCAACTCCTCGCCCCCATGCTCGGAGACAGAATGCAGCACAGCTTGTCCAACGCGCTGCCTGTGAGAAGAAGAACAGTCTCAGCTCACTGGCTGGAAAAGCATCCTGAAGAGAAAACTGGCTCACAAGCCCAGGAGAAGCTGAGACACAGCCGAAGCAAGTCAGTTGCACGGCAACCGAGCCTAGTACAGGAGATCCACAGGCTATTCATGTGTTTACACGTGATACATATCCCTCTATACACGTCTGTTTATAGAGGGAGATGTATGTATGTGTGTATGTATGTGTATGTGTGTGTGTGTGTGTGTGTGTGTGTGTGTGTGTGTGTGTGTGTGTGTGTGTGTGTGTGTGGTGCGTATATATATGTATGTATGTATGTGTTTGTGTGTGTGTGTGTATGTATGTGTGTGTGTGTATGTATGTATGTATGTATGTTCAATGTAAATAGGCCTTCATGTATAAAAAGCCTGTCCGTGTTTAATTTACGATGACTCCTAAATGTGTTGTAGACATGGGCATTTTGGTTTTTTGTTGCTTTTCTTCGGTGTGCATGTGTATGTACGTGTGTAATGGTACGGACAATAACGTTGTTAAACCAGTGTCTGAAACAGCAGCATCGTCACTGCCAACGGTGTCTGAATCTCCTGACAAAAAAGACATCCATATGATTGATCTACAGCCATTAATGTGTCCACTCCCTCTACCCAGCGCTCTCTCTCTCTCTTGCTCTCGCTCTCTTTCCCATCTCTATCTCAGTTTCTTGTTTTAAAGCAACATTTTCTTCTCCACATCAGTAAGCCCCTCCCCTCCCTGCCTCCCTCTTTCCATCACCGCTCCCTTCCTCCCCCTCCTATCCCTTCCTTCCACCCTCCCCTCCCTTCCCCCACCTCCCTCCTCTCCCTTCCTTCCCCTTCATCCCCCCTCCTCTACCCTCCTCCCCCCCCCCCCCCCCCCCCCCCCCCCGACTGTTTGCAGATTAAACGGGCAGGCTGCCAGTTTTTCATATTTCCTGGCAGCAAAGCGGCCAACACACTTCCTGGGGATGGGGGGAGGAGAGATGCGGGAGGGGGGAGGATGGGGGTGGGGGTGGGGGCTCGCAAAAGGTTACATTTGCACAATGTATCGATGGAAATGTACCGAGCAGAGAGGGAAGAAAGAGAACAGGGAGGAGGAGTGTGCGGGGGGAGAGAGGGAGAGAGAGAAAAAGACAGGGGGAGAGAGAGAGAGAGTGAGAGCAAGAGGAAGGGAGAAAGAGAGAGTGAGAGAGGAAGAGAGAAAAGGAGAGAGAGAGAGAAAAGACTTCGAGGCAGAAAAACAGAGGTAGAAATTGGGGCTAGCATTGTGCGTATGTGTGTGTGTGTGTGTTTGTATGTGTGTGTGTGAGAGAGAGAGAGAGAGAGAGAGAAAGCAAAAAAAAGGATAATACAGATGGGAGAGCAAAAAGGACAAGAGAAGGAGAACGAGGGAGGAGTGTGGAGAGAGAAGGAAAAACAGGAAGAAGAACCAGGAGGTAGAGGAGCTGGTGCGAGGCGAACGAGAGCAGGCTAGGAGCTAAAGATAGAGGGTAACGGAGAAGGAGGGAAATGGATGACGAGCATGAAGAGAGAGAGAGAGAGAGAGAGAGAGAGAGAGAGAGAGAGAGAGAGAGAGAGAGAGAGAGAGAGAGAGAGAGAGAGAGAGAGAGAGAGAGAGAGAGAGAATGTGAGCGGCAGAAAAACAATGCGCGAGAGGAGCTAGCACTGCGGTTTGAAGTGGAAAGAGAAAAACAGTGTGGAAAGTAGCAAGAGAAAGCAAGAGAAAGAACGAGGTGCAGAGAGGAAGAGCAAGAGAATGACAAGGAGACAGAGAGAGAGACACAGGGAGAAACAGAGAAAGAGAGACATAGAGGGACAAAGACAGAGAGAGACAGAGAGAGAGATGAAGAAAGAGAGGACAGAAACAAAGAGAGAGACTAGGATAGGGAGACAGAGAGAGACAGAAGACAGAGATAGAGATAGAGAAAGAGAGAGGACAGAGACAAAGGGAGGGACAGAGAAATAGAGACAGAGCAGACAGAGAGAGAGATAGAGGACAGAGACAGAGAGATATAAATATAGAGGACAGAAACAGAGACAAAGAAAGACAGCGAGACAGAAAGAGGTAGATAGATCCCATAGAGAGGTAGAGTAAAGATGGTGAGAGAGAGACAGAAAGGGAGAGAGAGACAGAGAGATTGACAGAGACAGAGAGACAGTAAGAGAGAGAGAGACAGAGACTGAGAGAGAAAGACAGAGGGAAAGGGACAGAGAGATAGAGAGAGGGACAGACCGATGGAGAGAGACAGGGACAGAGAGAGAGAGAGAGACTGAGGGACAGAGAGAGAGCCAGGGAGAGAGACAGGGAGAGTGAGATCTGGGCAGGCTCAGCTAAACGACTTCACCATTCTGCTAGCGCAGGGATAATGGAAAGAAGCCCCTGGGGAAATATTCAACATGCACGAGTATCGAGTTGCACGGCATCATTACGATCCTGTCCAAATCCCCCTGTCCTGCCTCTCTCCCTCCCCCACCCCCACCCTTCCTCCCTCTCCCTCTCCCTCTCCCCCTCCCTGCACTGCCCCAGCCCCCCACCCCCTACCCTCCCCTCTCTGTCTATGTCTGTGCGTGATGAAAGTGTTTTCTGGAAGGCTAGCTGTGGGACAGGGCTGTTAAAGTCATGGCAGTTTGATGTGGATATATGTGTGGGGTGCGTGTGTGAGCCTGCCCCTGTGTGTGTGTGTGTGTGTGTGTGTGTGTATGTGTGTGTGGGTGTGTGTGAGCCTGCCCATGTGTGTGTGTTTATGTGTGTGTATGAGCCGGCTCCTGTGTGTGCGCATGTATCTGTGTGTGTCCCTGCCCCTGTCTTTGTGAGAGCGTGTGTGAGCGAGTGTGTGTGTGTGTGTGTGTGTGTGTGTGTGTGTGTGTGTGTGTGTGTGTGTGTGTGTGTGTGTGTGTGTGTGTGTGTGAACAAAAAGAGAAGGGTGATTGGAGGTTACTGTGAGTACAACAGAGGTGTAAACAGTGGAGGTAACGTGGTTCATAGCAATATACAAATACACATCTATAGGACTTCGAAACAACATTCAGCTGCTAGTTCTCAAGGTTCAGTCAATGCATACAGCAAGTCCAACATTAAAGCCCATAACTTCGAAAGGTTAAAATCCAAATTATGAACATAAAAAGGCATCTTATTTTTAAAAGGTTCACCTTTGTCAAAATGGTTTTGTAAAAATAACAGGATTTCTTTTTTACATACTTAATGTATTTGTTAAAATTCCAGAGATTACATTATTACATTTTGTGAGCACATTGTGAACCGTAGCCACACTGTAGTTAAACATTAGTCTCACTAATCAGACTTTAGATTAACATCTAAAGTCTGATGGTGGACGAGCTCAAATCTGGGCGGGTCATTGTCTTTCGCTTCAAATTGATTTAGACCAATCATGTTGCTGGGGGAGGGGATCTGTAGTTGCGCGTACCACAACAAATGCGATATGGCTGACCATTAAGCTCCGAATCAGAAGAAGACGGATCATTCCAACGATAGCATCGTCTTCCTATTGTCCGTATCCCTCCTTGGCCAACAGCGAATGCAAACTCGGCCAGCACTGGTAAACTAAATTTTCCCGTAGCCGGTCGGAAGACAAACTAAAATGTCCTGTCCGGACAAAATGTCTTTAGACAAAGTATCGGTAAAAGTTTATTATCAAACCTGTGTAATAGAATGAAATACATTTGTTAAAATCACAGCCTCCATCTTGTCACTCGCAAATTAGTTTTTCTTCTGAAGAATGTAACAAAACAGGAAACACTGCGTAACTCCCCCCCCCCCCCCCCCACGCACTTTCTGATTTCAATAAATGTATCAATTGTATATGTAGAAGCTCTGTAAAGATGTTGAGAAGATAAAGGAACACTTAATTCATGACTTTAGAAAGACAAATTGAGACAATCAAACACACTTCTCAACTTTTCTGAAGTTCCAATCTCAATGGTCTGCCATCATTTACAGAAACACTTCAAGTTAGTGTGAAGAGCTGTGATCATAAAATGTACAAAGTTTCCTTAAGCTTAACCCACACGGAACGCACGTTTTGTTTCATATTTGAGCGTGAATGTAGCAGGCTTTATTTTACGCCCGCTTCGTATAGGACTTAAATTTTAAAGTATTATTTTGTGTCCGTCCTGACACGGCCGTGTTTATTTGTTCTTGACAAGTCCAAGCCAAGCGAGAACATGCAGCACTGCACAGGGTTAGGGCATGGTGTTTGTAAAACAATACAGAGAGAGATTATGGTAGAGAGGGACACAGGATAGCAAACTACAAGTATAGGCACGGCAGGAAGCCCTTTGAAATACGTCATTGCCAG
Source organism: Lota lota (assembly GCA_026745465.1). Taxonomy (NCBI): domain Eukaryota; kingdom Metazoa; phylum Chordata; class Actinopteri; order Gadiformes; family Lotidae; genus Lota; species Lota lota. Next base: position 1,868,717 of record JACYXH010000416.1, on the reverse strand, counting down.
ATGTGATGTATACCTTCTTATAAGAGATTACTCAGTAACACTTTACATTACAGTGTCCTTTTTACAATGTTAGTACAGCAGACACAAAGTTGACTAGTGTTCTGCCGGCACAAGTAAACTTTTCCCGGTGGGAAGACAAGCTAAAACATCCGGTGCGGACATCGACATTCTTAGGCTTGACTGTCAAGGTTTGAAATCAACACTGGGTAGACTGGCCACTATAAAAATACAATTATTAAATCTCCCTCTAAAAGCTTCATCCACTCCCGCAAACGAGTTTCTCTTCGGTAGAATATCTCCGTAACGAAACAGGAAACAAGGTGTAACTCCTCCCCTTTCCGTTTTTTGGTTTCCGGCACAGGCTCTGTGCCGTCTCCCCCAAGATAACTACTATAGCATAGTAGGACTGCTGGATCCGAGATTATAAGCAATATAACAAATATGGAATACTGTCATGGAACAGCCTTATCCTAGTGGGGCAGTCGCTTTTTTTTTTTTTTTACCTTATCCTAACATTAACCCCTAACCTTGACCACACTGTGTAGTTACATGCTGTTTCATAATGTTATTACATGTTATGCTGGGTACACAATTCATGATAAAATGACTTTGTGACCGATTTCCACCTTCTGACTCTGGTCAGCAAAGCCCCGATTTGTGGATGGTTGTAATTTACTTCCCCAAATTTGATCTGGGCCAATTATGATTCTAAATTGCAAATATTAAACATGTTCAATATTTACGATCCAATATCCTGTAGTGTGGGGGGAACCTCGAGGACAGCTGAGTCCCCCTTGTATGGATTGTCACATGGGAAAGACGATAGCCGATTGGGAGCCACACTGACCAGTAATCACAAAAGAAGCCTTTACGGAAAAAGTAAAAGTGTGATGGATTTGCGAAATAGAGGAGTCCAACTCCCGCTGCAACAGTAACAGTCCATTTTCACGCCGTCTCCATGACTTCGTCCATAGTTCTTTAGTAGTTCTTTAGGGTGTTACGATAAAAGAGTGCAAAAGCTAGCATAGCATGGCCTCTGTCAGGCCATGTTTGTTTATGCTAAAGTCACATTTTTGATAGGGGTATTGCAATTGCGATTTTGCGAGAGATCCGGTTTGGAAAATCAGGACAGGCTATTAGTGTATAGTGTGTTAAATGTATCTTCATCTATTGCTAGGTGTGTTGTCTCTCAAGTTTTTTAAAGTTGTACCAGGCATTGAGTACATGCTGCTACATGTTGTTACACTGCTTATTACACAGTGCTTAATTGTGAAATAACATTGTAACAGGACACAATGTGCAATGTGAAGTGTAACCGATTTCTCCTTAACTCTTGTGTTGTGTTCCGGTCAAATTTAATCGATTAACAATCCTCCTCAAAGAAAAATATGGTTTCAGGATTCAAGACCATGATAAAAGGGTAGAATTTATGATACTGACTGAGAATAAAGTTGGTTTAAAGATATTACACAGTGTGTGTTTTGTAAGCATTTTTTAAATAGCCTGTCCAATTTTGGATGGAAAACTGAAATGTTATACCTATGCTGGGTTTATAACCTTCCTGCTTCCTCAACGGCACGTCTTGGTGAGAAGAAAACAAACAAATATGAAAATAATATCTAATAGCTCAACTTTAAGCTTTATGCATGATTCTGCCATCAATACCTACATACAACGAATACAAACGCACATTTTAGATTAGGAACGTAAAATGTTGTACATCTACAAAATGTTGTCAATATGCAACGTACATACATATATATATATATATATATAATATATAATATATACAGGTTTTGCACATGGTTTGGTCACGATCTAGCGTTACAACCCTAATCTATGATAAATATACCATATTTATCACGCTGTCTTCAGGCATCTTCACCCCACACACAACCATAGCCTCCGCGTCATTCGCAACCACAAACCACTCCCACCCACTGCATGCCTCTGACACATAGGGATGCAAGGAACATGTGTGTGTGCTCATGAGGATTGGACTTGTGGGAAAATGTGCGTGTGTGTGTGAGAGAGAGTTTGTGTGTGTGTGAGTGCGTGCGCAGTGCAGGGCTAGATGTTCTCCCGTTGACACTGGCATGGTGATTTCACCAGGAAAAAATGTGCTCCCTCATTCCCTCCCCCACCCACCGCTTCACCCTGCCATTTTCTCCACCACAGAAAAACGCTTTCTTTTTTCAATCTTCTCTTACTCAATACTTTATCGCTATGTTCCTTCAACCGTTAGCGAAGCTTCTTCTCTTTCTTCTTCCATTCCATCATGGTTATTTTCCTCTCCCCACCCCCAATTCATTTTCTCCATTTTATCTTCTACTACCCTTCACTTCTCATTCCATTTTAAATGATGATTTCCATTCCTTCTCCACTTTATCCTTTTTCTCTTCTAACCTGATGTTATACTTCTCACGTATATAACATTAGTATAATTATATACTAGTATACCTCAACACTAATCTTGCACAGGTTCAAGCCTTTGGCTGCTGTTTGGAACACCTAAACATTCAACATGTTCTATTCGTGGTCTGGGTTGTCTCTTATAACATCTCTAGACTTTCAGGACTCCTGAGGAACACAAGTCTTCCACTCAGATGTGACAACTCAGAGTTCTGAAGTCCTGCAAAGATTTTGTCAACGGCTTCCAGCAATGGCTTCCAGCAATGGCTTCCAGCAATGGCTTCCTAACCGAATCAGCCTCAAGTGTGCAAAGTTGTTTTGCTTTTGCAGAACGTGCTTGAACGGGATTTAAATTATATTTGACAACACCCCCTCAAATTTCAGCCATTTGGTCTCAAATTGAGCTCACACAATCACTATGGCACTGTACATTAACGTGACCATCCTTGTTCATATATTACATCTAACCCCACGCCCCATTTTTATTCCAATTGGACACATGTATTCTACTGCCAATGTATCTGTTTCCAACTGGCCATGGCCTTTACTGTTATACATTAAACAAGTGACGAAAATCCCAAAAACCCAGTTGGAAAAGATTGAAATCTTGAGGGGACATAATAGCTTCGTTGGACTGAATGGGCACATATGATATAATTGCTAAAAAAAAAAACATTAATCGGTAGGGTTATTATTTCCTTTTATGGCTCTTTCCATTTAAACTATGCTTCAAAATTAAAAATAAACATTAAATGAGAGTTATATCACTTTTCCATCGTATTGTCATCATATAAATGCTGGTAATCCCCTTAAAACTAGTTGTCCTTCCCTCAAACTGATGGTTTCTGATGGATTTGACCCCATGTTAATGTATTTTCAAACACCAAGATGTAAATGGTCAACTAGCGATGGTTAACTTCCCATGGTGGTTCTCTGGTACATTCTCTCAACCAGGTAGTCCCTCCCCACCCCCTGGTTCCAGTGAGGACGTTGACCTTCCCAACACCAAGACCTGCCCAGTCATGTGCAATGGCAGCCATGACTAGAGTTGCATTCCAACTGCGAAAAAAAGACAGAAAGTCTTCAGTAGTCCGGAGCTCTTCGGGGGGGGGGGGGGGGGGGCAATTCACTTAAGGGAAAGGACAGCTACACAATCTATTGATTTCACTCAAGGAGGTGGTAAAGTCTAGACTTCAGGAAGCCACAATATCCCAACATGATGCATCTTGCTCACTACCGCTCATACCACTCCACCGTCGGCCAGCAAGCATTCGCGTGTCATAGGAGTCTTGGAGGGTAATTTTTACCAGGGTTAAAGGCCCAATGCAATGGAAGTCAGATGTTCGAACGTCTCTCATGAGGCGTTGGCATAAAACCGGAGGTTGGGGCAGGACATAGCTTTCAAAGTTGGGAGGGTTTGTCCCATGGCTAGGGAAGATTTCATCTTGATATTTGAATCAGTCAGAAAACCAAAGCTAGCTGTCAATCACCATGCTATGATTTACAGTTGACAATAGAACAATGTAATTGGACGAAATACTTGTCAGTTTAACGGCATTGCAAGCATGTGTCATAACTTCGTAATACAGCCATATACCGGAAGTAGGCACAAATACATTTTTGGGCGTTAATATATTATAAAAACCTACATTGAAAATGTTAATATTTTTTTGGGTGTATATCATGGATTTTAACTAATTCATCTATAGGTAAGCCAATTTGGACCTAAGAGAGCTACTTTTTCATTTTGTGGGCACTTTAAGGGAAACCAAGAGCCTATTCTTGAGTATACTTTTTGTTGAGATAAACTAATTCATTTAGTTAAATAAATAATTAGACTGATGGGGAGGGGGGCATTATAAAATAACCACTAATGTGCAAGTGGTACCTCTATAATTTTCCATTGTAACACACATTTTACTTTCTTGTAATTCATTAAAAAAATGTGTACCTTTAAATATGATTACCCAATCAAGTGTGATCTGTGGCTGTGTCATATCCAAAAGCATATATACAATTGGGATTGGGAATTGGGACAAGTAGGATTTAGTGCATATTTTCCTTTTGTTGTCTTTATTTCTTGCCACTGCGTGGGTATGATTAGGTGTGAAAAGTGCATACTTACTTGAGTCACAAGAGAGAATCCAGACTAGTTTAGGTAAACTAAGCTAGTCTTCAGATGGTGGAGTCATTGGAAGAAGGTCTATAAAGACTTCTGAATCCTATGTTACAAAATGCAGGAAGAAGTATTTTCCAGTGCAGACTAAAAAAACTTCAAGGGTATCACAACGATACATGGAGTAAAAGACCCATTATCCTTGGCCGGATCGAGCACATGATTTAGGTCTATAATATTTGTATTGGAAGTTGGCGACTTTCAAGATAATTTTCCAGATCTACAGAAATAAAACATTTATATGTACTTGTGTATCTTCTAGGTGAAGAAAAGGTCATCCCCAGTATTTTCAAGCCACCTAGATTCACTTTATTAGCCCAAAACAAAAAACAGGTCAAACTAAACATAGAAACCCTGATGTCCCCCATGGGTCTCGGGAAGGTTTTGCTCTATGTTTGGTGCCAACTTTTGTGTAAACTAAACCAGAAGTTAACAATCCAATTGTAGGCAAACAGTGCTGTGGATGCTGTAGAACAAGTAGTCAGAGGAAAAGCTATAGGTGGTAGTGGTTGCAGGCATGTACCCCCAAAAGTTCCATTTTAGGTTTTGGTCAATTTCTTTTCAGATATGCTCATTAATGGAAATAATAAAATACACCACAAAAAATGAGCCAAATAATGACTCACACTAGGTTGGATAACGATGTTCATATGCTAACCCAACTCCCAAAGAAAGTTGAACCATTGAGATATAATGAAGTAAGGTCCACCAGAAACACTTGCAAAACATATATGTTTGTTTCTAACATCATAATTGAAATATATATATATACATATATATATATATATATATATATTGCTGAAAGGTTCAGTTTGTAGGATTATGTGGCATCTAATGGTGAGGTTGAACTCAACTGAACCCCCCCCCCCCCCCCCCCCCCCTCCCCCTTTCCAACAATGTAGGAGAAGCTACGCTGGCAAGTCCTGGCCTGTAAGGTGCCAGTAGGTACTTACAAAATGACAACATCGTCTACGACAGCATTGAATAGCCAAGTGTCAAATTATGAGGCTCCTTGAAGATTTATAAATTGCAATCGGTTATTTAGTCTGTAAAACAATAGGTCATAGCTAACAAGTAAGAAAGTGACTATGATTAAAAACAATTAAATATGTCCCCTCTAGAGCTATTAGTCCATTTTGGGCTACTGTAGTAAAAATGGCAGTGCAACATGGTGGGCTCCATGGAAGAGGACCTGCTCCCTATGTAGATATAAATGACTCATTCTAAGGTAACGAAATCACAAAGAGTTTTATTTTCATGGGATTATACACTTAAATACACTTATACATTCAAACATACTTATGAATATAATATTCCCTTTCTGCCTAGTCCATTCTGTTAGATGCCACTATATTCTACACACTACACCTTTAATCATAAATGTGGACAACATTTTGGGAGCCATATTCTCCATAATGAAATTGGCATCTAACCTTATTCTTCTGACATTCCCAGCTATCCCAGAGGTGAGAAATTAGTTAACTAACCTAATATTCAATTCGGGTGTTATATCCTTTTAATGGCATTGTGGTTTACATCAACAATGGCTGGTGTACTGAATAAAATGGTGTACTGAAAAGTAGGGCTATCAGTTTTACACAATAGGCTTCCATTTCGTTGCTATAGAAAAAAAGTAAAATATCTATTCAGCGTCCTCAACTTAAATGAGACAAAATATATTTGAAACCTTGTTCCCTCCACCCAGTTTAAACAATGCCTTGGAAATAACAGGCCCTCTATACTGAATTTAGCCCCTGTGTGTGTGTGTGTGTGTGTGTGTGTGTGTGTGTGTGTGTGTCTCTCTCTCTCACATTCTCTCTGTGCGCAACACTCAAGCACACACACATGCACACTAACTGACATAAAACCGCAGACCTCCTTCCTCCTCCCCCCTCCCCTCTCTACCCTCCCTCTCCGCCTCCGCCTCCTCCCTTTCTTTCTCCCTCCCTCCCTCTCGCTCCTGTGTTCTGCTTCTATAATTCAAATCCTGTCAGGCCTGTTCCAGACTGCTGGCGCCAGCCTCTCTCTCTCTCTCTCGCTCGCTCGCTCTCTCTCTCTCTCTCTCTCTCTCTCTCTCTCTCTCTCTCTCTCTCTCTCTCTCTCTCTCTCTCTCTCTCTCTCTCTCTCTCTCTCTCTCTCTCTCTCTCTCTCTCTCTCTCTCTCTCTCTCTCTCTCTCTCTCTCTAGGACAAGAAAGGCTGAGAAAAAAAAACAAGAAGGGTTAAAAGCTCTTTGAGGGACAAAGCTGACACACACACACACACACACACACACACACATATGTGCACACCCAGACATACACATGCATAGACACACACAGACACACACACACACACACACACACACTCAGACATGCTTGTACTGACACCCACACCCACACCCACCAATGTGCTACCTCAAACACAAGCCTGCTCTCATTCAAAGGAGTACAAAAACAGAGAAGAAAGATACAGCTAAACATATACTTTGGACATGTTTTTTTGGACCACCCTCTATGTGTAGTATTTCTTTACTTTAATTATCGCGGAATGATGTACTTCTTAAGAAGTTAGTTAACGTTATAGAAGTTCAGACATTACAAGCAAAAGTTATTCAAAAAGAATTCAAAGAAATATAACATTCAGAAATATAATACATACCATTGTAATGATTCTACCCCAACCTCACTCACTACTTGTTTTTTCCTTTGTGTCATGTTTGTCACCTGTGATCATAAGTTATCTGTTCACCTGTGTTCCATTTATTAAAGTTGCCTAGGTTCTGCCCCAGTTGATCATGTTCCTTGTTGTAGGTTTGTTTCTCTCTGCCTGTTCTAACAAAGTAAAACTTCCTTTCGCACCTAATCTCACATCTATGTATTTGGATTCACCTCAGAAGGAACCGACCACAAAATGAACCAAGCAGTGATTTCCCCATTATCCACATTCCTGGCAGCGACCTTTGGGCACCTGGACTGCCTCATTGGCTGTGTCCTGGAGAGGATTGTGGCGCTCGCTTCCCAGCTACTTAGCCGCGGTCCCAAGCTACCCAGCTGCGCTTACCAGCTACCCAGCCTCACTTCCCAGGCCTGTTTCTGACCCTCCTAGCCTTGTCCCAGAGCCTGAGCTGGCTAGCCCTGTTCCTGACCTGCCTAGCCCTGTTCCTGGCCCTCTTCCTGACCTTCCTAGCCCTGATCCTGAGCTGGCTAGCCCTGTTCCTGGCCCTGTTCCTGACCTGCCTAGCCCTGTTCCTGGCCCTGTTCCTGACCTTCCTAGCCCTGATCCTGAGCTGGCTAGCCCTGTTCCTCGCCTTCCTAGCCCTGTTCCCGAACCTCAGCTGGTTAGCTCTATACATGAGCCTGAGCTGGCTAGCCCTGTTCTTGACCTGCCTCGCCCTCACACTTTTGGTATTTTCATATGTCGGCTGCCCGTTTCGACTACCTGGTGCATCGCATCAGTCCTTATGTGAAGCGAGATCGGAACCACTGAAGTCCAGTTTTGTTGCAGGAGCGACTGGCAGGGACTTTTAGGATCCTGGCTTCTGGGATGGATCCTCCTAAGTGTGGCTGCAAGCTACATTCTTAAATCCACGACCGGCTCCCTCATCGTTTCCGAGGTTTGCCAAGCTATTTGGAAAGTTTTAGTTAAGGATCTTGTGTCCATCCCAAAAGGGAACAAGTGGACAGAAATTTCCCAGGAATTTTGGAGGGTCTGGAACTGCCTGGGCTGTATAGACGAGAAGCATTGCGGAGGTCAAATTTAGTAAAGATTGTGTCAGTGGAACAGTGGGAACGTTTTTTGTTTACCGTTATCTTGCTGATATCATGGTTATCAATGCACGGGCAGAGACTGCCATCTTTTTCCACAAATTAAAAACCTGCACCCACTGGAGAGGTGGAAGGCTGAATGAAGCTGACCCAGCCAAGGACTCCCTGATGTACTCCTGCATGGCTTCAGTCTCAGTCTTCAAGTTCAGAGAGGGAGTCGATTCAGACGCAAGTCAATGGTGCAAACATATGGGCAATGAAGTGGGAGAGATGGGGCTTACTGAATAACTCCTTGAGATCAGAATACTCTGGAGGAACATAAGACAACTCAAGAGATCCTGGGAGAACCTGAGATGGGAGAGAGGTTTTGGTGAACGTACACTTTACGTGCTAGGTGGGGCTCCATTTCGGCAATAACAACGGTGGACAAATCAATTTGAGGATTGTGTTTTACCAGCCATGGAAAACCAAGGACCACTGGGAATTTGGAAGTATTAATCATATGTAGCAGGATGGCAGACATGTGACTCAAGTCATTTGGTCCAAGTCTCTAGCAAAGTTCCAAGTAATATTTTACATTACATTTCTATTTTTTCTTGGGCAAGTCAAGTCACTTCACACACACTGCACCTTTAATACAAAAAAAAAAAAAATACAAAACAGACTAAAGTATGGCGCTCATTAAAGTCTGCATGTTAATTCTTGTTTTGTTGGCAAAATCTTGTGAACTCCTTTCATAGACCTTGGTTCAAAGCATACCCTGTGTAACGCAGGCCAAAACAAGCTGTATTGAACTCATGACACCATTAAGAGACGGATCAATTTGTCTTTTACTTTATATAAAAAATATGGGTTAATCGTACCAATTGTGCCATAAGTTAGGATACATTGAGTGACACTAGGCTATAAAAAACTCAAACAGTGGACAATATTAGATTTCAGCTGCCACTGTTTACCTCCTTCTATATACAACACTAAGGAGTCCATGCACAGGAAAGGACCATTTTAAGCATACAACAAACGCCTGGTTTGAAATTATGTCTGATTGGCTAGAGAAACCATTCAGCACAATAATTACATTCTATTTAAAAACTACAGGTTTTGGTCAACATATTTGCAAATCTTTTATAGATTGATATGTAGGGGAATTCATAATTACACATCAGTTTGTTTGGAAAAACAGGTACATATTTTCTATTCATGGATGTGGACAAAGCCACAATATAACCCGTTTGTAAGCAGTATGCTCCAACATGAATTTGTAAATCACCTTTATGTGTCGGGCTTCAATAATTACATTATTTAATCATTGTTTTCTTTTTGTTTTGTATATACAGTATATATTTACATGCATGCCAATACTGATTGGCCTATGTATACACAGATTGTATACACAGAGTATAATTAGCCTTTTGTGAAACATTGGCTACATATTTGCAGAGTTTGTTTCCAATAAATATTGTAGGTGAGCTGGATTCTAAAAATACCCTAAATGAGGGCTAAGAAGCGAATGCAAGAGAGGCAGAGAGATGTAGCATTGTGAATATTTGCAAGGACCAGGTGCCTTTCTCATGACTTTCTCTGTCTTAACTGTCTTCTCCCTCTTTCCTCTTTCCTTCGCTAGTTTCTGTGATTAACCATCCAGTTAGTTACACTAGTAAGGGAACGAGAGAGAGAGAGAGAGACAGAGAGAGAGAGAGGTAAGGGGAAAAATACAAGCTGCATAAAGCGCTTGCTCTCTCCATCACTAGCTTACTAATCGCTGTCTTTCTTGTGCTCCGTGCATGCCTGTCGCCATCACATGACACTGTTGCCATGGCGACTGGGCTCTGAGTAATCATTTGTGCAATGACCTTTATTCCCCGGAGGAAAGGGGGTGGGGGGGGGGGAGGAGGGAGCGGGCTGTAATGAAAGCAGAGCCAGCAGAAGCAGAGGAAGGGTTGGAGTGGGGTTGGGGTTGGTGGAGTGGGTTTCTGCCTTGGAGGGAATTGTGGCCGGCAGTGGAGCAAGACCACTGGGACATATAGACACAAATAAAGAAAAGATCTTCTCTCTTTACCTGCCGTTAGAAGACTTTAAATGGTAAACATGAATGCCTCCACCATCAACATAACCATCCGTCGTGACTTGGAGCCACTATGCAATGCCGCACCGTACCCATCTCACGGACAATAATGTTCAGAGTTTCACTTACATTTCATGTTGCGACACAATGAATAAAACATATGGTAGTATGGTGTGTTTTATATTGTGCTATGTAGTTGATAGACTTTACCGTTATTTCTAGCTAATGAGGTACTACATTTCTTGCTTTGGTTGTTTTCTCATGTTTTCTTTTGCCATTACCTTGGATTTGACATTTAATATGATAGTCACATGATCATGTGGCTTCTTCTACCGTCTTAATACATTAAAAACAGCATTCAATAAACAGATACATCTACCTTTAAATATACATCAAAGAATTCCTGTGTCAATTCAGAAAAAAAATAGAGATAATAATCCATCCAATCCATATTTAAATACCATTTTCTCTATGGCTGACACGAGTGCAGGGAGGTAATAGACATGGCACTCCAACTGCTGGAGCATCTGATGGTGCGTCTGTGATGTGAAAGACAACACTACTAAAACACAAAACCCTCACAGAGCATTATGTTGCACATTACAAATAGACTCGGGTTTGGTAACGACCTGGAAAAGGCAGCCACTGACGAAAAACGGAAGTGCTGGATCTGATGCCTTTTAAATGAGGTATGCTGGCCCTCAGGCGATGTAAAAGCCTTCGTTAGAAACTATGATGTGCTCACAGAATATTATACCTAGGAAACAAATAAGGACAACAATGCGCCAAGTCTCGCCTGGAGACAGACTGATCAGAAAGACTTTGCCTTCACTGTTCTGCTTGGAGATGGTGTGGAAGAAAAGGAGGAGTTCAGTGCACCAAATGATTTAGCGGTGGTCAAAAACGTTAGCACAGTGATATGCAATGCAGATCATGTCCGCTCATAAGCAACTCAATGTTAAACAATAATACAAGTGACCCCATGACTAGTTCAGTACTGTAGAGTCTAAAGGAGAAGACAAGACATTATCTGCGGTTTATGTAATGCCAACACCCCCCATTCCCAAGCCTGATGATCTTCGTGAATTTCTATTGAGTTTCACGTGGGGGTCGGTCTGAAGTTTCCTCGGAGACTGGGCGGGCCTTCCGCCTAAACCAATCAATAAGCGGATAACGATTCTGCAAGTGACATTGCTCTCAAAACAGCTTAAATAACAGAATCTATAGACTTTTAAAAATACCCTAAAGACAGAATCCATGCGTTTCACTACAGGAGCCTCACGCTGAATGAAGTACCACTCAAACAAACAACACCAGACCCTGAATCAGAGGACCTCATTTTAAAGTGGGCAGGGCTTCAGTGGGTGTAATCAGGCAACCCATCCCCAACACTGAAGCAGATTTGTGATTAACAATGCCAACACAACTATTGCAACGCTAGACCAGAACCCTTTTATCAAATAGAGACCCAGTTAAAAAAGTGTACATTTACTTGGGTTCAATTTCGGTAGCCAGACAACTCCAATCATGGAAAGCCATTTGTGTACTGCATCCAGTTCTTATTACACATCCATGAACCCATCATTGCTGAAAACTTTAATTTCTTCTCGACTTTTATCTACACTCTGCAAAACGCCGCCTGACAAACCAGCCAAGCCATTGTCCTTTGCGCTATCACGACCAATACAAACTGCACAGAGTACGGTGTCTCGCACCGTTATCATGGCCTGGCAGTTATTTATATGTCTCTCTGTTAAAGTTGCAATGTGTAACATTTCAACTAGCTCGTAGCTTAAATTATCCTGAACATATCTGTAGTCAACGCTGATAGATAGTGATTTCAATAATGTTATCAATAAAATCATATCCTATAACTGATCTTTTCTACAAATAAAAAATGCTGGGTAGCCAGTACCTCTTACTTTGTTAATAATCTTACTATCAACACTCCCAAAACCCCTCCCACTCACGCCACCCAGCAAGTTGAGCTACACTAGTTTTGCGTCCACAGTTGCTCAGCCATTTAGAATTGACAGAACAATGTTATTGAGTTTTTCTAACTCTGAAAGTCTCCAGCCTACTCACATAACTTCCTGTGAAATGTAAGGTGCAAAGGTCTATCAGCGGCCGTTCTCGCCGTCATTCCAACAACTATCTTGCATTCTTGTGCGTCTTACATGACTTTTGCTTACGGTAAGGACCCTTTGCGTAATATTATGCATAGGCTACATATCTCTGAGCCTTGCAACACGATTTACTGAAACTAAACAATCTGTGCTTACAGGAATCACAAGAAGCTGAGACACCCGGTTTCTACACAGTTCTGTGCTCCTCTCATCAGACTTTTGATGGACTGCATTGTTGCTAGAGCAAAATAAGCATTTGGCTAACTTAAGCTGCATGGGCTGCATAGCATATGCCTAGATCACCTGGTTAAACTGCACTTAAGCATTGACTTCAGTAACACAGAAATCCTTGAATACATCGGGGTCCATGGGGAACCACAGAGATATACTGTAATATAAACAAACCCTGACACATGCAATATGTCTTTCTTTGCTGGCCTACTTCCTGTTTTGGTGAACTTCCAATACATTTCTCAGCAAACTATTATAGAATTCTGTTTAGAAAATGACAATAATTGTGACTATCAGCTAGAGTGATTACTGAAGCAGCTTTAGTTGCAACTCTAAACTGTAGACATGTATTCCATGGTCCGTAAACCATTCATGGTTGTTGAAAATGAAAAGCGTGTTTTCTAAGTCACGCAGTGTTTCCATCCAATCTAGCTGCCAACCAATTTGATATCATCATTATAGATTTCCATTGTATTTCAAAGCATAAGATAGATCTCAAACTGTTCGACTCCCATCAATCGATTTTTTTAAGAGGCATTAATATCCTTGTAGATGATTGTCTCAGAGTAAGAGACATTGGACACAAGAAATAAAAAAATATGCTTTAACTGCTGGGTTTAAAACTAAATGTACCAGGAATACTGGGGAGTATAGATTGGGGAATAAGATTTGTATGATTCTGTAATAGATTACTTTAATCTGTAACTGTTAGAGCGTAGATGTTGCTCCATCACTGTGGACAGCTCCTGTACAGTTTCACATGGCACTGTAACGTAATCTGGCTCACAGTTAGCATCGATACATTTCAAATAGGTGAACAACACAGTTCTTCTACCCAAGCACCAGATCTCCATTTCACTGTAGTATTAAAAAGAAGAGGATGACTTGTTCCAAACATGCTCCCCAGTCGATTTCCCTATAACCATCCCGCTCTACTCTTTCAATAGAACACTCCTGCTTGCCACACTCCCTCCATTCCATTCCTCCTCCTCTTCCTTCTCTTTGCGCTGTCTATTTATTTCTCTCTCCTCACTCTGCCCGTCTTTTCGCATTTGCATAATTTCCGCGGCGGTATTCTGATGTATTTGTGTGAATAATAAAGCTCATGGGTGCGCCGCGCTGCCAGCCTGCCACTGTTCATTACCTTGGTGCAGTGCTAAGTCTGGGCTCCGCGGGCGCCTCATTAGCTAGTCCATGCAGAAGAAAGGCCTCTGTCTACCTTCGACTCTCCATTTTTACCCCCCCCCTCTCTCTCTCTTTCTCTCTCTCTCTCTTTCTCTCTCTCTCTCTCTCTCTCTCTCTCTCTCTCTCTCTCTCTCTCTCTCTCTCTTACTTTTGGTGTTTGGCCTTCAGTTTCTCAAGTTTGGTCATAATTTCCTCCGTTTTGTGCATATCCATTTGTAATCTATCTATAGCTATTGAACATTGCTATCGATCCTCACTGTTCAATTTTTTTTGCTTCATTCTTTTCCTCATTATGTTATGTTATTAAAGGGATACTCCGACTTCTAGGGAGGATAAGGTTATTTTTAACATAGTCAGTCAGTCGAGAAAGGGCGTAACCATTTTTTCCCTTCCAATCAGCTCAGTGGTCTCCGAAGTTTTCCACTAGCAATTGACAAAGTTGACCGAAATCAATGGAAGCATTTGCTACCGATTAGCTGCAGTCAGTGGTGAGGTGAGGGTGAGATACACCTTTCTAACTCCAAATGTTGGTCTGAAACAATCAAGGTATAGTTTTTTGGTTTTTAGAATCACTGTTCATAAAGAGACGGTTGGAACCCCTAAAATGTCTTTACTTTGGAGAAGCTGGAATGGTGTATTTTACCCTCACATCACAGACCGGAGCTAGTTGGTCACATCTGATTTTATTGATTTCGGCTAACTCAGTCGAATGCTAATGGAGAACTTCAGAGAGCACTGAGCTGATTGGGGGAAAAAATGGTACGGTCCTTCTTGTCTGACTATGGATAAACGGAAAATAACACCCCCCCCCCCGCTCAGAAGTCTTCCTTTAAATTCTATCTCACACTTCTATATTGCAATAAAACACGTTTCTAAGGATCAGGAGAGGACTGGGCTGGTCTGTTGCAAGCCCTGTTTCTACGGCGACCCTAAACCCGACCACAACACAGCTGTATTCATACACCAGTATTCGGTAACACTTTACATTACAGTGTACTTGTTACAGAGTATTACACATGTAGTATAATATGCCTGTAACAGCATTCACTTAATATGAAATGTTACGGAACAGCCTAAACACACTGTGTGCATTGTGCACATGCTGCTCTGTAACATTATTACTCTGTAACAAGTATTCACAGTAATTACTTGTGTAATTACACTGTAACAGGACACCGGGGTGTAAAGTGTGACCCAATGTTCATATGCTGTTCTATTGTTGTTGGCTAGTTAGTTTTTTCCTTAGTATTTCAAGTAATGTTGAGTGTGAGAGTGAAAACTAACCAGGGGTTTCTAGATGTAATAATACTGTTACCTCAACCATGTAAGCCATAAGCCTTCAACCTAAAATACAGCCTACGCCATTGAAAAACCCCAAGCTATCAGAACATCACATACAACATGGTTATCCAAAATGAATAAAACTTTCTTTTTTATTTCTGTCTATACTTTCCCATCTATCTTCCACATTCCAATGTGCCAGTAGAAAAAATGTTCATAGGAGATTGTAGATAAAAATTAAATGAAGATATTTAGCCTAGTTGTGTTTTTGCTCCTTCAACAACGGTGGGGTGGTGTGGGGGAAGAGAAAGGCTCATCCCAATCATAAATAATTAAGAGTTCCTTCCTTTCCGTATTCACATGCATTAGCAGTATCCCCAACAAGAGTTCAAATTGGGTGAATTCTAAGCTGATGAAAAAAATTTAAGTAAATATAATGAAGCCAACATGCCAAGTTTGAGAATTCTACACCGCAAAAGATCATGTTCTACCCCATTTCACTCAAAAGTCATATCATGACTTTATCTGTGGCTTTAGTTACGGTGTTGGCAGGTTTTAAGAACTGTGTTGTGAAGCCTCCTCAGCCTCCTTGTGTTTACGAAGCCTTATCCTAGGCTGTACCCCCTCTCGCTGTCCTCTGGCTGGGGAAGCGACAAGATGGCTGGGCTATTTAGCATGCTGCAGACGCGTCCGAAGCAAACACCTATGCTCCTTGTCTAAAATAATGTCAAGACAAGAGCGAAACGTTGATATACTATTCCCATTGCAGACACCTTGGTTTGGCAAACAACTAATGATTGTGATAATATCAACATCAATCATCAGTCAATGAGACATATTTATTGGGCCATATTGGTAGGCATAACATGCCATGAGAGTGCTATGAAGAGGATTACCACACAGACTGGACGAGGTTTTCAAAGATGGAATTGATTTGAACATGTTGTGATAGACAGTGCTCCCTCTAGTGGCAGAAACGTACATCTTGAGTCTATTGAATCCTATTAGATGGATAGATTGTCTTCATTTCACAAAGCAAATGGGAAAGAATATGTTATATTTTTTACTCTAATAACATGCACGATGTGTGGATTTATTTTCATACATAGAAACACCAATCTACGGAGATAATTGTGTTGCTCCTGGTTCTGCTGCATATGTGCTCTCTCATTTTATCCACGTCTTTGTGCTTGAAGGTGAGCACGAGGACGCAGGAGTGAATCGATGCATGCTAAGCATTTCATAACATAATAGGGGCCCTAAAATAATTGGAAATTAGACTTTTTGGGCCTACAATTATGTATAATTGTTGTTTATTAAACCCTAGGCAATCTTGACGGTAACTGGATGTCTGTGTGACCACATGCGTGCAATTTTGTGAACTGAGCAAAAAGGGGCAGGCTAGCAGCATCTAGTGAGAAAACAGGACAAAAGCAGACATTCACTATTTTATCCCTCTAGCTCCACTCTCTCCCTCTCCCTCTTTCTCTCTCTATCATACTCTCTTATGCAGCCACAGGCACATACACACACACACACACACACACACACACACACACACACACACATGCATGCACACACATGCACATTCACACACGCACACACCCATGCACGCACGCACAGACACACACATGCACACATTCACACACACAGTTCTCTCTTTTTTGCCTTTTTGCTTTAGCTCTCCTATTCTTTATTCTGACTTGGGACGCTTTTCAGCAAGAATCGCTGTAAAACAACTACAAATGTATCTATGACTCATTGTTTGTGTGAGTGGATATTACTTGGCATGTCCTTCAAGGAATTCAAAGCCTCTCAGTTTTCATAATCTCTCTGTAATGTAATATTTTACACTATTACCACTACCATGTAAAGTATTCCATTTACCATGTATAACTATGAACTGATAATTGACTATGATATCTTAAGAATCGTTTGCTGTCAATAAATAAACAAATAAAATCAATACATAAATATGCATGTGGGTATAGATAGTGCAACATATGTTTGCATTTTAAAATGCGCTGTTAGAGATGTCGTCGTTTTGGCTAACTTCCTGTCCGTTTTTGCAGTTGGCACTCCCCTCTCTCCTCCCCACGTCACCATAAATGCAGGTCTTTCATGACTCCTGTTTCTTTTTCCTGGCAGCTCTCTTTTCTTCAGCCATTTCTTTTAGTTTGGTTGTGTAAGCCGTTCCTGGGAGCACTGGAACTGGTAGCTTCGCCTGTTCCGCCATTGTCAATCAACACTGAAATCCTGTTGCCTGCCGTGAAGGCGCAGAGAGGACCGCCTCTTTGTGGAGTTGTCTCTCGTGATTGGATAAAGTGGGAACAGGATACCAGAAAATGTGTTTTCTGTTTACTGCAGAGCGGAGGGACTGGGAGACGCATGTTACTGACCAAACACTCTATATCAGTGATGGCTGCCAGAACATTAAGCTATTTAACAATTCTTTTAACCAATAAATATTCCTTACAGTGCCTTTAATAGCAACGCTTACAAAAACAAACACATAGAATCTTGTGGTGAATTCAGGTTTAAACCAAGGGAAGAGAAGAATAATAAAAAGGCTTACACAACAAAAATATCAAACGCCATGTCTGCTGGAATTAGACACAAAAACCGATGTAAATACTTTTGGCCCGCTTTTTCAGATATAGTTTTGGTGTTTCTGGTGCCTCCTATTGATTGACCATAGGATGCGGTAATTCAAAGTAGGCGTGTCATTCAGCAAAAGATGATACATGAGCTGTTAGCTGCTAGGTAGCAACAATGATATTGTGATTCATTCTAAGGCTTCAATGTTTACAAGACGTTATCTAGAATTTCTTTATAATAATAGTTATGCTCAGTATTTATTTATTGATAAATGTTCTTTCATATGGGTCAAAAGAACGAAAAAGGACACAAAGAAAACAACAGGGAGAAGATGCTAATGCTATGAAACTACCAATATCATCAATATCCATGCTGCATTTTATTTGTGGTCTAATAATTTTTTTGTTTGTTGAAGAAATAGGAGAATTTCACAGTATCATTGTCAAATGTTGACTTTTGCTGATTCTGCAGTGGGTTGCACCTGGTGTAGTGGAGGCAGCAATGTCAGTCAGTAAAAAGCTCTTTCGCTACAAAGCTACAAAGATGGCTATGCCCCGAACTGGGAGCTTCACATATTCAAATGTTGGAGACTGGAGAGGAATTTCAATGTGCACATGAAGCAAGAATGGAGAGAAAGATAACAAAATAAGTTCTTGATAGAAGCTGTTTCACACCAGTGGAAAAGCAAACATAAATACAGACCTGGTATAGCACATATTTTCTGTAGTCTGGTGTTCTACTTTCACACTTAAGAAATGGCTACATAAAATGGCTAATGGTTGTGACTCATGACTATTATACTATTATTCTATGCTAAAAACATCAGTCTTAAAGCTACGGTCGGCAAAACCAGCCAGAGTAAGATAGAATTTGACAGTATCCAACCCCCAAAAAATCCCATCCCTCCCTTCAGACCTCTCTCCAAAGCCACTCCCCCAAAACACATGACTAGCTCGCTAGCTTTAGTAATAGGTCTGCCTGGCCTTTTGGAAATGTCCGGTCATGCGCAATGAGTGCAAGGGTAGGGTGTGTGCAGGTAGGTAGCTAGCTTCCCAACCCCATAATATAATTCAGGCCAAAATTAAATGATTGGAAGGGCTTATTACAGAGCATTTAGTTAGAGCTAACTTGGGCTAAATGCTTCACCCTTATTCCTACTCAATAATGGGTAGGTAAACTCTGTTTTAGCAGGAGAACTTCCGCCAAGTAGATAAAAAAATAAAAAGTGATCCAAGGCAAAAAAAAGCTTTCAAACGTTTAGGGTTGAGTTACCCTTTAATGACATTCATCTAAATGAATACTATCCAAAATAAATGTTAGATAGACACATCGGATTCATTTTCTTCCAAGAAATCTTATAATGCTCTAAAAAACAACAACTGGATAACATCCTGAGAACTGTATCCACAAGGGAAGGATTTGACGAGAGAAGCAAATGCCTAATACAGGTTATTATTATTGAACCTTGGTACAAGAAGAAGCATGTTACTACATGATATGTTGTCCTTGTACTCCCCTGCAGACAGCAGCTGGTAAGAACAAAGGGAAGACATTTGACAGCAGCTGCTTTAGATTGAGTCAACCAATTGAATGGTAGTTACTTTATTTCATGGCCATTGACCAATCACGAAACATAGACCAGGGAAGTGATCACAACTGCATTGGCTGCATTCAAGACCCTATGGAAAGTATGACCTATCACAATGGCCCTGTTTAGACAAGCGTTTTGAAGTTCTCCTCAAATCGTAAAAGAGAGAGGTTTTCTTTGTCTTAACTGGTGGTAACGGTTGTACAACAGTTTGACAAACGTTATCAAAATCACCTCCGGAGGTAGTGCACGCCACACTCAATCTAGATTGATTCGTGAAGGGCTGTGTTGGAACTGGCAAACTTGCGCCCTATATTACACAATTTGGGGCGTCACCACTTTGTAGTGCTCTGTTTCCCTATATAGTGCGCTTCTTTATACCCATAATGCACTGTAAAATAAGTGTACAACTGGTTGTAGACTATATAGTTTGATAAGGAAATGAGGGCACAGGTGAGACACTACACAGAGCCACAGGTTCTCGTCTAGACAGGAAGTAGTCAAGTCGCGTGCTTATGATGACCGTCCGCTGCCGGTCATAATCCAATATGGGTTTCTAGTATAGTGGGTTCTCATATGCAAATTCTCCGAATTATCGCCGTATGGTTCCTACACCACACTACGGATAACCCTACATATGAACAGGCTGAGACGATTTTGAGCTCGTTGTGCCCTCAGTGTAAACTGAGTTTTTGAATCTAGATAGTATCTAAATTAAAAAATGATAGTAGATTCTTTGTATGAAAGAATCTACTATCTAGATTATTTCATACAAACATGGCCATAAATTCACTTCGATCTCTGCTGGCGTAAATACACAACTTAATTTGTTACTGTTAATTTATTAAATTAACAGTAATACATTAATATATACACAATAAATGTATTATAATTTGGCTGTATGGGTCATTTAGCCACGAATTAAACCTACAGCTGTTACTGTCTGCCCCACAGCTATGATGGCAACATTGAAAACATTATTTTCTTTTGATTTATTATAGTTTCTGCTTAGGTCAAACATTTATATACTCAGTGAGGTTAGCTAATTGTGTTTGTATGATCTATAAGTTTGTCCACCTGTTGATCTTCTTGCAATATATTTTATGTTATATAACATCAGGGATGTCTAACATCCTCTAATGATTTAACTATACTAAGTCAACAAATCAAATCAATCAATTTGATGGTTGCACAATGCAACCTGTCTCATAAAGATGTTATTATAAGTTATTACTATTCATTAAAGAGATTGAAGAACAATAAGGTTGCAATCAAAATAAATATTTACATTTGCACCTTAAAGCACATTATAATGCAAGTAAAGCTTTTTTTAAGAAAGAAAATGTGGTTAATAAAAAGCAAACTGCAAAACATTGAAAGAATATCACGTCAAACGTGCATTTACAATTCTATACAAATCTGTACATATATGAATCAATTGCAACATAGCTGTGTCTTTCATAATGTGTGTGGACTGCAACAATTTATACAAAAAGATTGAGCGTGCTACTGAGTTATATTTAGCCACAGCCTAAGCATCTACTGACGACACTGAAACACACTCTGTCTGGACCATGGAAAACCACAGTGCCAATAACAGATCATTGGATCAACTATTGAATGCCCTCGATCTGAGACCATGCATACACAGAAAATATACATCTTATATTGTGACACTTGGGTCTTTTGTTTGACTGCAAATGGCTTTTTTATGAATTAGTCTTCTAGTCTTCTCATATCGTCCAAGCAATGACAATAGCAGGCAGTGGTTAAGGATGGTTCAGCTTTAATGGAGGGCAAATACACTCATAACTCATGTACATTAACACTCAAAATAATACATACCTTGATACACACACACACACATACGTACTGTACATGGGACTATATCAGGATAGTGTAATCTGGGAAGCGAGATGAAAAACAAGTGATGTTCATCTGCAGCAGGGTGTGGCTGCTGGTTTCCTACGTCACCAGCCCTTGGACTCCCCCCACCCCCATGCATCGCTCCAGTTGACCTTCACCCATGTGGACAACACAATCACAGTTGCTACAGAGGGAGAGAGACACAGACAGACAGAGAGAGAGACAGACAGACAGACAGATAGAGAGAGAGAGAGACAGACAGACAAAGACAGACAGACAGACAGACAGACAGACAGACAGACAGACAGACAGACAGACAGACAGACAGACAGACTGAGAGTGGGAGGGAGAGGGAGAGGGACAGAGAGACAGATAGAAATATAGACAGAAAAACGGAGACAGGCCCAAAAGGTCTTCCACACAAACAGAAAAATACTAAGCTGCCACAGGTAGCAGGTACCAATCATGGCATATTTGCATACATATTAAAATAGAAGCCCAGTACAAAGAAGTAGAGCGAAGAGAGGGATGGAAATATCGAGAGAATGGAAGATGGAGCGAGTGAGTAAAGAGAACAAACGAGTGAAGCCTCTCGCAGATACTACTAGATATTTTAGCATGCATAAATAAGTAAACTACCGAGCGCTGCCTTTTGCCTGCACATAAATCTGCAGATTCGTGCAGGCATCCGTCGCTGGAACTAGCAGACAGGGGACAAAGCAGTGACAAAAACGGTGACAAAAGTCCTCTTGTATCTCAATGTCCTTGATTTACTATTAAAAAAAATCAATCAATGTACTACTATAAAGTATTTTCAAATATGTAATCGTTATTTACGCTTTAGTTAACCCACAAAAATAAATGTCCTCTAATTATAATTTATAATTATAATTATAATTTATAATTTATTATCTTGATCTACGTCACACCTAAGATGTGAACAAACTGGCGGATTCATAGGTTGGAGCTGCAACAGTGAAGCAAGCAATATTGTGTTCTTCATGACTTGTGTGCTGAAATGTTTCCAATGACATCATGATATCAACGGTGTTTGTTCAATATTATGATGATGGTTGTTCTTATGATTATTCTTATGATCTCTATTAGGTTTTCAAATGTCTAATTCAACAGTACATGTTCAAAAGCTAGAGCAATTGGAAATAATAACTGCAACTACCTAAATCACCTCCATAGTTCTTTAGGGTTGTTGATAATCGATTGCGCTCCTTTCAAATGAGTATGAAAGTCCCACTGAAAGGTGCTGTGAGGCTTGATTAGTGGAGCAACTCTAGTCGACAGCTCAGGTTGGCCTTGCAGACTAATAATGAATATGAATATCAACTTTAACCGGGGCGCCTTTATGGTTAGGCTGATTCTCATCTAATATCTTGGATGACAATAGATAGCACTTTATTTTATACAGTTTGTTTATCTCACCGGGTAAAGACACATAAAGGCCTTACGTCTATCCTCAAATCTGCTCTTCCCGTCGAATAGAAATTCTAGTCCGTTGCCTTAAAGGTTAGCTTCCATTGTATTGTAAATTCTGGCAAACCAACTTCCTGGAAGAAACAGATGCCAGAGAGCCAGTTCATTTCTTCTTTAATATGGATCTCTGGTTGTACCCAATGAGGTTCCTTTGTCATAACTCACATAACTGCCATCACACCTTCACACTAAAGGAGAGTTAAGGCCTCGGTAGGCTTACAATCGACCACCATTTGGCACATTTGAGATGTCAGGCAAACTCTACTCCCGTACGTTATATTCAGCTCAACCATTCAACTTTTTGAAGTATGTTGCCATGATGCCAAAATGTTGTATTTGCAACAGTTGGCCAGCCTTGTGCAAATGCGGCATATTCTCAAAGGATGTGCTGCCTGTACCTTTAATCTCAGGTGTTGAGGAGCAGGATATGGGTCGACCCTTTCCCACCACTAGACCATAGATTAGAGCTGGAAAGCTTTTATAACTCATCACTTGAAATACTCGACATTGTATTTTATGAAACCTATTTCCAACACCCACTTTCAATTCATTCCTTACCCATGTCTTTGTACATCAGAATCTAAAGTGCTAACAGAGAGATGTTGTTTTTGTATGTTTACTGCTATCCCATTGTCTCCCCTTTCCATTTGTTATTTCAGCACCTTAACAACACCACCATGTAATTCTGTGCACCTTACCTGGCCAGTTGACGGAGAGAGATACTGTAGGTGAACTTCTTCTACTTCAGTCACTTTGCTCCCCCACCTCCCACTGGCTATTTATATTCTTAGCTCTGTGCTAGCCTCTCCAGATGCACCAGCGAGCTATATAGCAAGAGTGATGCGTTGGTGTGTGGAAGAAAAGGATCTATCTCCCTAGTTGTACCTGGTTTCTGTCTTACCCACAAGTGTGATTGTATTATCATATTATTTGTGTTGTGTGATATAATATGATAATACGATTAAAAAAATACGAAGGAATTGTCCACACAATAGATTCATCCACATCAAAACATTTTGGTCCATTATCCACAAATAACACATTTTATTGGTGATACCTTGGGGTAGGCCTACAGGGCCATGACATATTTGTTGATAATTGGTGTTTGTTGTTATTCAGTTATTTATTTAATAATTCAGCATTTAATATGCAACCGTTAGTTTGTTGCGGTCGCATTTGGTCAATTTGTTTGTTATGTTGGTTGGTCGGTCGGTAGGGTGGTTAGCTTTTAAGCTAGGTATTTATCTTGTGAGGGAGTTAGTTAGTTAGTTAGCTAGTGGGTTAGTTAGTTTGTGAAACAAATGGGAAATCAAGAGAAAACCTGGTTGAAAGATAGGGACACTTTAATTTCTCATATAGAAATGCACGTATCTAAATATCCATCATTTAAAATAAAAAGGAAAACAAAGGTGTGAATCTTATTAAAAAAAAGGCTATGATCTAACGCCTACATCTGTCCCCGAGTCTGTCATTACAATCTCAGATCACTAGCTGTCCCTGTCGTACCATTCACTCTCCATACACCCTGTGGCTCCCCTGCTTCTGCTCTGTGCCCCAGATAGGAGCAGCAGAGGAGAGGATATATCTCAATTAGAACACAGGGGAGCGCAATGCACCGGTCAACTCTTTTATTCTCTCTCTCTCTTTCTTCTTCTACTGCTAACCCCCCAGCTCCCCCCCCCCCCCCCCCCCCCCCCCACACATACCCAGTACACGAAGTACAACCCGACCCCACCTCCTCTGCTCTCTCCGCAGCCCCCTTAAAGTGGAAGGCGCAGGGAAAAAGCACGAGATCCATCTTCAGAGCAGCCCATCGACTGCCCGAGGGACCTTTATGCAAATCGCTTCAGAGAGGAACATGTCGGGATTTGTTTATCAGTCTCTAAGACCCTCCCCTTTTTCTCACCCCGCCACCCCTACCCCAACCCCAACCCTCATCCCTTATCATCAAGGCACCAAACACACACTGTTCCTCCCTCCTTCCTGCATTTGCTCTTGTGCTCATCTGGTACTCACTTGCCACCATACTATTTTTTCCTTTATAATTATTTCATGACAGACTTGAGGTGGTGTCTACGGCACTGCGTGGGGCTGAATTTGACTGCTACTACCACACCATCGTACGTGAGGCTTGAGTCAGGCTGGTTAGGAGATGTCAGGTCTCTGCTTTATGTTGTGCCGTCCACTGAAACGTGGTTACCATCGGAACTAACAGTCTACTAACTGAAAATAGGTTGCCGGGGGAGACGGTAACCGGGAGGGGAAGGGAATGGAAAACAGGATGGGCTGAACCCTGAATTTTGCTAACCCTTAGACTACAGGAGGACAAATTTAATAATTTGTGCGTTATCAGTATAAAATGAGCACTAGTACAAGTAGGCTACTAAATAAAATTATAACCAGTTTGTCAATGTAAACAAACATGTACTATGGACTAAAGGGTTACATGTTACATTCATTTAATTATTTATTCCACAATATTAAATTAGTTTAGCACAATACAAATATACCTAAACATGTTAGTATAATCATCATATACAGTACAAACGCTTCGCTTGTGATAAATTTGCCCTACAGATAGATATGATTAGGATAATACAACATAAGGCCGTGATTTACATGACTATGGGAGCTAGCATTAGCTAAATCTTTAGCATTAGCTCAATCATCTTCCAAAGTAAAAAACAAAAAGCACTATCATGCACACATTCTCAAACAACTAGAGGCCATATTAACTGGGTTTTGCGATCTTGTTGATTTGGTAAAGAGGTTTTTGGTTTGCATATTTATGAAACAAGTTTGGTACGTTCTTAAATCTCAAGATTGACCAACAAATGTATTAACTATTAACTGTTATGAAGTATTTTACATTTGTCAAAATGTAGTTCAGTAGGCCTAGTTTGTGGTGTTAAGCAAACCATCATCTTTAGAAGGTATTAACTTTATTAGCGTGCTTTAACTTCAGCAGATGTGGACAAAATGTTCGAACCAACATGCTGAAACAAGCTTATGACATGTTGGTTTATGTTTGTTTTGTGTGTGCGTGCCAGTGTGTTTGTGTTAACTTAAGGGTAACCTCATCTGAGATAAAAGTCAGTCTCATCAAGTTGTGCATTATAGTGAAGTTCTTTAGTTACACATTTTTCAGAGGTTTTTCCCACAGGACTACAAAGACGTTTTGGTAGTTTAAGAATTTGGCCTTTCGTTCTTTGATATGTCTGTCCCTGCCATATAATACCATTGTATACATTTTTCTTTGCTGGAAAGGTCTTTCTATCCATCTTCTATTCAGTGCACCTAAATTCCATAGCGAATGACATTTGTCTTTTTTTTTTGTAACAAACATCCCTGTCCCAGTTTTAATACATTACATAGCCATTACATAGCCATATAAATCTCTTATTTCTAACTGCAGTTCATAGGTAGCTACATTGTAGATAACAGAAACTATGGGGAAGTGCCAGAACTTATATTTGGTGTGGAATCAGCGTGGCAAAATAGTTGAATGGTGAATGATGCTGTTCTTCTGCTCTGCTGACTGCTCTTATGTCTTATGCACACACGCGTGCATGAACAAACACAAACACACACACACACACACACACACACACACACACACACACACACATACACAATATGAAATGCTTTGTAGTACATGTATGTATATTTTTACTATTTACCTCGGAATATATAACATATATTAGCCATTAATTCACAAAACAAAAGAGGAAGATTAAAATCGTTTCCAAAGCTAATATTCATTTTTCCACAAAGGCAATCAAACAAACCTGACTATTCATGACATCTTCCATGTACCCTGTCCCCTCCCTTCCCATGCTCAGCCAGGGGAGGGTGCTGTCCCTGGGATGGACCATCCACCAGAGCCCCCTGTGCCCCAGGCATTGTCTCTCTCTCTCTCTCTCTTTTGCTGGCTCTGATTCGCTGGCTCTCTCTATCACGTCTCTCTCTCTCACACTTTCACTCTGTCTCTCTCTTGCTGGCTCTCTATCTCTCTGTCTCTTTCTCTCTCGCTGGTTCTCCATCACTCTGTTTCTCTCTATCACTCTCTCGCTGGCTCTCTCTCTCTCTTTCTTTCTCTCTCTCACTCTCTCTCTAATAATTGTATTTATTATATTTTATATATATTATTATCTTTTACCAATTTTTGTTATGATTATTTTCAAATATGTTTTGCTGTACATACATTCATTCTGTTACAGGGTAAATGTGATGTAAATAAAGAGTTTTCAATATGAAAATATCTCTTCTGTTTCTCTCGCTGACTCTCTCTCTCTCTCTCTCTCTCTCTGCCAAGCCTCAGACAGACAGAACGGTTGGAGTGCCCCTCCCATGCAGCTGCTCTGTAATAGCATCCCAGTAAAAACAAACACTCCACCTTCCACCGTGTTCCTGTCACCATGGAAACATCAGCCAATTAGAGCGTAGGAAGAGCCAAAATAGGGCGGGAGCAAGCACACGATTCTCCCCAACGTACACGCAAACACTCACACGCACAAAACACTCACACGCTCATTCACATTCATTAAAGATAAAGGGAGGATGTAATCATATGCAAAGCACAGTTACAGTTACTCATACAAACACATATATATATATATATACTTTTTTAAAATATATTTATTTATTTAGGAAATATTTATTTAGGGAAGTAAAACTAAACATTAGGAACACAAATATTTTGTCTGATTTGTCCACGTGAAAAAATAAAAAAGGTCATACTGATCAAGATCTGTAAATGACCAAAATCTAATTCCATACATTTCCATACTTTCCAGACCTGCCTATCCTCATAATAAGCAGACTATACATTTCCCATGTCACATTTTCAAACTTTTAACATTTTGACACAGCTTCAAAACTATAGACAGATGTAAATGGGTTTGCTGCTATTAACTTACAAGATTGAAGCTGGTGTAATTCTATGTTTATCAAATTGCCCATGCAACATCCCCAATAAAACATCCAAAGTTTATAATATTTTATTGTATTGTCTGTCTAGCCATCGGCAAATAGACTTTCAGACTGCCATTGTTTTCCAGAAAGACATTAAAGTCATGTTGGTTTGGTAAAGACTTTCAGACTGCCATTGTTTTCCAGAAAGACATTAAAGTCATGTTGGTTTGGTAAACTAACTGATGCTTTTAGTAGTCCCATTTGGAAAGTTGGCTAAAAGAAAAACATGGAACCAAAAAAGTCAACATGAACATCAAAATCAGAAGTGATGAACGATTTATCTCCAGGAAATGAAATTGATATAGTGCCAATAACATTATTAGCATGGCTTATAACTTCATCCCCCGTTGTTGCAGAACCAAATATAGCGAGGACTATTTAAAGCTTGTCTCGATCGCACATCCTCCCCCTCAGTAGACATGCGTGGAGGGCATTTCATCTGTGCGGCGACACGTACGTTTGCACAACGGAAGTGGTGAAATGACAGAACAGCAGTGAACTCAAGTACAAAGTGCACAACATCAGCTGGGGGTCTGGAAGTACACATTAATCACTGTTGTAGCCCTTTGGTTTTATTATAATTAAAATAAAATACAAATATAAATAATTATAATTAAAATAACAATAGTTATGATTCACTAAGAACAAAGCTAGTTTTACATCAGATTGCTAATTTGAACAAATAAAAGCCTTATCCCAATTGATAAGCATAATAAATTAAGTACAAACTACGTTTGTATGTATGTTTACAGATTATATATATAGTTGGTTATACAAAACATTACTTAAATAATAATGATTGTACTCTTCTGGTTACGAGGGAGATATACACATCAACATTTTGAAATAAATGTGAATTAGTCATGCAAATATTTTCACCAAAAAAGATTAACATGTACATAGCGCAGCCACACACTATAACAGATCATTGATAAAAACACAGGATATGCATGTGTGTGTGTGTGTGTGTGTGTGTTTATTTGTGTCTGTGCGTACATGTGCTTATGTGTTTAATTGGGTGTGTGCTGCTGTGCACAAAACAAAGTTCTACAAGCATGTGTTTATCGAGTGTGAATGCAGTTTTAAGGGTTTGATTCAAAGTAAAGTGAGTAGGTAGCACAGCCACTGTTGTTTACAACGTATTTCCTCCCTAATTGTCACAGTATAGTGTTCTTGTTCTGGGACAGTTTGCAATTGAAATTGCACGGACAACATCGGAAAATTGTTTATGTAGAACTGTATAAATAACCAAAGAAATGTTGGTGTTTGTCTGATGGGGTTTCTGGTCCAACGCTCAGATGAGCTTCTAAACGCCTCTAAAATCAAGACTGTGTCTCCAGCCCAGAACCATGTGTGTTGGATTACTCCCAGCCATATCCGGACTCGGTTTATGTACTGTTCTCACTGTAAATAACGACCAACATACAACTATACTACCATTCACTCAGTACATGTGCTTTGATTTAATATTAAATAAGATATGATGAGATAAGACGGTATGGACTGAAAATTCCGGTGTCACAGCAGAAAGTACAAGAAAAAATCAAAAATTGATTTTCTTTTTTTAATAAATGACGATATAGGATATTACAAAAATATGTTCATGCTTTATTGTTATTTTATGCGATCAGTGGACATCAGTTCACTTTGAAATAGTATGACAGAATTTAGAGTAGAAATATTGAGCGAATAGGGAGAGTGTGTGTGCCTGTGTGTAAGCGTGCGTGCATGTGTGTCTCGTTCCACAGAACAATAAGACACTGTGTGAGCTACAGATCACACAGGCCTCTATGGGGCTCCAAAACTCCACCAAACTGCAGACCACCCCCCCCCCCCCCCCCCCCCACCCCCCCACCCCCAATCCACGGCTGCTCCCTCCCTGTGACTACACCATGACTCATATTCTAGACTGGTCTGACAGGAACTCACACAGAGAATGTCTCTCTCTCTCTTTCCCTTCCTCCCTGTGTAGTGTGGGCCTGTGTGTGTGTGTTTGTCTCTCTCTCTCATTCTTTCTCTTTCCTATCTTTCTTTCTATCTCTCTTTCTCTCTATTTCATCTTTCCCATTGGCTCTCTCTCTCACCACTCTCTATTTTGTGTGTGTGTGTGTGTGTGTGGGGGGGGGGGGGGGGGGGGGAGAAAATAGTGTGTCTTTTAGACTTCGTTTTGTTTTAAAAGAACAATGGATTACCTTGTCCCCCCCATCCACACACACACACACACACACACACACACTTACACATTTGCACATGCACAAGCACACACACACACACACACACACACACACACTCTAACTCAACTCTAAACGCTGTGTGTACATGCCTCTCATCTTTCACCTGCCACACACTCAGCTCAGGCGTTGACTCCATTATGCTCATTTTGCAATTCATATCAGCAGTTCGTGTTCAGTTAACGGCAAACCAATTTGACTTTTTCTTATTTTTTTCAGAATCCGTAAAAAATATGATTAACAAAACAAAAAGAAAATCAGAAGAAGTGTATTTAGTTGATTTTCATGAAATGTTCTTATATTGTGTATACCATTTCAGGCAACACAGACATTGAATCAACTCCTTTGTAAAACACACACATACACACAGACACAGAAACAAACAAACACACGCAAACACACAAAAATAAACAAACAAATAAACACACACACGAGCCTGCATGCACACACTCCCACAAACACGCACACACACAAACAAAATAACACCATTAAACTATAGCAACCAGAGCATGCAAATGGCATGCATCTGTGTTGTTTAAAACTACATTTGGTGGTGATTTATTGTATGATATTTACCTTGCATAGCATGGTACTCATAGTTATCATAGGAAGTAAGTACTACTTCCTATTATTATATTATTATAATTATATATATATATAGTATTATTATACTAAGTATTACAGAAACTCCCTAATTTAATAACACAAAGCATTGTGCATTCAAGGAACTATTACTACTATTACTACATAGAATTACTCATACTAGTACTTGTTCACTCTTCTAGTTAAATTAAAAGGTCTGGTCATGTGGTTTCAGGTTTGGTTTTAAAAGGCTAATTTGATTCATCCTAATCTTGGATCCAGGGCCGTGAACATGGATAACTGAAACTGAAAGGGGCGGGGTGACGCCTTGTTTCCTGTTTCGTTCTGGAGATATTCTAGTATCAACGAGAATCTAATTTCCGCGAATGAATGAAGACAGAAACAGATTTACAGACACTTTTTCTCTGAATGTTGGTGACCGGACTGAATGTGTTAGCTTGTCTTCCGATCTGAAATACGTATTAATGTTGGCCGAGTTTGTGTTAACTGTTAGCCAATCACTTACAGATCCACCCCGAAACAAATAAGAGGTGAAAGAAAGTGAAACGTCCCGTTCACCCAGATATGTGCTTCTCTGCCATCAGACTTTAGATTGTTAATCTAAAATCTGATTTGTGAGGCTAGATCAATCCAAACTAGTGAAATGGAGATCCATATCTGGATGAAAAACAAGCCTTAAAAATTGGCATTGGTAAAGTGTGTGATATAGTCGACTGCTAACTAGAGGTTGGACTTTCTGTAGCGTTGAAAATGTTCGTAATGACATGTAGACCACATGCAGCTCAGCAAGTCGATGGATACAAGCCGCGATGTTTTTATTTTACAAATCTTGAGTTTTCCTTGCTCTTGCACACATAAGGTGTTCATTGGGGAACATTACAGAAGGTAGAACATCGAAATTTGAATCCTGCGGCGAGAAAACTTGCCCTATTGGATTCCAGCCATGAGTGATGTAGCTAATGTTTCTACTCAGCAAGCATTTCCTGGTCTATAAAATGATCCTGACCACTAGCAACAGTATTTGTACTGCGCGTCGAAACGATTCTAAGATGTTGATAACGAAGCAGAAACAGAAGCATGTCCGCTGTGCAACAAGGAGATGGTGGTTGGAAGGAAACGCCCACTTAAGGCAGCCTGTTTTCAGGCGGGGCTAAGATATCATGCTAGATATGTCATGCTACAGATGACATAATGACCCACATATTATATAATACATTTCAGAATCATTGTTTTGAAGATAAAAATGAATTATTGTTTTGCTCATCAAAAATACAACATCTATAATAGGTTTCCTTTAAAGTACAATAAGTAGTAGCATTAACTTATGGTCTAACATTCCTTAAAATAAAGTTTATTGATGTATGTATGTAAGTATGTATGCATGCATGCATGCACGTATGTTTGTATGTATGTATGTATGTATGTATGTATGTATGTATGTATGTATGTATGTATGTATGTATGTATGTATGTATGTATGTATGTATGCATGCATGTATGCTTGCATGTATGTATGTATGTATGTATGTATGTATGTATGTATGTATGTATGTATGTATGTATTCAAGTATGCATATATGCATGTATGTATGTCAGTTGCATTTGCTGAAAACCCCTTAAAAAGGCCCTATTCTACTGAAATAATCATATTCACATATGTTTTTAATTGTCACAAAAATGACAATGGTTGCTTTTATCAATGCTTAAATTCTGCACAGGGTGTGAACGCACATCTTTGAGGTAAGAAGAAAGAGCAGGAAGCAGCAAAGACAGAGAGAGACACATCGAGCAGCAGGATAAAAAGCAAACTGTCTGCATTCCTCTGCTGTGTGCCTGTGTGTGTCAGAAAACAAGTCCGCCTAAAGTTGATAAAAAATATGCAGATTTTCTTGTGAACTCCAATCGGACTTCATCCAGCCAGCTGCCAATCACAGAGTACCTTGACGATCACAGTGGCTGCTTCTCGATGACGCCAACTGAAAACCGTAGCTTAGAAACGGTTCTAGTGTGATCGTCATTCATTCCCCCCCCCCCCCCCCCCCCCCCCCCCCCTCCCCTTCCCCCCAGGTATGGCGGCTCCCTTCCTGCTAATCCCACCCACTGTGTCTGGTATGCAGACGCGTCTCAACAGGTCATTTGCCGTCCGCATTCCAACACAGCCACTCAAGGGGAGGAGGGGAGAGAGAGGGAGAGAGAGCCCAGAATGCACAGACACACACTCCAACACACACACACACACACACACACACACACACACACTGACTCACTTATGTAAAAACACACACACAAATGCACAGGCATACACACATGCACGCACCTGTATAGACATATTTAACACACACACATACACACACATAAAACACATACTCATACACATATAAAACACACACACGCACATGTGTACATGCATGTACACACACACACATATACACACAAACAGACATGTCTGTTTGTGTTTGTGTATACACATTTACATACATGCACACTCGTGTAAACACAAACCCACCCATGCAAACGATGCACGATTAAACATTCACCCAAAACACGTATGTATGATGTGGTCCTATAAATAGGTTTCAAACCGACGTGTATGTCCGATTTTTTATCCAGTAAATAGGAGTTATGCACAGGGTGCAGCTATAATCAGCATTCAATGAAACATGCTAACGTTGTGCAGTCTTAGTGGACTCCTCCAGTAGGCCGCTACACTACATAGGCTACATACAACAGGTTGTCAACCAATGGGATCGAGCACCTGATTGACTTACAACAATAAGGGGAAGAGAACAGATCTAGAAAATTAAAACCATTAGTTAGGCCTACTGTCGGACTGATGCACTTCTATGCTGTTGTTCTTACAGTGGACTGAAAATGGGCCAGGATACTAAGAGGAGGAAAAAGAAGTGTTGATTAGTCATCAAACGTGAAATAAAAATATATTGTTGTAATTATATATATTAACAGCCCTAATGGGTCATATTTTGTGTATTCATGTTGCATTTAAGCAGGATAAAAAACATTTTCACATGTAGCCTAAAGGTAAGCACGCTGCTTAGAATAAGGTTATTGCATGCCACATCATTTTAACATTAGTCTTCATTAGCATCTTCTTCACTTTAGTCGTAAAAACATTTTCTCGCCCACAAGTTCCCTATTTCCAGCGCCAACCGGCTGGCTGTTTCCGACTATTCCGTCGGCACACTTTACGGGAGAGATGAACATTGCAAACGCTGCTGTCGCCATGGTAACTAATACCTTTTTTTTGCCCAAGGGGAGTGGAGGGATATGGAGTAGGTCAAGACTTTGGTTTCCTTGGAAACGGCACACATCACACACACACGCACGCACACACACACACACACACACACACACACACACACACACACACACACACACACACACACACACACACACACACACACACACACACACACACACACACACACACACACACACACACACACACACACCATGGGACCGCCCCCTTTTTGCAGACAGGCGGTGCACATGGGGGTTACGGCCGTCCCCCATTGGCTGAAAAGCTGCATCGATGCACAACACCTCCTTGTAGGAGCGACGGCACGCGATAACATAAGAGGAGATGCAGCGGTCTCCGTTCAAACGCAGGCTGCTGCCGCCGTGCGTAGGACACAAGTTTCAGGACATTTTTTTAAGGACAACAACACACACACACTACCTATAAATCTAATGCTGTGGTGTCATCTCTTTATCTTAACATTTGTATATGTAAGCCTACATGTAATTAAGAATACATTATAAATATACAAATAAATGCAAAGTTTTGTGTTAGGGTCCAGTTGCCAAATAGACAAAAAGGACAATAAACCAGGGATTTATTTTGTATATTTATAACAGCTATAAATTCTGCTATAGTTATTACATTACATACTGTGTGTGTTGCATATACTCTGTGTTTGGTTTACTGCAGAAACGAGAAAATGAAGCCATGAAGGCACATTCAGCTCATTTGCTGGAAGAGATTAGAAGTAAATAGTGATTTGTGGACATAGTCTCCTGCTATTACATATAAAGGGTTGAATAGGAATTGCATTGTGCGTGTTGTCCCAAACACAGATTGGATTTTGTGAGGGTGAGTGCTGCCACCACTTGGTAAAATGCACTTCAGTAACCCCCATAAGGCATGGTAAGGTTTGGAGCTGCGCTGTGGAGGCTGAGCGCTATATGCCGGGAAGGGGAGAGGGAGGTTAGACTACTGCTGCTGAATTATGCTTGTGCTGCCACTGGGGGGAGGGAATCTCCTGTTGTACACAGACCTGTGTGTCAAAGTGAATCCACATGATCAGCACAATGACTGATCATGGATCAGTGTTTGTTTGTTTGATAAGCTATATAAGCGATATTACTTCAACAGTGGCATTATTGAAATCAGTTAGGAGCTTAGGTGTCGGTTTTCTGTTATTGATAGATTCCTGTGTGAATGACCTGTAAGGTAGAAGCAGAACCGGGCCTGGATTGGCTGTGTTTAGGCCTGGTGAGTGGTTCTACTGAGGTGTCACTTGAAATGATGTGACACTTATGAATGTGTTGTATGAAGAGGATTGAGAAATGTGTTCACTTTAAATGTAATATAACATTCAAAACCATAGGTCAAATACAACGTTATCCCTTAAGCTATTCACAACTTTCGGAGTTGAAATATTGTTTTCTGTTACAATTCAAAGCTTCACGTTACTAAAACTTGAATCAAAAGTGCTGTTATTAGCAACTGAAATATTCTGAAACGTCACACAATAGTCATAATAAAGATAATACAGTTATACATAGACAAACGAGTAGAAGAGAGCTGAAGGCCATGACTTAATAATCTTTGTTTTATTTATGTATTTTATATATACACTTGCATATAATATGTATTGTCTCTCTCTCTCTATACAACATATTAGTGAGAGAGAGAGTGAGAGAGAGTGAGCGAGAGAGAGAGAGAGAGAGAGAGCGTGAGAGAGAAAAAGCGTGAGAGAGAGAGCGAGAGAGAGAGAGAAGAGAGAGAGGGCTATTCAGTTAATTTGTTTTTTTCACTTGATTCAGTTTATTCAAATATATTGCTGTAGAGCTAAATCATTTTCTTGTGATTTCTCTAAACTGCGGCGTGGTTTGGTAATTTTCGTAGCAACACGAAACAAAGTGAAAGCCAGCATGCTTGGGGGGGGTGGGGGGGCAGAGAAGTCAGACTAGGATATGATGAAACTAATGGAAATCAGAGTAGAGCACATGAGAGAGCACATGGCCAAGGCAGAATGGGAAGCAAAGTGGTGAAACTAAACTATTTACAGCTTTTATATATCTTACACATTAGGTAAGAGACAAAGTTAACTTCCAAGTAGGGGTTAGAAATCTTTCTCAATGATACCTGCAGGTATACTGTGTACATTGAGGAGTGAACCCAGAGCCTTCCTGCTGGGAGTGAGGGGTCAAACCCTAACCACTAGACTATCCTGCCCCCACACAGCATAGCCTGAACTTGGGATACTATTACTAGTAATATCAAATCAGTTAAAACGTATGAAACTGTAATTAATGACATACAAATATTTGTTTAAATCTCTTTACAATAAAACTGTTTAATGCTGAATCTAGATTAAGACTCATCGCTATCATGGAAACAGTTGTGTGGCCCTCTACACTCATAATCTCTTCACTTGTCAAGTACATGTCATTATGTTCTTTTTAATGGATAGAAGCCACCCTTTACGGGTCAATAAATAACCGTTACAGATTGGGACGATGACAATGTGGCTATGTTATGGCTAAGATAATGACATGACGTGGCAGCATTTGTCTTTTTACATTTATCATATATTCTTGTTCTTATCATTTCAGCGGAGAGATAAACGTTCATTGCGTTGCATAAATTGACCTTGTGTGTATAGAAGACTCACCCGGGAGCGGCACCACCACACAGGCTTATTTCTGCGCCTTAGGGCCGTGAAGCGTATACGTATTCTACATTTGTTGATTACAACTAACTGCTGGATTGTTACGGTTCCCTTGCGTGTCATATTCTCTACCACTGTTAGTTGTAGACCCTGGCATAACCCGACGAATCAAAAATGTAAAACCTGCCTGTGTATTGTATGAATCTTTTTCTCATTTCACATTGTTGCTCCAGATACTTTAAGGGTCGGAATTATAAAAACACGGTACGAAACTGTGCAACAGCTCCCTGCTAGTGAGCAGCTGGTATTGTCAGCTCATCAAACCCATCGATAGACTTTTAAGTTACTTTGACTCTGTACAATGTTCCCTGGCACCTGGCAAGCACTTCCAAAGGTTATTTGGGACTGACGGCCCCTAAACGTAAAGGTGCAGTTGGGAAGATTTAGCAGCTGTAAGTGTAATGTGTTAGAAATGCATCCATCAGCTATTAGTGAGTGAAATGTTATGAATCTCTGTTCTGGTTGACTGCGCCTGCCTGTGTATGAAATAATTTAGATTTTAGACTGCTCCTGGCAAATTTCTGATAAATCAGGACAGTACTTCCCCGATTGGTTCGGGGAATCTATCTTGTCCGTCAATCACATTTCGCGCATTCATTGTAATCATAGCGCCACCACAGGTACATGAATGCAACACTTCTCAAAGGCGGACGAAGGTAGGGAGGGAGTAGAAAGGGAGGGGGCTTTTTGGTGTTTTATTTCTTTTCAAAATATAGCTCTCTTCTGCTCTCTCTCTTAACAACTCTCTAATCTTGCCTACAGCCCTTTTAAACCTCAAAGCACATGGTCGTGTCAGGACAAACAGCCCTGCTACATTTGTGCTCCGTGTGCTTTGCTCTATTAAAACAACATTATTGTATTTATTTTTTGGGTCACGCTAGAAATATGTCGCTCTATGTGCTTTGGGCTTTAAACTAAGGTCTACATTTGTATGCCATTGCAACAGTAATACTTAATAATAAAACAGTGAGGAGGTTTTTTAAAAGTTCACCTAAGGCCCCTACTCTTAGCTGAATGTAGGCCTATTTTGTGTGGGGTGCTGATACGATAAGTTGATTAATCAACAGGAAATTGATTGATTATAATTTGGATCATTGTTGTTGTTTATGACGATACCAATTATTTACTTATGGCTACATAAAGGCAACCATTAGGTTGCCCTTCTCGGTTTCATATTCTAAAATGAATGGTTGTTATTCGCCCCATTTAACACATTATAGACAAAATGATTTTTATTCAG
Organism: Lota lota; assembly: GCA_026745465.1. Taxonomy (NCBI): domain Eukaryota; kingdom Metazoa; phylum Chordata; class Actinopteri; order Gadiformes; family Lotidae; genus Lota; species Lota lota. Next base: position 1,830,934 of record JACYXH010000416.1, on the reverse strand, counting down.
CAAAAAAATAAATCATATAATCAATAATGAAAATCATTTAGTCATAAGAATGATTTTTCAGGTGAGAATAACGTTTAATTTGTGGGTGAATATTCTAACTGCTATGACACTTAGATTTAGATTGTAACACTGAGTAATTATTTAAATGTTACTTGGGTTTTACAGTTAATAAGCTGTTTAGGGCTGTTGCTCTTATTATACGATACATATTCAAAATACAAGAATGCATAAGTCAACAATTCAACTTCTCTTTCTTGCTATGCATGAGCAAATATGTCTGAGTTTCACCTGGCACAGCAAACAGACATGCAGGTAACTTTGTTTACCGCACTGATCACTAACAGAACCCCACGGGCATATGGTGTGTGTTGGATTGTCTCTGCTTCACAGTTAGAGCCAAACACAACCTTCATCAGCCATTAGAACAATACACACAGGACTCCAAAGGTGGGCCGTGATTTGTGCACTATGCTGTGGCTGCACATCAACACACATCTTGAACAAACAAACAGACAACAGTGTATGCATAGATGTAAACCGGACATGCCCCCCCCCCCCCCTCCCCCCAATTCTACTTTGGTAGTCTTTATGGGTTTACACGTGCATCTATTGACTTTTTTGTTCCTTCTCATCAGTGCTGCACAGTATAGAAAAAGCTCCTCTCTATTTCTGGCCACGGTTAAGATTCAGCAGTGGTCATCTTCTTCATGAGAGAGAGAGAGAGAGAGAGAGAGAGAGAGAGAGAGAGAGAGAGAGAGAGAGAGAGAGAGAGAGAGAGAGAGAGAGAGAGAGAGAGAGAGAGAGAGAGAGAGAGAGAGAGAGAATGGAGGTGGTGGGGTAGGTCTGCTGCTGCATCAACTGCATGCCGGTGCAGAGGAGGAGAGGAGCAGAGGAGAAGAGGAAGAGAGGAGCAGAGGAGGAGAGGAGCAGAGGAGAAGAGGAAGAGAGGAGCAGAGGAGGAGAGGAGCATAGGAGAGGAGCAGAGAAGGAGAGGAACAGATGAGGAGAGTAGGAGAGGAAAGAAAGAGAGGAGGACCAGAGGAGAGGAAGAGAGGAGCAGAAAAGGAGAGGAGCAGATGAGGAGAGCAGTAGAGGAAAGGAAGAGAGGACCAGAGGAGAGGAAGAGAGGAGCAGATAAGGAGAGGAGCAGATGAGGAGAGTAGGAGAGGAAAAGAAGAGAGGAGGACCAGAGGAGAGGAAGAGAGGAGCAGCAAAGGAGAGGAGCAGATGAGGAGAGTAGGAGAGGAAAGGAAGAGAGGAGGACCAGAGGAGAGGAGCAGAGGAGAGGAAGGAGTGGAGGAGAGAAGGAGAGGAGAGGAGCAGAGAAAGAGTGGAGGAGAGGAGAAGCAGAGGAGATAAGGAGCAGAGGGGAGGCACAGAGGAGGAGAGAAGGAGTGGAAGAGAGTAGGAGAGGAGGAGGAAAATAAAATGCAGAGTGATGGAGAGAGGAAGAGTGGGGGTGAGTATGGGGAAATTGTTTTTTTTCACCAAATGTTAATCAAATGTTCAGGTCAATTTTTTTTTACATCTAAATATTAAGTTCATCTTCTTCTCTTACTAATTAAATATAAGTATCGTAAGAAATATTATAATATTTTAATGTTGTACATAGAAAGATGTTGTTGATCCTATATTATGTGATTTAGTTTGCGATGATGTCATTGTTCACTATTAATACGGAAAAGAATAATTATCATGGTAACACACACACACACACACACACACACACACACACACACACACACACACACAATGTCAGAAAGTGGTTAAGAAAGAAAAGGCAATAGTTATGTTGTAGAACCTATCGGGGTCTATTCTATGACGCATAGCGGTCTCTACGGACACATACCAAAACAAATATAACTTGCATGGTCATAAAGGCTAAGTCACAACAGTGAGATGTAAACCTCGTACTTTTCGACCAGTGTAACGTTATATCCATCCAGCCAATATGAGTGTCAGCTGTATGCGCGGAGGATGCCCCCCAACAGAATCAGTCTTCCAGCTTGATCAATCGGTTTTGGAATTTGAATAGCGCAGAAGAACCGCTTCACTCCTATTGGCTGTGGCCGCCATTCGTAGGTGAGGCCTGCGTGTCAATCCAAAGAAACCAAGCCGCTCATTGGCTCAGGTCAAAAGTGGGACGTCTCTGCGCGATATATATATATATATATTGTGGGGCGAAGGACGCCTACAGATGATTGCTCGCTGGTGTATCGAGGATGGTGGATAGCTAGAGCCCATGTTCCTCCTCAGAGCTGACTCGAGCTAACAACATACAGTGAACCCCGCTCCTTTCCACTCCTGTGTCTTCTCACTCCTAAGGGAGGAGGGAAGAAAACAACTTAAAAAAGGGGGCCATAATGATCAGCACCACCATGGAGTGTGCTGCTGCTGCGGCAGACGCACAGAGTCTCATCTCGCTCTCCTTGCGGAAGATACACAACTCCCGGGCGCAGCGAGGAGGCATCAAGCTCCACAAGAACCTGCTGGTGTCCTACGTGCTGCGGAACGCCCGGCAAGTTTACATGAACGAAAAGTACGCGGAGATCTACCGGATGCAGCAGTACGAGGAGGTGATGACCGTCTGCAACGAGATCGAGGAGCTGAACCCCCTGGATCACCTGGCCGGCGGGGACGGAGAGGAGCCGAGCGGGGAGTGTTGCCGCAGCGCCGCCGTAGCGGGAGAAGCGGTGAGCCTGTGCGGGGTGTCGCTTCCTCCTCCTCCCGCCGTCTCTGCTGCTGCTGCTGCCTGCTCCTCCACGGCTCCCCTCGCTCTCCACAGCAGCGAGGAGCTCTGTAAGGACTCCGATTCCTCGTCTTCGTACTACCGGAGCTGTTGTATGGAAGCATACCCCGTGTCAAACTGTGACCTTTCTCTGACGGGTGGTAGTGGTGGAAGCGGCGGCGGAGGCAGCAGCGCACATTGCAACAAAACCACCGTTCTGGATCTGGACACGCACATAGTGACCACGGTGGAGAACGGCTATCTCCACCAGGACTGCTGCGCGCCTCCGCTCCAGTCTCCAGTACAGCAGGGCGCACACACGCTCGGCGCACAGCCGTCTACCAAGAAGCGGAAGGTTGACTTTGGGTGTTATTACGTCTCCTCCGATATGGAGGAGATTTCGGATTTTGTGCCGTGTAAACGAGTGAAATTCGAGGACTGTTCGTATACGAACTGTGAATATCTGGACTCTTCGAATATCTCCAACCTCATATCCATCTTCGGCTCGGGGTTTTCGGGGCTGGTGAGCAGGCAGGCAGACTTTGAGCAAGCCCTGAACGGACAGTTCTGTAGCCAACAAGCCCTGGCGAGCCTTGGCGCATGGACTAGAGCCATTGTAGCATTTTGACATGGGGGCGAACTAGAATCAAACACTTTATACAACTGTACCAATCCTAAATCAACTATATATTTTTTTTTGACAAACAAATGTTTCAACATGGAGCAGATGGTGGACTTCAGTTTTAACAATGCGAAACAATGGTTGTGCCATATGTTATGTGCAAAATGTCCCTTTATACAGAAAGATGTCTACAGAATATATTAAGTAGGCCTATTAATTATTTTAATCTAACGAATGGAGTTTTGTTGCCTTAAGCCCAACACACATTACTGCTAGCTATTGCCATAGCCTACATTTAAAGTAATTGAAGGTGGCTGAATGTCTTTGCTCGCTAATCATGTCTTTTTAATAAGATCTGCATCCAAACATGTTATTGGTGTTAAGACATTGTCATGGCTCAGTGTTGTCAAAAACCCAGTCACAACAGAAACCCTTAACATGCCTCAACTGCTTCTGTGGAGCCCTATTACCTGGTGAACAACCATGTATTAAGGTCCGGTGTGTTCTGATCACTCTTTGATCGAAGACGCCCTTTATATGCCCATTGTGGTTTAGACGCCTGTGACCATTACATTCATATGTTTAATAAGTAAATGGCCGACTCAAATTTCCCTCCGAAATTCTTTGAGTGGATTCACTCTGATTCAGCCCTGGGCATGTCAGTTGATGGAGTGCCAAAACTTCTATGCCATCACACCTTGTGAGCTGCTAAGGCCTATTTACTTCAACTCCCAGCATGCACCAGTCCAGGTATTTTTTGGCAGTTTGTGCTGAACCTTTCCCCTTTGATCAAAGGTTGTTGCTGAAACTTTGACATTCATTCATGATTCCAATATAACTTGCTTTTGTGAGTTTTATTTTCCAATATGTCAATCCTTTTGTTTTAAAAAGGCAATCTCATAATTTAGCCATAGCCTACTACATCCATGCATTAGGCCTGTATATGAACACTATGTGTACCAAAATAAAGGAGTTTCAGGCATTCTCTCAATTTTTGTTGCTTTTCTTGTCTATTTTTGTGCATAGTATATTGTATATCACCGGGTAAAACTGTTTTAGAAAGAAATTGTAAAGATTTTATAATCTTAATAAAAAAATCAAAACTAATCTTATTCTTCTATTATTGATCACAAAACAAATGCAATGCTGGTGGTACTTTATGCACAGATTGTCTGCATGTCTACAAGTTTAGACCTATTGAGAAATCAAAGTTATTGAAGCAGCACAATACTTGTACATGGACCTTATATATGTAAGCCTACCATACAAAATAAACTCCTAATCTAGTAGGCCATCATTTGTCGTAATTTGGATAACTGATAGGCCTATGAATGAGCCTAGTCATCTTTAACTATATCCCTACTTTACTACTATACTTGATGAAATGGCTATTTAAAACTAAACCTATATAAAGGCTATTCGTTGAGAAGTATTTCGGCATCATAATGTTATATAACAGGACTTGAGTAGAAACTGCAATTTAGGCTGAGAAAATATTACAGCCTTATTGTGATTCAGAGTTAGTTAATTTATTTAAGCATATGCCTAGGCTTACAATATAGAAAACGGCCCATTTTCACTGTAAAAGTGTGCCTTACCGACATCAACATGCGGACTTGCGTTTGAATTGCAATATTATGACACGTTTCTGCCCTCAAATATCACCGCTCAAAAAACTTGGAGCCCTGTTATCTCTGATGTATCCGCTTGGTGGTGTTTTTCCAAATCAATGAATGAAAGTAGGCCCATCTGAAAGCCTGTGCAGCAGGCAGGCAGGCAGGCAGGCAGGCAGGCACCTCGGGCCGACCTCGCCTTCATGCCCCCCCCCCCCCCCCCCCCCCCCCCAACCCTTCATTCCTCATCGCCCGACATACCCCTCCCCCCTGCCTTCCTCCCTCCCCCATTCCCCCTCCCTCCCTCCCTCTCTCCACCCCTCCCCCGTCCGGCTGGGGTGTGTTTTTTTTTCTTTCTTTTTCATTCCTAACCGATACCCCCGCCTCGTCTCCCCTCCATCCGAGACATGTCTCCTATCTCCATATGTTGTGCTACTCATTCACCGTCGCCGTTGTCGACGAGGTTACAACCCGTGTTGTATCGTCATGGGCTGTAAATACGAAGCATTGTAGACTTAGCTCTGCTCTTCCTGCGGCTCTGTGAGAGGTTTTGTAGAAGCTGTGACGGGATATTCGTCTTGCTGTTGTACTCGGCATGCAGAAAACTGCTTTGGGTGAAAGGGTGTCTGCGTTTTCGAAATAGCCTATGCAGGCTACATTTAGATGCGTTCGCAGTCTATTTTGTGAGTTGTGTTTTGCTATGGCACTATAACGGCATCAAAACCAAGTCAAATCGTAGACTATAAGGCTAGTCTACATGTTTTATTCTTGTTGAATATTGGAAAAAAAAATATTGCGGTTTATTTCTCGTTAAATAATGCAGAGCGAGCTCCGCCACGTGGAGATAGAGGGAAAAACACTTACAAAACCAAAGGTTATGTAAACCAGACCGGCTACTAGGCCTATATCTTATTTTTTCTTTACCAAAGCTATCTTGTCTACACATTATTAGGTGTATATTTTGTGAAAAAATGGTGTAGCCTACTTTTGGGGGAATGTAATGGTGTAAACCCACCTCCCACTCCCCAAAGAATAAGTAAAAACAATTAAATATATATTTGGTTATTGATGCAGGCCCTTTACAGCTTCAGTGTATTTATTAAGCATCTGATTTTTGATTTTAAGCATTGTTTTTGTGATTAAGACTTTATTTCCTGTAAAAAAAAATGTAGGCCTAGTAGGCCAAAATGTTCCCATCATTTGAGAGTAGCCGATCGACAAGGATGTGCAGATGAGCACAGATACCTAGAGACTATAGAAATAAATAGCCTATAGTCTTATGGTGGTTAAACTCCCTCCACTTATAAAAAGCACATGATTTCGCCTTCAGCCTCAGGGTGAATTCCTCTACTGCATTTCTCTCCTGTCTCCCCTGCTTTCCCACTGTCTATATATAGAATACACCCCACCACACCACACATTAGCACGCTAAAAGTTACTCCATTTAATGTGTCGTATTGTGAGAATGCGTTCCTGTTCAGGGGACCTACGCGTCTATTTGTCACCTCAACATAGTCATACATACGGTGTAATATCATAGAAATGTTACCGTTTAGTGGACATGAGCTTTGCCTGTCTGTTGTGGGGTTGTGAAGAGATGTACCTGGGAGTCTAAAGGAGCATCTCTTCAGCTCTGTCCCATTTACCGAGAGGTGGGCTGGGGGGCTGGGCTAGCAGGAATGTAGGTGAGGGTCTGCAGTATGCTCTCCTTAAAAAAAAGAGAGAAAAAAACAGGAATCTAGAGGAGACCCCAAAGTGAAATCATATATTAAATCTGTTTAAATCGTATTGCTTTTTCACTGTTCCTTCCATACTGCTGAAAGATTAACGACAACCTTTTCCATACCAACATAAGGCCCATACTTCCTGACAAGGAAATGGTATTAAACATAGTGAAATTATTTTCACTAAATATCCTGACCGACAGTCACTGTATGTCTGGCAGCCTTACACATGGACTGGCAGTTCACTGTACTTCTCCCATGCCAATAAAGCACATTGAATTGCATTGATTTGATATATGAGAGAGAGAGAGAGAGAGAGAGAGAGAGAGAGAGAGAGAGAGAGAGAGAGAGAGAGAGAGAGAGAGAGAGAGAGAGAGAGAAAATGAGTAGATATAACTGTAGCGGTGAGCTCTTCGTCTAAAGAAGAATTAGCCCAACATCCAACCTCATCACTTCAACACATTAAAGTTAGGGGATCTAAAACAACAATTATATTGTCAGGGATTTTTTAAAATCCTCCTAAAAAAATGAAGCACGTTTCTCTCTTGTGGTTTAGGTGGTACAATATGTTCACTTTAGTTTAATGACTTTTTTTCTTTTATCGACATTAGAAAACAAGTGTGTACTTTTGACCTTGCTCCATTTATCTGCAACTTTTGTTATAGGCTTAGCTCTTCGATTTCATATTTCAGACGATAAGAGGTATAGAACGAGCACAACTGAGCCTTCCACATTTTCTATCGAAACCAAACAGTTCTGAAATTTATAGAGGGACTGTGTAACTTCTACTTCCAATATATGAACCTGCACTGTGATGCAGGCCTCCCTCGCACTTGTAAAGATCCAAGTAATTAGTGGTATCTAATGAAGGAAAGCCATACTGTTATACCTGAACCAATCCAGTGATTTAGATTTCTCTAGATCATTTTGGCTTGTGAAGGACAATAAATGAATTCTCATTTTGAACCAATGTGATGGCTGCGGTGAAAACGTTTCAGAGCGCAGGTTAAAAGTTATAAAAGATAAAAGTCCATAGTAGCTGTATTATAGATGTTAGTTACGGTACAACAATAAAGGTTAAAAAGGTTAACAGTCAAGACCCATAGATAGCCGTATTATTACATGGAAGTATGTGATTGTTGGCTGTTTCCAAGGCAACGTTTAAAGCCTCTATGGTGGATCTAAAGTGCTACGGAGACAGTAGGCATAATGGAGGGATTGGTCATACAATTCATTGGGATCCATTGACATAAGAGTTAAAGACAAAGAGTCATGTTCACTGTGTTGTTTAAGAAGAAAATGTAAATTGTGAAACTTAATCATAAAAAGATTTTTCATATAAAAGATACAAATAAATAACAAAATTATGCATAAACATGTGGACTAGAAGACAATGAAATCGGAGTATACCAGTATTCAATCTCACGAAAGATGAGATTTAAAAGATTACATTTATGATAAATCCCTAAGCAGATTTAAAGGCACCACAATTCTAAAAAGCAATCATCTATTTTAATCAAGGATTATTTGTCTGATAAATGAACACAAGAATTGCTTCAATAATATTCTCCTTTATTTGTAAAATGAAAAATAAAAATAAAACGCAAATGTATTTCAAACTAAATCAAACTAGACGGGGAAAGGGAGAAAAAAGATGAAGCCATTTTGATTAAAACACCAATGTTATAAATACAGTGTCATTAAGAAGTCCGTTTTTTAAGGGGTTACATGTTGGCTGACCAAATAAGCTATTTTGGGACAACATTCGGTATAGACTTGTTAAGTCTAATTGAATGTTATTTTGGTTTTGTTTCAACTGATTTAAAACACCTTTTTCTATGTCTCATCTCTGCCAGCAGTTACATGGCAAATGTGTTGAATGGATCCCTTCACTTAAGACTATTTTGTGCAAGCTCTTGATTTATAACTTAATGTATTTTCCCACTCAAATCAGTAACTTTAATGGCAGACATTGCTTTGCATCAAGAAACACGATAACTATGATAGAAAACAATGGGATCGGGAACCCCAAAAAAGAACATAAAGACACCACAGGGAAGCTAGAATAATGTCAAATAAAGTCCCATCCTAAACACCTTCTTCACATTTTAAAAGGACGCAATCCCCCTGTCAAGATCACATCTTATGCTCGTTTATGTATCGTAAAAATCACACACAATAATCTTGATTCTGAGCGGCAGAGCTGTCTACGCATGTGTGTATGATTAATACACACAATAATAAAGACTGGTGCTCAGCATTGCATTGTGAAGGACCGACGGCTTACAGTGGTGGGTGTGCAACGCGTTGTGCATGTTTTCAGTTGTATATCGCGTTGGGATGCAGAATGAATGGGGGGAGAACAGTCCTCTTGAAAGTGATGGTCATTTTGGTCTTGCTGTAATGTCCACGGTCCACCTCAGCTCCATCAAGGCTTCACTGGCTGGACGGACAAAAGGCTACCGAATTTGAAGTGTTGGATCACTGGAAACTTCTCCAAGCACTATTGCCAACATGACAGAGAGACAAAGACAGACAGAGAGAGAAATGGAGGTACATTTAAACACAGTGACCAGGGATGGATTGAATAAAGACAGGAAAACAATTGAGCCAGTCATTAGAGAGAATACAAAGATAAGGATAATGACAAGGGCTGTATTGTTTCACTACACCTGCCACTAAACCATCATGATATCAAGGATAATGAATAAGGTTTAGGCTATACAAGCGCAGTGAAATGTGTATGGACTGGGCATGTCACTTCCTTCGTGTCCTCAATCTCTTGACCAATCGTCTCAAAAGATCTGACGATTGTCATTTTGGATTTAATTCAAATAAACTAAAAGTTCTTACTAATGGAAGTTGATAGGACCTATTAAGACAAACGAAGCTAACACTATTTGCTCTGATTGTAAACCACTGTTCCATCACGGCTAAAAACATGGTTTTGCCCCAGCCCGAACTCAAATGTTCTTCAATAAAGTGTGTGTACGCTGTAAAGACGTAAAGACTTACTACATCAGATATAAACTTGTTAAGATATAATTCAAATTTTTGCGACAACCTGCAAGGTTACGAGAAAATACACTTGCTTTTCTGTACTGTTGTGATGGTATCTCACTTGAATTACCCGCAACACTCCGGTTTGTGGTGCATATTTGTAACAGTCTCCCCCCCAGACGTTAGTTGCATTTTGGTTGAGAACATTTGATAAAATAAAACACTGTGGTTCCGAGATTAGTCAACTACCACAGTGGTTTCGGCCTCCTGCTTCACAGCGCAACATTTTCGGGCCAATATGCTAGTCACCAATTTGACCCTGGTCCGCTCACTGGAAAAGCAAACAATTTAGAAAGTTCTGGGGGCCAAGGTGCCATTACTACATCTATGTGTGGTGGACTACACCCATTCTGTTGCATCCAGGTTCAGGTGTAATATTCAACTGAATGCACTAGTAAAGATACCATTACAAATGTTTTCTTACAATTTGGGTTGTTCTGTGGCGATTCAAGTTTAACCTTATTTGCTACTTTATTTTAGAAGTGGCATACATTTAGAGTTTTTCTTCACACATTTGGTTATTTGTTCACGTGTTGTGTGGTGGCAGCTATTGAACAAGTCATTTCCAGATCTATTGTGTGATTTGGAGTTTCATTAAAGATTAAAATGCATAAATACATGTCTCCGGCCATACAGACTGAACACACACACACCTTAGTTGAAAATATCACTCTTTTCAAAACGGCTATTAAAACATAGCAAGCCAACAAACACCAACACCCAACGTGAAACTAAATTCATTTGTAGAACATCATTTGATTCTGCCACATATCAACAAATCCTGAGATTGCTCATCAGCCAACCAGCATCGTTATTTCAACCATCCTCGTTATTTTGACCATCATATATTCAGTGAATGTATAGTGGAAGAAAGACTCCATGATATACCACGACTATTTAAAAAATTTGTATAACCCCACTCACACTTCCAACGATTTTTTCAATTCTAATTAAAAATAAGTCCATGTCTTTTTGAAAGACATGAGAGAGAAAGTCATGTTCCTACAGAGAAGGAGCAGCTAGGGGAAAGAGCAGCTAGGAGCAAACATCCATTGGCTGGAATAGAGTGCAAGAGCCCGGCCCCGGTGTGGGGCCAAGAGAGGGAGAGAGGAATGCAAGTCTGCTGATGGCTGCTGCAGGCGGGGGGAGGGTGGGGGGGGAGGATGTGGAGGAAAACGGAGCGGAGGAAAGGGTGGGGGTGGGGTTGGATGTAGACTGCTTGGCCCCACAGCTCTCTGGGAAGACTCACAGGCTGCTCAAAAAAAACAACACAGGAAGTGGGCATGTGGGCGGGGAGAAGGGGGTGGGGCAAGGCAGCGCTAACACACACACACACACCAACACGTACACGCACACGCACACACATGGCCTCTCCTCTATTTACTAGGTTGACTAGGTACTTTCCATACTTCTGAAAGAAATCATTCTTACACTATATATATATATATATATATATATATATATATTCACACATACATAGATTAGACATTAATATCTGCGTTCAACTAATAAACACAAGTAGATGGTTTTTATGTGGACTTTACAGTTATTTATCTTCATCTAAATGATTACTCTTAATCTAAATGTGTGGTGTCATTTAATGCAATGTGTGTATTCTTTAGGACAGTACTTCCCCACTAGGGGTCCCCAAAGATTCACAAAGCCCTTTTCTTCATTTTGCGTTGTCTTCTATTTTTATAGCCTCGTCTACCTTATACAAATTATATACATTAATAATGAATGCAAAACTTAATGATATACTTTACGCCCTGTCCAAGTCAAGATTATTCTTAGGGCTTCTTTGGTAATCTTTACATTAAATAGAACATGCAGATAGCAAGTAATAATTTAGTTATAGGATGTAATGGGAAACAGTTTAGAATAAGCAATAATAATATGACTGTAATTCCCCATGAAAACGGGGGATAAAAACAATGCAGCCCTCACACAGTGAAGTGGCTCATGTGCAGCTCCTGCGGACGTCACATGACCCGCAGCAAGTCCCAAGCAGTACTTCAGGTCCTAGCTGTGACTGTGCGATCAGATCAGCTCACTGTGGTCATTACACTGGAATCTCTGAAGGACGAAGACACATGGCATACGAGTGTGATGTGTGCTTCAGTACCTCGGCTTTATACATTCTGATTAGGCCCTGGTTGACCTTGGCCCAGTTAGGGACAGCGCTGATGTTCCACAGTTGATTGGAGTGCTCTGCGAACGGACCCGTTTTCATCTGCACCGCAACAAGAGAGGAGACAAAACAACCGTATTACAAACCATGTATATAAAACAAACATACGTCTCTTAAAAATGGTTCCCGCCAAAACGTTTCAATGCTTGGGGAGACACGATGAGCATGTTGTTGAGGACGATGTGGAAGCTAAACTTTAAATTCCGTTGCCAGGACTCCAGGAAGAACATAAATCATAAATCAAGCATAATCTCAGCTAACTTTGAAATCCGCACAAGCACCTAAAGAGTCAACTAAAATACATTTATATTCTCAAGTTTGACAGATATAAAACAAGGACTAAATAGATAAATAGATTAAGCCTGATACATACAAATATTGTTCACGTATCTTAATAAATTTAAATAAACTATTACTACTTTTGCGTCCAAGGCGCTTTATACACAAACAACACAGGGGATTTCTGCAGCGCATGGTATCAAATTTCACTTAAACACACTGCAGAGTACAGCTCGCTTTTTGTGGAAGTCATGCTGGGTTCCAACCCATACGTTTAGCATTTTATTACAGGTCAGACTATCAGACTTCAAACAAACCCTGCGCGATGACTCACTATTTTTAATGTGAGAGAGAACATTTTTTCATCCAAGTGGAATTATGGGCCCAGGACAAGAGCCCGGCCTGAGTCCATGGGTGTTTATTAACCCCACAGCTGCTCAATACTCCACCCCCAGCAGAACACATCCCAGTGTGTGTGTGTGTTTCTGGAGGAAGGGTGGGGGAGGGGCCTTGTGGGGGGAGGGGTCAACCCAAAAAATCCCCTTGGGGGAGGGTGAGGGGGGGGCGGTAGGACTGATTCACAGAAACATGTGGAGAAGGAAATGACTCATGCAAGTTCGGGAAATACACACACACACACTGAAAATAACAAACGCACACACACATACACACATGCACATTAAATATTCTGTAAACCCCTTTCTGAATATGAATATAGTTTTTAAACTAAGAGGAAACTGCCAAATCATCTGTTGCAATGTGCATCTTAACACTGCAATTTCCATGAGTATCTTAACTCTGCCCTTTGACAAGCAGGCTAGTTCATGGAGATAAAGTGACATTGGCCCTGTTTACATAAAATAAATATCTAGATTCTACAACCATTTTTTTATTTCCATTTGATCTTGATTAAAAAAGATAGCCGTCACAGGCACAACGAACACGCCCACCGCCTTCTCAGCTTTTCGCACGTAGGGGCGGTTTACAAAAGATCCCCTCTTGATATTTTGCACGCACATCCAGAATTCAGCTTTGTATCACATCCATGGTTCTCACAATCTCAAAGAATGGGCGGAGCCTTGTGGACCGTGGTGTACCAGTTTACATTGCTTTGGATAATGCAGAACGCGAATCAAGTTTAATAATATAAATGACAAGGTTTAGGGCTCGTAAAATCATAACAATAGTAGGCACAGCAACTAAAGGCCTTTGTGACGAACATTTCCACAAACTTTAGGAAGCCACTCAAGTGGCTTCCTAAAGTTTGTACAGAGCTAAAGTATAAACAGAGCGATATACCAATCAAAGCGAACACCTACTCTTCCCTACTCGCTAGTGAGGCCAAGAAGAGCCATCTTCAAACACAGGAAGTTGGACAGGAAGTGAGGATGTATCAACATCTTGGCCTCTCATTGCCTTCCTTCAAAATAAAAATATAAAAATAAAAATATAGAAATGTAAAATTATAATAATCTTCATGCTTCATTAATTAAAAAAAGTGCAGTTCCTTTCCAATATTCAGTTTTCTTGGAATTGTGCCTGCCAGTGAAGTAGCTTCATCCTCACTTCTGAGCGCTGCAGCTAATGTTTTAGTGTTTGAATGATTATTTTATTCTCAAACACTCAATTAATTAGCAAAACAATAATCAATTTATTTTCTGCAATCGACTAAGTGGGCAGTAGCCCAGTCAAACCTCATTGATGAACTTAATGCACTCCAGAAACATGTAGTCGGGGTAATGCTCGTTGACCAGCTTGTCCTCTATAAAGTGCCGTGGTTCCAGTGTTGGGTGATCTAGGAGAGGAGAGAAGAGAGATGGTGTAATAGCAACCACCCACCACCATGTGTCACTATTAGACCATAAGTATCCTTGTATGATATCGATGGTCACACAATTACAATGCAATGACTGAACAACCAATGTTTGATATGAACCAACACTGACCTTTGAAAAAAGTAAGGTGGGCAAAAGTAGCATATTTAGTTGGTAAGTAGGCTGAATAAAAGGGTTTAAGTTTTGAATATATGGCAACGGTACTGCTAGATATTGAATTGAAAGACCTCCATTCTGTCACCGTCAACCTCACATTAGACTACCATCATATGAAAAGTGGGGAGGCAGCTCCTACCAGACTTGATTCAGAATTGAGAGCAGACGACTTGGATGTCAGATAAGAGGACTCGTACTTATTGTCCCTCCAGGAATTCCCGATTGCAACAATTCAAACAACTTTGACCAATCCCCATGAATTCAGCATGAGCTGGCCTATTAATCGACCAATTTCCCCAGACGAAACCTCACGTTAATTTACAAATTCAGCTCCTTGTTAATGAACGTAGGAATGTGCTGCTTAAATTTATTGAGTTATAGGGCGTTGTTTGCTTTGTGATTTAACCAGAATTCCAGCAATTTTCTGGATGCCAAAAATGTCTAAAACATAAACACACAAATCATCCCAAATTGCAGAGGAATGTCTGACAAAATCTCTCGCACTGATGACTCAAGACTCATGTCAAAGTGACCTGATTGACTCCATTTTGGTGACTTGGACAGGAGCTCGAGACTTCATGACTGGACAACAACACTTGCTCCTACCTACGAGCTGGGCACTGCCCCATATGAAGGGCAGGAACTGGAAGTCGTCCAGACCCCAGACCCCCTGGCTTCCAGCTGGCTCCATGCGGTAGGTCTTCTGCAGCTTCCTCATCACCTCCAGATATCTGGTGCACGGTAAAAACATGCCTCAATAAGACACATGATCAATAAAACACATGATAATAACCTTTATTCAAATATTCAATCCCATTTATCAAAATAATTTGTATGATAATGACTAACATCTAAAATTGACCTGTATGATAATGAAAATAAATTGGTTAGGAGCATATAAATAAGGAGTTTTAGGTTTGTATGCATTATTCAGACGAGCGTTACCATAAATGCCATTAAAACTGTATTTAGTATTTAATAAACACAATGGGCTAAGGGGGGGATGTTGCATAATGTGTGGCCTGTGAAACCCTTTGAGACTGTAACTGTGATTAAGGGCTATACAAAATACAAAATGGACTTGACTTTGACATGCAGTCAGCCATCACCTGTTGAAGACTTTAAAGACCATAGCCATCTGGTCGTCCACCCGGAGTGCTCCCACCTTGCAGAGACAGCACATGAAGGCAGCGAACGCAGCCTCGTGACCTTCAGACATCAATAAGTCAAGTCACTTAATTTATGAAGCACACGTAAAAAGAACCGGGGTGGACAGAAGTGCTGTACAGCTTGGGGAAAGATAAAACAGATGTACAGCATAAAATACGACCGACAGCCAGAATAACCATAGGATGTCAGAGAGAGTAAACTGGGCTGGATTGATTTGAGCCTGTTTCATGAATTAATTTAGCTATATATCGATCCAATTTCATTATCGTGTCAATATGTTCAATCTAGGATACATTTGATTATATGGGTGTCTACATGTGTTCGTAGAGATAAATATTGTCTTCATTACCCAATTACACTTTGTTAGTGTGGCCTAGTGAAGGGATTTCTCATTTAATGAATAGACTCCAGTGCCCCAGGACTGAGTGTGTATGTGTGTGTTCTCTTGCACCATCATCATTTTACAATTGTGATACAGTATCCTTTGATCAATGTAGAAAAAAGGCCGGCCCATTGTCTGAACCAGATCCACACCCCTGGAAATGTGTTTATGAATCCCAAGTTGGTTCAAAATGATTTAAAATTATGTATAATAATAAACTCATTCATCACTTCGTGTCAGGTCCTCTCCACCACTAAAGAAACGCCCTCTGACTTTGAACAAAGGTTACGGCTGCAGTGAAAAGCTGCATAGTGCAGAGTTGGGAAAAAACTTAATATGCACAAATGCGTCTCTGAGAATCCTATTGGAATAAAAATAGAGCACTACTAAAATCTATTCAAGGGCACTTGCAAGGTCGTCACGAAAACAGATATTTGCACGTAACTTGAGGGCAACATAAGCTTTTGTTAAAGTGATGGACAAAATAAATCCGTCATTTACTTTTATTTGTTACTAAGCATTATCAAGGTGTGCATTAAGCATCAGTAAATTATGTTCCGTCAAATCCATTGCAAATGCAAAGTAATTTCACTATCGATTTCCTTCAAGACGATTTAATGAGGGCAGTTTATTTACTCGCTTCATAGCCTAGTGGATGACCAATTAGGGTTAGGGTTAGGGTTAGGGTTAACCCTAACGGCCAAGGAAGTGCACAATTACCGGACACTCACAATATGGCGATGGTGCAGCAAAATGAAGCTACGGCACAGCAGACCACGCGCCTAAAATCCTGAGTCTTTGCAAGAATCAGCTTGGCTTTCAGATATATATGAATATTTTTTACATTTTCTGGGCTAGATCTTTGGTAGGTGTGTAGTGGATACAGCCCTCTGGTATGTTATGGTTCTTATACGTTTTTAGATCATGTAGCCTTTAAACATACAAAGTCTTATATACACTAAATATGCATCAACGTTACCTGTGCCATAGTCTATCCTGGTGGCGTTCCCAACAGCCTCTTTCAGGTACACTGCAATCTCCTGAGCTGCCGGAGCACTGCTCTCTGGCAACACAGTTGTGACCAGGGCCTCTGCTTCCTACACACACACACACACACACACACACACACACACACACACACACACACACACACACACACACACACACACACACACACACACACACACACACACACACACACACACACACACACACACACACACACGTCTAATACACTGGATGTGAATGTTGGAGTTGGAATGAGAAAGTGTAACATTCAAAGTGTAGTGTGTGTGTGTTTGTGTGTGTTTGTGTGTGTCCACCTGATCCAGTTTGCTGTACCAGGTCCTGTAGGCCTTGTTCCCGAAGCGTGAAGGCTGATCCACAGGAGGGGTCTCGTCTATCCATCGGTCCAGGGTCGCCAGAAGATCTAACAACTTCTCCACTGTCTTGAATAGAACAAGAACAACAGAGAGAGTCAAACTGCTGTGATAAAAACAAAAAACATTTCATTCATAAAATATTTTGTATATGATCAATGTCTGCATCATAGTTGTTTTTGCAGAAAATAAAAGAATTGTTTAAAAGATTTACTTACAATCACATGATTCAAATCAAATTACATTAAACACTATAATATGATGTTAATCTAAAGTAATCTTTCCTGTACATCATTATTTTCCCTACAGTAGTGTGGCTAAGGAAATCCATTTTAGACAGAAGGCGACCGAAACATAACATTTTCTTATTTTTTAAGCCGTACCTCCGAAACTTTGTATTCACAAGTGAGCTTCTTTCTTTTCACACCTTCATTCAGTGTTAAAATAAATCCCATGTAGTCAGCATAAGCCTTCATTGAGACACAAACAAAAAGAGCGGTTGAGTAGTGAGCAAACAATAATGTGCAAAATACTTTTCAGATATTTTCTTAATTAGAAATAAAATAGCAAAACATCTTGAATATGGGTTGGGTTTGTCTAATATAGTTCACGCATTCAGTTTACATCATAACATAATTGTTATGTTGCTATACAGCCAGCTTGGTGATTTTTTTAACCATCCTATGAAGCCGAAGGAACATTTCCACATTTATGGACAATAAAGACTATTACTATTATTGGCCAAACAGTAAAAGCTGTTTTGTGCCATTTCAGTCACAAACAGGTCAATTGTGTGACCCATTAATAATTAATTAACAGATAATATCTGGCTGAGGATATGGCAAGACATAAATACATCCCATTTTGAAAACAATGGCAAATAAATAAAACTTAATACATAATGAGAATATCTATAAAAATCGACATATCCTGGTTTTCAGCAAGAACCCACTTGAGATCGTTTCCACTTCCCCATGTCTGGAACCATGCTGATCTCCTTCTTGGGCACCATGAAGCTGTAAGTGGCTGGGACGTTTGCAGCGTCATCTTCAGTGGAGGAGCCTGAACAATGATATTGGTAACATTGAGTTTAGTTTAGCTTAGGTCAGTTTGTTTGTGTAGTATTAGGCAAGCAAATAATTCACACAACTGGACATGAAGGGGCTTATCTTTCTAAATAATTATTTTATGTAATTATATATATTTAATATACATGCACGGAAAACCTCATTTGTTTGGGTTTAATACATAGCAAGGTATAAGCGTAGATCAAGTAAAAATAGCGGACGGCAATCTACTACTGAATATGTTGTTAACACAATATGTTATATAATACATGATGTAAAGCACCAAATACGAGGATAGAAAAGAATAACTTTAACAAAAACCAAATAAAAACATACATGAGGATAAAAAGTAAAACTTGTAAACTAGTATAACCCTGGCATTAAAAGTGAAATCGTAACTTAAAACATAAGTCAAATACATGCTAGAACAAGAATCTACATCTATAGATACAACTATAGGTATACAAAATAAAGAATTACCTAAAATTATATTGTACACTAGCTAATGGGCTAGTGTATCACCAATATTTAACGTTTTTCATATAATTTATAGGCCTACATTGTTAATATAATACAGGCCAACTCGTTTTGATAGCTTCAGCTTCCATTAACTTCAGAATCCTGCCACTGAAATCGTAATCATGATGTTGTATCAAGGAGATCAGGAGATGATTCACATATTAACATGATTAAAACCAGAAATGATCGTAGTTTAGGATAATGAGAGAAGGAGCATGTTGTGACAATGTCTCAGTGCAGGGGGTAACGTATTACATTAATAATATAGATTTCCCTTTAGTTCATTCCAGGTACGAGTAGAGTTGATAACCAAAACATCACCACTGCAAACGTATTGCTGATAGCATTTATATGACCCTACTAAATAAACCTACAATACTAACGCCATGCACCACCTAGTCTGCTTTTGTAAGACCTAATTAACTTAGTTGATTGGCCAGGGCCAATTCTGGAGTTTTCATGATTTGCTAACATTTTAAATTACATCACCATCACACATCTCATTTGAATGTTAGATAGGTCAGTTACAATGCCGGTCCTCTGTTGCAGCTAAAAGCGACGGGTATTTTATTCAGCGTCATACAAAGCACTATGAAATAACATGCATTTCTAGAATAAACAAATACCAATTCAACTTGAGGTGCGTTACCTTACCTGACTGGAGCTCGGCGTCCGCCATGTTTACAAGGGGCGTATAACAACGACGTCACCTTTCAACTTTCACCCTCTGTCATTTTACCAAACCTGTACCAAACGGTACCAAACCAATGGGGGCACTGTTGTCCCGTCAATAGCAAAAATAGATAATACGCTGATTATATTTATATCAATAGATTATAATATTACATTACATATACATACAGACAGACCGAATATTATGAATGATTTTTGTGTAAATTTTTATGGACACTGTTATACTTCCAATACTGTGCATTAGAAAGCAATTTTTGCTAATAGCTAATAGGGTAATAGCTTATAGAGATTAACATAATTGAAGAACAAACCTCACGAATATCCTGTGAGTCTTATTTAGTTTCCCCACTGTGTCCAGGGGTCACATTCTTGGGGTGGTCCTTTTACAGTTTATTAGCTTGTCCCATGGCTGTAAGGCAGAGAGTGGACCCTTAATTGTAGCGTTGTCCCGGTCTACTGCAACACCATTCGGACTCTTACTTCCCATGAGCTGTGTACGCCAGTAAACAGTCCACGTAGCAATACGAATATGAACATGATAAGAATAACAAAAACATGGATTTTTTTGACGAAAAAGGTTGACAAAACAATATCCAAAACATTTACATAAACGGATATCCCTATATTGGAAGTCCCTCCCTCTCACCACTCTCACCGCGGAAGCCATGTCACGGGAAGTCCCGCCTTCTCTCTCGCCAATAACGCCCATTTGGACCACCCCGTTCCATGCGTTCCGTCGTGAGCGCCTGGAATGAGGTTCCATGGATGTAGGGTTGTGCGCATCGTAGCTCAGTGACCAGAAGACCTCTTACCTAGTTTCTTTACGTAAACTACAATTTAGGTTGCTTTTGATCCAGAATGTGGGGCATTTTAACCAGAACGACGGTAAGTAACGTTAACGGGTTTTGTTTCCTTTTAGGGACCTTTTAGTTTCGCTTAACGTCACAGTAGCTATCTTCGAGTTCAAGGTAACGTTAGGTTTCAAGCAGATATCAAGACCTATCTGATTGTTAGGTATGGAAATGTTTCTTTCCTAGTCATATCGCTAGTATGGTCACTGTTATGCTCTTTAACTAGCGAGCCATAATTGGCGAATTGTGACAAATGTGGATTACGTTGGCTCAGATAACATAATCAGGGTCTTTTGAGCGTATTTTACTATTGATTATTGTTGTATCTGTAGTTCAATTTAAATGTAAAATAATTAAAACATGTTTGTCTATCATAGTGGGTTTGTTTAGCTTCTTGACGCTACGTTGACCTAGCACCTGCTCGGTAAATGTAAACGAGTGAGCGAGTTTAATCAGCTAATTTGCTAGGTTAAAGTTGCTGTAAGTTAACGTTAAACTCATAATATTCAGACGAATATACTATTGAGTAATGGTATTGTTTAAATGAGCTTATATGTATTACAGGGGCGCTATATATACATATTGTACTGAATATACTTGCATTCAAAGTCCAAATTCAATTCGACTTGAGTTCTCGTGACAATTCATTTGGATGCAGCCTATGTAGTAAATTTGTTATAATCACGTCAATGTACACAGTATCAGACACTAACGGTACATGTACAATAGCAGTACAAATATTAGTATTATAGTCTATTTTTAAAACTGTAGTTTGTGACTTACTTGAGTTTTTTTTCAATGTTATAACTTACAAATATAAGAAATATAGCCTCACAGGAGTTCAGAAAAAGTGAACAAAAACACTTGCAGATTGGAAGAACCAAAAACAATGTAGAACTGAACTAAAACGTGTGTGAGTCTCCATAGAGGCGCGCCGTTGTACTAATAAGCAGTAATAGCTGTCGCATAATTCAGGCCTAGTCGATAATGAAACTGAACACTAATATATGACCTAAAATAAATTACATCAACTTGAATATTATTAATTTAAATATTTTTCTGTTCACATCTTGGTTCAGGCTAAAAAGCGCAAAGTAATGATTTTTTTTAAACATATTAACAAACACAGACATAAACATATACACATTTATACTATTTACAAAGACAATTGATGGGAAAGTTTGCCATACAAATAGACAGTGAAGACAGAGCAAAACAACACAAACACACAAACCCCCTCCCCATAATTTTCAGAGGTTTCATGGTTCTATGCAGTAATTGGATCAGTTGTGCAAGCTGAAGAAGTGATGTAAAATTTACACTCTCATTCAATCATTATCGCTGATTTGCTATAATACTACTAGTGGGAGCAGTGGACCAAAGTTCCTATAAATGTTTTCACTAACTAAGCACACAGCTGGTTGAAATGAAGACATTTAGGTGTTTTGTTTTTCAGTCTTGAAATATGTGCTCCATCAACCACAAAATATGTGTTTGGTGCAGACAATAATTTTATGATAATAGTGGACCCGTTTTTGTCCTACACTAAAACAAAAAAGTGCAGAACAAACATTGATGCTTAACATTTGTTGTTTGTTTTACGGTTGGATACTTGTTGACTTCATGTAAACATAAACACAAGCTCTATAAATATAAATAGTTTACATATACTACTTTAACAAACAGCCTTTGGTAGACATACGTTGACTCACTCTCCCGCTGTACAAGTCTCATCCAGGCTCAGTGAGCATCACAATTCCACCATTCGAAACTAATAACCCCATCCCTCCCTAGTTTAAAATGGGGATGGAGAAAACGAGTGGCTTGGTGAGGCCAGTTTCTGCGACAAAGCTTGTTGGCCGCTTCCTCGCCCATCAAGAAGGGCTGCCAAGCCTTCCGGTGCCAGCCCTGCAGCAGACATGCGATTGCTACCTGGCCGTGCTGGAACCCATTGTGGAGACGGAGAAGCTGAACCGCACCAGGGAACTGGTGACAGACTTCCAGAAAGCAGGAGGTGTGGGGGAGAGGCTCCAGAAGAGCCTTGAGAAGAGAGCATGTGGCACTGAAAATTGGGTGAGTATTTAAAGGGACAGTCCATTTTTCCGTGAAGTGAATTGCAATGGATGTATAAGCTGCGTCCAAAGCCTCGGCTGCGACCATAGTAGGCTTTATTTCTCGACTGCTACGTAATCGAAGGCTGTCTCCCGATGGGAAGGAGCCTTCGTATGTGGCCGAGAGATGCGGCCTTTGTTCTGACGCAACCGGTGTATCCTTTATAGCCTTGTGCCACCCGCAATCCTCCCGCAGGTCAGACAGGAGAAATGTGGAAAGAAATTGGCGAAAAGAAAACAAACAGCAGCACCCGCATCTCACAACTTTATTTCGAATTGTCAAATAAATCCCAAATCAAAATGACATGTATCTACTTTTTAAATTATAAGATGGACGACACATCTAGGAAAACCATCCATTTACTCACAATAAATGAATCACTTGAATCAGAAGAATAGATAGCATTTTTTAGCTGGCTAATAAGTATAAAGTTAGCGTAGATAAATTATTCTTTATTGTGGTTTATAAAAAAAAACAATGCAATGTTGTGCCAGGTTTTTGAGAGGGTGAAACACGTCTGCAATGTGTGAAATGCGTCCGTTTGTAAAATGTAGAAACGGTACAATGCTATCATCTCCATAGAAGTTATCTATGTACAGTAGGCTGCAGCCTTGCTAGCCCATCTAATTTATACGGGACAAAGGCACCTTCATAGGACGGTGCAACCAAGGACATGCACGAGGAAGGCTGATGCAGCTGAGGCTTTGGGACATGGCTACAGTTTGGCATAACTAGCACCTGCATTACCATTACCACAGGAACAGTTTAGACTCATGGTGATGAATTAAAGCTGAACAGACCGCCAACACAGGGCAATTGGACAGTGTGAAACAATACAGTACAACGTGCAATACACAATGACTTTCAAGTATATGAATTCACTTCATGATTGATATGCAGGACCCACATTGCTACTATGTTGCATTTTTCCATTTTGTTGACATGGGTTATTCAAACAAAACTTTGTACTCACACTTTGTACACAGTACTGTTTACATAATTTGTCTATTGGTTGGACAAATAACACTTCTAATTGCCTTTCATGATACTGCTCTCACAATGTCCTGCAGATTTTGATGACGAATATGGAAAGGATAACCTGTTTCTATACAGATTCAAATCTAAAAGATGAAAATATTTGAAGATTTTACAAAACAGTGTGAGCGTAAGAGTGAACCTGCTACTCTTGAAATATTTCAACATTCAAAGCTGGTTTAGATTCTATTTTGGAAAATGACCTTGCGCTTTGGCTTCATTTCAGTTTTGGAAATACTCAACTCCATTTGTACTGTTGTTATTTGTCCAGCTGTCTGACTGGTGGGTGCAGTGTGCCTATCTGGACTACAGACTGCCTGTAGTGATCCACTCCAACCCTGGACTGGTCCTACCCCGATTGGAGTTCCGCGACAAGCAGGGACAATTGAGGTAAAGGCACAGAAGGTGCAATTCATTGGGCCATATTACCCCAGCTACTATGAGCACCATTACAATGAATCAGTCCCTTGCAGCAAGGCTCTGCAGTGGCAGTGGATCATGCAGAAAAAAAACCAATGTGGCAACTATGTAAAAAATGTAACATGCAAGTTTTGAACATGGATTCACATTAAATGTGTCATATTTGAATTGCTTATGCCTGACTGGTTTTGATGTAAATCACCATGCAGGTGTGTTACTTTAATATGTATTTAATATTAACCCTAACTTAACAACAATTACGAGTGATGTTGATAAAATGATATCCCCAAAAATATAACTTATTATGAATGAATAATTAAAGTGCATATTAAAATGTAATATTGAATATTAAATTTTCAGTATTGGATATTTAATATTAACGTGCTCTCTTCCCAGGCATGCGGCCAAATTGATTGCTGGGGTTTTGGACTTCAAGACACAGATTGACAAGTGAGTATCAATATTTTCTTTGCACACTTTACTATTCAGGCAAGAACTAACAATTATTTTCATTGTTAATGAATCTATCTATCCTTTGATTGGCAAAAAGAATGGCAATAATGCAAATCACAGATTACAAGACCCAAAGCGATGTGCTACATTTGTGAAGACAAAGTAAAACGCTTCACTGTCTTCATTTGATGAGCTGAAGCAGAATATTAAAACAATTACACATTTTCTGTCAAAGAGTAATCAACAAGTCATTTCAGTTTGTTATTTTTGATTGATCTAAATCATGGATCACAATGATGGACGGGTGGATGGACCTTAAGGATCGTTATTCTAATCACTATATGTAGCCGTCCCTGACGTCAGGTGATTTATTCCCACAGCGAGACGTTGCCAGTGGAGTATATGGGCCGGAGACCTCTGTGTATGAACCAGTACTACCAGCTCCTGTCTTCCTGCCGCGTGCCCGGCCTGCACAGAGACTCAGTGGTCAACCACGCCAAGGGCCCCACGCCCTCCACGCACATGGTGGTGGCCCACAACAATCAGGTGGGCAAGATAACCAGAGTAGCTTGTCTTGTACAACCATATGTTTTAATGACCGGGAATGAACAAAAATGTGAAGAGCAATCGTCGTGTCAATTCAATTCATGGATTCAATTCATGGATTCATTGTTTTAATTATTTAACAAATTAAAAATACCAAGCATTAACTGTAATCGACTAACTACTACCGAAGTTACTTGATCAGTTGATAATGTTCTTGAAAATGTTATCTTTCTTAGTTATCTGAATGTCATTAAATGATCTCTTCATCTTTCTCCATTCCTTTTCTGTGGATCAGTTTTTCACTTTGGATGTGTACAACAGTGACGGCACGCCGCTGAGCGAGGATCAGCTGTTTAACCAGCTGCAGAAGATCTGCGACTCCTCACCACAGAGCAGCGAGGAGCCCGTGGGAATTCTCACCTCTCAGGACCGCAACGTATGGGGCAAGGCTTACCTGGAGCTCATCAAGGGTAAGCTGAGGTGTAGTCCAGTACGGCAGTATGCAGAAACATACCAGTGACTAGAGCCCGATGATGTTTATTCTGGTGTAGTTTCCATATGGAAAGTCATGGAGGCAGCGTTGATTCACTGTGTCAAGAATTGTCTACTTGTCAGGGAGAGTTCTTGATTGACATGCAATCAAGCTGGACCAATCCTGGCCCGTACCGTCAGCCGTACTTCTAGAAAAACAGACTTGTGGTGAAACAAACGTGAATGGGAACGGGAATACTTTTACGAGATTGTCCAGATAGCGCTTCTGAGGCTTAATTGTAATTTACCTCCAGACTGTTCAACAGAGGTTTATAATCTTTTCTTAATCAGATTTCTCATGTTCAAAGCCTCTTTGAGCACCGTCTAAATAGGTTGGTTCGAGTAATTACGTTATGAAAGGGAAAAGGTGTAAATAATTCCCAGCTTTTAATCATCAATCAGATTTGTCTTATTGTACAATATTATCAGATGACGATACGATTTTGTTTCTACATGTTTTTCTTTTCACGTCCAGATCAGACAAACAAGGAATCTGTGCAAGCCATCCAGAGGAGCATTTTCACACTTAGTCTGGACTCCATGTCCTCTCAAGCATCGGGTGAGACTTACCACAGCGGCGCGGCACAACAGATGCTCCATGGGGGAGGCAGCCACCTGAACAGTGGCAATCGGTGGTTTGACAAAACACTACAGGTGAGAGAGGACACACCACACACACACACACACACACACACACACACTTCCAAAATGAACACCTGCTACCAGTCAATGGCGGATAGATTTGACCATATGGCAGGTACAAATTCTACATATTAAAAACAATTGCTTGGCTGGTAAATGTTTTCACTAATGCAGATAAAAATAGTCAACTTAATTTTGGACCCACATGCATGTTCACAAACCTCATGACCATCACATTTCATAGAGTACTAAAATTGTGTGGCTTATACTCACCAATCGCCATTATGCTCTATCTTCCCCATGAAAGCTAGTACTTATCCTAACTAATCCTTGCTTCAGTTGGATGAACATAAAATCACGACTAAGATAGACATGCTAAACAGTTTAGTTTATGCTAAACTGGAAATCCCACCTGGGCAGAGATTAGTTGTTGTGTTCTCACACTGGCACGGTCGCTTAAACCTCATACATTGTACCATAAATTCTTGGTTAATGGTTTTGTTCTGCCAGTTTATTCTTGGAGAGGACGGGATGTGTGGCCTCAACTATGAACACGCCCCTGCAGAAGGCCCACCTATAGTGGCCTTGATCGACCATGTTGAAGAATACACGTGAGTAAAATCCTTAATCCATACTATAATACAGTTACATGTTGTAAAATATACCTAAGTAAAGTTTAAGGGAACCCCTACTCTTGGTTTAGAGAGTATTCCTAGGAGGGGGGAGGTAACCACATGGTTACTGCTAAGACCAACTTTGTGATACTTATCTTTCAGCTAGTACAAGTCATTGAGTATGAGTGTTAATGGGCAAAGTATATAAAAAACGTCTCACACAGTGGCGTTGTACTAGAAGTGTCCGAGAAGCCCTCTCGGATCCAGCCAATAACATTGACTGCTCCCCAGATGGGAGCGCCACAAATTTGAGTTTGGAACAGCGTAGAACGTTCATAAACTGGTTGGTAAAACAGGATTTTGTTTCCTGTTTTGTCAGGGGATTTTAATGCATGTATTACTACAGTGGCTAGTCTACACAGTGTTAATTTAAAACCTTTACAGACACCTTTTACATTTTTTCGTCATTGTCCGGCCAGGTTATTGTCTTTCCATCGGGAAAAGCTTACTTGGGCTGGCCAAGTTTGTGTTCGCTGTTAGCCAGTAATGTTAGCCAAGACTCAGACTTTAGATTATTAATCTAAAGTCAGATTTGGGAGACTATGTTTCGGTAGATCGGAAATATCTGGTAAAGCTATCTGGTAGAGCTCATTACCTTCTCTCAGCCTATGTTCTAACCTCAGGAAGGCCACGAGTGAGTTGTCAATGTGAACATGTTGCTTCACAGAAAGAAGGCGGACGCGGCTCGTTCTCCCACGGCGCCGCTGCCAGCGCCCCACAAGCTACGCTTCAACATCACGCCCGACATCCGCAGACACATTGAGGAGGCCAAGCACCACCTGAATACGTAAGATGGGCATTCCTCGCTGTCCAACTGTCCAGGTCATTCTAACTGATAGAAAACGGGATTTGGGTGTCTGTACGTACAATGTATGAGGTTATTTTGTTGGTAAGATTTGAGGGTTGTAAAGAGAGCGAGAGAGTGGAAAAGAGCAGAAGAGGGATACATTTTGAAAATAAACAACATGATAGACGATAACGCTGTGTGCACAAAGGTGATTGACAGGGAAGACGGGGACAGGGATGAGATGCCCTGATTGGTCAGAAATTAGCGAGGGGAAGTATACAATTTAAAATCGTCTCATACAGAGGTAGATGCGAAGTCAACCAGAACAGATATTTCACAGAGCATTTCACTCATTAATTTCACTCACTACTGACCGATGGCTATGGTATTTCTAACAGATTACACTCAAATTATAGCTGGTAAATCTTACCTACAGCACTTAATGTTTCAAATTGATGTTTAAAATTGTATATGGTTATGCAGCGAAATTCACCGTGGCAATCCTTTCTGTGAAGGAGGCTCCTAAAGAATGTTTATTTATTTCCCCCAGGATGGTCCAAAATCTAGACCTCAAAGTACTGGTGTTCAAACACTTTGGGAAAAATATCCCTAAGTCCTTCAAATTGAGCCCAGACGCCTTCATTCAGATTGGACTTCAGCTGGCGTACTATCGGTGAGGCTGTGTGCAAATGGAAGTGTGATTGTATTCAAAGTAGCAATGTGGCTTTTTTATCGGATCCACTATATATACTGTATATACTTTATGAACCTACTATGTTGCCAAAAAGGCTTTTCAATTATTTCAGAGTCAACTGATGAACCGTCATTTGTCTTGGAAGAATGACTTTGACTTGACATTCCAAACTCTTGGTTTATGATGATGAGGCGTGCATGAAGCCCAATTCAAATAAGATGCAGTTAAAGTATTTAATTAAGTAAGTTTTCATTTTTTCACAACAAGATGCATACATAAACATAGTCAAGACAAAATAAAAAGGAAAAAGACATCTGAAGTAGTGTTTAACCCTCTCACAGTACTACATACTGAATATTAAATTTGTACGTGTTCTTTTTGTGTGCCAGGTTTAGAGCAGAGTGGTGGGGAGGGAGGAGTTGCATACTCTTTTGTTCAGTCACACTTGCTCAAGAATACCAATGATGTTTAATAATATCGTGATTATTTTTGGGTTTAAGACTCTTCTTCTTTCTATGAAGAAAATAACCCTTATTACGGATTTTAAAACCCAAAATGAAAGTGTTGAATTTGTATTCCGAATGATCATCTCCACAGGGGCATATGTGGTCCTACTTAAATGGCGTTGGTGCATATGGTTTAATGGTGGGGTTTGGCCGTGCCATAAAATACCACTGAGCACCTCCCTTACTCTCTCTCTCTGTTTCCCTGTCTCTCTTGGAAGGCTTCACCAGAAGTCTTGTTCCACATATGAGAGTGCCTCTTTGCGTATGTTCAGACTGGGTCGCACAGACACCATACGTTCTGCTTCAATGGACTCTTCTAACTTCGCCATGTCTTTTGATGAGCCCGGGAAACAGGTCTGGTCGTTAAGGGTTCATAACTACTGTCTTGATCTTTATTTAAAATATATGGTTTTTTAAGAAATTTGAAAAGAAATTGGATTGATGCTTATTGGTGTTGTAAATATACACATTCTGGCATTATTGTGTTATTGTAATCCAACAGGAAGAGAGGTTGCTCTGTCTTATCTTACTATATTATTGGACCTTCCTAGAGGTGCTCTCACACTAGTGAGCCTATCCCAGTGTATTATGTTATCTTGTTTGTAATTCAGATATCTAGTTTGGAATGGCGGTTTTCATTCATACTATTAAATACACGTGTACTTACTTACTTACTTTTTTTTATGACATTCTGTCTTCTCTGTTGAAAAGAACACAGAAAAGGTGGCTTTATTGGAGCGAGCGGTAAAGACCCACCGGTCTTACACTGAAATGGTAAGTACTGCTGGTGATAACGTTTGAGTTTGGAAAGATTCCCCCCAAGATTATAGATTTATACCTCATCCCTGCAGTACAGAAGCGATGTGTATACCGGCCACATGCTAAGCAGGATTGTACAATACAATGCCTCATATAGACGCAAGTAACCTGGCTTTCGTGAAGTGCAGGGAATGCACACCTAGGTCTTTATATTTGTAGTGGCTTCAAGATTTACACTTCTTTACCACACGCCTGTCGGTCGCATGGCTGGCCAAGGCCTACACCGTTACGTATTGTTCTGCGTGTATAGACTACCACTGTGGTGGCCCCCCATAGGTCCCTCCAATCAATACACAACTTACTTTCACACCATACTCACACACCCCTTCTATCACTGCAGGCGATTCAAGGTCAAGCTATAGACCGTCATCTCCTGGGCCTGAAGCTGCAGGCCATCGAGGAACGAGTGTCGCTACCTGAGATCTTCACCGACCCCAACTATGCTGCGGCCATGCACTTTAAAATGTCTACTAGCCAGGTATGAAAATACCCCGCAATACATGCTATGTATTAGTGGAATATAAAAACACCATGCTTTCAGTCAAATCAAGTTCTATCCACTTCATGACATGGATGCATCCACTTATCCAATGTATCCCACGCCCAGGTTCCAGCGAAGTCGGACTGCGTGATGTGTTTCGGGCCCGTGGTACCGGACGGCTACGGTGTGTGCTACAACCCCAAGGACAAGCACATCAACCTGGCCGTGTCGTCCTTCAACACGTGCCAAGAGACGGACACCGGGCGCATGGTGCAGGCCGTGGAGACGGCCCTGCTGGACATGAGGACACTGCTGGAGTCCACACCAAAGGCCAAGCTCTGAAACCCTTACTTTTGACAATTCAGGTCCATGATTATTTATAGTCTAAATGAGGAGAGAGCGGGTCGGGTGTGTGTGCTATTATGAGTCCCTTGGCTTGGGGGACATTTGGTCTGTTTATCAATTTAACATGCACTTTAGGTAAGCTGGGATGTGTATGTTTGAAATTCACATTTCTGTTTGGTTGCATTTTCTTTCTCTTCTTTTTTGTTTTGTCTTGGCTTATCTGGTCAAGGGATACAATTAAAGTGTCACAACCCACGTGTGCCTTTACTTGTTACATTTCACTATTTCTAGAAGTGACTCTTATATATTTAGTTTAAGAGTATTATATTTAAAGGTGCAGTGTAGAATTTAGTGGCTTCTAGTGTAACAGACTGCAGAAACTGAATATAATATTCATAAATATGTTTTAATTAATGTATAATCCCATTAAAATATAGGGATTCAGTTGGTTGCAATCTGCAACCTCACCGCTATATTCCTCTAAATAATACACATTACACCTTTTAAATTAAAGTATCAATGTAAAATGTATTTAAATAGTTAAATAAGGCAACCACTGTGATCAGTGGCTTTATTATGCATAGTTGTGCTTCAGATACTGTAGGCCAGTCATGTTATGAGGTAATGCATGTTTCATAGTCCATGTTTTACACACTGTGATGTTAGGATACTTTGGAATCCACATTTTTTAATGACTCCAGATTTTCCACTTAAATCATTTTACTGTACGAGTCATAGTCAGTGTCAAAACAATGAGTTGGTATTACAGTCTGCGTTTGCAGTGGCCTTTGGATTATGAATGGAGCTTGAACAATTATGAAATGTTTGTAGGAAGATGTATCTTGGATTAAAACTTGACACATACAAGAAAAATGTTGATTAACACTTGATGCCAGATTGTCTTAAAAGTCAAAAATTAAATAAATAAAATTATATTGTGTGTTTCTGCCTTCCTAGCTGGCTTAGCGCGCTAATCACATACATGCCACATAATGCTTGACTCCATGGCTCTTTTCATCAATGTTTTTTCCTACATTTTTTGCATCCTCTGAATTTAAGACGATTCATGAATAGATATCAGCATGATCTTCCCTCTTCGATTTTTACATATGTTTTGCAATACAATTTAACAATTATCACGGACTATAAAATCAATTTGAAAAAAAATCAGTAAAATTCTAAACTAATTTAGAAATTTTGAAAATATTCGCTCATTAGGAGTAATCACTGAATTACTCAGTGATAAAATAAATCTTATTTTATTATGATCCAACATCTTACAGAACAAATTATAGTAAAATAAATAAATAATATAAAATGTGGCAATGAAAGCTTTTCAAAGCTTTGAGATAAGTGCATTTGCAATCTTTCTTGTGCTACTTTGATTGATGTGCGCACAATGATTTACTTAAAAAAAAAACATTTGCAGCCATAGTTTCAGCAATCCATAATGGGTAATTGTGGACATGTCATTGTGACTATTCTAGTCTGTGTGTTGTAATGAAGCAAAGCCTGAAATCTAAAATCCCCCTGGGGGGGTGGGGGTGGGGGGCTTCCCTCCTCCTCCTCCCAGAGTCCATCGCTCCCTCGTGTGAGCAGCTTGGGCATATACTTAACAACAGCCTGCATCTCTCCTCTGCTCTCTCTGTGAAGAACCATAGCAGGGCTGCAAGCGAATAGGGCCCTCCCCAGGGGATCGTCCAGATGCATCAGCACTCATTCCACCGACGCTGGTTCAGCTTAGAGTGGCAGCCTTGATCTGTGGCTCTTCCTGCCCTGCATCAAGAAGCCTACCCATTATTGTTGCCTCTGCGCCCACCCTGTTATCGACCGGGGTCAGGGCATATGGCTCTACGGCTCATTCATGACTTTGACGGAGATCCATGCCTCTTTCTTCCTGTCGTGTTCCCCATCTTATCCTCCATCTTGGATCGTTGGATCGTCTGTCTGCTCTCCAAACTTGGTCCAAATGTTCTGAATGAAAAATGCACTAAACCTTATGCACAAACACAATAGACGAAGATTGTATTTTTAGAAGATGCGTGTGTGCATGTTATGTATGTTTGTGTTTCGGGGGATGTGGGGATATTGTTAAAAGTGTTATTACAGGTATTGTTCAATCTGAGTAGAATGAGATGAGTAAAGTACTGAGGCATTTCCATAGCCTTTTGAAAACCCTATTCATATATGTATTAATATGAAGTCATGTCCTTTATTTGATTATTATTATTTGATAGCATGAAATATGATGCATGCTAGATGTCTTATCTTTTGTTATGTTAAATGTATCCAAAATTGTATTTGAGAATTTTGCCTTTTTTACTTGACAGAGTGGAAACATCTACCGGCCATGCAATTGTTTGAATGTAATTGTATTTTTTAACCTTCCCACTGGTCAGATCTATCCGGCATTGGCTGGTGGCAGGTGCTGAATCATGTCTAGCGTATTCGAGTTGTCTCGTATATTTTGTCTTGTCTTGTGTTTTGATAAATGTGTTCAGAGGGTATGATCAGAGGGCAGGGGGACAGTATTTCTCCTGTGTGTCCTCCTGCCACAGATCATAGCAGCAGCCGAGCAACACAGCAGGAGGAACAGAGGAGCGAGTGCACATTAATAATGCATGACCTGCCCGAGTGAAGCAGGGGGCAGACAAGAGACCACTACCGGTCAGGGAAGCCCTCTGTTATGCACTGCCATGCTACGTTGAGAATGCTAATTGATGCACAATATGCCCTGCTACAAAAGACTGGGAACTGGAAATGTACTGTATACTAATACTGTATATTGTCTCTCTCTCTCTGTGAGTCGTATCACCAGACACTAAGACATCACTACTTTCTTCTTCCATGTAAAAATCAATAGTATGTGTCACTTGATCTTTTCATGTTGTCAGGGCTGCTGTGTCTGGGGGAACTGTATATCCATAGATGTAGACATACTTGAGGAGTTTTAGAGAGAAATAGAAGCGTATGAAACGGTAAAAAGCAACGGCCGACCTGTATGCTATTCATTTTGTAATACATGGTCAAGTAGCCTACACTCATGATGCCTTGAACTGCACCAAAACAAATCAAAGGCCATGGAGTTAATTAACAAGGTCATTCTTGTCTTATTTGATCTAATGCTTATAAAAGTATATATAATTGTAGTATTCTAAGAGACAATTTGGAAGTGTCCACTGATTAAACCATTTCAAGAAGGCCTACCATCCAGCCCTTTTAGTTTATATATCCAATGCAGTGAACAGAACTGTCCGTTTTTAAATACATCCTATAGGATACAAAATATTATATAATGATACTAAGCTGTTTTAGTATATATTGGTATGAGGAATCAGTCTTCGAAACTCGCGCGCACGTGTGACTTTGTGCACGCCCCTCTGGAACACATTAGGTGCAATCCACGGAGCACGCGCCACGCAGGGTGTAGTGGGTTGTGGTTGCAGCGCCAGCGAGTGTAGACGCCGACGTCGTTGCTGCAGAGTTGCGCAGCAGCGAACCCTTGACGATGTAGAAGAAGGTAAAAAAAGAGGATTAAATGACCTAAAAAGGTGGATATCAGAGATGCATATTTAACATGTCTGCTGTCGCCAATGCCATCGGAGGAAACACACCGTCCGTATAGCCCTATCTTCCGAATAAAATGGACAAGCATACGTGCGGAGTATGGACGGATGCGGTAAGGATCACACTCCTAACATTGGAGACTATACAGAGCATCTCTGCTCCTCTAACATTCTCCATTTAGTTAGCAATGTCCTATTGATGCACAGTGGCTTTAACCACAGTCATCACGCGTATGCAGTGCATCTTCGCAGTTTTTATGAAATTTAATTATTGCATTAGGAAAAACATTTCGAACATTCTATGATTTTTTTATTTTACAAATTAAAATCTGCAACAAAAAAAAAGAAGAAAGAAGCTAAACCTGAATCCAATGCAAGGATAGGCGAATGGAATAGGCGCGATTTCGATTTGCTGAGTAATAATTGCCTGAAATGTATGTGCTCTGCCAGCCGTCGGCGAAATACTACTATGTTCCCTTCTAACACACTGACATCATCGCCTTCCCTATCTACCATACATCTCACACATGAGCTCACATCTGTGGCCGCCCGGGAGTCATAGTATATGCACTGCATGCTAGCATCGAGTGCACCCTTTAATGCGTCGATTCCGTGTCCTCCCATGGAAGGCGAAAACCCAGATATATTCCAATATTACCATTTGTTACATACAGAGGCTTGCTTCCCTGCATTGTTTTTGCGTTGTTCTATTAGTTGCCGTCCTCGACACCCTAACATATACACTTTTCCAATGACAATGCAGGAACACATTGATAAAAGTACAACAAATATTCCAACCCCCAAAGGTGAACTTGGTTTGTTTCTTTAAGTGCGGATGCGCTGGAGGGTCCAATATAGCATTGAAACATTTCAAATTGACCCAAGAACAGAAGAGTGAAGCCAACCGATCAACATCAAGTCCGTCTGCGGTACCCAGGAGGGTAGGGAGGGGGCGTGTCTTTAAGGCTTCTGAGATTTGTGTCGGCTAGATTAGTGAACATTGCAGGAGTGTTTCAACAAAAACAGACAATTGATGTAAAGACGCAAAATAATTGCTATTATAGGCTATTAAATGGATTAATCAATATCACTTATTTGCTGCCCATCAACTCTGATTTGCTTCTGTCAAATATAGACCTAGTAATTGTCTGAAGCTAACTTTACCCAATTATTTAGTTATAGGCCTATATTGGATGTTTGATTTAGACAAATGGTGTTTTAGATTTTCAATGTATAAAAACGAGATCTACAAGATCATATTTGGTGTATCAAATCTTTTCCTTGCTATGAGACAATAACTTTTCTTGCCCTTGCAAACCGAGTGTTCCTCATTTTGGCACAGCACATTGAGCTTTAATGCAGCACGGTTATAATTTGTGTCATTTGATTGACTGCCCTGGCCACTGCAATACAACTGCAGAACCATCAATATTATACATGCCATTTGGTTGACACTTTCATCCATAACGTTTCACCAGTGCATACTGCAAAGGTTATTCATAATGATATTAATAATAGTGGATGAGGTGTCCCCCCTCCACCCCCTATACATACACACACACACACACACTATGCAAAGTGCTTTGGGACTCCATCCTAGAGTCTTTAGAGTACTAGTCTATCCTAGAGTCTTTAGAGTACTAGTCTATCCTAGAGTCTTTAGAGTACTAGTCTATCCTAGAGTCTGGTAGAGTACTAGTCTATCCTAGAGTCTTTAGTGTACTAGTCTATCCTAGAGTCTGGTAGAGTACTAGTCTATCCTAGAGTCTTTAGTGTACTAGTCTATCCTAGAGTCTTTAGAGTACTAGTCTATCCTATAGTCTTTAGAGTACTAGTCTATCCTAGAGTCTGAGAGAGTACTAGGATCTGTGTTAGGCGTGTCTATAGTGCAGCGATACGTTAGCTCATCAGAGCACGAAGCGGCCTCCAGCCCCAACACAGCTCGTTGCACATCGTCCTTAAACAGGAATATTTTCTAGATTAAAAAATAATCTTGGACACTGTGTTGATGTATGATGTGCGACAGATCTAGCGTCTAATGAAGGAGGAAGTGGCTATTGAATGTGTGCATATCAAGTATTAAGTGACCTAGGGTAGCACAGATCTGTGCTATGTGCTTCCTGGGTTCTAGGTTAGGGTTTCTTCCTTTAACCCTAAGCCTTTTTTAAGGGTTAAGGGTTTGTAGGACATCCCCCTGAGACTTTTTTGTGATCAAGGTCACTTGACTTCACTATTCAAGTTTAGTATCGTTATTAACTA
This sequence comes from Lota lota, assembly GCA_026745465.1. Classification (NCBI taxonomy): domain Eukaryota; kingdom Metazoa; phylum Chordata; class Actinopteri; order Gadiformes; family Lotidae; genus Lota; species Lota lota. Next base: position 1,794,795 of record JACYXH010000416.1, on the reverse strand, counting down.
TGTGATCTTTATTTACTATATTATCTTTACTAACCCAATGTCTATTTGTGCTCTATACATAGAAAGCACGTTGCTCAATGTCAAACATTTTGGGAGGATATTTAAATACTGTCGATCTGAGGAATATTGTTGAAATTATACTTTACAAATTACACTGTTCAAATAATGTATAATGCTTTTAAAAAAGCATTAATAATAAATCGTTTTTCAACAGTAGTAAGTCAAGTTTCCACATTACAATAGCTTTGAAATGACCCGTAAACTATGATGTGTAAGTCTACACTGGCACATCGACCTAAATGTCAGCATTTCCTATACCATAAAACCCCAATCACTTACCCCTGCCGGCAAATCCACCTCATGTTTAGGGCCATGGCTGACAGAGCATTAACAATGCCTGTTTCCTAAACACAGAGCCGTAGTGAGGATGATGGAAATTTAGGCTAGAACGGGCGTATTTCTTATAACCGTCATACCTCATATCATTACTCTTGTTGAGGATGCCATCAAAATTGTCAAATGATCTCAAACACAAAACTCTATGGACCCATGGAGATATTAGTAATATTATTGAAGACTCAATGTGCTAAATCTTTATCGTATAAATTTATACATTTCAATAAGCACTGCAGTCTTGCTTTCCATCCATTGTTCACTATATACAGCTCTTCCAGTACTGAGTTGAATATGAATATATTATATTTATTTCATTTCCTGCTGCTGTTTGGATCCGTATTTGATTAGGGAAATGCATGCTTTGTATTCTGCTGGAAAACTTTGGATGGGCGTAAACCAGAAATGTTTAATGTAACTAGATTAGCTGTTATTTTATTATGTCATTCGATTAAATCCATCCCTTTTTATAGTCATGGTTAGAAAAAGGTTAGAATAAGAGATACATAGTCTCACTGTATTTGAAATAGAGTGACTTGCTTGTGCCGTAACCGAACGAACAAACTTGTATTGTTCAATGGATGTTTTATTCTAGATCTACTCACAGTATGATTAGAAGCATAGTCCTATTGTGGAGGTAAGAGTGTGTTTGACCCCCAGCCTAAAGGATCAGGGTTTGATTCCCCCAATGCCTTCAGCCTATCTGTAACAAGATGCCCACTCCTGGGTCTTTAATGTTCAATGTCAAACTCATTGCACAGCAGTGTCTTCAATAGATAAATGTTAATATATTGCTAGGATGGTTGAATCAACTATTTGTTTGTTTGTGTCACACTAAAATATAAACTGCTGTGCTGTCAGTACTACGTATTAAATCAATACAAAGTATTGATTGAACTATTTAGAATGGTATTGTAGCCTCTCTCGATTCCTCTCTATTTGTATGTATCCCTTTGTCAAATTCCTAATTATATAGACATTGGTTTATAAAGGGAAAAGTATAATCTAATTGTTTCAAAGCCAAATGTGTTAGTAGTGATCAGAGGAACTGAAAGTATTTATTGTAAGTAATTGGCATTATAGACTGAGATCTGAATTTTCCAAATTGGATTCCATACACCCAATGTCTTATTGATAACTCTGCAGCTGTTCAAAGAACTACACATTATATACAAAAACTAGGAATCAGCCTGAAAACAGTGTAATCTGGCTAGTTATAATGTGTATTTTGGGACTGGCAAATATAGTATTTATCAGTATATGGTGCTATAGAGGGCTATTATTACGTACTAGTGACAACAAACCTAAAAAAAAAAAACAGGGCAAGCTAAATAGAAGTCATAAGTCAACAGTCTAAATCTGGTCAGGTGTATCTGCAAATAGTGTGTTGGAAAAAAGTGTCATAGAAAAACAATGATGAATCTCTGCATAGACTATCCTGGATTCAAAGCCGTTAGCCTAGTACTGTCAAATATTTGTATAATTCTGGAAAATGCAGCTTCAAACATTTTCTTTTCAGTAACAATCAATCAAAATACTCATTGTTTCACTGCTATCACAGTGAAAATACTCTAGCCAGTTTTGAGCGGCCTGGTTATTTTAAAAAGCCAGTGGAGTGAAACTGTAATAGACGGAGTGGGATAGAAACCACTGGGGTAGTAGAGTGTGTGGACTGGCTGCACTGGGGGGAAAACTGGCAGAGAGTCCGGGGCTGATTGGAATGAATACGATCAGTCCGGGCAGAAATGGGCCAAGCCGTTATAAAGAAAAAACAGGATACAGGAGATGGACTGGAAGGAAGAAAGAGAGGATGAAAGGAATAAATGGTTGTGAAACCTGTTTAGAAAAGCCCTTTGTAACTAAGGTAGACTTTGACAAACCATGTGCCTCGGACAACACAGGTATGTTTATGTGCCATTCATTTTGGGATATGATTTTTGAACTAGCCTCGCTGTGGTCACCAGAACTCCAGTTTCTGAGACTTATCAACATCGTCAACTCACACACACACACACACACACACACACACGCACACACACACACACACACACACACACACACACACACACACACACACACACACACACACACACACACACACACACACACACACACACACACACAGAATACCCCTCACACACATAGGAAGCTAAATATAAAGCATTGCAGTCCTTCTTTTAATGCCAAATGCTTGTCTCACATCATTAGTCTACGTGTCTGCATTTCCAATATTTACCTGGTTATTTGTCGAATTGGGATGCCTATTTTTACTGCGTTTATTGGATCAAGGGTGAGCCATGGCTCAAAAGATTAGCCAAATGGTGAACTTATTGCTCTTTATAAAATGGACAGTTAAACTATTAGCATATTAGAATGTGTCATAAATGAACTGGCACAAACTCTATGTCATATCTAGCATCAGTTTCATCATGTAGGTATACTGTCAGTGTAGCTGACCGTAGTTACATCATGTAGGTAAACTGTCAGCGTAGCTGTGCTTTTGGGGACAGCCGGTCTAAGTTTAACCTATCGTGGAGCCTGCATGTAGCACCTCTTGTCAAAAGCTGACATTTGCAATACACTGGGGATAAACCACAAAAGCGTGTGTATTTGTAGTGTTTGTGTTAGTTAGTGTTGTGTGTGTGTGTGTGTGTGTGTGTGTGTGTGTGTGTGTGTGTGTGTGCCATGTCTACACATTGGAAATGCAAAGAAAATATTTTTTCATGATGTTGGCCAGTAATATTGTCTAAATAGCATTCAATCATTAAACAACATAATAAATATTACATTATTGAAGCACAGCAATGTGTTTATCAGCATATGAATTTTACTTAATGAAATGAGAATGAGAATGTTCAAAACAGCACTTAGCTGGAGATTTGACAATTATTTGATGTAGAAAGATGGGGAGATGGCTGACTGGAATTTCCTTTTCTCTCATGCAGGGGGAATCATCGTTACACCAACTTAATGGACAAAACTAGAAGAGTTATTTTAAGATGACACGCACAGACCCGCCTGACTTACTGGTATCAAATGTGCATCAGAATATAAAGGTTATCCCCTTTTCTTCACACTTTAAGTCTTTACAACCTTCTGAACAATGTGATTCCCTAAATTACACAAACACACTGGAGGACAATCAGAACAACTCAACTAAAAGGCATTGGCGTTCTTCAAACGATAAGTCACACCAATATCCCAAACCTCATTCCTCAATGGATTCCCCATACCGCAGGGCTGCGGCCAACCCTGAGGCCGCCTGGAACGCCTTGGGCCGCCAACAGAGGTACAGGTTTTCTGCACCAGACATTTTCAGCCATCGGATGACCCCTCAACCCATGGCCTCGGAAATGAACCGTGAGGTGCAGGCCGTCCCTGAGCAAAAGAGAAGGACCCGATCGAGAAGCGCTCCTCGGGTTCAGAGCAACCTTACCCCTGTGTCCTTCGAAGAGCAGTCCCCCGTGGGGCGGAGGGGCAGGGAGGCCCACCGGGCTCCCCGGGACCGCCACTGGCGACCGGAGGTCTCGCCTCGCCGGGACGCCTCCTACACTGCCTCCACCAGAGCTCTGATGCACGAGTTGCATCCTATTAAGCTACAGCCTCAAATGAGCGACACAAGCAGATATTCGCCGCTGTACATCGGCGACAACGCGGAGGAAGGTACGCTGGACAAACCGGCCACGAGTCCTCACGTCAGGTGTCGGGTAGACATCAAACCCGACGAGGCGGCGTTGCATCACCACGGACGCAAACAAACAAGCCCTCAAGTGGAGATTCCCTGGCAGCGGTACCACAGCGGGGGCAACAGGAGTCTGACTGTGCCACGGCATTTCTCGTACTCGAAAACGACAACCCCCACTGACTCCTTTGTTACTGAATGCAGACAAGCATATCAGTATTCTCGCAGCATGCCAAATAGTTACCCACGACCCATGGAAATCCCTTTACATAAAATTTCTTCGGCAGGTGATCATCATTATGGGAGGGAACGCAGAGCTCATTCAAGTCCTAATGTGCCAACCAAGTTTTTTTACGCGGATGAGTCGGGGAGATACGTCACAACGGCCGCGCCTCAGCCAACTCACTATTACCATGATGATCGTTACATTCCAGGGCAATCCTTTTCTCCCAAAGTACAATATGTACAAGATCCAAGGACTCACATGGTGCATGCTGTAGCGGGCAGGTCCTATTTTACTGAGGTAGACCCTTACCAGTACTCAGTGCAGGCTGTATATCCTAAAGCCTATGCAGGATCAGAACCGGGGCATTACATCATCCAGACGCCTCCAACCAGAACTGGTTTAGCGGAGGATCCCAGAACGTATCAGGTCCAAACTGCCCCGCCGAGGATTTTCTATCCCAGTGATATGTATGCACTACCACCCGAACATCACATCCCAGCAAGGGCATATTACACAGAGGGTCGAAGACATGCTCGAGTCGTCCAGCCAAAAACAGATGACTGGTATGGTTCTGATGCATCAGGGTATTCCACCAATCCTGCTTCGTATGTATCCCAGGTAACGCCAACCAGGCAAGTTAGGCAAGAGCCGATGTCTTCAACATGGTATGCCAACCCATGTGTGGAGCCACCAAGAATAGGCACAGAGTCAAAATCCTACTCAAGGTCATGGGACAATATTCTTAACTCTCGTGTTGAGAGGGAACAACCGAGTCCTGTACATCGTGGGCAGAGCTATGATGACCTGCTTGACCCTAGAAAGCCTGTAGCAGCCACAGATGACAAGCCACAACCAGTGGTAGTCAACCTCTCCAGCTCACCAAGACGCTATGCAGCCTTATCCATGTCTGATAATTCTTTGATCGATAAGAGCCCAACCGAGATGACGAACTCTGCCGCTAACAAGCTATGGTTTGTAACACCTGAAATAACAATCACTGATAATGACATTCGACCGGGAATCTTGAGCAAGTCAGAAGGACGCTCTGCCAGCTGGGATATGCTGGACTCAAGGAACGCTTTTGCTCATGAGAGCTTACAGCACGACAACGTGACTTGCTTTGGAAACTTAGCCAAAGAGAAGGCGCATGACAGTGCTTCTCTTCAGCAAAGTCTCGAACAACTTGATGAGCTTCTAGCCGACCTTGTGACCGACTACAAACCACCCAGCCGAAGAGCAAGCGAAGATATTCTCGATCAACTGAAGAAACTCATTGATGAAGAAGAGGCAGCATCTCTATCTAGAAAGGTATGTTCAGCCGAACCACCGCCCTTGGACAAGCAGCCCAAGTCAATCAAAATGAATACTGATGCCTTTCGAGAAATGGAGGGAGCTGACACAATGAGGACTGGGGACGAGTGCTCCCCTGATCAGAGCCCAGATGAAGACGACACCATGATGTGTTCAAACAACAAATGCAGGCGGACAGAAACCTTGTTTAACGCATGTCTGTACTTTAAATCCTGCCACAGCTGCTACACCTACTACTGCTCCCGCAATTGTCGAAGGGAGGACTGGGACATTCACAAAGAGAGCTGTGTTTATGGACGAATCGGCAGCATCTGCCGTCACATCATCAAGCACTGCCGGGAAACGGCGGAAGTCCACAAAGCCTTCTCCCGCATTGCCAAAGTAGGCTTCCTTTCCCGGGGACGAGGAGTTCTTTTCCTTGGTTTTCCAAACCCTGCATCATCCAGTAATTTCCTGCAGTACGGGCTCGACAGTCTGCAAATGTCTCCGACCTACCTGTCCCTCCGCGAGCTGGACGGCTTCAAGGACAACCTGGGAGAGTACTGCGGAGAGCTCCACGAGGCCGGCAAGGAGTACGACCCAAATGAATGTTTTCTCTTGAATGTATCCATTGCCGTCGGCGATCAATTGCCCGATGGCCCTTCACCAAGACACCAAGCGCCAACTGTCCGTAAATACGCCAAGGTCGCTCTGGCCTCCTTCAGCCCAGAGCGGAAGGTACATAAGAAGGAGAGCGATATGGAGACGCTCATCCTGACACCGCCGCCAGGGACGGCGGATATCGACAAAGATGGAGAAGAAGGCAGGAAAGCCCGGGAGATCTGCTTCATCAACATCCAGCGAGAGCTGAGGATCCGAGGGGTTTTCCTGCGACACGAGTATCCACAGGTCTATCAGCAGCTGTGTGAGTTTGTAGAAAGTAACCGACGCTTCACACCCACCACTATTTACCCTATAGACAAGAGGACAGGTAAGCAGTTCTTGTGCATGATCATGGCTGCGTCCGAGCCGAGGACACTTGACTGGGTGGGCACCCCCCATCTCCTGGATGACATTATTTAACTGCACCTTTTTTTGGAAATATATATGTTTAGAAATACATATATATTGTTACACATATTTATATATGAGGTAGATTGTGAAAATGTAGATAAGAATTTTGTTATCAGAAAGATATATATTTCTCTCTATATAGGGACGTATATATATATCTGTATATGTAAATATATGTCTGCGTTGTCAGTATTATTCATTATTAGAATATTGCCTGTCAGATGCAGAAAGAGTACAGTGTATTGTTTATTTATTTGAGTTTTTGAACATATTTATGTACTTTTCCACTACATAAGTCATTTATCTGTAGCCTGGTTATTTCTATTTACAATGGCCTGCTTTCTTTTAGGTGGGCATTACCTCGGTCAAAGTTTTAGTATTTTGATTTGTTAAAAAATCGCTAATGAACATATCCTTTAAATCATAGATTCCTAAAGTCAACAGTGTAATTCATACCTATGATTGAATACAAAGTGACTATTTTTCATATGTGATTTTAATGGCATACCATGCAGAAAACATGAAAGTTATTTTTCCTAGCTACATACGTTCTATGCAAAGGTTTGCTTGAAGGGTAATTACCACATTTGTGTAAACGTTTTTTTTAACATTATTTTTTATTAGATTACATTATTGTAGCTGGACTTGCTATATTATATCATATTATATTATACATGATTATATATGAGTATATATTATTATATTATAATGATAGGAATGATCATGTTTGTTGACTTCAAATTGGTGAGCTATATCACCTGATGGTGAAGATATAGTTCCATTTACTGGAAGAGAATGAAAATATACAAAAGATAATTGACAAAGGGCACGTCTTCATGTGGCTTAGATAGTAGCCTAATGTTACACTGTAACTCTTGCTCTCATGGTAATTATATTGGCGTGTGACGATAAATATCTAGTGCTTTAATGTTTGCCAGTCAAATAGACTGGAGTAATACAGGACTTGAAGGAAGAAAAAAAAAACACACACACTCTTACTGAAATGGTGCCAGTTCTCAGTCACACAGTAGTGTCGGCTTGTGCTGTTTGAAACACTGTGAATAGTGAGTGCGTTAGTCACATGAACATGTGCTACGTTATCGATGACATGGTGTTGTGGTATCACGCCAAGAAACCGTGCAATTTCCTACGAAGTTGAAGATGGTGCTCTTGTGAGTTTTTTTTAAAGATATATTTACAAATTCTAATATAGAGAAATTTAGCAGCTCGAGTTATGTTCTGAGAAAAAGAATAGCCGGAGTTGGCACAAATAACTAACTTGTTACTTAAATGCTTGAAGAACATTATTTTAGTTGTGTACTTCTGCTACGCTTTTGTGTGTTACATGCGTGATTGATCCCTTTGTGTTTCTTATCGAACCTCAATATAACCAATGCCGAGTCACATGTTTTATAAGCACCCCTTCATACAATGCAGCCACGTTGCCTCTTTCCTCGTTTGTTGAATTGTGCTAGGCCTACATGATATTTTGGGTCAACTCTTCTTTAACCTTTGCTGACACTAACTGACGCTAACACTTGAAACGTGTTAAACAATAAAAAATAAAGTGATTTTGAAGGCAAGAGAATAAAAACAATGTAACATTGTTCAACCAACACCTCACAGAAACAGGACAGGTGGCTATGTAGGAGGACTGGCTCTGAAGTCACATTTTTTAAACATCATGCTGCCCCCAATAGATAAATACAACCCATGTCTTCATGCCGCAGCGTCCCTCAACATGCATCCACCGTTGCCCATGAGTTACTATTTTTGTAATAGAAGATAATCAAAATAGAACGAATAATGTGTGGAAATCATGTGTGGAAAACAAATATAAAATATATGAAAATGGGATGTTGATGGCTGCATGTGATGATTCTATTTTATATTTTTAGCTATCATGAAGCTGATGAAAAGCACTTGCTTGATTGATCTGTAAAGTAACTCTGAAAATACTACCCTACATAAGACACCTTGAGAAAAGTGATTTTTACAATTGTCCGCCATTTAAGTTAAATACGGGAACTCAAAGACACCTCCGTGAAAATTGAGAAAAAAAGGCCCACTATTGTATTTTTTTATTCTTTAAATATATGTATCTGAGTGTGTCTGTTTATAAAACATAACTAATAAATTGAATGGGAACCTGGGTAAGTCCTGTCTTATTGATTTTCTGCCTTAAGAAAGAGTGAGAGAAAGAAAGCCTTTTTGGCCAGCCAACCAACAATGTGCTGGGCCCAAGGCTCTGCATTAGCACCATTGTTGATAGCTTCCAGTATGCTCAAAGATAAACAAGCTGAGTGCATGGCATTAGTGTCTTGATCACACGAGAGCGCGACGGGGACATTGAATGCTAGTGGTCTGTGAACCCGACAATAAGCGGATGTGTGTTCCTCAGTTTGCACTGTGAATAGAATATGGGTCATGGTGCCGGGTCGCCAGAATCTGGGGCAGAAGAGGACATGCTTCATTGTATTCTCAAGGCACCATGACACACACATTCATTCCACAACATTCACCAAATAAAACCCTGGGGGGAATACTAAATGAATACATTTAAACTTAAATAATAAATAAATAAGGTTGTGGTATTTGTATATTTACTTTTGCAATTATATTATTTCGTAATCTTTATTATAAAAAAAAAATGCGTGTAGGACTTTTATCTGTAAAGTTAAAATCCGTACAAACAACCACAAGGCAGCGCCAAAGGGTTCTGCTGCGTTATCTACGCTGTGTGCTAAGAACATGAGTATGCAACCGTTTCGACAGTGGATATATTTCACATAAAAGAAGAAAATCCCTTTGATTTAGATTTCTTTCTTTCAATAACTTTCAAGCTGATCCTAGTGAAGGTGAGAGCTTAGCCAAACAGCAGACTGGACACACAATGTCAAACACATCAATCAAAACACTCCATACACAAACTCAAAATAAATAATTCAATTTCCATGTTTAGGTTGTATGCTTTTTTTTTTTTTTAAAGCATGAAAAAAAGGTTTGGAAAACTGCATTTTCCAAACTCATTTGAAAAAACACCCTTTCTTAACCTGGGGCTCAACTGAAAATGTTGCGTCGCGTCGCCGTAAGCGTCATCTCACCGCTATATGTGCTTCCCAGGGAGCGTCACAACATGTTTATTTTTACATTGAAAACAATCGATGCATGAAGATCGGTCGTGAAAGTGGTGAGTTGAGGCTAGCGTTAGCCGTCAACAATTGAAGCTCGCCGATCTTTTATGCACCTTCCATAAATTACTGTGTCATACTCAATCATACTCATACTCAATCATACTCATCCCAAAATCTATGCAAGTTGGCTGCTAAACAGTGGTGCTATTGCCAGTTGTGTGTGTGTGTGTGTGTGTGTGTGTGTCCCATGACTGAACACAGATAAGCTGGTAAAAAAATTGACAGATGGATGGAAAAGTAAAATTACAATGTGACCTTTACTGGCATGGAATTGCAATTGGCAAAGTAGTATTGTTTGGTTTTCATTATAATTTCAAACCATGACAGCAGAATCGCAATGTAAAAGCAAAATACAACGTTATTCATGTTACATTGTCATTGTACAAAGTCTGACATAATTTACACTTTGATCTAAATAGGGACACAAGCAGAAATGCAGCAACTAAATTTAGGGTCATGTTCCTCCTTCCTTTGTTACACACGACCAAGTCATTTAAACTTAATGAAAATATATTTAAATTAAGAAGCGGCAAATTAACAATTTTTTTAGGAAAAGGACAGATACAGCACACATAATTTACCATCAGCCGTATTGCTCGACACAAGCAAAACAAGACGGGTTCCCTGTTTTCAACCATGTCTGAACACAGCGACGCTGACAAATGAAATTAAAAGAAACCAAAAAAAACAAAAAAGATTGAAAAGTTGTAGCAAAAGGTTTTTTGCACGTCGAGGTCTGCGACCGAGGCTGATGGGTCGCTAGTACAGCAGCTCCCTTTCCAGACAGAAGCATCATCCACGTTCTTCTGTCCCGCTTCTCACTGTCCTTCAGTCCGTCCAGCCTTCCGGATGCACTACACTTCCAAGGACTGGACTTTTCCTCCTCTATTATGACACTTCCTATTTGGCCTGTTCCTCTGTGGTCCTCGTGTGTGTGTGTGTGTGTGTGACGACCATGTGTCAGGCCACGTCCGTACACACGTCCCTAGTCCCCCGAAAGGATTTGAAAAAATCGGCGACGCTTGCGAGTCCTTTCTATTGGCCGGCCTTCTTGTCCTTCTGGAAACTGAAGCTGGTGCGACGGCTCAACTTGCGTTGCTTCTGGGCAAAGTAGTCGGCCCTCGAGGTACTGGCCCGAGACTCCAGGATGTAGTTTACCTAGGGGTCAAAGGGTCAGAGGGCAAGTGTTTCATCAATGCAATTCGTTCCTATACGGCACATCAGGTAGCTTTGGCTTGTACTTTGTAAAGGGTTGTTGTCATAAAAAAAATACATTAAGGGGGACCCTTGTATCCATAATTGCTGATAAAATAAGATGGCTTTGTCAGAGTGTAAAGATACAAAGATGTCTTTGTGGTTTAACTGTCCTTTCATTACGTTTTATGACAACATCTCAAAAGCACTACCGTGCATATTTGGCTAACACTGTCTCCAATATTTTGTATAGCCCCTTTGACTTTTTCCCATGAGCTTATTAGGAGTTTGGCGGTTTACAAACGCTCAGCATGCTGTCCGGTGTTTATTAGACAGAGCAGCTGGTCCCAGGCCAGATACATGTGGTCTGTGACCTTTTGGCTCATAAGCAGATTCAACACTCTAATAATATTAATCGGAATAGAACCGATATGTGCTCCAGTAAACCCAACCATTGACAATAAATGTAGGTCATGTCCATGCAGGGTCAGGATGGCTTGTTGCTTGTTTCTTTCTTATTACATGCATGAGCAAGACGAGATGTTAAAGGTGCTGTAGGTTAGATTAAAGTGTATCATTGGAGTGCAATTTGTTAAAAATGCCATAGCCATCAGCTATTAGTAAGTGAAATGTGCTATGAGAATATCTAATTAGAGTGGACTGCGGCTGCCTCTGTATGACACAATTTAGATTTTAGAATGCTCCCAGCTAATCGAACTAATTGAACAATCAGGGCATCTCTTCCTTGATTGGTTTAGGGAATCCATCATGCCTGTCAATCACAGGTGCATGAATGGAACATTTATTAATGATTTTCTGGGGTTGTTTATTTTCAAATCTTGCTCTCTTCTGCTCTTTACAACTCTCAAATCGTACCTACAGCATTTTTTATAGACTACTCGAGTAAACTGTGTTATTATTTATTTTTATAGACTTGGAAGGAGAGGAGCATTTAAGTGTTTTTTTTTACAATAAGCAACCACCCAGCGAAGAAGTAGCTTAACCAATTCTCAAACAACCAACTTGTGTGCACTGAGCACTCACATCCTCACTGCTGACGAGTCAATCCATCAATGGCCACATCCTGCTTATACTCCCAGTAAGCGGATTATATGTGACCCAGTCCATTCAACGCACTGATAAGTGCGTGTCATTCAGGTGAACTGTCTGGGATTAATGTTTGAATCCATATTTAATAACGGTATTGCCCTAGAAGAAAAGTGGGCGACCAACGATATTCTTGAAAGCAAAAGGTGTTGACCTACAGCAAACCTTGATGAGACCATTTTTTTTATGGCTTGAAATGTACATCACACACCCATAGTAGCGATCCCTCTTTCCAGCTGAAACATTACAATCATGTGATGAAGTAGATAAGCTATTGTCTGTGGTACAGCTGCAGGTTGTAGTCAACACACCCAAATCCCTAGGAGAGCTTCTAGTAACTAGTTCTGACTCACCTTGAGCACAATTTCGTTGATGGTAGCAGCGTCGGATTCAAAGTAGAGGGGCTTGTAGTCATGGTTGCTGAGGTAGGTGAGCTTAAAAATGGCATGACCTATGAGACGGAGAGAACAGGTCAACAGGCAGGAATGTTTGCTGTCCGACAAAATGCTATATACTTAAAAATGTATTCGAAATAAATCCCTTGTTTTGCAGGACAAGCGGATAACAATAATCACGTCTAAATATATACATGCACAGCAGCATAGTTTCTCTGTTCATTAAAGGATTCCCGTTAGCGGAGACCGCTGTAGTCAGCTAGTCTTCCTGGGCTCCACACATAATGCATAAACAACAGAACAGATTTTATTAAACTTAATCAATGAACCCAATAATACTCCATGAGTTGAGGTCAGATTAAGGCCAAAAAGTAGCATAATACTCTGACTAATTGATATAATACCCTTTATGGGGCCCCGGCCCTTTATATTCCCATAAGACCCATGGTACTTTTGTCTGGCTTACATAATGCAGCATCAGCAGCTGGGGGAAGGGGGGGGGGGGGGGGGGGGGGGGGGGGGGGTGTACTCACTGGGGCTGCGCTCCTCCACCAGGTCACAGGCACACAGGTGGTCCGAGTCGATGGAGATGGGCTTCTGGCGGATCCAGAACTTGGTGCTGGCCTTCTGATTGGTGACCGGGTCGATCTCCACCTTCTCCCCGGAAATGCCTGCCAGAGTGTGTGTGTGTGTGTGTGTGTGTGTGTGTGTGTGTGTGTGAGTGTGTGAGTGAGTGAGTGAGTGTGTGGAGAAGAGGGGTATTGGAAGGGATTCAAAAATAAGAATAAAAATATAAATAAACACACTTGACCTGTTTAGTTTTAAAAGGAGAACCAAACCCCCTGACTCCCGCCTTTTCAAAAAAGCTTTCCGGTTTGTTCTGCCTTCTGGGGTGGGGCTGCTGCCGGGCAACCATATCAGCCCATCACGGGATACACAATCCATAGCATGTGTTTAACCTAGAGAGGGAGTCATCTACAATGCAATCCAGTGTACAAGTAGGTTTAGTTCTCTTTAAAAATGTCAGCGCCTCCTTACATATTGTGTCACTTCACTACTGGGAAAATATCTTAAAAGATGCTTGGTGTTTTCACAATATCATTTTAATCTCTTTCAACCTGACCGTTAGCCACTGATGAAAATCCTTTATGCCGTGTTAGTATAATGGAAACCACACCTATTTTTAAATGACTGCATGATAATTTGCTATTGCAAAAAAAAAGAAAAAAAAGAAAGAATAAAAAGTACCCAGGGTAAAGAACCGCAGGGCAGCGTGTGAGAGGTGTGAGGGGGCTACCTAGCTGGACGTCGGTGGTGAAGCGCAGCTTGTGGATCATGCTGATCTTGAAGGACTTGTAGTGGTGGCTGCTCAGCATGTCCTGCACCGTGGTGATGTCGATGGGCGGGTCCTCCTCTGAGCTCTCCTCCCCCCGCGAGCCTCCGCAGACCAGACACAACGCCACACGTCATGCAACAGCTCTCACTACTTCCTCATATTCAACTTCATATTCACAGCCTCTTTTATGACCCTCTTGTGAGAGTGTGTTTGTATTTTATCCAGCTGGATGCTCACAGCTCTCCTCAGCAGCATTAAATCTAGGATGCTGAAGTTTTGAAAATCTGCCATGAATGCTGATGGTAATGCACCAGTGTCTGCTAGTCAATGAGCTGGCTCTGTTCCCTGGACACGGGACACCCCTAAACTGGGAATGTTCCCAAAGATATTGCAAATAGTAACCCTTATTAAAAAAGAACACATAACTCATTCGCAGACCCAACAAATATTTAGGATTTACTCAAGTGGGAGTCTTTAATACAAATTCAGTAAACACAGATTGTATTACAATAGTAATAGTACTTTATCACAGACAAGCTAAATAAACAGTTGTGAATAATCCCAATTATAGTTGTAAGGAGGTACTAAATATGTACTACATTGGTAGGTACTATACATGTACTACATTGGTAGGTACTAAATATGTACTACATTGGTAGGTACTATACATGTACTATGATGGGAGATACTATCCATGTACTACATTGGGAGGTACTATACATGTAGTTCATTGGTAGGTACTATACATGAGCTATGTTTGGAGGTACTATACATGTACTCACTGTTCTCCCGGACCAGGCAGAACTCCAAGGTATTCTGGCTCTCCAGGGTGCACTCCAGGTCCACGGCCTCGTTGGGCTCCGTCTGCCTCTCCAGGCGATACATGGGCCCTGAGGGACCAAGACAAGGCCCCATCAACACTCACCTCAGGGCGTCCGGTGTGGGCCTGATAACTTGACCCAAATTCCGGTAAGAAATGATCTTCTGTATGGTGCAGTATTAACATTTTAAGACATTAGGTATCCTGATTTCTTTCTGGGCATTTCTTACTGGTTCGAGTAAACGTGTTTGTTATATATGATATATAGATATACGATCGATCTCTCTCTCTCTCTCTCTCTCTCTCTCTCTCTCTCTCTCTCTCTCTCTCTCTCTCTCTCTCTCTCTCTCTCTCTCTCTCTCTCTCTCTCTCTCTCTCTCTCTCTCTCTCTCTCTCTCTCTCTCTCTCTCTCTCTCTCTCTCTCTCTCTCTCTCTCTCTCTCTCTTCCACCTCCATCTGGCAGCACTAATCCTTCCCGAAGAAGACTTTAACGTGCCTGCCCAATGCTCCCCGTTTAGATGTGGGTCTAAAATTCAACATTCTGCGAGGAACAAGGATTAACAAGTAAAAAGAAAAAAAATATATAAGCTAGCTGGCAAGCTAGTAGGATGTTGGTATCGGGTCGACACTAGTCTGATCTAGTATATGTTAATAAATACTCCTGACAGGTAGGGGATGAAGGTGAGCAAATAACACCATCTTGCTCAGCACTATTGGCTATGATGGCCTTATCATCTTGTGAATGGGACCAAACAAACTTGTGACAATTACCCATTTTAGAGGGCCACCTGTGATTTATACCCAGTTATGTTGAAATACTTCAATAGTAGGGGGGGGGGGGGGGGGGGGGGGGCTAGGCAATAGATACAACATACAATTTGATTTGAACATTTTAGACTTTGGTGAAATAGGAATATTATGGTAAATGATAATTGATTGTATGTAGCTATAGCATGTAGTAAACACGTGTAGCATTCTCCGACTTGATTGTTTGACTGTTTATGAATCCTGACTGAAAGAATAAACAGACAGGCCCCTACATATGATGTGTAACGGACAAGTGTGTATCATACATTCATTGAAAACAGTCTTTAACTAAGTATGACCATAACAAAGACGGGAGATGGGTCGGGAACACATGTGTGAATGAACAGAACATGTATTTGGTTTCCCTGTTTCATGTTTTTTTGATGTCAGGTTCTTAGTAAAGCAAATTCAGATTCGGATTCTGAAGAGAGCCAAAGATCCACTACCTGAGCCTTTCTGAGAGCCTTTCCTCTTCTTGAGCGCTTTTTGGAGAATTTCTTTCATGGTAACCTTAAGGCTGTCCACTGGGATGAGGGAGAAACCGTGAGCAGCATTTCTGGAAGGAGAGATGAACAGAAAGAGATATTAAATCAGATGGGTGCTCTACCTGGAATTCTGAAATGTTAACAAACACACACACACACACACACACACACACACACACACACACACACACACACACACACACACACACACACACACAGTGTGATAAGCAGTTGCTCCATGATTAGTCTCAGAAATCGTACTTTAGATATCTAAAGTCTGAAGGCAGACAACCTCAATTTTGGGTGGATGGGCCGTTTCTGTTTCTTTGGCTTCATATTGGTTTTGACCAATTATGTTGCTTGAGGCCAGCAGTAGTAAATTGCAAAAAAGTGTCAGTATCTTAAGATATACTATACATTATATGTCATTATACATTATATGCATGTTATATATGTGACACAATAGTTATATAGTAATACATATAGTTATCAAACTTCACAGACTTATACAGGCCATTTGGTATATAACCAGGGTTTGACATTGTTCGGTACATCAATAAAAATGGAGAAAGAGTGTGACTTGATCTCCAGAGCCATGTGGTAAGGATACAATGGAGCAGCACACGCTGTGTTTTTTTTAAATAAGCTTCTGGCTTCCTAATCAGACAAGTTTTGTTTTAAAAGGTTTTTGCCTGAGGCCAGATGTCAATAGCCTATTATGTGTATGATTCATATATCTCACTTCTCAACTTTGAACCCATCCATGTGTGATCATAAGCAGTGACAGGGTGTGAGTGCTGGGAGACACACTCTGGGCAATGTGTCAGAACCACAGAGCCAAACCATTTATAAAACCCAATCAAAACATTAGAAAAGGATCAACTTGGTATGGACTGGGTCATGAGGCAAACTGAATCACCTGATCATTCTTGTACTGGACAAAGAACTTTGAATGGCCTACTATAAGGGTACTGCTTTTTACTGCTAGATGTAATCAAATGGAAAAAATGGTAAATGGACTGAATTTAAATAGATTTTCAGACCTCCTTCACACACCAATGGCAGTGTCAACCATCCACAACTCGTCGGGAGCCGTTAGGGTGTCTTGCTCAGAGACATCACATCACTTGGCTAGGAGGAGCCGGGGATGGAACCAGCAACCTTACGGTCGCAAGACAACCCACTCTACCCCCTGAGCCACTGCCACCAAGTCATGTAATTAAAGCATGTCTAAAAATAGGTGCTTTAACACTTAACTTTGGCCAGGTAAACAACCAGGCTGCGTTCCATACTGTCACTCAGACCACTCACATCCTAACGAACAGAGACTGCTTGGAGGCCAGTCCGGGCGAGGAGTACTTCTCCACCAGCGCCAGGGTGCTGAAGCCAAACTTGTGGATGGGCTCGTTGGAGTCTAGCGGTGGGAAGTCCGTGTCTACTTCCCCATCGTCCTCGGCAATATGCAGACAGTAGGCGTTCACGTTCTCACTGGGAACACACAAGGAAAAGGAACTGGTTTACATTGGGGGGTGGGGGGAACTATTCATGTGAGTATCAGGATTCTTTGCTTCCGCAAACCAATATTGTCAGCTCGACTCAAACATCCTTGTTTTCAGAAAAAGAAAATTGTGCCAGAAACGTCAGTGTAATCTGAGTGGACGAAAATGAATAGCACCGTCCTACAGAGGGTGCTATAGTGTATTCGCCAATAATAAATTAGTATCAACTACCGTCTGTTGTGTTCGGCCACGTTCATTTAACATGGCTGAAATGAGGGAGTTAGAGCATCGCACTGTCCTGACAGCTGAAACCCTACAAGTCTTCTGTCGCAGACTGAAAAATCATCTGTTCAGACTGCATATTGGCCCATGAAAAAAATTCAAATATTGAAGAAATAGTTATCTTTCTCTTGTTTCTATAATGTAGCACTTGAATCAGTTTCCTTATTTGATGAATGGTATGTACTCGCATGATTCCTTCACTTTTTGGGTTCTATCTTCATGGTTGAAAACACTAGGAAGTTGCTTTGGAAAGAAGTGTCAGCCAAAATAATGTAATGTAATGCATTAAGTTATTATCAACTTACAGGTTACAAAGTACACTGTAGTTATGTGTGTGCTCAGTTTTTTCTGTCGTTCAAGACCTTTGGCCCAAATCTCTTGTAATAAAAGATTAAGCGCTAGACTAAACTGCACTCCAATCTACCGCGGTTTGCCTGCACTCATCTCCGCTCTCATCTCTCAGGCCTCAAATACACAAAACATTAGGCATTATAGACTTAGTGTTTCTTGAGTAAAGAAAACGCTGTACTGATTCCAACAACCAGTTCTTTATTTAGCCTTGCATTGCAGCTCTTGCATTGCAAACAACCAGCGACTGTCTCCCAACAACGGCCTACTACTGCTGTGTATTCCTCCACAGAATAAAAGAATCAGCAATGCAAATATGGACTTTTATAAATGATGTGGCAGCTTTCTGGCAAACGTAATACCACCGCTGCACCAACCAAGGCCTTACGTGACAACAGACCCCACAGGTAAACCGCTGCACACACCCAGCACACACATCCGACCCAAACATATCCATAAACACTGCCCATCTTCATTTGAAAAATAACCCTTTATTTTAGTCGACACTGACCAAAGAACAGGTTCTATGATATACAATATGTGGGTTGTAAAAAGTCAATGTAACAGACATGCGTCGGTTTTATTCATATAACTGTTATATAAAATATATATAAAGAGATGAAGCAAGCAATAAAATAAGTAATAATTAGTAATACAATTAATATATAAATAAAAGTCGGTTTTTTTAAATATATATTTATACTTATTAATAATTATTTGTATTGCTAACTTCATCTGTATATATATTTTAGTTATTTGTTATGTTGCACAGTTGAGGATGCCTTGCATACAAGGATTTCATGTCCATTAATGACAATTCTGGCGCATTATAAAAAAGAATGCAATTTGTGGCGGCAAATCGTCTTAGCCCCACGTCAAGCAGTATATTTCCAGCACACCTCTTCCTGGATTCTCCCTTACTTATCGAATGTGCGTACGACAAATAAATGAAGGTGAAACTTGAATAGAAACTTTAGAAAACTGTGTCGGTGATGGAGGAATGGATGCTCCTCGTGTGTGAGCTTACTTGAGTTTGGGTTCGCGGGCCTCGCCGGTGTACTGCCAGCAGATAAGGCCGATGAGGTCGTGCACACGGGCGTTGGCGATGGTGACCACCGTCATGGGGTGGAGCTTCTCTTGGGTCATCTGCATCGACAGGTACACGTCGATCTTCTTGGTGGCCGTCGTACCGATGTGGCCCTGGAAACAGACAGCGAGTCAG
The DNA here is from genome assembly GCA_026745465.1 of Lota lota. NCBI lineage: Eukaryota > Metazoa > Chordata > Actinopteri > Gadiformes > Lotidae > Lota > Lota lota. The sequence goes on along the minus strand of JACYXH010000416.1, from coordinate 1,775,441 downwards.
GTTAAAGTTACACACACACACACGGGAAGCTAAAAACATTTGACATAAGACACAGTGTTGACCTGGCACTAGGTATTTTAACAACATATGTCTTTGCTGCATGTACCAAATGTTGAAATACAAACACAAATTTACGTTGGTGCCGACTACTGGGCTACGCCGGATTTGGGTCATCTGGGAAAACACCCAAATCTTAAACCATTTGAATGACTTCATTTTTAGGAAGCGTGACATAGTTGAGATGAGAGTACTAGAAACTTGATATGTTAGAAATCAATACCTTTCCAAAGCCTTTCACTTTAGAATATAAATAAATGAATCACACATTAAAAATGTCCAATGATAAATCATGTGGATGATTATTTTCCTCCACAGATGCTTCACCTTGCCGTCAAACTTGGAGTACTCGTTGAAGGGGTTGTTGAGCTGCTGGGGACACTGCTCCAGGCGGAGAGACAGGGTGGACTTGGAGCCCGTGGTCCGCGGTCTGTCCCTCAGGTCCCGCTTCTCAAACAGAGAGCCCATGTCTTCCACTACAGCAACACATAAAAGGACAGCACATTGGCACACACACACACATTCCTTTTTATGTCAGTGGATTTTAGCTGCTTAAGTTTAAAGCCGTTCCATTCTTGATTCGTGTCCCACTTGGAAGACCAAGCCTGCTAATGAGGATGCCGCCAAATTAGTTATATTTCCCAACAGTACTTAGAATTTATGAATACATGTAATGATTTTGGTTTTTGTTCCCAGGAGTTTTAATTATCTTCATGGCCCATTCACAAATATTGCAAACATATTATACGCTTGAAAGAAAAGCAATAAGTTTTTTCAGATATCATGATATCAAGTACAGTCGATAAGCAACTCAAGCGCAGGTGGCAAGTAATTGTCCTTTTAGGCCTAATTATATAAATATAATTTGTCTATTTAATTGACCAACATACAATTATTATCCATCTGTATGTACATTAAATACCACTATTAAATTACATTTAATTGAATTTTCCTTGCAATGCCCAGTGTGTATTTTCACTCACAACATTGAGTGTGTAATCTCTACAGTCAATATAATCCGGACTTGCATGAAACAGTTCATCATCTAATTTATGTGAATGCAAGTGTCTATAATAGTCCAGACTTAAAGGACACAATTATAGACACGCATTTCATCTTTTGATATTTTGGTGAATACTTTTTATACATTTACCTTGAGTTATACTCAATACTTCGTTATCAATGCATTGGTGTATATTTTTTCTGCGGCTGCACCAAGAACAATGTGCACCAAGAACAATGTGCACCAAACCTCTGTTTTTAGAAGTGTTAGACCACCTTTATCTTACAGATCTTACAGATAGACAAGATGTACAGAAGCATAAGATAATGAAAAAAGGGGTTAAGCAAAATCCTTGTAAATTCAAATTCAAAAACCGAAAGCATCACATCGGGAACACTACCTGATTGCGATGATGATGATGGCCTCTCCTTCCACTGAACATTTTTGCATTTGATTTGGTTTTGTCGCTCTTTTCTTAGTCTTTCAAGTCTTTGAGCTGAAAAATGAAAAAAAAAACATTGCATAAGTATTTTCCTTAAACATTGGACAGAGCACAGCACAGCACATATATTTGAGACCTATACTGAGAAAAATATTAAATATCATCCGAATAAGATTTCTGCAACAATTTGCTACACGTTGGCTGCATACATTCACATCTTTTGAAGAAGTCACCGTTCTTTTGAATGTAATAAGAGTTGGTTGCCATAGATGGAAACTATTAATATGAGATAAATTAGTATTCAGCACAGGCACAGCACAACACAAAGTCATCATTTCATTCTTTCCTAAACAAGTGAAGAACATAAACGTGGGGCATGGTGCATTGAATGAGATCAGGTAACATGGTCACCTAGGCTTTGCCCTGTTCATATCTTACCAGCCACCCCAGGTTTCTGGCGCCTGTCACGCAGGAATCCTAATAAAACAGCCGATTTAGATGAAGGCTCAGTGAAATTACACTCAAACGCATGTTCAACTTGTTTTACCCAGAACCAAAACAACAGCCATGACCGGCGACACCAGTCCCCCCCCCCCCCGCCCCCCCCCCCCCCCCCCCAAAAAAAATAGACTGAACAGATCTGAAAGGAGCCAAAAGGAGATGGCTTCTTCTTCCCTTTGACTCCCTGTGTGGCTCTGTGTCACCAACCACCGTTTTGTCTTTTCAGCCATGTGTCTCATACCTACTTTACTTTTCCTTGAAGCCTTCGCCTTGCTGCCCATCACACACAGCGTGATCGACATCAGTGATTAATCATCATGTACCATTTGATTTCATGTTGATTACGGCACCAAACCACACAAACATCGTGGCATAGCCGACGACACAACCAGGGGTGTTGCAAAACAATAAAAAAAATACATACATTTATGAGACATTCGACACTTCTTAGCGTATATTTGAAGGTGTGTTTTGTTTTGTATACGTAGATTGCTTGATGAGAATACATCTCATAAATCAATGACTGATTCAGAGATTCAACTAATTCCAAAATGAAAGTAAAACTCCCTTCAGCCAAAGAGAGCATGTGTATTTCAATGATGACACATTTCAAGCCTACATTTCGTATACACGGCTCAGTGCCATTTTATTTAGAGCGCTTAAAGGAATAATACTGGCTAAAACAGTGACATACTATATATTTATTGTGAGGAGTAATTTTCATTAGAAGTAACATTGTGCGGTTTGATTTGTAACTTATCCGGTCTGGCTTCACCATGTGCTTGGCTCAACCATACATGTATGGCTGCTTCTTCTCCTTGCATTCATTGTACTTTCATTTTCAAATGCAGAGGAGTAACCTTCCTTCCCACCGACATTAACAGGATCCAGGTGCTGCCATTTAAAAATAGAACTTCAGCAGAGCCCACATCAGTATTGCAGTCACACACACACACACACACACACACACACACACACACACACACACACACACACACACACACACACACACACACACACACACACACACACACACACACACACAAGCAAACCAAGGAATCATTTGATCTGCTTTCTGGGTTTTTTAAACGTCCTCCTCGGAGTGCCATCAAATTATAATTCATAACATGATATCTAGCTAGTGCTACCTCTCTCCCGCATATAATTCACTGAACTGCAGTAAAGTATGATATTCAAGCCCTCCTTCAAACAGTTCCAACTCTCAGCTTACTGACGTATGATAGACAAATAGAGATTAATATATAGCTAAATAGATACATCGCTTTCTTATTATGGTGAACACTTCTACATTGTGCTTTGATATTTTCATAGGACTTGGGTATTCTGTATTCTTTAGTATGACATATATCAGTTCAATGATTGACAATTACGTTAAGTGCAGTGCTCGTGAGTTGGGATGAATGAAGCAGTGCTAACTTATAACTATGTTAGAAGGAGCAACTTCATTTAAAAGTGAAACCATGACTGCAGTATGCCACGTGACTAAAATAACTTATTGCAGCTGAGATTGCCCAAAATGAATATCACATACTGGAGGAGGGCTTTACAAGATGCTTTTCCTTTTTTTGCAACAGCAACCGACCCCGTTGCAACACACTCTCCAACACCAAACAAATTAATTTTTCTTCCATAAACCCCCTTGGCCCAGATTTTGCACATCAACCCCGAAATAAACACACCAAAAAAAAAACAAGCGTCAAAGCATGCTGTCTGGCTCCACACCCTCCTCACACAAACACACAAATGCCGGATGGTCCACAAGGTAAGAAAGCTGCATTCCCTGCGTCCACATCAAACCACAATGGGGCGTTGCCTACCTGTGTTGGAGCGTCTGCGGATACCAAAGTCCCAGCTTGAGGTGATGTCCATCGATTGCGAGAGGTCACAGCCATGGTTCTCACCCAAGCTGTTGCTGCCATCAGTCAGGGGGCCTGAACCCGTTGACCCACAGCTGCTGCCAGGCACGAAGGCCAGCTGGCACTTCTCCAAGGTCCACATCCTGGTCAATCAACACCATCTCACACATGCCTGTGTCATCACTGGTCACGTGAGACTGGCGGATGTGGGCTAAAATAATGGCTGGGTTGTCCAAGAAAGCCATCTTTGACTTAAAATCGGACTTATTTTTATAAAGTTAAAAAGTTGATAAAGGCTTTATCCTTTGATTGTTTGTAATCCACAAATTCTGTTGGATTGTATTGCCCTTTTACTTTATATATAATGGATACGGGAAAGAGGGAGAGAAAGTCCTTTTCTTCTACTCTTCTGGATTATAGTCTTGATTCCATGATAGGGAGTGTCTTCTTGTCTGTTGTGATCAAGTTAAGAGAGAACTTTAAATAATCGTGATGAGGGTCAATAATCAGAAAATGATGGCTAGTGAACAAACAAATTAGTATTACTGATGACAATCATGACATAACATTAAGTAAATGTAATTTCCAGCATTTACAAATGCATCCACAAAAAGGCAGATAGAGCCTGTAACATACAACAACATTCCGAATAGTAATTGGTTGATTATTGATAGAATCACTGAGGGGAATCGTGCCTCCATTTATTATAATCGTTAGGTCGATATGGAAAAATGCAGACTAGAAGCAAGTTGGACAATTGGATGAAACATGAAACAAGACAAAACCTGTTTTCGCTGTGTTCTCCCCTGTGTATACTGTAAACAAAGCCGAATACAATTTACAGCTGAACTTGGTGCTGCAACCAAAGACAACAAAAATATATGCTTTTCTCAGTAAATCGCTGTGAAATAAGGGTGGAGTTTACTCAAGCCTGTTATAACATTTCGAGCTGAATAGCCAACTCAAACCTCTTTTGGATTTGTGTCAACTTAAATTATTTTATCTTGGAGGGATGGCCTTCTATTGCAGTATTTGAAAGGTAGCCGTGGCTGAATTATCTTGAGCTTTACACTTTGCCCTGTTGTTTTGTAAATGTGGTCACAATTGATGATAAAACATCGATTGATACATTTTCGATTTCATTCAACCTACTGAGCCATTCAGCTAGTTTTAGCGAAGCTAGCTGTAACTGGAGAATGAAACCGATTATATGCAATAACGGTATATTTTGATCAGGCATACAAGTTAGCTTTTTATTATTATTATTGATGTATATTATCGTTGTCTATCCGGGGTCTATCTGGTCTACAACGTTAGGCCAAATTCAGCAAGTAACTTACTAATGTTGTGGTTGTTTAAGGGCGAATAATGTCTAAAACATACCACTATGCATGAGTCCAATTACAGACATATCCCGCGCACCACCCGTGCATTTTCCTAGCCGTCTCCGTGACTAGTTGCATTCTTACAAGGAGAAGAACGTAAACATAACTAATGAAAAACGACAGTAAACACTGCTCGAACACCATTGCCATAAGCAATTAATGCACAGAGGTTGCATTTCCTGTCTCGACTGATGCAGTTCCTGTTGGAAGCAAGCATTTCCCAAGTTGCGTTCAAGGCACACAGGAATTTGTAGTTACATTAATATGCAGGAAATATATTCTCTTGTAAAAAAAACAAAAACCATTAATACGACCCCCCTAAAAAAGTGCGATCCCTTGTCTGTTAAACCTGCACTATGTAACTTTTCTACTGCAGCTATTTACTCCATAAAACAAGTATCTAGAAACTTTCTCAAGAATAAAACGTGCCCGTCCGTAGGCCAGTCCAAGTTCAGAAAATGATATAGCTAAAACTGTAGCCACTAGAGGCTGCTATTGGGAAAACTTTTCCTATTGCAGGTTTAATGATAGTCATGCTCAGCAAACCAAAGCACTGAATGCAATCCAATTCTGAAGCTGGAAAACAGTTCAATTAACTTTTCAAACGTTGGAATAAATATTACTTCTGAATTTAAATGGCACTTAATAATGTTAATCCACGAATAGTATTTCACAAAAACATGAGTAGCTCTCGTTCAAAATGGATTGCCCCTGTCCAATTATTGATAACAACAGAAATGTTGAACCGTAATGCAGTGGCATCTAGCTGAACTTACCCATATGCAAGTTTTTTCCCACGAAGAGAAAAAGCTCATCCTCCGAAGGCTGGAGAACAGCAAGGTGGGTGCAACATTAAAAATGTCCCTGAAACCTCCGCATGTGGAATATTGAATGATACTGTATATATAATGAATGAACATGAGTTTTAATGTCATGTATTGTAAAAAAATATATATAATAATAATAAAGTAAAACAAGATTATATTACTTAATCTAATCTACATAATCGACCTATTATGTGACAATTGGCCTACTTTGTAAAAGCTATTAGGTAGCTATTACCTAATAGCTATTAGCTATTATCTTTTTTTTTATCGCTGTCCCTCTTTATTAATGTTGTTGTATGGTTTGTTTGGGTTATGGTTTTATTGACATTACAGTAATTAAACCAACTACAAGTACACATTTAAAGAAGTTATATCATAAATACATAAAAATGTTATTAATATGTATAACATGTATAATATACATAAGTCTTGCATTTTAAAGAACTGCATTGTCGTTTTGCGTGACAGTTACAGCATTTTCAATTAAGAGCCTCATATTGCAGAGCAGGTTAAGTAATTGCATATGCCAGTCTTTGTTGCAAACAACAGCTACAGAGCAAGGAAAAAACAGCATTTAAATATATGCGATAACCCCCCATGACAAAATGTAAGCATGGCAGTTTACACCCTGTCTGTCTACGATTAAAGCTTAATGAAATATATATGCATCATGCATTATTTCATTCAACTTTATTCGTTTAGTTCATTAATCACACAACTAACTGCACGTATAGGGGGCGGTAGGAATACGTTCCAGTCCAGTCTTCGTCGCAAATGGTGTCCCCTGAAAACGACAGTTGAACAAGGCTAAAGGCCTGAAAATCGGGAAATATGCACTTGTTCTCGCTCTTCCTATTCTAAATAACAAAGACAAAAACGAAGAGACTAACAGCAACTCATTAAAATAACCACTGAGACGGGTAAGAATACCATTAGCTAGATGCTAGGTGCATGTAGCAGCTAGTTGCTAACTGGTAGGCTGCCACCACCGCTCGTAGTGTCCTGGCAGTATCCTGCGGCACCCTCAAACCACATCGCGGCCTGCATTGGAATGAAAAGCTGCCTTTGTATTAAACGCCGGAACACTGACTCGCGAGTAAGAATTTTTATTGAGTAATTAACAATTTTTTTTGGGAAAGCAAATGTGTAATATGATTTATACACAGCGATCGTAAATGTTGACAACATGATATTGACTAACATTAGTAAACCCGACGAGACGGCTTCCGTCGGAGCGCCTTGTTGTGGTCATGAATAAAGAACATAGTCAATACTGGAGTACACAACCGTCAGTTAGAGAACGCCAGCTGGAAAATAATATGATATCCATTCTTCATACAGCAGTGTAGTTGGGGGTTTTGATAACGCCATTGGTGTTTTCGTTGAAGTTTTTTTTCTTAGATCGTTATGCTTTGCTATTCACTGGTATGTAACGTTGTTGTATTTCTCTTTAAATTATACAGTTGTATGTTGTCAACGAACTAATTCAACTGGAGTTTAATTTGATATAAAGGGAAACGAGTTTTATTGCACTGACGTAGGCGGCTGCTTGCCTCCATAGGTAACATGATTCACAAAAGATGGAATGTGCAGCACTCTCTAACCCCGTTACTCACGTTTAGCTATCATCCCATTACATAGAGACTTGCTTATTTAACTCTTCTTTATTTTTTACAAGCCCACCACCACAGTTGAGTTCCCAGCACAGATCCTAATTTGCATAGAGCACAGGCAGTTGTGCTTAGCCCCAGCAAGGCTTTCCATTAGTGTTATTCTCTCTTGCCAGTTTGTCTGAATTCTTAACGGTTAATCTGTGTTCTTGTCAGAACTGTTGTAAAATGCCTGAAGTTCGGGAACTCTCTGATGCCTTGCCAGAGATGTCCATGGACCCCATCACTGGGGTGGGCGTAGTGGCATCCCGGAACAGGGCTCCAACCGGCTATGATGTGGTGAGTGTGGTGCATATCAAGCCGCACCATCACAAGATTAATATCATGTATATATGATGATGCTGTAACCTTAACGTATTGAATAATATCCATACACACAAACATAGCTGTTTTAATTCCGGAACATATGTTATTCGACATAGCCATTCAAAAACACCTCTGGTATTGGATAAATCATCACATATATGTAGCTAGCTGCGTTATATATGTTTTGTTCTGTAGTCTTGGTGAGTAACTTAGATTTTGATCATATATGAAAAAACACAATATTGTTACCTGGTTCCGCCATCTGGCAATGCAAAACTTAACGACGACACCCATACAAATCACATTCTAGATGTGTGTTGAATAGAATTTGAACATGATGTGACCTATGACCTGACTAATCTTGCCCATAGGTTTCCACGACGACAGATGGGCTGGATGCAGACCTGTGGAAAGATGGTCTGTTTAAGTCCAAGGTGACGCGCTACCTCTGCTTCACCAGAGTTTTCTCCAAAGAAAATGTAAGTCTCGCAATAACTCCTGCATTACAAATGTTATCACATATGATAATAATGTTATTACATATGATAACATCAACCGAATTTCACAGGAATCTTAAAGGCCATGTCTATGCTACCTCATGTTAATGTTATAACATGATCATGTTACATATGATGATAACAAAAGTATGAAAATATAAACCGAATTTGAAGTACATTGAAGTAATGAAATTGTCTCACGGTGTTTTGCATCATCTGTTCGGGTCTTCTTAACAACCTTTTATAGAGTCCACCAATCAAACTATTTAGAACAAAACGTTGTTCGACCGATAACAATCAGTGGCCAATCAATTGGAGCACCCTTAAAATGTTACTTTTCAGGAAGAAAAAAAAAGGCTGTGTTTTTTTAAACAATTGAACACAACGTCGTCAAAGTTAGTATTGTGTTAGTATCAGATACTTGCAAGTGTCTATATTTTTACCTAACCTCAAACGTAAAGATACGTGTTTGGTTCTCCATTGATTAGAACAGCGGCATCTGAGGAAGTAAGTGTGTCGCATTACCTTATCATCAACTTACAGGTTACAAAGTTTATTGAAGCTATGTGTGCTCTCAGTTTTTCCTGTCGTTCAAGACATTTGGCCCAAATCTCTTGTTATAAAAGATTAAACGCTAGACTAAACTGCACTCCAATCTACCGCGGTTTGCCTGCACTCATCTCCGCTCTCATCTCTCAGGCCTCAAATACACAAAACATTAGGCATTATAGACTTAGTGTTTCTTGAGTAAAGAAAAGGCTGCACTTATTCGAACAACCAGTTCTTTATTTAGCCTTGCATTGCAGCTCTTGCATTGCAAACAACCAGTGACTGTCTCCCAACAACGGCCTACTACTGCTGTGTATTCTTCTGCAGAAGGGTGAAGCAGAGCTGTGAGGTTTTGCACAGTTTGAGGATCCAATGGAGATACGAGATTTAGACACAAGCTCTTTTTAATACTTTTCATTGGTTAAATATTTGTAAAAACCCACAGACAGACATGACACATAGCATTGATTTATAAAAAAAAAAATGAAGACCTATGGAGATCCAAGGTTTCTGCCTGACAGTGACAATATGATAATAAACCTAATTTCACAGGAATGTAAAAGGCCATCATTGCTACCTAATGTAAAAAACGTTCTTTATCTTAGTCAGATAAAGCGAGTAATGGTGACTTTTTCTCCATTCTTAATGTCGTCGTATTGTGAACAGTGGAAAGGCATTGTGCCATGTTTACTGTACAATGTGTCATTGATTGTTGTTTATTCCTTGGTATTGCACCTGTCTGCAGAGCCATCTGGGTAATGTGCTTGTGGACATGAAGCTGATTGACATAAAAGACACTCTACCTGTTGGCTTCATCCCTATCCAGGAAACGGTAGACACTCGTAAGTAAAACAATCTGGTCATGCAGACATCAAATTATGTTTATACCAGAGATCGCATAATGCCTGTTTTGTAATGAAGACTTTACCTACTCCTGATTCACGTACGTTTCGATCTCTGGTCGTAATAAGCAAGTCTTGTAATACAATTAGAAACACAGTCGTTTCTGTTAAGTAACACCAGGTAACATTACACACTGAAAACCGCCATGTTTACGCTATCAATTACAGGCTTGCCACTCCCTTAGGCCCAATACTCGACATTCAGTTTACCTTATCAATTTTGCTAATACATTATAGTTTACATTGAGTATTCTTTTTTTTTTTTGTAAGAGTGATTTTTTTGTTGTTTCTGAATGTCTCCCATCGTTTGCTGTTCCACAGAGGAGCAGGCCTTTCGAAAGAGGCGGCTCTGCATCAAGTTCATCCCCCGGGACTCTACAGAGGCAGCCATCTGTGATATTCGCATCCTGGGGCGATCCAGGCAGGCACCTCCGCAGTACACTTTTATAGGGTAAGATCTAGCAGTTGCTCTGCAGGTTTAACAGACCAGGAATCGCATTTTGGGGGAGCCGTATCAGTGTTTATTTATTTTTTTACCAGAGAATAGATTTCCTGCTCATTAATGTAACTTTACAAATTCCTGTGTGCCTTGAACGCAACATGGGAAATGCTTGCTTCCAACAGGAACTGCATCAGTTGAGACAGGAAATGCAACCTCTGTGGCTTAATGGTTTATGGCAATGGTGTTTGAGCAGTGTTTACTGTCATTTTTCACTGTTCTGTCACTAGTTTCACTTGTGCTGTGTGTTGCCAAAAGTTGTTTTGGATTTCAGTTACAAATTAACTGAAAAAGGATGATGTACTGGTTCACTTTTACAGTTAACTCACTGGCACATTTAAATGTCAAAGTATACATAGCATATTGATGGGTAGCAAAATGTTTGTAATTATCCGACACATACTGTATTAACAGAAACATAAATGACTCCCACCAGACAGTAACATCTGGGTCTGCTCTAGGATGCTTTAGGTGTTAAATATTGATTCTAATAAATATCTCTCTATCACTCTTAGATTATCAGATAGGTTCACTTCTCCCTTTTTAATTCAGAAAAACTGAATTAGCTTGCGGCTGCATATACACATCTTGAACATCTTTCAAGTTCCACAAGTTTCAAAGTGGATTGAGTTTACTACATTTTCCAAGGGAAGAGTTCTTTTAAGAAGTGGATTTTGGTTGCTCATTTACGAGCCTGTTGTTGTTTTTAACAGAGAATTGAACAACATGGGAATCTGGTACCGCATGGGGAACGTTCCTCGGACCCTCGACTCCTCACAGACCCCGCTCACCAACAACACCCAGAACACCACCAACACCACCACAGCCTCCACCCCCACCCCCGCTGCTCCAATGCTCAAGTATGATTTGCTATCAGTGATAGGCTTTATGAATACATGCCAGTGTCTGCTTCCATGTGTGCACATCTTAACATGTTCCCTCACTTGTTTCTTTTTTCAATTCCATACGTTTACTTCCTTTCCTTTGTCTTAGCTTACAATATGCCACACAACAACATTATTAAGACTATAGCATGAAGATGAACAGACTAGCTCCCATGCACAATTGATTTTGACTTCATTACTAAACTTATATTTTCTAACAATTGAATGGCACGTTTGTTTTGATTGTTATGCTACCATTATTTCTGCCCATTTTGGCACCTTCCCCTCCCTGCATGGAGGGATCCCCCTTCAGTGTTCCTTCTCAGGGTTTCTTCCTTGATCATTTAGTTTTTCCTTGCCCTGTAGAGGACTCAGGGTTACTGTAACTTTGATTAAGGGCTATACAAGTAACATTTACTTAAGATGGCCATGCTAAAGATGGAAAAGATTGTTTTGTTTGACAGTGTAAATTGTATGAAGAGAAAGTGGAAAAAAAATGACTCAAGGCAGCGACACATGATACCTCCGAAGCGCACGGCACTGTTTGAGAGAGAGAGGAAGGGAAAGAGAGACTCTTGGTGTGGTTGGAGAGAGAGCAGGTAGAAGGCCCCTCTCACCCCAATTGGCCAGTTAAAGGTGTGCGTGTGTGTGTGTGTGTGTGTGTGTGTGTGTGTGTGTGTGTGTGTGTGTGTGTGTGTGTGTGTGTGTGTGTGTGTGTGTGTGTGTGTGTGTGTGTGTGTGTGTGTGTGTGTGTGTGTGTGTGTGTGTGTTCTGCCCCCAGGAGCGCTTAGGTCAAATAAGTGGATCAGGTGAACAACACACCCAGGGATATCTTTGGTAAAGTGATACATGAAACTGAGACTCAGAGGCACCTTAGGGGTTCTGGAGAATGAATGGTGCGGTCTAGCAGAGTAAAAGTCTAGTGTTAAGTGAGTTGTGAGTTTTTTGGATGTCAACCATAACTGAGAATGTAGCAGAGGATGGTATACACTGCTATGGGCTCTCAATGGAAATTACATAATGTTGATAGTAACTATTACAAAATCTGCACTTTTTGGACAATTCTCAGGACAAAAGGATGAGTACTGAATAGTTGAATCACCTTTTACTACTAGCTTATAGGTCATATCTTTTCATGTTGAATGTGTGACCCTTGCAGATAAGAATAGGGAAGCTTATCATCTAGCCACTTCCTTTTTACCTATTTAAGTCTATTCAGCATTTCCTTTTTAATCTAGTCTATACAGCTGTGCAACTCGATACAACTATAGCGGCTTCTGCTTCCTGGATAAACTATGAGTACATTTGAAGTGATCAGTTCAACTTTTTACAAAGCGTTACAAGACCATTTCCCAACAGATGATGTATGATCCAAAAGTGATTTATGTATTTCTTCTCCTATATAGGCATATATCCATGACACTCCCAGCCAGTTTCCGAGGAAAGAACACCACACGGCTAGACTATGAGCACCAGAACTCCAACCTCTATGCCATTTCTGGTCAGTCACGGGCTCCATAAAAACCTTAAACAAGCGCCATCGTTGAGCGCTGATGTTTTATTAAAGTTGCCCCCATCCCTTCACTGTTTTCAGCAATGGATGGTGTTCCTTTCATGATCTCTGAGAAGTTTGCCTGTACCTCATCAGATGTAAGGTTTTTCTCATATCCACGTATTGTTATTTTAATTTCGTATTGCAAAGTTGAAAAGCTAAGAAGAAGTTATACCTGAACATGTAAATATTGTAAAATGGATGGAAATTAAATTTGTTCTTCTGTTACAAACTGATGATACACAATGCTCCTATCCTCAGCTGCAGCAGGTAGATCTGATGGGCATTACAATCAAATCCCTGGCTGAGATTGAGAAAGAAGTGAGTACATTTACTACATATCCCACAATGCAATGTTGTCTAGGCCATTCCCAAGCCTTTTTAGTTTTTTAATTAATGGTATTTTTCTTATAAACGGCAATTGTACTGTAATATTTGTAGGTAAATATGATACATATAAGCAACATACCATGGTACGGCTTCTTTTGATAGTTGGGTTAAAGTTAGCTTCCAAAATCGCGAACGAACGATTATGAGATGTTGAAGTGGGCCTCAAGTCAAAAAAGGTTGGGAACCCCTGGTCTAGGCTACACAGATGTCCTTCTCCGAGACACAACAGATCTATGTAGTTTGATTTAATCAGATAACAATCCATAGACTCATGATTGGTTGTGCGGTGTTGAGTTGGCTATTGCAATGCTAAATGTTCTAAGAGGTCTTGTAATGACTTCGTCTGTCCACTAGAGGCTCTCATTGAGCAGAATTCTGTTCAGCAGTCTGCTCTCACTGCTAGCCTTTCCCAATATTAATTTAATATTGGGAAATATGAATGTGAACAAAATGAGGTTAAAAGTTTAAAATAACGTTCATATTATACTGTGTTGATAATTTCATTACACGGTAGTGTATTCAATATATTGAAATCGCTGTGGTGATGGAAGGGCGATGTCAGTACTAACTGAAGCATTTTCACAAATAATCCCAAATCCAATTTGTTATGTTGTGATGTCAGCTATCCTGGGGGAAGCCTTCAGTATGACTACAGCCTCATAATCCAATTGTTGTGTTGTGGACGTGTGATGTCATGGTTAACTGTCAGTCCTAACCCTGTGTGATGTGTTCAGTACGACTACAGCTTCCGTACGGAACACAGCGCGGCAGCTCGTCTCCCACCCAGTCCCACGCGGACCCCGCTGAGCTCTGAAGCCTGAAGAACCCCCCACAATATCACCCCCCCCCCCCCCCGTCCAGAGCTACTGACTTAACACATACACACACACGCACTTATATACACGCACACACAGACACACACCTATATACACACACACACACACACCTATGCAAGCACACACACACCTATACACACGCACACACACACACACACACCTATGCAAACACACACACACACACCCACACACACCTATACACACACACGCGCACACACACACCTATACACATGCACACACCTACACATACACACACACACATACACACACACACACCTGTGTATACATCTTGCAAACACCTGCACACAAAATATCAGTGGGAACTTAAATCATCACTAGTAGTGGTGAAGGTGAGGGTGGTCGACGCCGTACAGTGGAAGAACAAGAAGGAAGACTAAAGTTTTTATTGTAAGAAGAGGGGAAGCAGCCGTCACATCTTTTTCATTTAATTTTTATTTTAAAGGGGTTGTCTTGAGATGTGATATCGTAGGTCCCACCGCCGCTATCTGCACCATTGAGAACTTGACTTTGGGTTTCTTAACAGACAGGCTCATGTGTCGGGCCGCTCCAGGAACTATTAAGAGTTTTAAAATGTAATTTCATTTTTTTCTTTTTTTTGTTATTGTTTTATGTCGGACTTTGAAAGAATGCCTTCTTGCCTTCGGCCCTTCAACGAGGTGGAATGTTGTGAGCAACGGTCATTTATTTTCCCTCTTAACTCACGACGTTCCTACTGGTGTGTCCCCAGTCTACAACAAGTACTCCCAAGACCCCGGTGGACAGGTCCTGTTTTTGTGGGTGAAAAACAAATGGAACAATCTTGTCATTTTTTATTTTATTTTTTAAGTGTTAACCAAGCTTTGAATGAATCTAGCTGTGTTGATATTGTGTGTATGTGTGTGAGTGTGTGTCACACCTGTGAAGATCTTGTCCCTCTATGTGGTCTAAGATGTCTCTTTGGATCAGAGACCAGAACCACGAGTACTGTAAAAGTTAGCCTTTCATGTTCTGATTGTTGGACTACAAATACCACTATTTTACATTTATCTCCTCAAGTATATATTAATGTTATTTCTGGCATTTTAACCGTTCTTACTGCACTTTGTGCTTAGCTAAATGTATTATTTTTTACTCAAACGCTGTTGCATATTATTTAAGAAGTCGTATATTGTTTTTTATTTTCTTCCTGAAAAGCTACAGAAGTTATTTAGTATCACTTTTAAACTGAGCCTGAAGTAAAACTCTCATGTCTTTAAAGTATTTTCTGTAAATACCACAGTTAGCATGAGTTGTATCTTAAAGGTTTCACTTGGTCAAATACTAAAAGGTTTTAGGGTTAACCTCATAATTTTAGGAGACAGTGAAACTTACCATTTCTTCTGATCTAATCATTTTTTAAAGTTATAATCAACCGATGTTTTGACCTACACAAAGCATTTTAATAGATAGTTTAATATCTTTAGATTATTCTCCCCCGTTTCATGCAGATGTGTCATTTTAGTATGAAAGGAATTGAATAACTAATCTCAATCTTATAATACAGAAACGGATCACGATGAAGGCTAACTACAAACTACAGCCACACTGTCTCGTAGGATGTTTCCAACTTTTGTGACTTCTAACTGAATTGTTTAATCACTTTCCTTGACTCATTTGTCAGGCCTTTCAGTATTGTGAACATTTGGTCCCACTAGTAACCCATGATTTAACAAAATAAACAGTATAATCAAACGTATGTTTGTTTCTACTGTTTGATTGTGTGGCTGTCAAGTCATTGACACACTTGATTTGCACGCAAGATGGTTTGGGGTTACCTGCATATGTGTTTCATTTTCAAATGATGGTTGTCAAATTCAGCAAGTCGTCGTGGTGAAAAGTTGTAGACTCTTTTTAATACTGTTTCCGAATTAACAACAATTAACACAGTGGCTCCTCATTAGTCTCTTATTCTTGAATGCCGTTCCTTTTTCCGTCCTTTTTATAGGTCCTTGGTGTGTTTTTATTTTTTTCAAAGCGTACCAATCATGCAATGAGTTTATTATATTGATTTCATGATAAAAGAAGAAACATAAGAAACATTGAATAAATGTAGCACTAAATGTAATTGCTTACATGGCTCAATTGTGTCTGTTCTCATCCACATGAAGTAAAGGCTGTGTTAACAAAGTGAGGGCTTAATGTTAGACACATGGGCCAATCTGTGTGGCCCATCACTGCTTCTGAGTCTACTGTGCCTTGTATACGACAGTCTGTAAACATCAGAAAACGTGGGGTTGTGTTCAAAGTTATTATGACTGTGTGTGGCAGGTGGTCAACCCACTTAACACACTCCATACCAACTTCCAGATTGGTTTTTATGGCCATTCCAAACATACAAAAATGTGCCATTTAGTTGCAGTATATTTATATATACAGGTTCCCTGAAGTCAGGGGCCCAATAATAAGGGGTGGCTGTGGCTCAGGGTGTAGAAGGTTGCTGGTTCGATCCCTGGCTACTCCTAGCTAAGTGTCAAGGTGTCCCTGAGCAAGACGCCTAACCCTAACTGCTCCCGACGAGCTGGCTGTTTCCTTGGTTGACTATCGCCCTCTATGTGAATGTGTGTATGAATGGGTGAATGTGAGGCACTAATTGTTAAGCACTTCGAGAGGCCACAAGTTAGATAACGCTATATAAAGGCAGCAGTCCATTTACCATTTGATGGGTGATGGAACGACAATGGAAACTACGCCATTCTGACCTTTGGACCGCACCTCACTGGACCACACATCACTTCATAAGACAAAGAAACAATCATGCAACCATCAGTTCCTCATGCAACTTTGTGTCTGTTTCTATTACGCTTCTTCCGGTAAACAAGTCCAAATCATCTTTTGCAAGTTTGAATGTCTGATGTATGTCATTTCTCATGTTCAGGGTTCAAACATGCAACTTCAAATGGTGCAATGTCTTTGATTAACACATTCGGAAATTGAAATGTGCACGATTTGAACTTTGACAATGCAGAACATCAGCCTGAAACCAGATCTGGACCAAAATGATCAGTTATACCACTGAAACAACAGTTTACAGAATTGGAACCTGTTCATTTTCAAGGAAGTAATTATTAGATAATAGGCTTTATTAGACAGTAGATATATTTTATTCATACATTTTAAAACACTATAAATTCCTTATGTTCTTTAATTGATTTTTTTATTGAAAGCTTTGAACTGTTACCAAATCACTGTTTCTTTTTACTTTACAAAACAGCTGTTTGTTGTGGAACACTTCCCTTGTGCCACCGCAAATCACACTTCTTTTAAGACTGCATCATGTTTGTTTTTCCGTATGCTTAGATGTCACACATCTTACAATATGTTCACGTGTTCAGCATGTGCTGCCGGAGAATGGGCCTCTTCCAACTCGACTAATTGATTGTAATCCACGTGTGCAGCACAACTCGTTAATTTTGTATATGCTTTTTCTGGTCGAGGAAAGTGTAAAATGCCATTGAAGATCAAAGGACTGCCCTTGCTTTGCTACTGTTTCAAAGAGGTTGCTGTGGACAAAAGTGTTGCTTCTTGTGGTGGATGATTTACATGTTGTAGAGTCTGTTGAAAATAAGGCTCTGTGACAAAAGGATTTATTCAAACTAACTTTGAATCTCACTTTGAAGGATTTAGGTGGATTAGGTCTGAGGAAAACTCCATTGGAGAAATTTTGAAATGTTAATCATCTTCTGTGTAACAAACACTTTACCTCCAGTCCTTATTCCACTAGTAATGTTTGGGAATGATGCATTATCAAATGACGCAGTATCTCCAATCATACACATTAGCATGGTAGACTAGAATGTTGAATCGTATGGATCGAAAGCATTTTACTTGCCACTCTATTGATCAACATAGAGCACAAGTAGGCCTACACATCATTTATTTCCTCTGTAATCTCATTATATTGTTTGTTAAAGGCCTATAGGACTTTTCTATGCAGATGACACTCAATTTTACATTCATTTGCCCTTTTCGCTATCAGTTACACACAGCAAGGGACACATTTCTGTCCCGTCTCAAGGACATTTGCGAGGAGATTCCTGCAGAAGATAGGCCTGTAGTGCACAATCTTTCCTGCACTTTCCTGGTTTCCATGACTATCTGTACATCATCCCTCTATCGCTGTCTCGCACCTCTGTGACTGGCAAGAAGAGTTGTCCTTTGCAATTGCTACTGCAATGTCTCAATCCTTGAGGTCATATCTCGACATGATGTAGACCTATTTACCAAACGTGTGTTTACATACTATTATGTCATTAAACTCTCTTGCTCAGCTCTTCAACTTTGAAAAGCATAAAATCAAAATCGAATTTGTAGTAATTATGAATGCTTACAAATAAGTGTTTATGAACAAATTGACTGTAATTGATTAAACCTGTTGCACAAACCAACAAATATGTAATAGTTGGCCCTGAACAATTAGCTTTATTTATTTAATCTAATTTTAAACACATTTTTGAGACTTTCTCTCGCTTGGGGAGGCGGAACACTTCGCTTCCAATTAACACGCGAACCCTGTGACGTCGGATAAAGCTGGGAGTGTGTTTAGTGAAGAGCAGCACGCACGGTGTCTCTTCTCAGATGATCAGATTTCAACCGATTCTTTTGATGGAGTACAATCTAGACATGGAACACACATTTTAGTGTTACGGAACCTTTTCACTTGGTTTTTCAATTTCATTTCCCCGGCAACATAACATTGGATGGACTAGAATTAAGAACACATTTTTATGAAGAAAAAGAACTAGGAACCAGTTGTTGTTCAATGTAGGTTATACTATTTCCAAACACAAGTGCCGTTGAGAAGCCTTCAGCGAGTGCTATATTTTTTGGGGGTTTAAATTACGCGTTTTAAATAGAACTAGAAATTGCTGACTTTTTGGTCCCGTTTGATATAGGCCTGTGTTATAGTTAGGGTCTCCAGTGTGTAGTTCAATTCTAGTTACCGTCCGCTCTTATGGACACTGCAGACGGACTTTTAGAGATGCGCTCCTCGGCTGCAGAGGATGCTGCTTGTTCGATGATGCGGAGCGATCATTTAAGAACCGGAGCCATGACTGTAAACGTGAAGATCGGTAAGTGGAATATAACACGTAAGCTGCTGCTATTTTCTATTAACTAATTAGGCCTAACTCGTACGTCTAGAGGGGTTAGAATTAAAACTGCTCAGACAAATAGTCCATTCGAACTATTTTGAATGGACATAATTACGGCCTCCAAAACAGTTTGTGGCATTAAAAAATGCACTAATAATAATAATAATAATAATTATTATTATTATTATAATGATTATTACTATTACTATCATCATTATTATTATTATTATTATTATTATTATTATATTATTAGGCCTATTATTATCATTATTATTTAATTTCTTTAATTTCTTTATTTTATTAGTAGTAGTAAGCCTATAGGATTTTATATTGTGATTTTCTTTCTCCTGTAGAAAATAAAAGCCCTGAACCGGCCTGGTGCGCGGGCTGCCAGCGAAGCATCTCGGAGCGCTTCCTCATGCGCGTGAACGGCTCGTCGTGGCACGAGGAGTGCCTGCAGTGCGCCGTGTGCCGGCAGCCGCTCAACAACACGTGTTATTTCAAAGACAGAAAACTCTACTGCAAAGTGGACTACCAACAGTAAGAGCCACATCCCTCACCCAATAATATGCATGCACATAATGCATCCCTCACCCAGTAATATGCATGCACATAATGCATCCCTCACCCAATAATATGCATGCACATAATAATAGCAATTATAGGCTTTTCCCTCCTTCCCTTTATGGTTCTTTGAATGACTGAATGTTGGCTTAGAGTCGGCGCTTCGTTTAGAGACGGTATAATTTAATAGCCTACTTTTTTTCTTGGCTTTTTATGTATATATAGACTATCAAAAAATACATAATTGTTTTATTATTAAATTATTATGAATAAAAAATTATCAACATTTAGGAAAGCTAATAGAGACCTTTAAACGTCCTTATCGGCCACACACATTTGGGAAATTAATCCATATGAATTCATGTGCATTCCTGTGTTGTATGTTCAGGAGGGCTAAATGCAACTTAAATAGATGTAAGGTAAATTACCAATAAACAGATAATTTTGCCTTTAAGCCTATAAGAGAACAAATATAAATATATAAATGTAAAATAGCTATTCGCGTATCTTTATTGTTTAATCGGTTTATGCTTTGTTTTTTTCTGTAGATTATTTCGCAGCTGCGTCTTCCTTCTTTATTCATTTATGAGAAATGTCTTCCAACCTGTGTCCGTTGCAATTCATTCAGCATAATAAATGTTTACAATTTAAAGCATGAGATAAGCAATACAACTATTCAGTCATTCTTAATTCAAGATGAGAAATTCCAATTCTTGTTTTGTACGTTTGGAGAGAGGAGGCCCATCATTTAGTCACACACACACACGCACACACACACACACGCACACACACACACACACACACACACACACACACACACACACACACACACACACACACACACACACACACACATACATACAACTCAAGTGTGGTCAAATTGCCATTGCTTTTTGAACTACCAATGGGCTGTTTGCTCAAGCTGTCAAAGTTCACTTTATTAACGACCAAGAAAATCATGTGAATTCATCCCACATTTCTACTAATGGGGACTATAATGGAATGGTCTTCTGAGTAAGCAGTGATGGCTGAATGACTTGTGGGGGGCAATTTTAGTTTGGATACCCATATCAAAAGCTTGAGTCATGTTTTTATCATCCCAGGAATATTGCAAAGTTTAGATAGTTGTTTAGCATCCAG
Organism: Lota lota; assembly: GCA_026745465.1. Lineage (NCBI taxonomy): Eukaryota > Metazoa > Chordata > Actinopteri > Gadiformes > Lotidae > Lota > Lota lota. The sequence continues at coordinate 1,754,431 of JACYXH010000416.1, read as the reverse complement.
GCTTATGAGCAAAAGGGACGAGGGCTCATTCAACCAATATCTAATACATATTATATAACATAGAGATGATATAATATAGGCCTACAATATAATCACTTTGAGAAATTATTCATAAAATGTTGGTGATTGCTTTGAATTCCTTCTTTGGCCTAGATTTTTCATTTTTTATTGATAAGCAGTTTTTAATACTTATACATATCTATATTCTATTTTTATCTGTCTATCTTTTCTATCATTTTATATTGTATTTAGTTGTATCTATGCATTTTCATAATGTTCTACGCATCCTATTTGCTGTTGCTGTAGCGAAGCACTTTCAAATTTGCGCCATAAATAATCTTTGAATTAGAGAAAAGCCAGATAAGACACCATCCAACTGGCTGCAGGAGCTTGACGTGCATGATAGCCGCATACCTAATAATAAGTACCGCAATATATGTATTACTTTGTAGTCTTTATTTCTCAAAAGCCAGATCACGGGTTCATATACGGAACAATAGCACATTGTTCATCAGAACTCAGTGCTAACATGGATCCATGCATCACTGCACAAACACCCATCACAGTTCAAAAGACACATCCTTGCTTGTTGACCAAGCATGCAAGAAATGAGATGAGCAAGATGGATAGTGGGAGGAAGATGGGTGAGCAAATTTCAAAACAAGAGCCCTGAGGAACTGCCAGTCAATGTCATTTTGATGTCTACTTTTCTGGTTGGATAGAGAATGCTAGGCTCAGGCATTACGACTGAACTTGTCTTGCTTCGTTTATTCTACAACCAGCAATATTTTGTTACTCACATCCCCACTGTATTCATCCAAAATACACCACTTTGTAGTGGTGTATTGTAGTGGTGTGCAGAATGTCATATTGCACTTAAGTTTGAGATGAGGAAGTCTTTTTTTGTTTTGTACTTTTTATTAGACATGTCTTACTGTGTTATGTGTTCAGTTATCAGTTGGGGCGAGAGATGAGTTTTGCATATATCCACCATCTCCCTTAGACAGGGGCTTCCAATCATCAGTGTCCTAATCTGTAATAAATATGGACGCCACAGCAAATAGTTATCAAGTGTGATAGGTGGTGGAGGAAAGTGTTCTACCGTCTTCCCGATGGAATGCTACACCCAAAACAACACCCCAGTTCTACCATTTGATAGCCAAGATTCAGCGCTGACGTCAACAGAGTCAGGGGGGGAAAAAAGGAACTGCCGTAAATGTAGTGATCTGGAACATGAAACTGGAAAGGGAGGGAATATCCACGGAATTATGAAGGTGTGATTGGTCTGATACCACTCCATCCACACAGCAATTATCGGACAAGCAATTCGGGATTCATGCCATATCATGCCATATCATTTTCATTATTTCATCATCATAATTCTTTTTACATACAGTTTCTATACCTCACCTCAGATTGAACTATAACTCGATTTAAGTGCTATCTGTGAAACCGACTGTGCATTCAGATTCAGATGCTCTACATTTTAGCCAATACAAACCATAGGGTTGTACTATCATTTATAGCCTACTGTAGTCTTTAATTAACCTTTTTTTTAACAGCCATTACAACAATTCATTTAATTCAAATTGTACTCAAACGATAACGCACTCTTCTTGAATTTATTCACATTAAATTGTTTTACTATTTTAACTTGCGCCACCTATCTTAATCTGGTCTTGCTTGAAATCACAAATCAGAGGTTTGCAGCTGGATTTCCTCGCCGTCATCGTGTATGAATGAATGAACTGATATGAACAAAAAGAAAAAATGTATGAAAAGAAATGTCTGGGGAATTGGAAATGTATATTTTCCCAGGGTAGTGCCAACCATCCGCCAAAATAAACAGTGCACCTCATGCAAGGCGACGTTAACACATGTATGCTTAGACTCATGCGTACACACATTGCGAGGGACTGAGTGAGTGAGAGACATACAAGAAACCCGTAGGGCGTAGTCGTACTTAATCACCATGATTTCTAGAATGTACTTCATCCGTTTTACCTTGTACGATTTCATGTCTGACACTTTAGGGATATGTCACAAAAGATTTCTAATAAAATAATATTTGTTTACTACTTTTATTTTTTAAGGCCAGTTAATTAATATTCCATTTCATTACTTGTCCTCAGTTTTTTTTGTTATTACAGAGAAAATGTCTAGTATTAAAGGGCTTTACATAACAGGAAAATATTGACAATATATATTAATACAGCAAGCATAGAAGGCAAAAAAAAAATGGTGTATACATCATACAAATAGATAATTAATATATATTTTTTATTATATTGTATTAACAGTGTATAAACAGACGGCCAGATTTACACACACCGACACACACGCACACACGCACACATACACACACACACACGCACACGCACACATACACACACACACACACAAACACACACATGCAATGCATTTACAATGACGTTACATGCAGTTGTCCAAATTTTTAGTTTAACATAACAGCTAAGTCCCAACAGAGTCTTTTTTTAATTCAACAGTTCTTCAATTGCTCTTTCCTGTGGTTTCCTTGTGGGGTCTAGATGCTTGTTGTTTACAAATCCGTCCACACTTAAACACACTGACACACACTTTTATACACACAGACACACTCCGGTTTACACACACACACACACATACACACACACTTTCTTATACGCACACATACACATACAGACACAGACACACTCCCTTTTATGCACACACACATACACACACATTTAGAAGCACACACACACACACACACACGCACACAGAGACACGCACACAGAGACACACACACACACACACACACACACACACACACCTTTATACACATAGAGACACACACACACTCTTGCACACACACACACACACACACATACACATTTATACCAACAGACACACACTTTTATACCAATATACCAGTCACGGCGTATTTTTGGGCGAGGCCCTTTGTTATTTGTCTCTGTGCTGGCAGTTGTCAAGGAAACCACACTTTGAGGCCATTGTCTCCTTCAGGACTCTTTGGGACTTTCACTTTCCTGACTATTTTAGTTTGACCCTTTTATGAATCTCTTGAATATATAGACAGCTTCGGATTCTGTGTTCTGGGTCATTTGGCAAGTGGAGGTTGTGGGCTTCAATACGTTGGCTCTTGGTGGCGGGAGGTACATAAAGGGGAGTGAGGTGTCTTTCTGCAGGACATTCAGGCCCAAACTGCCCCACACCATCTGCTTATGATTCATTATGTGAGTGAGTGAACGAGGGGCATTCATGTCGAAAGGCTTTGTTTGCGTTCCATAAATGCGTTAAAATCGATGAGCTACCTTTACACTGATCCTAACACACAATATACCATCAATGATGACGAGTGCTAAAAGTTCAATTTCATTACACATGATCAACCCTTATTCAAATTCTACGCATTTCCAACAATACAGACCCGACTTTCACGTTTCCATACAAACAAAGCAAACACATCTGGACACCTTGTAGAAAAAAATTCTCGAACACTTCTTTTTATTTTTACAATCCATCAGTCGTTGGCTGCCTTCTTAATTCTATTTTCCCGCAAAATACACAGCATCCGTACAGCAGAGAGTCATGCCAATGCTATATTCTTATAGACATCTTGGCCTTTTATTCACCCTGTGTGGCTGTCTTCATGTTCTCCTTCAGCAGAGTGTTTGGCAGCAGCATTAGTCTCTGGTAGTGTGTTCCCGCAAGGCCACTCTTAGCGCAGCTTGTCTGCCTCTTTCAACACCCCTCCAACGTGGGTGTGTGTGGGGCTGCCTAAAGCTACTAATATACGATTCTTTTTAAAGTGTTTCATTCTGCAGTTGATTGTTGTGTGAGAGTTCTGTAATGCTGCTAGGAAATTGTTTAAATTTATATGATATTAGCCGGTATACTCATGTACGGAATTAGAAAAGTCAAAGAAATACATGAATAATGAAATACAAAACCCCCCGCAAATAATGTAAAATAAACATTCATATTTATCGTATACTCATAGACAGGAGTAGAAAAGTCAAGCAATATATATTCACATGCAAGTCATGCGTACTGAGAGACAAACATGCTTCTCTACCCAAATATGAATCCAAAGATGGCTCGTGCCGCTAATGCTGTTCCCCAGTCCCAGCCAAGATCTAATACCAGTCAACCTGCCAATAGCTGCCATGGAAACGGACCTCCTCTCCGACAACACAATCTCGGGTTAACATAGAAGTCTCGCATGTCTCTCCATGACATGTTATGAAATTCCATCAATACGTCGAAACAACTCAACCTGCGTGCGTGTGCTGTTTCCCATGCACGCACACAGCCAGACCAAGTGTCTAACCTGGCTCTTGACCTGACGACTACCTCTGCCCTTCACCAGGCATCAACACCCTATTAGGTGCAGGGTTCCAACTCCTGAACACCGTGAAGCATTGTGAGAAATGACGTCGCAAGTTTCTGTCGCTAACAGAAAGATGTCACATTTAGTCTCCCCGCAGAGGTTTACTGGGGTGCCTTGAGCGTCTGACTCCTCGAGGACTGACTGAGCACCCAAAGACCGCCCCCCCCCAACACACACGCACACACACGCACATACACACACACACACACACACACTTAAACACACACACACGCACATGCACAGCACACACACACACACACACACACACACACAACACACACACACACACACTCACATCCAAATGCCGCTTTTATTGTACTCTCCTCGACGTCCTTCACGGTAATCTCTCTGATTACTCCTACTAATTAAAACTCGACAAACAACTCGGTAAACCTCAACCCCCCCCCCCCCCCGTGCGCTCCCCCCACGTCGCCCACCCACCCTCCCGAGGTCACTGGAGTCTCTAAAGAGGCAGAACAAACACGGCATCACAGAAGGAACACACACAAACACACACAAACATACACGCACACACGTGGTCTGTTTTGGCCATGCTCACTCAGTCCTCTCCTTTAATCCTGTATCTCTTTCAGTCGCTTGTTAAGATGAGGGAGTTGGGTGGTGGTGGTGGGTGGGGTGGGGTTTAGTGTAGGACCATAGGGCACGGGGTCACGGGGGTCAAGTAGGCACCTTCTCAGAAGTGACCATATGGGAGGGGTTAAATGAAGTGTGGGTGAATGTTCATTAACCCACAGCGGGGGGTGGGGTGGGGGGGACAAGGGCGCTAGCAGAGGGTGGGCGCCGGCTTTTTGATTGTTCAGACCGTAGAAGCGGAAGAAGCACTGGTATGGGGGGACTTCGTTTAGTCTCCACGGTTTATTAAATTCAACTCTTTATTTAGAGACGGCATTTAAAAACCACGGGAGTCGGCCAAACTGCTGTTCAGTTGGAAATAAATGTGGCAAAATAAACAGTGTAACACACAAAACATCTTGAGAGTAGAATTCAGGAAACTATGCAATCAGATGAAAATAGTAGCGCGACGTAAAACACAATATACCGAAGAATGCACATAAACTGCAGATTTATAACATTGAGGCTGGTGTTAGCATGGGCCGGGGCCAGGGAGGAGAGGTTGGGTCCTCGGACTCCGGATTTAAGAGTTGCCCATCTAGTGGTCTAGAGCCAGGTGCTGAGGGGGGTAGGGTATTCCAGGATCACACGATGGCGGCTTAGATCAAACCAATTGGGAGGAAGATCTTAAAGGCCCAGGGGGGAAGGGTGTGGCAGCTGAGGAGGTCCGAGATGTGAGGGCCGGAGCCTGAACATCTGATAACAAATAAAAGCACCTGTGCTGCTCGGAGGGCCGATTGATTGATTACAAGTTCGGATTTGTAAAAAGTTCTTTATTATATATTAGTTATAGTAATATTAGTTAGTCTGGGTGGTTAGGGTTAGGGTTAGACTGAATGCCCATGCCTCTTAATTATATTATTTCTTTATGCCATGACAGAGTCAATATTTAAAATAGTTTTTATGGCCTTCTGCGGTCGGTTGGTTCCATATTTGTCTGCGCCTTTTCAATATCATCATCTCATTCGTCTTATACGAGCCAAAGAAATTGCTCTTCCAAAGTTGTCGGAATGTCATGGGATAAAATGTGCCCGCACTCCAATTTTAAGTTTACAACAACAAAAACAATATGGTAAAGTGGTAATCACGTTTGTTATTTGAATGTGCTTTTCACAACTACTTTCTTATGTACTTTCTTATCTCCAATATGCGTAAACCGCCTGTGGAGGATAGAGAGAGAGAGAGAGAGAGAGAGAGAGAGAGAGAGAGAGAGAGAGAGAGAGAGAGAGAGAGAGAGAGAGAGAGAGAGAGAGAGAGAGAGAGAGAGAGAGAGAGAGAGAGAGAGAGAGAGAGAGAGAGAGAGAGAGAGGGGAGGAGGAGGAGTCCGATGCTATAGTCAAACAACAAAGAGCTTCTCCATAGAGTGGAGAGGCACACAGAGTTTAGCAGCTGTCCAAACACGGGACTAACAAACACTGGACTGTACCTGCTACTTTCTCCTCTACCCCCCCCCCCCTCCCCACCCCCCCAGGCTCCCTTTAAACCAGCCAGCCTCCCTCTCAACCCTCCCCTGCCAAGTCTTCCAGTCTGCTTGGCTGACGCCAGCAGCTACCCCAGTGCCTTGGGGCCAAGTCCTTTCATCACGTGGGACGCACGTAATGGAGGAGGGTATCCACCCCCCTCGTTTAAACACAAAGCACACACACAAGCGCACACACATACACACACACACATATGCAGACACACACACGCATACATGCATACACATACGCACACACAGACACACAATAGCACGCACACGCTTACACACACAGGCATGCACATGCACGCACACACGCACACACACACACACACACACACACACACACACACACATACACACACACACACACACACACATCTAAAGTTCTATTCTCTGTCAACTTCATCAGATTTTCTCTTTTAGCCTTCTCTTTCTTCCCGCTTTCTCTTGGGAAGATTTCACAGCCTTTTCTCCCCGTTGTTGAGGGAAAAAATAAATAAATATAACAACTCTATGGGTCTTGGCTGCTCAAATAAATCCACTAACTGCATTTTGTGTGTCCGCCTCCCGCATTAGTATATTATAGCACATGTATGTATAAACCAATGGTTCATTTTTGGTTGGTCCCTCCCCCAATGCATTAGGATTTTTGGTTCCAGAAAAGTGTAGAAGCACAAAACCTGTTGTTTGCACAGCAAAAACTCGGTGTCTGTGGGTGACTAGTCCAAGACTAAAAGTAAAAAAAGTGAAAAGTAAAAAAGTTACTTCTTTCATCCAAAAAAGTAATCATCCCCCCCCCCCCCCCCCCCCCCCCCCCCCCTGTGGTGGGTTGGTGGTGTTGATTATACAATAAGCCTCTTCTTTGTTACTCCTTTGTCTCCTCAGGGTTTTTTCCACCAAGTGTCGAGGCTGTCGGGAGAAGATTGCGCCCACCGAGTTTGTGATGCGCGCCTTGGACGGCGTCTACCACCTGGGCTGCTTCCGCTGCTGCGTCTGCCAACGTCGGCTGTGCAAGGGCGACCAGTTCGTCGTGAGACAGGGCCGGCTGCTGTGCAAACACGACTACGAAAAGGAGCGGGATTTGCTCGACATCATCAGTCCCGACTACTCTGACCTAGGTGAGGGAGTGAGACGGTGAGATCATGTAACCCTGGTGTAGGTATGGAACGGCAGCGGCTAGTTGCGTACTAAAGGCATTGCAGATTCATATTTGGCAATTTCTTATGAAAACAATCCGTTATGTTATGTATATATATATAGTTGATATCACGATATGACCACCCAGTTACATCACAATGGCGGGGGTATATTATTTTGAAAGTGAGGGTTCTTAATTTATTTTCTATATAAAATATAGGTACCATAAGTACCATTGTGTTACCTCATTTGGTGATAGATAGTGACTTAATAGACATTTATTTCCTTGAAAGTTTTTGAGATTGCCACTTTAAGAGTATATATATATATATATATCATTTTTTTCAGCGATAGATGGAATATTGGACGTTGACCACAAATACAATGGAATCACTAACTATTTCTCTTTTTTTTAATGCAGAGAAGAGTGATGGTGATGGTGATGACAATGATGATGGGAAGCCAGAGAGGCCCCCCACCACCACAGGGGGCTACAGAAGGGCCAGTGGTGGAGGGAGAGACCCCCGCAGGCCCAAGCGGCCCCGGACCATCCTGAGCACCCCTCAGAGGAGAACCTTCAAAGCCTCCTTCGAGGTTTCAGCCAAGCCGTGCAGAAAGGTAGCCAGGATGCTCTGTTGAGGATCCAGGATGAGCAAACTATTCACTTTTTTAATGCACTTTACGTTCCATACTGGTGGAATTATATCATATTTGGGTATGACTTCTTCTTTTTCATTCTCAATAACAATTTAACCGTGTTTCTACAAATGAATGATCTCGTTGCTGGGGATATTCCTGTACGGTAACGATGTGTTTCGTGTTGCTTCAGGTGAGAGAGAGCCTGGCTATGGAGACAGGGCTCAGTGTGCGTGTGGTACAGGTGTGGTTCCAGAACCAAAGAGCCAAGGTGAGAAACAAATCAAATCCTAGAGACAAAACAAAAACCAGAAAAGCTTTTTCCAGTAAGAACTCGTCGGCTTTGTGTGTGTGTGCACTGCTTTTTAAGAATATATTATCATCACTAATGCAGACCATAGCAGACACTGTTTGCCTGAGTCCTTCAAATTGCCCTCTGGAATAACTTGATGAATCCTTGGCAATTTCTCTCAATATTCTTCATCAATATCAGTGCGCAAAATGAACCAAATTTCTGCGGGGTATAGGCACTAAAGGCCTAAACCCTAGCCTACATTTCCTAGAGAAATGTCTCTCTTATTCTCTTTTGCAATTGGAATTAAGTTGTTCTCAAATCAAACAGTTTTCTCTCAAGCCGTTTTCTCTCAAGCCGTTTAGAGACATTGTGTAGACATGACTGTATTGATAACTAGGATGAGTTCAGATATTCTAATTTCAGTTCCTGTAAAATGTTTAAAAAATGTGATGGTTGAATGATCAACTAATCAAAGTCTAGCTGAAGTATTGCAGTCTACATGAATGCATTGTGCTTACAAAAACCAACTCAACTCAAATTTTGTATACTACAAAAAAATTGAAGATAGACAAATGCAGAAACTGATTCCACTATAGAACATATCATATATATTCAACTACTTTATATTAATATTAAATCAGGGGATTGAACTCTCTCAGACATGCACCCATAAATCCACCTCTGTGCCATTGACCAAGCCCTGTGCACATCTCTTGTTGGCTTGCAGATGAAAAAGCTGGCCCGCAGACAACAGCAACAGCTGGATCATCAGAAGAGCAACAGGCTGGGCCAAGGTAAAGCGTTCGGCCTCTGGCGATGTGTGTCTGTATGTGTATTGGTTAGAATAGCAGTGAAAACTGTAACATCTCTAAATTACCTCATGAATGGCTGCTTGGTGGCTCCACCCACTAACGTGCTAACCACAATGGCGATCTTACATTGACCGAGGTTTGATTCCGACCTGCGAAAGTCCATAAAATATATATATACAAAAAACGTTAACCTTATGACTGAGTGTAACATTATTATACTGTAATGAATAACACAATGAGTTAAAATGAGTAAAACTGTGATTGATATGGTTAGACATTTGTAATTTTTGCTGAAAAAGTAATAACCCATTTGTGTCCTATTGCAAAAGACAATGTGTTATTATATATTATATCAACCAATTATAAACATAATAAACACTGGTAAGGCACCTGCTCTTCTGTGTAAAATATGGTTAATATGTTTAGAAAGACCAGTTATTTATTCTTCTGTTTACGCCTGACTGCCAGGGGTTTTACAAATGGTTATCTTCATGCCACATAACACACGTCTGTTTAAAGATGGCCGTGAAGTATTGGGCCTTCCTATCAGTAGGGTTCTTGGAATCGTTGCCAATGGCGGATATGAACTGACAATCTAGATTAGTGACTCACTGCTTTTCCAAGCTCTCATTTTGTACGTCTCAGTGACCACCACATTGTCAATATTGACATATCAATAGAGTTGATTATGCTGTTGGCTGGTGTTAAGGCCCAGGTTTATATAGTGATGTGTGTGCACGGACGTAACCAGGAACTGCAAAAAATACAAAAATATGGTGACATGGTACATGAGGACATGGTGGGACGTTACAGGCTGGGCTTTTTGAACAATGTATTTATTAGTTTGCAAATCACTTCAAATTCTACAGTGAATATAATAATACAATAATCATAATACAATAATAATGATATACTAGAATAACAATAGGTATCCACAGATACACTATGAATACCTAATAAATCAGCAAACATCACCCCTCCTTATCAACAACACAGGGGTAGGCATTGAGAAATACATAAAGTAAGAGACTCCTATTTTTGTTTGGTGACTTCAGTAACAACGCATTTCATGAGTCGTAATAAACATGACTTGGAGTATTAGTAGTTATGTGTGCTGTATAAAACAGACCAAATGCATACACTCCCAGTTATGAATCTAGCCTTCACTTCCACCTCTGGTGTTCCAGGGGGGATCTCAGGTTGCATGGAGAGCCTGCTCAGATGTTACTCAGGCCAACTGCCCACCACTCAACAGCAGCGTCCCAACACCGCCGTGGACCTCAATGTAGGCTACAGCAACGATTTACCCTTCCAACAGAGCCTGACCCCGCCACAGATGCCGGGAGATCACATGTATCCATACGGTGAGCAGCAGAATCCGTCTCTCGTTGGATCAAACTCCTTCTGAGTTGATCACGTAGAAATTGTGGTGTGTAGACCTTATTTACCTAGTGGACATATTGGTTAGTTGGGGTGGTGAAACCTTCTGGAATCTTTGGTGAAACCATAGTCTCACAAAGAAGACTTAAGATGATTAATCAAAAGTCTGATAACAGACTAGCTAAACTTTGGGTGAATGGGGCGTTTCACTTTCTTTTGCTTTTTTGAATCAGAAGTAGAGGGAAGTACCCAACAATTGTTTTATTCACCTGTTTTTCTTTTCACAATGTATTAACATAACAACATATTGGCAGATTCTGACAAACCAATTGTTGTGCTACTTAGGTCATGAGTCCATTTTCAATGACGTTGACAGCGATTCCTCCCTGACCAGCCTGAGTGACTGCCTCGTGACAACCTCTGGCATGGGCCTCTTCCCGACTCCACTGGGGAACCCTATTGACTGTCTGTACACCATGCAGAGCTCCTACTTTGCCTCCTGAGGACAACCTACCAGTGACTCGCGGGTTCTAGTTTCTGTTTGCAAGGACCTCGCCGCTTCTCGTTGCTGGAATACATAATGCCATTTTTTTAAGGGCAATCTTTTGCCATTGTGGACTGGAAAGTAGTTTGAGAGAGAGAGAGGGGGAATGACATTCAGAAAAGGACTACATGGGTGACAGACTTAGCTCATGTTTTATTTGGTCGCACATATGCGTCTGGTCCCCCTCCCGTTCACAGATATCCAGCAGACCTTTCCGGGGTCGGGCCAATCACAACAGGTAATCTAACATGTGGCGGGTTTGATACGATGACAGTTCAGAGGAGTGCACTATGGGAATGCCATTGAGGACCAAGATGGCTGCTGCTGATGTGTCACATGTTCAGTTAATCTGACTGGTTGTAGATCTATCCACTTGCGTCCACAGCCAGTTTGGTCGGCGCCCGTTGATAACCACCCCTTGGGAATCAAAAATGAACTGAGTGGTTCCAGACTGCAAATTTGGTCTGGCGTTGTCAGGCTAGGCTTAGCCAACAAGCCAACCCCCAAAGTCCCCCATTACAAAACTACAGACTTTGTGCAACGCCATGTCTCAATACAATACAATGTTGGTGTGTAAATGTGTTTGTATAGAATTACCATTGTGTGTCTCTACTGCCACCCCCGACTACTAGTATGGCAAGCTGAAAATAAACTGCAACAATAGAAAATAATAAATAATTGTTTCTGCTCCTCCAACAAGCCATACTTTTGTGATATTTCCTCCTATTGCATACAGTGCATGTGCAGTGTTGGAGATTAATATCACAGTCAACAATTTAGCTTTTTATACTGCATACATCATATTACAATGTGACAATTGATTTACATTTATGTTTATTTTCTGTATATCCGAGAGGGAGTAGACTTCTATTCCAGATTATACGCTAAAAAGGTATATAGATAAAACAGGTATGTTGCATGTTGAAACTGACTTGAACTATTTGTTTGAATAAATTAAATGTTAAAAGAAAAAACAGACAAAATGTTTATTAATTTAATTATTATTCAAACAGCGCATTTCTGTAGTGTTTATTTATAAATAAAATGCTGCTCTGTCACATCAATTATGGGAATTTCAAATGTCATCAATTTTAGTTTATCTACCAGTTTAGATCCCCAGTACTATTTGTTTGTCTGTATGTCTGTCTGCACATATCCGTCTGTCTGTCCACATGTTATATGAACATGTTATTATGGAAATAGCATGTGAATAGACATAAGTAAATCTAAGCATGTGCATGTACAGATTTATCCTATCACATATCATACAGTATGTCTATGACCTGACTATGATTCATATTACTTTGGGTCAATAAACATCAACGTTTACAATTCTTTTTGATTCGTTTCCTGCTAGCAGATGGCACCAATATTTAATGACATACAGCAAATAACTTCTTTACACTTTGTGTCAACACTAGTGATTATTATGAGTGGAATAAGCCGATTTCTTCCACTCCACTCAATCCGGCCGAAAAAGACAAACAAGCCCTTCAGTGCCGTGAAATGATTGTAAAAAGATTGAACTCCACTCTATGCTGACAATGCGGTGAACACGTGCCTTGTCTTCTGGGTTCATTCAGGTGGAAGTTACAGGTGGAGAGACAGATGTCTGGAGCTTTCCGCACAATGAAACGTGTCATCCAAAAGGGTTCAAAGAGAATGACTCACAATGAATCACTAACCAGGTGATGTACAGGACAGGGGGGTGGGCACTTGCAGTTCTCTGAAAGAAATATATTATATAATATGTTTGCAACATAGCATACTACCTCTAACTCCAAACACTTTTTTCTATTTTATTGTAATTTAGTTCCACCTGTGTTTTACTGATTGAGATTCAAGTGTTTTACTTTGAAGATTGGAAAAAGGAAAGTGTGTGCGTGTTTGTGTGTGCGTGTTTGTGTGTGCGTTTGTGTGTATCTGCACTGCTCTGTATATTGATTTATATACATATTTATAAATATTTATGAATAAACTAAGCCCTACCTCAGTATATTGCCTCTTAGCTTCATGTCAATGAGCAGTCAGTGTCTATGGGGCCCTGGGACAGTATACTACTTTGTCTGACTTATCAGTGGGTCAATCTATCTGACTTCATGGGTGGGAGATCCAGAGAAGCTTGACATTCTGCTGAGCATGACAGAGATCTTCCTTTAGGGGAACACTTTGTAACATTACAACCTAAACCCTTACTTGAACCTTTGCATGCATAACGGCTGACATCTTGACAGCGCTTGGAAACAAACATGCTCTCTTGTTCAGGTTTGAGTAACACGTCTCACCTACGTAAGTCTGAAGGAGTGGACCTTCAGACAATTTTATCTTCTTGTGTCAAGAAGGAAAATTGCCATATTTGGACTGTGTTGAGGTAGATTTGACCTCTGAGCTTTGAAGCATTAATAAAGGAGAAGTGAATAGTAACTTGTCCTATTTTTGTCCTACATGAATACTCATTAGTAAGCAATGCATAACCAGTTATAAAATATTAATAAGATAATGAGAAAATCGTTTATAAGATCATTTATAGAGCATAAGTTGATGATTTGTAAAATATTTACAATGTGTTAAGAATGCTTTTTAAACCCTTAAGTAGCACTACACTAAATAAGGCTGAAATTCATGATTAGTTCAGGAAGTTAAAAAACATTAGTTCATTTTTTTGGTGTGAGCTAATCTAAAGTGAGGACAATCTGCTGCAATTGCAAGCCTTTAAATGTAATATATAAATGCTTAATAAGGCATAGATAGTCCTCACTAGATATTGCCATCTTGTGATGCCTTTATAAAGGCAGTATTGTTTTGACACTTACAGTTAATTCATGTTCATGGATATAATATGCATGATACAACTTCAATGAATGATGCGAGTAAACGCAGACATATAAGATGGAAAGTAAGCAGAAAACTGGAAAACGCTGCCCTCTAACGGTGACTTCTGGTTTAAATACACTGTGTGTGTGTGTGTGTGTGTGTGTGTGTGTGTGTGTGTGTGTGTGTGTGTGTGTGTGTGTGTGTGTGTGTGTGTGTGTGTGTGTGTGTGTGTGTGTGTGTGTGTGTGTCTACAGTTGACAGTGATACTGAAGAACCATCACCCTAAAACCTGAACCCTGGGTAGAGGTCCTCGGTGGTCTGGAAGGTGATCTCGATGTGTGTCATTGTCCGATGACCCTTCTACATCTGACGATACTCTGTAGAAGGACAGAGTGCCAGCAGGCCGTTCCACATACACGCCTAGTCAAGTTAGAGCCTGAGGTGGGGAAATGCATGTCTATTTATTTTTTTTACCATTGTACCATGCATAGAAACCCTCATCATACTCAAGACTCCGGGACTTGTTGTTCCCTCAAAACTGGAATCACCCCTTTCCTCTTCACACATAGTTCCCGGTAAATCACAGAGATAACCTTTCAGGCAGGATTTCCGTTCTCCATTCACCGTTCTGCAAGATTTTCGTCTTGAGCCCCTTCATACATGGCCTAGCAATGCCGGAATAGATAGGCCATAGATTATGCTTATTTCATCGCAAAAAAAGAAGTTAATTTAGGTAAATAAATTGTGATACTCTTCCACGACCGCTAGGTGTTGACGAGCCTTCCTTTCTTTGGTGTCTGTTGAAAGAAAAAAGTAAAGCCTTTAGTCGCCTAGTGACGTAGGTTGTCGCAGGATAGGGACGTTCGATTGTGGCGGAAGTTAAAATAGTGGCGGAAGCAACTGGAAAACCTCAGTTGTCTTGGAAACTCGTTCAATAGAGAGTTTGACGTCGCATATGTGACAGCCAAGTCGTTTTTATACTCGTTCTATTTTTTGGCAACCCCTTGGTTTATATATTACAGAACCATATCACCTTATACAAAACACGCTGACCTTAGCTTCCCATTAGAATTCAGTCAGACAGCTTTGAGCGCGCGGGCGAGGAGCCCGGGGAAGCTGACTGAAAGGCGACGATATGACCCAGCAAGGAGCCGCACTACAGACTTACAACAACGAACTTGTCAAATGTAAGTGGTTTATTGGTTTTCAGTAGCTGCCGTTTGATTTATATGAATTCGCTATTTATTGCATCCAAACGGTATCACGTCCGACGAACGGTTGTTTGTTTTAGTAAACGCAGTTCAGTGAATTTCCCTTGTATTAGAGGTAACGTTACACACGTTTATAATGCGTTTCTGTATTTGTCGCACAACTCTTGGCCTTCTACTTAATGCACTGGGGGTGACCGAGACATACCGATCTGAGTAACCTAGAAAGAGCATGCAGGCAAGGTCTGTATTCCTTACTTGGAGAAGTATGAATCTCTCAATTAAGAAGTCAATAACATTAGGAATTGTGTTATGTATGACGGCAACCCGAGAAAAGTGGCATTTATTTTAAAGCATTATTATTATAAAATAAATTACACACATATTCCAATTGTTTGGAGCCCTCAGGCACAAACTCATGACCATCATAACAATGGCGCTTTGATACAGATAACTTTAGCATCTTCAGTAAATAGGGATGGATGCAGTTGTTTGGCAAGATGAAATGCAATGCAAAATAACATTAAAGTAGACATCTCACAGTCTACACTTTGCTTAGACGTGTACTACACCATCCCTTGATTTTTAGACTTAATTTGTTGCTAGAAGTTTAATGAGTTCACTCGGGGTTTACACGTTTTTTTTTAAACTGATCGTTGTACCTGTACAGGTCACATGGTTTGGTGACCTCGTTCGGTAAACGCTTTGTAAACGGATGATCGCAATATGCTGATATTCTATCTGTAAACTAGGGGTGTAAAGGTTCACGTTTTTTGTTCTGCACACATTTTTGATTTCATAATTATAATATACCAGTGACGTGGCTAATAGGGACAATATTGCCTGGACACAGCAAGGCAAAAATTCTGACTCGTAAGCGCATTTTTGTGATGATACTGTTTTTGTTAGTAAAAAGTTTGATAAAACAATAGACATTATTTAACGTGAATTTAGATTTTTTTTCCCATCTTAATGTTGAATTCTACTATTGTCAACACAAAGATAACGTAGTTCTCTCTCTCTCCCTCTGTCTCTCTGTCTCTGTCCTGATGTCTCTCCCTCTCTGTCTCTCTCAGGTATCGAGGAGCTGTGCTCCAAGCGGGATGAGTTGAACGGTCAGATCCACCAGGAGGAGGAGGAGAAGGCTCGCCTGCAGCACGACATCCGCATCCTGACGGAGAAGCTGAGCCGGGTGAACGAGAGCCTGGCCCAGCGGCTGGCCGCCCGTGCCACCTTCGACCGCACCATCGCTGAGACAGAGGCCGCCTACATGAAGGTCTGCTTCGACGGGGAGGAAGCTTAAAACATGTGGTCAAAAATCCACCTTTACAGTTGTCTTTTTACCTGCCATGCAGTGGCACAATCTACCAGCAAGGCATTTGTGTTCACCTGCCAATTGGTCAAATCTGTCCTCCATTGGCGAGTGTTAATTTTGGACCCTGAAATATATATATATATAATTTTATTTAGTATAATTTTTTTTGTATAAATAATTGTTGTAAATGATGAAGATGATGGTGATTGTTATCATTTGTGTAGAAGCTCTTTGCAATCCCATGCAACAAAACGGGCATACCAAATCCACAACGTGGCAACATAGCCCCCAAAAATCCTCTGGTCTCTAATTGGATTGCATCATTCCTGACCCCTCCACTGTGATAGTGTGTGGTGAGCGTTCTGTTGCATACTGGCTGTCGTGCATTACCCAAATGGGTGCCACACACTGGTAGTGGATGAAGTGTCAACACACACACACACTCTGTCAAGCGCTTTGGGTGTCTTGAAAAGTGCTATATAAATACAATGAATTATTGGTAGTTATTGTACCACCACATACATGTTGGTTTTGTGTTGATTCTATACCAAGATGATAGAGGGTTAAGGCTGCATTGCGTTAGCCCTAATGGGCCTACATGCTGGGTCAGCGCTTTATTACTGGTGTGTGGGCTGCCAGTTGCTTGACCAAGGGAGTTCCAAGAGAAACGGCAGCCTTGCACTTCCTGACCTGACACCTCCCCTATCCAGGCTGTGCTTATTAAAGACAACATGGCCATCAGTCAGCATGTGCAGAGCATGCATACCGGTATGCATGTTTGTGTTCCCAGGATGGGTCACTTATGTCATCCCTTTTGTTTCAGGCAAGGGAACAGGATGGGGATCCCCCTCCGACAACTTGATTGCTAACAGTGTGATGGGGAATATTGAAGTCATTTTTTTTCTCTTCTTTCCAGATCCTTGAGAGTTCTCAAACCCTTCTCAGTGTGCTGAAGAAGGAAGCTGGAAACTTGAGCAAAGCTACTGAACCACGGGCAAAGGGCCACTAACGAAAGCTATACATCTCTAGCACCACCTGCGAAACCCAGCAGCCACCCTCTCGGAGGTCTTATGCACTACTTGGGACTAATTGTAATTTATTTTTTTGTTTTCTTTATACAGCCAATAGTACCTATTTTGTACAAAAATGTATGCTTATAATAAAGGTGTCTTAATTTTTTCTATCCTGCTGTCATTAGTTTATGCTTCCATGTTGGGATTAAACAAATATATTAAATGCTAATTGTGAAAGTATCTCTTACAAGAGCTAGTACAGTTTTTCCTTTGGCCATGATCATTTCAGCCCAAGGTCATTTCAAGTATTCTATTTATTGAGCTTTCATTTATACAATTGTGACATTGCTTGTGTTTGCCAAAGTGACAAGTACATTTCTTTACATTAAGTACATCACTTGTGATGTGAATTTACAGACAGAAGATGAGGGCGTACAGGAAGAAGCTTCTAAACCACAGTCGCTACAGTAGAACATACACAAACGGCGTACTTCTAAAATGAGAAAAGACGGATGGGTAAATACTGCGGATCCAGGCAGAGGGCGGCCTGTGAGACCTCCTTTTTTCTTTTTTCTCATTCCACTGATTTTACATCCGAAAATGGCTGCCATAGAATGTCTCGCTGGTGACATGACCACAAGAACCTTCCAACCCTAAATGTTGAAATTTACGTCATTGTGAGTGATTAAACGTGTCGTATATTTGGACACAGATGATGATGGTGGTGGTAAAGACTTGGTCCTGCGTTGTGAAGCAGGGTATAGGTTGTCACAATAAGGCCAACATTCATTATCCACTGCAAGGCTGTGGCAAAAATATCAGCAATGCATTCGTCTGTGATTGGAGATTTCATTCCAAAATGCTATATTTGCCTAATAAATTTGAAATAAACATTAGCTTTACTTCATTATCCAATCAAGCGTTGAGAAAATTTTACTCACGATATAAACAAATCAAAATCACTGCTAAATGTATCTGTGTTTTGACTACACAGCAATTAAAGTAATTTGTGTAATTAAATCTCACTATTGAACTAACCTCTTAAAATAGACATGCATTCAAGTGCACACTTATTTTCCCTATGCTAATCCTTCCAATGAGGTGCAAAACAAAGATAATAAGGAAAAACTGCAAATGGAGAAAGAAAAGACAGATTGAAGACAAAACACATACAATACAGCATTCTACCTCCCAAAAGTACAGTCATATTGACTATGTCCAAAACAATTTGAAAATAATCAATTTGAATAATAAAAGTAATAAATAATTCTTAGGAAAATATGCTGAAATATTGCAACTGTACATCAATACTGGCCAAAGAGTACATTTGGGTAG
Organism: Lota lota; assembly: GCA_026745465.1. Classification (NCBI taxonomy): domain Eukaryota; kingdom Metazoa; phylum Chordata; class Actinopteri; order Gadiformes; family Lotidae; genus Lota; species Lota lota. Next base: position 1,735,454 of record JACYXH010000416.1, on the reverse strand, counting down.
TGAAGAGAATGTCTGTGAGCAGTGGCCTTTACAGCAACACGTAAACAATTGGCATTATGAGTCAAACAAAAAGATAACTTGGAACAATCTTGTATATAAAAAGTGAAGTTAATTTTGTCATTATGATTTTTCTCAACAAACACAGATATCGCCACATGTTGCATTCGCTCATACATATTATGCATGACCATTAAATGCTCCTTCATCCCTGGAATGGACTTGTTTCTCTGTGGAATGTGTAGAGTACATGAGGTCTGATTGTAAAAATCAGGTGCCATTTCATCTTTAGTCTGAAAGCATCTCCAGTTTCCTCTGTTTACCAGCAATATCCTTCTTCTTTTTTCTTTTTTTTTTACATAAACAGTCTCAGACATGCAAAATTCAACTTACAGTTGTAATAAATACAATAACCTCTCGAAGATTGTTGTGGGAGGTCTTACGTTTTCAACAAAATCCCCAAATAATGATTATGGTTTACAAGAGAATAACAAGAATTTACATCACTTTTGTACAGTATGCATTTGATATTTTGCTGTATGTGTCTTTTGCTACTAGTTATATAGACAGTATTGGCCAAGGGCACTTTTCAAGCTCTTTACAATTCATAATTTTCTCAGAAATCATAACATATGGTTTATCACAAAAGTGTTAAAGTTCGTCTGCACTCTATTTTGCACATTTCCAACACAAATGCAAAAAACTACTAAAAAAAAAACATACAAAAACAAAAAAAGGCAATAGAAGCATTACAGTAAATGAGAACCAATTGGAGTGGTCGGTTGAATCAGATCATGCAGGTACAAAAACTACAACTGTGGCACATGTTCACCATGGAGGGTTTTTTTCTGCTATTTATTAGCGGACACATTAACTTCCCCAATGACATGTTTCCATGCTAACACTGTCGTCACCTGTACAAGATGGGCACTAGTGGTTTCCCCTTCTTAAAAAGAAAAGGAATTTGGTCACTCGTTTTCAGTCAGTCTCGTCGAGATACTTTACACAACATCTTCATATCCTGAAAGAAAATCACACAGAGAGAGAGAGAGAGAGAGAGAGAGAGAGAGAGAGAGAGAGCGAGAGCAAGAGAAAGAAAGAGAAAGATGGTGAATGTGATAGACATCAAGGCAGACATGAGTGTCTGGAGCCAGAAGGGGGAGCTATCGAGACTTCCACGTGACGGGAGTAGTACACAGTGAGTGTGGAAGTTCTCTCAGTTCAGGAGTTTAACAATCAATTTCGTCGTTGACGACCTGTGTTTTTAAGACTTTGTTGCCTTCATAGGAGCAAGTCTATGAATGGGGAGGAGGAGGAAGATAAAGAGGAGGAGAAAGAGGAGAAGGTGGGATGACAGATCAACTGCTGGGAATAACAAAGTTAAAGGCAGTCCGGCTGCTTCTGGGTAGTGTAGTTTGGAAAGGAAACAGGAGGAGGAATACAGGACTTGGGATCCATCCCATCATCTCAGTGTGGTCGCAGGGGTGACGGATTGGCTGATTCTGTTTGACAGTCGCTTGGTTAGGGACGCATCAGAAGTATAGAGCTGGTTCACTGCTGTAATCAGACAGAGAGGAGCTGTCTGCTGGAGTGAGCTGGGAAAAAAAAACATGAAGGGAATGGAGTCAAAGCTGCTTCTGCAATGTTGAAAATTGTACGTGTTTTACATATTGCCTTTTTGTGTAAGAATGCGCTTTTGTTGATGTGCGAATGTCAGAATTTAGCAACTGTATTATATGATGTAGCCTAGAGCGATTATATATTTTTATATATACCCAAATTGTTTTTTTTAACTGTGCTCAGCATTTCTTTGCAACGGCAAATCCAATCACAACATTGCTTATAAACAAGGGCATACAAATAACATGACATGGCCATTGCCAATATCAAATCATTGTATTTTAATAGGATGATCTTATCACATGAGGGTTCAAAAGTTAATTATTTTTACAATAATACCTGCCTTACACTAACCTAAAATATATATAAACACTCTGTTGTGATTTTTGTATATTGTTCAAGTCCTTCATCTTCAGGTATTTTGTCACCAAGATGGCTTCCTTCACATGTGTTGGGTTCGCCCTGGTTCTGAGGTCATTCACCATGCACTCTTACCATGACTTCCTCTGAAATCGGAGTTTGCTGTGCGTTGGCTTCCCTCAGAAGAGCTGGCTCGTCCATTTTGTGTTCTTGCCAGGTGTTGAAATCCACCGAACGCTTGGGAATGTAGTTGGATAAGTCTGATGAAATCAGAAGAGATGCAACTTATAAATCAGTCCTACAATGCAATGGGTTTCTTGTTTTGCTACAAGCGAGTTGATAAAACTGCCCAGTGCAATGAATTGTATTAATGACAATATAAGATAATGTAATTGTACATTTGTCCTCTTAAGTGTCGCACAAGATGACAGAGACTTGTGAACAAATGTATGGAGTATTTAAGTCACACATGTATCATAGGTGTTAGGAAAATGCTGAGAGAGAGAGAGAGAGAGAGAGAGAGAGAGATTTGAAATTGAAAATCAATCCAGAAAAGTTGTAACGCTTTGGCCAACCAATATCCCAACCATCGATGTAGCTCTACGACCACGGAAGTGTTCCCATTCACCTCCTCCTTCCTCTCTTCCATCTCTACCTGTGGGGAATGAAATCAAAGCTGTGTCTGAAGTTCAAATGGAATCTCACCGTTGCTGTTGGTGCCGGTGTAACTGGGCCGAGGGATGTGGATCCGTCCCACCATGCTGGGCTGGTCGTCCGCCACTTCCGGCCCGTTCCCGCCTTCCTCCTCGTCCTCGCCATCGCTGTCCCAGGCGCTGCTCTCTGACGGATACTCGTACGTGCTGTGGAGGCTCGACTCGTTGAATGAGATCTGCAGAGAGAGAGAGATAGAAATATATATTATATGTTATGGGTATCAAGACGTATCATATACTGGTGGTAGCACTGGTATTGTAGCTCTTATCAAGAGAAACTAGCTAGCTATAGCATGTATGAAGCAGGCCTACCACACACCAGCTACGAAGAAAACGGTTCCGTTCCCCAGCTTCAACCGCATTATTGTACCACTTTGAACTCTCCACGTGAATCCAATGGCGTTAGCCTTGGACAGCGCCCAAAGAATATTGCTTCCTTATTGGTGTGACATTATTCACCAGGAGGCACTCGCCCCAACACAGTACACTAGTGCACGTTTTTCAGGGGTTTCACGCAGCTTACGTGTCAACAGTGACAGCATTTCGCGCAAGTGTCTTTCATTGCTGATTACTACATTCCTAAGATCTATGATTGGAAGTCCTTTGCACTTTGACAGGAGGGTTCAGGACAGTTGGCAGCCGTGATCAAAGTCATTTCACGTTGGAACACACACACACACACACACACACACACACACTATAAAGTGACTATCTACATATTACAAAAATATTATCGTTTTTCTTTTAATGGTATTGTATAGTCATCAAATTAAGATATCGAATTATCGTGAAACCAACTTTTATAGTCTAAATGAAGGACAGGAAGAAGATATGCCCTCAGAATAATCAAAATATGAGGTAGGAAATGACAGAGGGAATTACATTTCCGTATACTTCAATATAACTGACCCTCAGTTAGACTGTTTAGAATAAAAATTTTAATCAACAAGCATGTCGTGATATTTTGTGGAATTAAAAGAAGAAGGAAAAATGTGTAAAAGGCATCGAACTGGAATGCATGTAGAAATCTGGAGCTCTTGTAACAAACGTTATTAGTGCTACTTGAAGAGACTTTGATTATTTTTTTATTTGCATCTGCAGTACATATAACTGCATACTAGCATATGCTCCAGTCAACACAAGCAGATGGAGAGGAGGGGAATATACACAAGTGGAATGCATGTTATCAGTACAATATTTCTCTTCAAATTCCTTTACGTATATTCAACAAAGCACTTATTTACACTAAACACCGAAGTTCAGATAACTTGGGTGTTTACCACAACATTTTTGAAGGATTCTGCAACCAGCCAGGAGAGGGCCTTGGTGAGACTGGTTTCCTATGGTTTGAAAAGAGTCTCACACCCACACCCACACCCACTTTTACTAAGTAGCAGTCAGCTGAGGGCTGGCTCGGCTCTCTTGTGTACCTGGCTCCTATCATAGGATACAGGCTGTGCTTTAAAGCTGTCCCTAATCACCATCAGAAGGCCACCAAGCCAGTAACACCAGCACCGGCTCTATTCATTATAACCTACAGGAGGCTATGTAGGGTTCGGACAGACTGCTGTATTTTAAAACCAGTCTTTTCCCAGCTTCGTCTAAAGCTAGATTTGAACACCACGATGTATCCTGTTAAAATGATTATTCGTCCTTTTCTCATAATAACATCTGTAAGAGTTGAAATAGTGGGCCTATTTATATACACAATATTGATGACACATTCAAATAAAGGTTTTCTTCAATTGTATGATAAGAATTATAAATTATTTGGGGGACACATATATATAGCGCCATCTATGTTATACAAGGCTATACAAAGGCATTGCTTTTATAAACATTTTGTAAATACATTCCGAATCCACAGATTCCACCCATACCTTGTCGTAGTTGAAAAAACATCTCAATTCTAAAAAAGTTGACTACTTCTTTCTAAATAGTACCCCGATTCTTTTCTTTTTCCGTTTTGTAGACTTAAACATTTGCTCCCCTTCAATTGCACATCTCGCTCATTCCCATATGCTAAAGGACTATGAATATATTTTCTCACCGAGCCACTGTCAGACTGATGCTGACAAATCTGTTCTAGGCAACATCCATTTTTAGCCCGGTTTCCTTTCTCTTTCGTTCCTCTGGTAAAACGTAACACATCCTGTCTCCGAGGAAGTTACTTGATGCCAAACGAAGAGTTGATCAATAAGTCAGACTCTGCGCTTCCTCATTCTCACGTCCTTTCCTTTGCACTGTTTGAGCCTTCAAGGATGAGCACCTCTTTATCTTTCTTTGCTGATATCACAGAATATTCCATATTACAAGGAAATAATTAAGTAGTGCTCAGAGCCATATTTAAAGATTGCAGGGGGCAAGATGGACAAAGATAGATCAAAACGATCATCTTCTCCCTCATCTGAAAATACGTTTGTTATTATTTTAAACCCATTATCTCCAAGATAACACCAAGCACAACAGAGAAAACGCATACACGCGAACACGCGAACACACACACACGCCCCATTTGTTGACATGTAATTTGCTATTGTGTAATTGTTTGAATGTAATTTGTCAACTTTCAAGTTCACCGTGATCTACACAGTACCAGGAAAGTATGTGTGTGCGTGCCCGCCCATATTTCCTACAGCCAATGCACATTAGTTAACATCCTCAACGTATCTCTTCCACTGTTCCTTTCTTTGTCTCACTCCCTCCCTCCTCTCAACATACTCTGTGCATCAATATATACATCATGTGATCCCTCCCCAGTGTGCATATGCAGCTATTCGCCCACTCATGTAAAACATTTTTATCATAAAATAACAACAAAAAACAAAAAAATAATCTGTGGTTGTGCGACCAGCTCATAATTGGCTGCTAGCTGAGACGTTGAATAATCCAAATCAGTCATCACACCCACGTTTCCTAGAAGTCATGTCAGGGAAAAAAGACTCCCCCTCACATTTGGTTAAACAAATGTAACACGACACATAACAATATTCACTTCATCTACTGTACAGTCAATACTGTGCACCACACTTAATGCAGGCAAACTGATCCTGTGAAAGGTGCAAAAGTCGGAACCCTTCACTTTCCTGTCTCTTTAGCCGTCCATTGGAGCGAAGGCTTGTCAGAGGAGCGTGTGTTTGGGGGAGAAAGGCTTCTCTGTTGGCCCTACTCTACAGGCCGAGACAGAAACAAACCACCACTACTACTTCCTCAGTGATGCAGCACGCACCACCACCACCAGCACGGCTGCACACAGAGCCATCTGGAAGTGAATAAAATCGAGCGGCTACATGGACGGTCAATTGCGTCCTCTATCTGTAAGATTGTTATACATTCACCAACATACCCCTCTCTCCCACTGCCACCCAACGGAAGTACTTCTACCCATCCCCATCCCCCTCCCCCTCCCCAATCCCAACCATCCAATCAAACAAGAGTCCTGTTCTCCAAACTTTGCTAGAAAACTCTTAACATCGGCTTCCTTCACCAACTGAAAACAACACTGAATTCTTTTTGATATTTCAACATTTTGTTTAAATTGGTATGCATGTATTGTGTGTGTGTGTGTGTGTGTGTGTGTGTGTGTGTGTGTGTGTGTGTGTGTGTGTGTGTGTGTGTGTGTGTGTGTGTGTGTGTGTGTGTGTGTGTGTGTGTGTGTGTGTGTGTGTGTGTGTGTGTGTTTCTCTGCCTGTGAGTGTGTGCGTGCATGCATGCCTCTCTGCCTGTATAGTGTGTGTGAGTGCACGTGTAAAAAGCCTCAGCCACTCCTGGCGTATTACAAGAGTATAGCTGTAACAACATCTCTCCAGGCAGCCTGACCAGCGTGCTGATTACCGGCTAATCTCCAGTTGGCCAGTTAATATTAGCAGCGGGGCCCAGGACCTGACCCAGCCTGGGAGTTTAAACCATGGCAGCATGAGCAACATCTCGCAAGCTACAGAGGCTAATGAGGCTACGCTGCTCCACATTCACTCATAATACACAGGAGCTATTGTACGCACCTGTTGAGGTGGGACTCAAAAGCAGAACTGAAGAAGAAACTTTGTTTTTGTGACAAAATATTTATTTAAATTCCATTTATGGTTTATTGTACTACATTTTTGCTTTTTTACATGAATTGACACGGATTGAGGAGTTCCACTCAGCTGTAACTAATTAGATGAGACAATTGCACTAATTTCCTGTAATGAGTTGTTCACCAATGGGGGGGGGGGGGGGGGGGGGGAACTAGCGTCTAGTAGTTGTTCCTCGCAAGAGGAACAGAAAGGGAAGAATTCACATACAACCAAATTCAAGCTATAACCGAAATCAATCGCCAAAAAATGGAAGTGATAACATAACACCAACCTTTAAAATGTGCGTAAAATCGATGTAGCAAAGGGAATAATTTCACAAAACGTATGAACATGACCCATTTGGCTTTTGTGTCAATATTTTTACCATTGCAAGATGATGCTATTGCAAAGATGGTTGATATCCATCAACTGGATGTGTCTAACACCACAGGCCTTCGACAGTACCCAGAAACGATCGCTGTTGAATGTGGAACCGGGAAAGTGATGTAGTCTCGTTGGTGGATAACAGCCTCTGCCTCACACGCGAGAGGTTAAATAAGTGAACTCACAGGCTTGTATAATTAGAAACGTCCTTAAAAGTGCCAAAGAGCCTCTTCAGCAAGTCAAGTGTTACTATAGTGCAATAGTGGGAACGTGAGCACATTCCCGTGTGTGGCGAGGTGCAAAGCCATTTAGCATCCATAGCAGGCAGGCGTGCGTTCACGTGTGCGTGTGTTTGTGTGTGCGTGTGTGAAATCTGTGTTTACACTGTGTGTCTGGAGATACCGTGAGTCACTGCTGCTTTAGCGCGATCTGAAACTATGCGCCCGGCGGGTATTTATATCGCTATTTGTGTGGGAGAGTGATTTAATATTTGTTCTTTTTATAGTGCATGCCGAGGAAACTGGATTACAATGAATAATAGCCTGTTGCTACATCTGAATGAAAGAGATATTTGCGATTAAAAACAAAGATGCTATTGTCTTTAATGGGCCTTTATCACAGAGGTATAATAGATGGGGCGAACACAGGTGTATCTCATGAAGATAATTACGGGCACTGGCATGCCTACAGACCCATCATTTACAAAATGAGATACACCTGTTTTCGTCTGTACTCTATTCCTCTTTCACGTCTAAGAGTCATGGCTGGGGAATACACCTGGGTAAAAGTCAGCCGCACATTGTGGATCTTATATCTTAGATACACTCTTATTCGAGACAACCTTCTACAAATCGAGGCATTTTTAAACAACTACCCAGAAAATGTTTTGCCTATAGGCCAAGCAATTAAAGAAGTTAATGCTAACATAAGAGAAAGTGTGTGTGTTTTCTTTCCAGGCATCCTAATGACAGGATAGAATAGCAGTTGCTTGCGTTTCCCTGGCGACGGGCACCATGGTTATGTGTCTGAGGGAGAAATGGGAGAGTGGAGGTGGAGTGACATACAGAGAGAGAGATAGACAGAGAGGTAATACGGACTGCCCTTTGAGAACTACATGCAAAAACCACTCCACACATATCAATGTTCCTTGCAAGCAGCACAACACTGGACAACCCCGAATCAAACGGTCGTTCATGGCACAAATGTAGCCTACATGTATATCTCGGATATCGCTGTGGCTCGCCAGCATGAATATATTTATAAACAAAGCTTCGGTACCCTTTGCCGTTGTACAACACCTACATCATGAGGTCTGTTGGAAATCATTGACTTTGCAAAGCAACAGCTTTCAAGAAAGACATGCATTATGCAACCACCTATATACCCATAAAGGGAAACCAGGGAACATGCTTGAAAATATTTATGGAATATTCACCAACAACTTCAAAATAGTATCAATATCCAGTGGTTTGTTACCTGTCCAGGTGCCGTTATAAGTTAATACCAACTCTCATCACACACACACACACACACACACACACACACACACACACACACACACACACACACACACACACACACACACACACACACACACCAAGTACTTTGCAGAAAATAGCTGTTGAATCTAGTGTCTGCTCATGAGCAAAGTTTAACAGTAAATGGGACCACGTAATTTACACAAATAGGCACTATAGGCACTTTGAAAACAAATAGCCTCATAACATAATAATAACATTGTGTACAGCACACTTATCCCTTCATCTGCTTATTGTCATGCACTTAAAAAGAAGACACTCACAAACTGAATTAAACATGATGGTGAGCCTGATGCTTCGTTGGCTGAATGTTAACTACATGGCCTGCACAGGGCTGTTACCAGCACCCTGCTCCATGTGGAACAGTCTACCATGCACGCGTGCCTGCACCCTAGTGTGAGCGCAGGTTGAAGGATTAAAAAGGCCAGAGGGAGGTGTGTTTGCTTAACACAACAAAACATACCATTTTGCTTTCTAGTCTGGGGTCAAAAGAACTGGCTTGACCTTCTGCCTATCTGATGCCAATTTTTTATGTTATACTTTCAAGAAAAAGTTAGCTGCGTGTGTGTGTGTGTGTGTGTGTGTGTGTGTGTGTGTGTGTGTGTGTGTGTGTGTGTGTGTGTGTGTGTGTGTGTGTGTGTTTAGCTTGTAAACTCATAAACTGCCATGGATTAATCTTGTGCCATCAACAAACTTGCTGCAATAATCTTGTAAACTCTTGACCCCCCAATGACAACACCAATAAAGTTGCAGGAGGTGAGTGAGTGAGTGAGTGAGTGAGTGAGTGAGTGAGAGAGAGAGAGTTTGAGAAGGGTGTAGCCAAGAGGAATGGCTGCCCTGGGTGGTAAATTATTAAACACAATGGACTTTCACACCTTATGCCAAGGAGACAAACAATGTAAAGCTTTGCTTAGAGCTCGCCCTATCACAGAGCACTTCCCGTTCGGGAGGGAATTCCATTCCCAGTCTTATTTTTAAATCTGCATGCCATGACATTTAACCATTGGCAAGGGGCACACACACACACACACACACACACACACACACACACACACACACACACACACACACACACACACACACACACACACACACACACACACACACACACACACACACACACACACACACACACACACACACACACACACACACAATGACTGGTGAGGTCAAGAGCAGACATTATTGCGGCAAGTTAGTTTGAAATCGACCTCTGCCAAAACGCATTTCTCCATTAGAAAGCACAGAACACTACGGTTGCTGTAAGTAAAGACATCCTATAGGAAGCAGACACATTTGTGTCAGTTCAGTAGTTGGAAAACTTTGTTTTGTTTTTGTTCCCTGCCATACTGTTTAAGAACCACTAGCCAAGTAAAATAATTATACCCAAAAATGTATCAGCAAGCCAAAATAATGATAGTGATATAAGGAAATGGTTTGTATTCCTCCTCTGATTATAAAAAGTTCTAAACCATGTACAAGTCGAGTGTGACTAAATTGTCATCTTTAAAGTGTAATGAATGTTTCATTGAAGTGTACTATATAAGAGCGATGTTATTGGCAGTGATGGTAAATGAGCCACAGAGCGGTTATATAACTAGCTGAAGGAGACTCGCGGGCTTAATCAGTAAAACAGTCACGTTCTGAGAACTTAAGTGTGGAAGATGCACCGCGCCTTCACCAATTCTAATTACTAGCCTGACTGATTGGATGAAATGGCTAGCATAGTCTGTTTAGTCTTATTAAACAAGTGTGTGTTAAGTGTGGAGAACCTCCTCTACGCAGATAAACAGCCTCCTTTTCTCTGTCGCGCTCTCTTTTTCCTTTATGTTTTTCCTCTGATGTCCCGCTCACTAACGGCATCCCATAATAACTAGTCTGAGAGGAGAGGAGAAAAAATAAAAACACCACTCCACCCCTTCCCATGTCTGATTTCCAGCTGCAGTACTTCTGGGCAAAAAAAAAGAAAGAAGGAATTATTGTCAACCATAGCAGACCGTAATCCAAAATTTCTGCGTATTAAATTCAACCGGTAGCCCGGCAGAAATATATATTTTAAAAAACCCACCACAAAATGGTTTCTGTTTTGAGTGCAGCCAGCACTCGATACAGCGAGCCCTTCGAGATGTTATGCAAATCCATGAAGGATGCGGCACAAGAAGCCGCACTTGACCTATTTATCACCTGCACCGTTCCTCCATGAACCAGGAAGACAATAACAGACCGCGACAGAGAGAGATGGCGACAAAGAGACAGAGACAGAGAGAGCAATAGAGACATGAGACACAGATAAAGCAAGGGAGATAAATCATGACAGATAAAGAAAGATAGCTAAGAGAGAGAGATAAAAGGGAGACAGAGACCGAGATGCAGCAGGAAGAATTATTAAAAGACTGTTGTAAAAGCAGTGGGCTTCTCGTAACCGCTGACGTGATTAAGAAAAGAAGAGAGCCCATCCAGCATTCCCCGTACACACCCGACACCCAGGTTCACATCCCACACACCAGGACTTGAGCAGAAGAACAGAGCTTTGATCCAAACGAACGAGGGAGGACGATATGGAAAAAGTTGTGGAAATGTGCAAAAACGATAATCTGGAGGTGAAGGAAGAAGTAGTGTTTCAACAACATATTCAGATATGTTCCAAATCTCATGCGGTGTGTGTGTGTGTGTGTGTGTGTGTGTGTGTGTGTGTGTGTGTGTGTGTGTGTGTGTGTGTGTGTGTGTGTGTGTGTGTGTGTGTGTGTGTGTGTGTGTGTGTGTGTAAACTTCGAAACGTCAACTTTCTGCAATTTTTCAGCCTGTAGCTGCTCATGAAAGTGTTGTCTGGGGGTTGGAACAGCAGCTCTCTCACGAAACCACCCAAACCAAAATGCTGCGCGTAGGCCATCACAGGCTCCTACACACACACTTTGGTGTGCGTTTACACACACAAATTACACAGGACCTATCTAAGCCACTGCTTTTGTAATTACATGCGAAGCCCTGCCCAGAAACTCTTGGCCCATATCAGGCCTAAATGATGGCCGAGAAGAGAGTAACACACACACACACACAAAAGCAGCTGGTATTTGGTTGAGCTCCAACACAGCATACAACATAAAGAACTAGAGAAGGGCAGAACAAAACACACACACACTAGGGCCGGCCCCGGTCTAATAGACACACTCACATAGGTGTGTGTACCTATTCAAATAGGCCACACACACACACACACACACACACACACACACACACACACACACACACACACACACACACACACACACACACACACACACACACACACACACACACACACACACACACACACACACACACACACCAAGTACTTTGCAGAAAATAGCTGTTGAATCTAGTGTCTGCTCATGAGCAAAGTTTAACAGTAAATGGGACCACGTAATTTACACAAATAGGCACTATAGGCACTTTGAAAACAAATAGCCTCATAACAGTACTGTGCATTTATTATTTACTGAAATGTCTCTTTCTAATGTTCAATAGCAGTAATTATGCAGTAATTGTATGCATTCAGGTCAAATGTAATAAATGTATCATAAATACTTTAATTAATTATAATAATCATTGCAACTAATTTACTATTTTGACCATTTCTGATATCGCATAATCTACAATTTTTAAAGCAGGGGGCTAGGCGGGTAACATTACATCTCCACCATCATGAAATATGTTCCCTGCTTCTGTTGGCTACCGAGAGGCCGTGGTGTTACGCTGGCATAGAGTGAAGGATTATGGGGGATGGCGTGGCCACAGGGATCGGCGTGCACCTCGCCAAGGCCTTTGGAGGGAAACAGGAGAGACATTGGCCTAGATTGAAGGGCCGCCAGCAGACTCAACATAATCTCTATCAGCAGAGGTGTGCCTCAATGGAGTTCAATGGGTACAGCAAAGTCTGCCCAGCTTGGGAGTGGGTGATTGGTCCAAATGTGAACACCTCATAGAACGCCTAAAAGGTCAACAGACAATCTGTAGGCACCCACCCAGAGTATACTGTATGCTTTGGTCGTACAAGGAACCTTTGACTTCTTTGCCGGTTGCAGGTGGTAGACAAAGGACGCAAGTAGCTTTCATAAAGTTCATTTATGATTATATTGTGTTTTACACCACTGCATACATTGTTTTGAACCAAAAAGGCAGAGTATCTGTTTGTGACTCAGAGTTCAAGTCAACAGCTTTGTCTCAGAGAATACATGGGAAATAGGTTTATTCCTCGCTGGCATTAGCCTATCCAGGACCGCTCCCAGCAGTAAAGACGTCTCTGTCTAAAGCCTGGAGATACAGACTTGATAAGATTGTCTGGTCAATGCTGTGTCAGATAAATGTTTTATAAATAAAGAGTCTGACAGACTTGTGTCAGACGAAACAGTCGGTGTACTGTAAATATACCATCTAATCCACTTTAGGCATTACAGCATAAGAAAAGCAGAACCGCTATTAGTATTATTATATAAAAAGGTATATAGTACTAAGCAAACTCCCAGTAAGAGACATCAAACTTTTCACCAAGAATACCAGCAGCAATGCAACAATATCCACATTCTTTCTGCAGATAAGCCTAGCCATTCCATGTCTGTGAAAATATGGGTTTAAAAACGATTCAGACTTCCAAACGAACGCGTTGCATTGACTAAACTGCGGTCATCTCAAGCTCAAATCATTACTGCCTGAAATGTCATCTCTCTTCTTATTTTCTGACCCTAAAGAGCCTGTTATCAGGCTGATATTCAACACCAGTATTGCTACATATCCCTTGTGTGTTTACACAAAACCTGTCTTTTGTGAACAACGTGACAATGAAGAGGCTGACTTCCTCCAACCCTCCCATGTTATTGTTTTGACTCTGCCCTCACAACAACGCTGATGATGCCCTGTGAAGCAGAAATCCATGAACACATTTGCGTCCTCCCCTTCAGACAGGAAGTGGACTCCCGCCCGAGACACCGGCGACACCAGAGAAGAAGAAGGCCTACGTCTTACCTTCTTGCCTGCGGAGCCCGTCTTGGCCAGGCAGGACTTCCCCAGAGAGAGATAGCCGCCGATGACCTCAATCTCGTCCGCCGCAGGGTAGCGCTTCTTTATCAGCGTGCCCAGGTGCAAGTAAGGAGCCTGGGTGGTGGCGGGTGTAGCGGAGCCCGGCTGGACCCCACCGGAGGAGGAGGAGGAGGTGGGATCCGGAGGGTGGTCCGGGGAGTCTGTGGTGGTGGTGGGCGACTGGGACTCCACCTTGCGTTTGGGCACCACCCTGAACGTGTTGCCCTTGGTCTTCTGCATCATGGGGCTGGGGGCGGGGGGGCGGTCCACCTCGATGTCGTCGATGTTAGTCACCGGCAGGACCTCACCGGCGAGGTCGGCGGCGGGGGCGGGCGGGTCGCTGGGCGCCGGGTCGGACGGAACCGGAGACAGGGCCAGCGGGGAGACAGAGGGGACGGGGGACGGAGGGGGTGAGATGGCCGGAGGGGGAGAGGGCGATTTAGAGGTGGTGGTGGTGGGTTTGGGCGATGGCCTCACCATCACCTCCTCCTCCTCCTCCTTCTCCGTTTGTCTTGTCGGTGGCGTGACAGAAGCGGGGGAAGGGACGTGGGCCGTTGGCACTCGGGGCTCCTCGGCTGCCCTCTGGGTGGGGGGGTGCTTGGGGAAGCAGCTGGCTGGCGAGGAGGGCGGAGGGGGGTTGTGGCGTTTGGGTATGACGGTGAAGGAGTTTCGAGACTGCAGGCGCAGGTTCGCGAGCGCCCTGGCCGTCGAGTCCCCGTCGGGGATCAAAGAGAGGTCCGGTTTGGCCGTGGGCCGGATCTCGAACCCGGGGGACCGGTGGGCCTTGGGAGAGCCAGCGCCGGTTGGCGACTCGGCGCCAGCGGCCCGGCGGGGGTCCAGGGAGCGTGGCACCTTGGGTTTGGGGGACGACTCCCCCGAGGACTCCCAGTGCCTCTCCTTGGCGGGCCTGGGGGGCTGAAGAGCCCCGTTGGTCTCGTCTCGGTGGTTGACATCAGTCCCGCTGTCCTCGAAGCGCTGGCGGAAGGAAGACACAGACGGTGGTGGTCCCGTCGTCGGGGGTGCTTCTGATGGCGGCGGTCCTGATGGGACCTCGTCCTTCACAGAGACGGTGGCGGTTGGCTGGGGCTTTGGTCTGGAAGACTGGTGGCCGACGGTCTGGAAGGCAGCCAAAGAGTAGGTCTTGCCCAGGTTGCGAACCGGCGAGCCTGGTTGGGGGTGCACCGCATAGGGCTTTGGCACCAGGTCTGGCTGTGGCTTCGGCCGCGGCCTATGTTGGCTACCGGGGATGGAGTCCAGGCCCAGCAGGTCATCCGTGCTTTGGGATTTCTTTTGCAGTTTTCCATAATTGCTGTCAAACTTCTGAAGCATCCGGCTCACCCTACCATGACCCTCCTCCGTGTCATAGGGCAAGTAATCATAATCGTTACGGCCCAGAGTGCTAAGGTTCTCCTCGCTCTTACTTAATGTGGTGTCATAAATGACCACCTCCCTGGCCCTTATCTCAGTAACTGCACTCCCTCTCCGGTCCAAGAGATCGTTAAGGGAGCTATAACTACTGACACCATTTTGCTGCAATTTGGACCCTTCCTGAAAGTAGTCTGGGTCGGATTCTATTATTATGATATTCTCTGCACGAATAGTCCGAATTCCCGGAACGCTGCCATACAGTTCTAATATGTGCTGGACGGGGCGAGCCGCGTTCACTCTGTCCTGTCTTCTCTTCCTTTCCTTCTCCAGTTTGATGAAGGGGTTTTCCTGCAAAGGGCCCAAACTGTCATGCAGAACCAAGCTCTCTGGTCCTTCGCTTTCTTTCTCCGTGGTCTCCGCGGTGTCGTAGAGATCACTAGAAGACACCCATGGGTCTTTGTTTGTTTTCAACGGCGATAGGTCTGGAGATGCGAGGGTGCCACGCTTGCCTCCGAAGTGCTGGTTGGCCGTGGTAATCGTGTAACCCCGACTGGACCCAGCAGCACTCGTCCCATTGTCTGCTTTGAGGCCACTGTCGTTTCCCGTGAGTTCGCTACCATTAACCCGCTGTGAGCTCCCAGACGGACAAGCCTCGGCTACGGCACCTGCTCCCCCAGACCCGCTACCTTTAGCTTTCCTTCGCTCGAGGATCTCTCGTTTCCAGGCCGGCATCCTCGGGCTCTCCTGCCCAGCCTCTTGGCGGAGAACACGGACATCTCCGCCAGACATTGTGGAGG
Source organism: Lota lota (assembly GCA_026745465.1). Taxonomy (NCBI): domain Eukaryota; kingdom Metazoa; phylum Chordata; class Actinopteri; order Gadiformes; family Lotidae; genus Lota; species Lota lota. Next base: position 1,719,570 of record JACYXH010000416.1, on the reverse strand, counting down.
AGAGAGTGAATGTCTCCAGGGAAGGAGACGGGTCTTCCCGATGTGAGACAGCAAGCAATAGAAAGCTAGACGCGTACCTGCAGCGGTGTTTATTGTGCATGCATCGCCACAGCCTCTTTTTTTTCTCTCTGTCTCGCTCTCTCCAGTGATCCTCTCCCTATTCTCCGTCTGTTGGGTCCCGCCCTACTAGCACCTGTAGCCCGACAACGTCATACTGATGCGTTCAGTCAAGCAGTCCGAGGAGCTACCTCATTTGGTCTCACAGGGTTAAGAATACTCCCTTTTCATCCTAGCCGCTCAGCCCTCTGAAACAAGCCACACCCCTTCTATTGTTGACTGGGCTAAACAGGGCTCTCCGTCAAGTCTTTGGCCCCGCCCCTTTCAAATATGTAACCCTTTCGGGGATGAGTTTCAACGAAGACCTAATTGATATGCAAATAAACTGCACTCGCAGAAAGTCTGCACTTTCATCGTTTAACATGACATATTAATTACACATTAAACATTCATCCTCGTGAATCAAGCTACGTTGCGCACTGTTCTTCACTAAATATATCATGGGAAACTATGTAGGCCTATAGGCTGTGGGTAGGCTATGTATTTTGCAGTGACCGTCGATAACGACTTTAATCCATTTAGTTCATTCATCTGTATTAGGGGTGCTATTCTTGGATGCTACAACACATTATTAATATCACTCATGAAACATAAATACGCGATAGATTAATTAAAAATAAGCAGCTTTCCCCATGAATTCTACACAAAAAGACACGTTGATTTAGGCATAGGCCCTACTTATTATAACAATATATTTGGTAAAAAATAATTAAAATACTGGTCAAATATCAGTTTATACTCTCTACTACTTGTGAAATCATGCATTGAAATGAATACTTCGTAAATAATGTGCATTAGGTTGAGCATCAGTCCAAGCTCGCCCGCTTGTGAAGGCGGCGTGGCAAGTAAATGTTTATTCTCGTGGCCTTTCCCGTTATTGCGCCGACTCTGTGTGCACCTTGATATTCTGTTCACACCGAAACAAACAATCAAACCAATCTATTAGGTAGACCTAGACGCCACAGTTTGAGGCCGGTAATGTGTTTTTTTTTAAGAAGGCTTTTCTGCGCTTTTGGTTATTGATGAATCCTACGCATAGGCTACTTAGGCCTTATTAAAATAATGTTTTATAAAATGCAGAAAATTCCCTGTTTGTGCAGGCCTATTAGTAAACATTGTTCTAAAAATATAAATAAATAGTACTAATGTGTAGGTCTACCGCACTCCTTTTGGTGAATCTTTGTGTCGTTTTCTTGTTCATTTCAGCATCGTTGTTGTCCATAGTTACAGATCAGAACCAAAATTGAATCAAACACTATTTACACACACCGTAAAGCCAATACCACAAAATGAAAGTGTATTACTACCATCTAGTGGTGAAAATGAGAGAAGCTACTTTAAAATACACTTACACTTATACCATAAAGGCCTATACATCCATCCATGGCTTAGGTACAAATTACATAATTATCCAATGTTTTTTTTATAATACATACAAACATATATTTATATATATCATATATATTTATGTATTTTTTTTATATAATATAATAAATATTATAGAGGAACTTTAACCTAACCTATCTAAAATTGTGTCATGTTTGCCGAAAAGGTCCAGTTCGTCGTCTTTATAAAACCATGCCATCTGGGATATAAACCTATTTTCGCCTGGTACGCCTATCTGGTAGTAGTTCAAATAAATTATTATATTTTAAATAAAGTAAAAAGTGACTTATAAAGTCACTGATACGGGTCAAACCATGGAGGTTGGAGCTGAGATAAACTGGTATCAACCGCACACACCTCCCTGCATTTCCTTCGCATTGGCCCAGAATGCGGAACACATTCTTTAGTCCACCAATCACGTATTGTGGGCGGACATTAATCGCAAACGCATTTAGCATTGTCGCTTACCATGTGTCAGACCCAGGGAGCTTTAAGAAGCAGTTGTACTGGTCCGTGCTCAGGAAACATCTGGTTGTACAGGACATCTGCGACATACTCTATATTTAAACTAATGTCGTTCACCAAACTCACAACGGCCCTCGTTAGGGCTAACAAAGACAACATAAACAAGATGCGACTTTCATCCGGCAGGCTTCGATCAACGGCGGCATCCACTCAAACACAAGATAAGTCAAAAGAGCCACCATGTGAAGATTACGCAATTGTGAAACCAGTTCAGGTTGAGTTTATGAATCAAACAAAAAATGTCTCAAATGCTCAACCATGCAAGGTTGAAATTGATTTTGATAACACAAAAGAAGCGTACAGGAGCAAAGACAACATTGAACTGCTCAGAAGTCTCCTCGTCTTCAAATTATGTACATTTGATATTCTCGTTGACAAAAACAAGGAGGTAAGTTCTTTACTTGTTGTAGTTGTTAACATAAGCCTTCATGTTGAAGGATTCTCTTTAAGATCCGTTCAAATGATTATACATTTAAATGTGTGTCTTATAGGCTAATTATACCTATCCTAATTTGTGTTGTTGTTGTTAGTTGATGAATCTGAGTAAGAAGGTCTTTGGCCAGCGTCTATTTGAGAAGCTGATGAAGATGACCTTCTACGGGCAGTTTGTGGCTGGAGAAGACCACGAGTCTATCAAACCTTTGATTCGGAAGAATCAGGGTTTTGGTGTAGGGGCCGTTCTGGACTACAGTGTCGAAGAGGACTTAACACAGGAGGAGGCTGAGAAGAAAGAAATGGAGTAAGTACAGATCGTGAGGACGAGCTGCTGTTAGTTTTCGATTTTATTTACGCGTACGCGGGCTAGCGGGTCAGAGTGATGACGATGGTAAAAAAAAAACGGGGGGGAAATTGGCCTTTTTTATGACAAAGAAGACACTATTGGAGAGGTTTGCTTGATGTGTGCACTTGTTTTTACCATTGGCAATAACGTCGTTTTAATATTAAAATTGTAATAATAATAATAATTCAAACATTTTTTAAATAAAAATAAAGTCATGCTCGAAGAAGTGGGGAACAGCGTTCCCCCGCGTCCAACGCCCACTACACCCCTGTTAAACGGCACCGGTCATGTGTTAAAACCTAAAACCAAATTGTAAACAAACACTGGACGGAGAGGGCCTGGGATACACCCCTGTATGCTGATTGGTGGATTGGGCTTGTTATGTAACCCGCTGCTGTACAAGCATGGACGTATAAGAACAAGGATTAATATTATAATAACCATTATTATTATGTCATTATGCAAATACATTTTAGAACCCAGGTTATCCAGGTTTTAAATCAATGTGTCATCAATCATATATAAAGAATGGTGTCGGGGAGAAATAGTGAAGAAGAAGCGTCCCAGTCATGTAACTGTTCTCATCTTACACATTTCTTGAAAGTGTGCATGCAGAGAATTGTGCAGCCCAACAGATGTAATGGGGCCTGGCCTGTTGGCTTCCAACTGGGAGAGCAGATGTTTACAACGACCCCCCTTGAGACAAAGTAGCTTTTAAGCAAAGTTAGAGTGGTTTTATTATCAAATCTGCAGTGTAACACATGATCATTCTGTGCAATTATAATCGAATGACAAGGCACGGGTCAGCCAGATAGTGAGAATAAAGGCATAATGTAAACAACAGTCATAATGCATTGAAAACAAAAATGGAAAAGGTGTTAAGAATGTTTGTATAATATAACATTTAGTGTGCAGGTAAAGTGTCCAAAGTGGGTGTGCACATTAAGTTGTGCGGTTTGTGTGCAGTATTTGTATTTAAATGTTTTCTGCATTTTGTGGTTCTAATGTGAAGTATTTCCTGTCTTTTAGCTCGTGTGTATCTGAGGCGGAGAAAGAAACTCCAGGTTTGTGTGTTTCTAAACAAAGTAAATCCAAATTGTGAATATACATGTTTTCCATGTATTGCTTTTTATTCCGATCTGATCAAAACAATACATAATTAATTTGTTGCAGCACCGGCAAGCGCTTGCCCACAGTACATGTTTTTTGTATATTTGTATAACAAGAGTTTAACAATGGCAGAAGGCTCTCCTTACTTTCTTTTTACTACTATTTACCATCCAGGTTTCATTCAGACCAATATAGCACAACCCTTTACCAACCGTAAGGCAAATGTCAGTGTGACTGGCTGGGACTGGTTTGTTCTGGATATCTTGAAGGTGGAGGGGGTTTAAGGGGCCAGGGAAAGCTGGTCTGCATGTAGTGAAGTTGCATGTGGGTGAAGACACATTACGATAGAAAGTGTCGGGTGTTGTGTATGGGATTCTCTGACATGACTTTGCGTTATGCTGGTATCACTCTTGTGAATGTTGTATTTTCAAGGTGATTTCACTTTTATGCATTATTCCTTATTTCCTTTCCTTATTATTCCTTGCCTTTCCTTATATTGGAGAAAAAAATAAAGAATATCAGAAAACAGGGAAATCACCAATGACTTGAGGACAAAAGCGGACCCAGTAGTGGCCTGTTGGAGGCCAGGTGATAAACACATGAACATACATTTACATTTGTTTATTGAGTTGTGTTTTGAGTGCAGATAATGACCGGGAGAAGAAGTACAAAGCCCATCGTCAGTTCGGTGACCGGCGCGGGGGCGTCATCAGTGCCCGCACGTACTTCTACGCCGATGAATCCAGGTGTGACAACCAGATGGAGACCTTCATTAACTGCATCAGAGCCTCTGGTACGACAAAGTATACACTGACGTTTTCATGGCGGTACCCACACCACAAAATGGTAGTAAAAGAGTTCCATACCTTTTTTTTGTTTTTGGTGCAGGTCGTCTTTCAGAGAAACAGTTTACCTGAAACAAAGGGTACACTTTTTTTGTAACACAATTTGAGTATAGCCTAGCTGGATGAACGTCATTCTACTTACATTTAACTTACGATCCCCTAATGTTTGAGCTGTCGCTGTGGTTATTATGCAGCATATTATAATGACACAAGCTGACGATCTGAGTGAAAACACATTCCTGTATTACTAATTTACTGTACTACATCATCCACAACAACACAAAGTCTAAAGTCATGGCAGAGTGCACTCAGGTTTTCCATTTTCTGGTAATGTGATGAATGAAACACTGCTATATAATTATCTTGTCGCTATATTATATATATGTAACTATATTGCCCCAATCACATGGCCGTATCAGGACAGGCACAAAATAACCTTTTTGCATTCTAACATATTTAGTCCTAGATCAAGCGAGCGGAAAGATAAAGCCCATGCACATACACACTCTTGTGTGCTTTGCTAAAACATTAGGATTATATTATTATTATGGGTTGCTCTACAAATATGAACTGAAATCCATGTGCTTTGAGCATAAAACACTTTTTTATTTTTCAGGTGGAAGTTCTGTTGACGGATTTTCTGCAATTAAAATGACTGCCCTGGGGCGGCCACAGTTTCTCGTAAGGTTTATCTACAATGTGACTTATCAAAAAAGCATGTTGTTTCTATTCAATGTTGTCTATATCTAGTATTTGTCTAATCTCAGTGCCCTGAACGACCTGTACACAGAGTTCCAGTTGGTCATATGTTTTTGTTAAGTCGTTTCTGTTACCCAACAGCTCCAGTTTTCAGAGGTTCTGGTGAAATGGCGGCGGTTCTTTAACGTCCTCGCTGCACAACAAGGAAAATCTGGAATGACTGCTTTAGAACAAACGCTGGATTTGGAACAGCTCAAGGTCCGAGGCCGACATTATTTAAAGAATCTTTGACGTTTCTTTCAGTATCTCATTGCATCTGCGCAGCTTTCAACTGAACTGTACTTTTTTATTTGACAATATATATTTTCCCTCTAACCACTTGGCTGTTGGTCTTCAGGAGAGTTTGACCAAATTCGGAGTTGGAGCGAAGAATGACATTGATCATTTGTTGACTGGAGAGAAACTGGGGTCGTCGGGGTAGGGTTCTAATTATAACTAGTTTCTATAAATCTCTATGATAAACTATTCCTTTCTTCTATTTATACTCATGGTATTTATTTACCGTTACTGAATATGATTTTATGATTCCACACAATATCTTTATTCAATATCTGTTCTTGTATTACTCCACAGTACTATAGATCTTCTTGACTGGAATAGTTTAATTGATGATAAGACGGAAATTGCCAATCTCCTGATGGTCCCAAATCTACAGGTAAGGTTACATTTGTTGGAGGCAAGATTCCAGAGTTGTAAAGAATACAAAAAATACTAATGTTTTTTAGTTCTTCATTTGGATAAAAGTTTAAATAAATGTCTTCTGTGCCATTCACCGTTTAGACCGGAAAGCTAGAGCCTCTGTTGAAAAAGTTTACTGTGGAAGAGGAAAGGCAGATGAAGAGGATGTTGCAGCGTGTGGATGTTCTGGCCAAGGTTAGTTGTCTGGATGAGAAAGAAACTATGCCACTGTATCACTTAAGAAGGTTTGGAAGTTAAACTTTCAACACATAGTTTGGTCATTTTTTATTAAAGTTACAAGTGAATTGTCACGTCTGCCATAAATGCTGTTTGTTCTCCATTACAAATGTGAACTAACCTTAAGTTAAAGGGCCCCTCTTTTAGCACAAGCTGTGATGTCTACCAGCCTACCCAGTGTACTGTAGCAACTGGTGGGTGGATGATGATCTACCGATCATGCATCTCGAGGTGAACACCACTTGTGATGTCGCCAACGGGTCGATTTTGAAACAGCTCATAAGTAAATGCTGATGAACATCACGCCTGGTGGTGAACCAGTAAAACTTTAACTGCACGTCTTTAGTTATGTTACATTAACTGCTGGTACATGTGTGTGCTGTAGCATGCCATGGAGAACGGCGTTCGTCTGATGGTGGACGCAGAGCAGACTTACTTCCAGCCCGCCATTAGCCGTCTCACCGTTGAGATGCAGAGGATCTTCAACAGAGAGAAGCCCACCATCTTCAACACCTACCAGTGTTACCTCCAGGTTAGTCTCTCAAATCGGAGCTCAAATCTGGGTGATGGGATGGGATCGATTTCTTTTAAGTTATATTTGTTGACCAGTCATGTTGCTGGAGTAGGGGATCTGTAAGCACATGATTGGCGAACACACACTCGGCCAGCAGTAGTAAACTGTAAAAAAGTGTCTGTAAAGGGTTCAAATCAACACAGTGTAGACTACAGCCACTGTAGAAATACACCTAATAACACTTCTGAAAGCTTTGTCCACTCACGCAAATTAGTTTCTCTAAGGTAGAATATCTCCGTAATGAAACGGGAAACAAGGTGTACCTCCGCCCCTTTCAGTTGTTGGTTTCCGGCCCAGGCTCTCCCACTGGAAGTTTGGCTATAGCATAGATGGACTGCTGAATCCGAGGTTCCCTCCAAGTATGTCCCCCAAAACGCCTCTTGCACTATCAACTGTTGAGTGTTGAGTGTTGCATCCACTCTGCAGAGGTTTATCTGAGGTTATCTTTCAATTCATGATAATGTAAGATCGTCCTGATTTTAGTATCAATACTGATCATCATCACTCACTGCCGTGAGTTCATAATTTAGATGCTCAGAGAACGAAAGCCCGAACAACCTCAAACATTCATACCAACCTCAAGCCATAACATTTGCAAAGGTTTCACAAATACAACTTAAATGCATCAGGGTTGTGATCTGTTCACGACATTCCATTTTACATAAAACTTTGGTGGGTTTTTCCTTTGGTGCATAGTTGTACAGTACTACTGTGTTTTTATCATTTGCTCCTGTTATTGTATTGTAATTTGAGACTTCTTATTGGGCATTCAGTAAAAGGCAGATACCAGAATGTGTAACCATAATTCAATAAACTGAGCAATAAGCCATATTGTTCAAGATTCTCATCATGTGTTTATGGCTTTATGTGCATTATGCCTGTTGTGTACATAAGCGGTTGAGATTATGACCATTATATAATCATAATCCTTCGGCAGCTATGATCGGTGTATTCCTGTGCATGTCACAACACAAACAAAAGCTCTCCTTCCTGTTTGGATCTTGAGTCACACAAAAACAGCATGACTTCTCTTGGAGAATTGTTGCAGCGCCTATATTTGGGGGAGGATGAATATATGATGATGATGCAATGCAAGCAAAACAAAATTCCAATCTTTTACTAAAGTTGAACTCTTTCACGGTCAGTGAAAATGGTGATCTATCCTTTTCTTTGAATCTAGTCTACTATTATAATACATGGAGGGTCCAATATCTATCAATATCCACACTGTATCCCGTCCTTAGATGTAATGTTGGACCTATATTGATCAACTATATTTTTCCATCCTTTCCATTCCATCCCTGAATGGTAATGGATGTGTGAAGGAATTCCATCAATATTCTTTTAACTCATTATTATGTTCTGCCTTTGAATGACTATACTACTACGGCTACGACTACACTATATATGTGAATGAATTCGATATCGCGGGGCTCTTTGGTGAACCAAACCAATGTTTTGCTTTGACTTTCTGTGTCAAGGAAGCCTACGACAACGTCATCGTGGATGTAGAACTGGCTCGACGGGAGGGCTGGCACTTTGGTGCCAAACTGGTGCGAGGAGCCTACATGTACCAGGAGAGAGAGCGGGCACGGGAGATCGGCTACGAAGACCCCATCAACCCGGACTACGAGGCCACCAATCAGATGTACCACAAGTAAGGAGGGATTTATCGCTCGATGTCCGCCTTGTGCCTCGGCAATCGCAATACCTTTTAACAATAACGATTACGTATATTTCTTATTCTTCCAATTAGGTGTTTGGAGTTTGTGCTGGAAGAGATCGAGCACAACAGAAAGGCCAATGTCATGGTAGCGTCCCACAACGAAGATACTGTGAAATTCACCATACGCAAGTGAGTAAGCGCTCAGCTTGTAAACGTCCAGAAACCAGTTTGTCACTTGTTTGAACAAGCATGAAAAGCAAATTACCCTCTGTCAAAAAGTGTTAGTGCGTGGCTATCGGTCATTATAAAGAACATGTACATGTTATGTTGTATTACAGATTCATGGAAATGGCACAGATTAACAATGCAGATTATGATTAGGTTTTTGTTATGAATGTCATTTCTGGTATTCCTATGCATTTAAAAGTGTTCATTCTTTACCCAATCCCAGGATGAATGAGATGGGACTTTCACCCACAGAGAATAAAGTTTACTTTGGACAACTGCTGGGCATGTGTGACCAGATCAGTTTCCCACTAGGTACGCCATCTCCCTGCTCAGATACTGTGCATAATAAATTGTGCAATCAGAAAACGAGTTGTGTAAAATAACTAAAACCAATCAACATGGAATGTTCCAGATTTCTACTGTTGACGTACCCTTCAGACGTCCGCCGAACGGACAAAAGATTAACAATATTTACCTTCAAGGATGTCTTATCCACTCGATAAACTGGATACATTAGTGCATTTAAAAAAACTAAACAATACCATTTATATCTGCTTAGGGTTACACGATTGTGTTGTGACATCACGCAGTACATCATTTGCCGCCAATCTCTCTTGAAATTTCTTCCCTTCTTCTGAACACAGGTCAGGCCGGTTTCCCGGTATACAAGTATGTGCCGTACGGGCCGGTGAATGAGGTCATTCCCTACCTGTCCCGCCGGGCCCAGGAGAACCGCGGCATGATGAAGGGGTCGCAGAGGGAGCGCAGCCTGTTGTGGAAGGAGCTGACACGCAGGGTGCTAGGGGGGCAGATCCTCTACAGGCCTGTTTACTGAACCCCCCCCCCCCCCACACACACACACACACCACTACCATCACCCCCACCACCCACTCCCAGGCCTCTCCATTCACATCCAATCCCTTTAAGCATTCCACTGTGTTGTAGAAAGATGATCTCTATAAAGTCCTTTTCCTTAACAAAGGACCCGCAGAAGTGCCTTCTCTTCAAAAACTTTTTCTTCCTGCTGTGAACATGTTACTCTGTGTGCACATTGTATTTTTAAAAAGTCACTTTAACTCGAGTGTGCTTGTGTTTGCATTCAGTGCTTCAAAAGCAATGCAAGCCTTTTTTAAAGGCCCTCTCACTTGTTGTGACAACTGGAGGTGATAATCTCTCACCAGGTTCTGTGTTACTACAATACACTCCTTTAAAAGAGGAATGATATGTTTCAAAAGTGACTTTTGATTGTTTTTAAGTGTCTTTTTTGTGAGTGTCTATTGATTGTTTAATATAATATATTTAATGAATATGGTTCTTTATGAAACTGTTGGGCTATTTTGTGTATTTAGGGCTGAGTTACGCTGGTTGGTTCACTGTGATGTCTGGATTCAATCACGCCACCACGGTGGACCGTCAGGTGTGGACTTTTCCCCGATGAGATCTCAGTCACATCGTGACCGGATGTGTCTGGTTGTCATTCGGAGACACTTGGCGCGAATTGTGATCTGTGATCTTATATTTCTATCTTGATCGAATCTCGGTAGTGTGGACACAATCCGTGAAGGAGTTAAGGGATCTGATCACAGATCTGGCCGTATCGTTTGCGTTCAAGGCTCACGAGAACGCAAGGCTGGGACGAGATCTGATCACAAGAGTAAAGTTGTATTGAGACAACACATGTAACCACAGGGCTGAGACTGACTTTCCCTCGTCAAGACGATTTTGTTCACGTTTAGCCTATCTGTTCCGTTTAACAGTTATTACCGTATTAAAATTTTCCTGTACTGATTTACATGTTATTAAGTCAGTGAAAATGTACTTATCGCAGTGGCAAAAACAAAGGGGACAGGATCAGTATTTATTATTGTCAAACACTGTCAAATGCTTTTGAATCAATTAACAAGCAGTGTCAATTTCTGCAAATAATAATAATAATGATAATAAAATAATAACATAATAGAAGTCACTGTTTCTTTTTCGATAATTCAGTTCTAATAGTGGAAAGGGAGTCTGGATGTGGAGAACATTGTACCAGCAGCAGTAGCAGCTGTGTTATTCAACAAGATACTGTCTCTCTTGATCCAGGGACCCTGTTGGAGGCCTGACCCTGTGTTCTGTTGTCTTCATTTCAGGAGGTTGAAAGAGAGCATCACAAATGGAAGCCATCGCTCAAAATCATGCTTTTTTTCTCTGAAATGTGGGTGTGCTTAAAAGAACCCATGCATGCATCTTTAACATTATCTAATGTATACGAGTGGCTGTTGTACTGCTGTAATTTCGGTAAACCTGCAGGCCACTGTTCTAACTGCAGAGACACCGTTTATTCACTAAGATTCAAATGTCATTAAAGAGAAGAGGCAAATAATATAAGATACAATGGCCCTGTGAAAGTTGCAAAGTGTTATTATTTTACCAGGCATGCGAGAGGACATGGACAAGGCATTGTTGAAGCACTTTCTCTGTGTGACGACGTTAGCATCAGGGCCTTAATTGGTCAAAAAGCTCCACCCTCGTCTACCATTCCAACGAGAAAGGCCCTCAAGATTGTGGTTGGGAAGAAGTAAGCGAATGTTCCTCCATTTGTATTTTTTATGTCACCAAGGACACAAAATCGCCAACAGTTATGTTTTTGGACAACCCTTCCAACAGTGCCAAACAGCCGTCCAGATAAAGGGGAGCTACCCTGCTCTGCTGCTGGCCCTGCCTCAAATACAGTCCTACTTTTCCTCCAGAGTCTACTGTCAGAGCAGGAAAAATGCTGAAAAACTCCTTTATGGAGCAGAATTTAGTCATGCTTGACTGAGGGCTGCTTAGTAAATATGAAAACGATACAACATCGATTTTTAGGTAGAAATCATGAATTGCTCAATTGGGTTTATATATGCCTAAAATATGAATCTTTACTTTCAAGTGAGAAATGAAATACATAGGTCTCATGGATTCCCGCCTCTATGGTGTTGTGGCTCCCGTCATGAACAGGCTGGTATTACATTATATATTATTGTTAGATAGATAGACAGACATATACATAGACTTTTTGATATAAAAATAATTCCACATTTACTTGAATACATTAAAAACAGAAAATATGCCTGACGCACCCTGGATAAACAGGATTTATGCCTGAAGCACACTTTGCTCGGCAGGAATGTTGGCCCCTTGTGGATGTATGGGGACCAATAGCATTCAAGCACTCTTTGGAACTGGGAGGAGAGTTGAGATCTCTCAGCAGGAGTTTGTGTCATCTTGAAATAATATGTCCAGTTTGACAACATTGTTGGTTGGTCTCTACAGGTAAACCATTTTTTATGCCACTCCCGATTACCTCTTAACTTTCCAAATTAATTCTCTTTATTTTCAAGTGTGTTGTATCTTTTTAATCAATTCTTAAAATTGAATGCATTCTTAAATTAGGTGTATGCTGTTACAACTCATAAGTACGGGTTGAGAATGTATGTTTTTATCATCTAGCTGCTAGGCTAGGTTTCTCGATAATGGTAGTTCAAGTTCATGAAAAACAATGATTTTCATTTAAATTGCCATTCCCTTTTAGAATGTACATATGTCAACCGTATAAATTAATTGACAAACTATTTATCTTAAACCTACGTAAAAAGGGATTTCCTCCTGCAGTCTGTTATACAGTTCAACTATAAACATGTTTGTTGTGTAAACACGTGGGGCTTGTCTTTTTTTTAACTCATTCAGCAGTTGTTTTATCTGTACAATCTCAGGTTCTCAGCATATCTGTCTTTGTTCCCATGCTTAAAATGCATTAAGTCTTCATTATATTAGAGTAATCATAAAGTATGTTAGTAATATAATGTAAGTGTGTGTGTGTGTGTGTGTGTGTGTGTGTGTGTGTGTGTGTGTGTGTGTGTGTGTGTGTTTTGAGAGTGCAGTCACAGACACGTATGTGACTTAACACTTTAATTATACAGCATGACTCACTTCTGCTTCGTAAACCCATGTTCCATTACTTTTTAACTTTGTTCCTAACTTCGTTTGGAGTTTAGGTATGTTTGGAACAGAGGAACAGAAGAGGAAATCCATTCGGAGGCTCACTATCTGGGTTGTATTGGCCAGCATCATGATGGTGTTAAGGTACTTGTCAGATAACCCGGCACAAGATAATAGGTAAATATGAAATACATATTCAATGTAATAATATGTTTGTTGATGTTAAGTTAAATGTGTCGTTTACATGTGTATTTTAATTTACAGGGTCTCCATTGCACCGTCGTGTTCTCCAAACATGTCAGAGTTGGGGAACGAACTGGCTCACTCGCAATTCCCAGAGAGCTTGTTTGCGTCGAATGAGTGCACACCTACGAGGAACATTATGTTCATGAAGACTCACAAAACGGCCAGCAGCACATTTCTCAACATCCTCTTCCGATTTGGCGAGAAGCACAAGCTGAAGTTTGCCTTCCCCGACAGCCGCAATGACTTTTCTTACCCTTCGCCGTTCCTGTGCTCCCGGGTCAAAGACTACACGCCTGGGGAGTGCTTTAACATCGTGTGTAACCACATGCGCTTTGACCCCCAAGAGGTGGCCAGGCTTCTGCCAGAAAACTCTGTTTACATCACCATCCTGCGTGACCCAGCGGCGATGTTTGAGTCCTCCTTCCATTACTACAACAAGGCGATTCCCCTCACGTGGGGCATCACTGGAGATGATAAACTGTCAGAGTTTCTGCACAACCCTTGGACATACTACAGCCCCGGTGCGTACAACTCATTCTACCTCAGAAATTTGCTAATGTTTGACTTTGGCTTCGATAACAACCTGGAGCCGGAGGACTCGGACGTCGCGAGGGGTATACAACGCCTGTCGGACCGCTTCCGTCTGGTGCTCATCGCAGAGCATTTTGAGGAGTCTCTCGTTCTGCTGAAGAAGACGCTTTGCTGGACTATGGAGGACCTGGTCTTCTTTCAATTGAACACCCGCAGGAGCTCCTCGGTGTCTCGACTCACCCCTCAGCTGAGGGCCAAAGCCTTGGCGTGGAACGGCGCCGACTGGAGACTGTACCGGCACTTCAATGCCACGTTCTGGGCCCGGTTGGAGGCGTACGGGGAGAAACGAATGGAGCAGGAGGTGCAGAAGTTGAGAGACATGAACGCCAAGCTGAGGGCGATCTGTATCGATGGGGGAGAGGCCGTGGAGGCCGCGAAGATTAAGGATAGTGGTTTATCGCCGTGGCAACCTGCGGGAGAGTCGTCTATTCTCGGATACAACATGAGGGAAGACGTCGACCCTAAATACAGAGCACTCTGTCGTAAGATGCTCACACCGGAAATACAGTACTTATCGGACCTCGGGGTGAATTTGTGGCTCACACGATTATGGGGCTGGATTAAAGATTTGATTTTATGAATAATGGAATGTTCATTTACTCTTAAGTCATAAATGGGCTTCATTTAGTTTTGTTTTTACAGTGTGGTAATGTTAACCTGTATCATTGTGAGGTTTGTAAATACCATACACAATGAGGCTAGCAGTGAAGATGGTTGTTCAGAATTACTTCCATTTATCTATGTATTATTTATGTTCTGTTAACATGTTTGTTGAACCTGATTTAAATATATTATTATACCTTTTCTATACATTCTTTAGTCATTTTCCCAATAAAACTTTAGTCATCTAATTAGACTTTGGGGCTGCACGCCTGTGGTGCATTGGACCATAAAGGTACACAGGATAAACCAGCACTACACCACACACACTATTCAGTATCAGTATTCACCACCTGCTCTGCATTCATGAAACCTTCCAACTCTGCAATAAACCGAATACATATCGGGATCAAAAATGCACATTTCTGGCTCAGATGGTGTTTGTGCAGAGAATAAGTTGATACAGGAAGATATTTCGATTTTACACTAATTAAGTATTACCAATCGTGGTCGGACATTCCAGCATGGCTTCCTCTATCATTGCTGAACTTGTTTTGTTCAAAAACGATAGCTTAAGTGTTTATACGCCTACCTGATCCATGAATATGATACATAATATAAATGTATAATATTTACTAGAGTTGAAGAGCCAGACCTGCGGGGGGCAGTATACTACATTATGTTCATTTGTAAAACAACGGGAGATTGAAGCCTCCGCCTAGCCGCTTGCTACCTAGCGCGGAAGGGGCTTTCAAGGCACAGTGTGCGATTTGTGAACATTAGCATCTACCAAAGACGGTACCCTTAGTTCACAAGGTAATACAACAATGTTGTTACTGTATTAATGGCCGTTTTACTCATAGACATGTATAGAAGATAACATGTGCATGCATAGCAGTGTGTTTGTTACATACCTGCTTGTTGACGGTAGTTCTTACATTATACCATCAACAAAGGGATTGTGTCTATTTGCTGGAATGGCTGCTGAGTTGCGTCCGCAACTGAATTCATTAAAATAGGTTAACTGTATATTTTATACGATTGCTTAAAGTATTCATTGGATTTGGGTAAACAACGACCAATGTAGTGCTACGCATAATTCAATTCTAACAATCCGTAGTTTTGCGTATGTGGTTGTCAGCTGGCTAGGTGGCTAACGTTATATGTCGACTAGGCCTAAACCTATCGCTGCGACGGGAAAGAATTAGCGTCTAAGTCACCTGATCACCTGATGGCTATATAAAAACATTGTCGAATAACCAAGTTGAATATCTACGAATTGTATAAACCCACGGGTAGCCCTCCGTCCCAGCGGCTCTGTTTTCAGCATTTGATAAATGCAGCAATCTGCTGTTCAGATTTCAGGTAGTTCCAACGGCTATGAACGCATCTCCAGGCTATTTTTTTTAAATCATTGACGACATGTGCAATTGCGGAACTATGTTTGAATAAAATGGCGTGTTGACCGCCACCATTTATATTTATTTGTATTTTGTAAGGTCAATGATTCACCCATTTTTGTAATGATTTCGTTTAACTTGAACTAAATTCGCTTTCATCGTTTTTATTGTGCATGTAACATCTCAGTCTATTAGTGTCAGCCTACAAAATGCTGTACAATAACGGTGAGGGTGTTAGACATTGATTACCCTGTGTTTTAAAGCTTTCAGGCTTGGATCCGTGGTCCTGTGCAGTGTCTTAAGCCCAACATTAACGTCTATGGCCGCACCCCTGGTGTTAAAGTTTTATTTTTGTCTAAATTAAAGAGGAGTCTTTGGAGGATGGACTAACCTGTGGATTGGAACTAGGATTAGGTTAAGGACCACGTCTACATTTGTGACCACAAGAAGTTATCTTAAAGCCTACAGGTGCCTCAATTCTGTCTTGACAGAGCCGGTCACCCAACCACCACCATGGCGGACGGACGTATTTATGTGGGGAATCTACCAATGGACATCCAGGAGCGGGACATTGAGGATCTCTTCTTCAAATATGGAAAAGTCCGGGATATTGAATTGAAAAACAACCGAGGAACTATCCCCTTTGCCTTTGTCCGCTTTGAAGATCCACGGTGAGTTTCTCGGATGCTCGTTGGCGAATCCAAAATCTCTTGGCCCTTGTTGAAAAAAAAAAAAAACGTAAAATCTTGTGGTTTAATGAACCCCCCCTGGTGACTGGCGACAGGAAGTGGATGGAGGATGCTTTGCCAGGCTGTTGGCACTTTAGTAGAAACGTGGGGCGGGGGAGTGCGCCAAGTTGGTAAGGAAGGTCTGTGCTCTGTTCTCCTAGGGATGCCGACGACGCCGTCTATGGAAGGAATGGATATAGTTATGGGGACACCAAGCTTCGAGTTGAGTACCCTCGCTCTGCCGGTTCTAAATTTGGAGGTCCTATGGGAGGAGGAGGAGAAGGTGGAGATGGTGGTGGACGAGGAGGAGGTGGTGGTGGTGGAGGAGGGGGCCCTAGGGGAAGATTTGGCCCCCCGACTCGAAGATCTGAATTCCGCGTGATAGTGAATGGTAGGTGGACGTTAGGAGCCATAGGCAATTGTGGGTTCTCTTTCTCTCTCATGGCGGACTGGAGGTCAAGGGGACTAAATGGATGAGGTCAAATCGGCTGCTTAAAGTCTTGAAAAACAAAACCCAATAAAGTCAAACTGGCCATGTTGGCTGCATAACCCCAAACACCGGCCATAGTGACTGGTAGGTGTCATTTTTGTTCCTATTGGTTTTTTTTTAATGTTAAGTGGTACAACTAATTAAGCTAAAAGTCGTAATGGTTAATGTCTGAATGGGCCAATGTTTGTCTTTTGTGTACAACCATTAACAGCCCAGGGACCAATGTACAGGTCATTCATTGCTTATTGATGTGGATAATATATCTGTCCATGTATCAATATCCATAGTTATAGGATTGTATTTTGTCTGAGCTGACAAACCGGTTTTAAAATGCCATTTAACAAATTGGTGTGGCACTGAAGGCATAAAAGCCCAGATGCAACACTTTGGGTCTGTTGTGTGATTGTTTTCCCCCTCCACACAGCCATGTGATGTGATTCCCTGCAGGGCTGCCCCCCACCGGGAGCTGGCAGGACCTGAAGGACCACATGCGGGAGGCGGGTGACGTCTGCTTCGCCGACGTGCAACGCGACGGCGAGGGAGTGGTGGAGTTCCTCCGTCGCGAGGACATGGAATATGCCCTGCGTCGTCTGGACAGAACCGAGTTCCGGTCGCATCAAGTGAGTTCCATGGCCAACTTCTCAGTTCGATTTGAAATTTTTTACCTTTTTACTTAAACAAGGGAGATCACAATGAGACCGAGCTCTTGTTTATTGTGGTGAGCCCTGTGTGATACAGCAGTTAGGACACTAGTGTTGACAAGTCATTCCAATGATATCAATAAAAAAGTCAAAAATACAAGCTTCAACACAAGATAAAATGTGTGGCTAAAGATACAAACTAGGATAAAGAAATGGAAACATAGAAGATTTAAACCCACCAACGGAGTCCGTTAATTTTGAGTGTTCCCCATTCTGACCTCACCGTACCCCAGAAGCCTCACCCATTTCTTGTCCCTGTCCTGTAGGGAGAGACGGCGTACATCCGGGTGTACGAAGAACGAGGCACCCCGAGCTATTGCCGCTCGCGCTCACGCTCCCGCTCCAGGGGCCGCTACTCGCCCCCGTACCAGAGCAGCTCCCCGCCACAGCGCTATCAGTCGCCGCCCCCGCGTCACGCCATGTCCCGCCATAGTCCTCCCTCCAGGAGACCACAGCACCATAGCCCCCCGCCGCGCCACTACCGATAGAGCGGCAACCATTCGTAGTCCCAAATCGGCAAATGTTTTATAATTCGACTTTGTTGTTGTTTTTTTACTCCATGCCGCATCCGAGAATGTGTCCCTTATCCCCCTCTTGTTTTGTCATTTACATTCCATCACGAACCCCACTCCTTTGCCCCTTCTCCTCCATGTAATGTCGGACAGCTCCCCTAGAGGACATTTCAAGTAGCACGATTGACTTTTGGTGACAGCTGTGGAAATGAATCACAATTTCTTTTATAAAGAAATCATGAGACGGAAATTAGTCGATATCAAAATAAAATGTAATTCAACAATTAAAGAGTCTGCAGTTGTTTAACAAACTTCAATTCTGCTTTTTGAAATGATGCGTGGGTAAAATGTTTTTCGTTTTCTCTTGACATTTGTGTAGCCTTGTGTGATCCAACACTCAGAGAAGCCTTTTTTTATTTTATTGGTCTTTGGACAGTAACTGCAAGCTCAGCAATTGGATTGTGGCTCCCATTGATGCAAATTACTTTTAATGGTGACACATGAGCATCTCCTGTCTTTTCTTATTGGCTGACCTGAGGGGATTTGGCATGTGGTGGACTGAACATGATTTCCTTTTTATTTCAAATAAAAATGTTCAATTATACTTGTCTTTAAGTGTCTCCTTGTGAAGTGAATTGTTGGTTAAGGTTTGTCAAAAGTCTGGAATGGCTGCTCATCAGTCTCTTGAAATGGCACTATTCATGTTCCACCAATTTAATGAAAAGATCAAAAGTGTCGTGGTAGCTAGATTTGAAGTGATTGCAGCTGCGTCCTACACAGTGGAAATGTCTTTAGTTAATGAGCTTAATCACTGACCAACTGAATATATGCTTTCCACATAGGACTCATTGTAGGACAAATTGGTGTTTCTCAGAACACTGCTACTTTTATGAAGTATCTTCACTAGTTCAGTCCTCTACACGTGTCCTGGTACATGAACAGGGCAGACCCATGAGTGTCATCTGCTTTATCCTGTGATTAGAGAATAAGAATTGCCTTCTAGAATGCCTCAAATATTAACAATTTGTTATGTAATGTGTGGCATACCAATTTGGTATGGTTTAGTTATGCATCTGAATGCTAGTGTTGCCAATGGTAAAGCTATTTCAATCAGGAGAGCATTAAGACAATTTAATGTTGTAAAACATACCGGTACACTGCTTTTAAACATCCATATATTTATTAATTGTGGATATAATTAAAATATGACATATTATTGCAGACATGTCCAAGGTTAATACATATGTTGATATTGATTAATATATTTGATTCTAAATTAATGGATTCAAGCAGATCTCAGATCATAGTCTTATGGTTGATGACAATAGGTCAAATAGTCAACTGATCAGCATATATATACAAACATACATATATATGTAATACGTGAAGATAGCTTCACTGCTAATTAAAGAGTTTGCAAATTGAAAATAAGTCTTCCAGTTGTTCTGGTATTTACTTTACTGTAATGCTGATAAAGAACAATGGGGCCCACACTGATTCAGTTGGAGGCGGTCAATAAAATAAAATTTAAAAAAAAGTGTGTAAAAGATACACTTAATGTGTATGTATGTTTGTATGTATATACACATGTACAGTATATGCATGTGCTTTTAGTTATTGTATCCATAGTGTGTGTGCGTGCGTGTGTATGTTAGTTACAGTTGCAACAGGTCACACAGGGTCACTATGTCAGCATTTCTGCAAAACTTGAACCCAAACCCAGAGTAGCAGTTCTGGGTGAATGTGGACTAGAAGGTGTGGATGTGATCCTCTGTGTGTGAGGAGGGTCCTGCTACTTTGTCGCAGACCTCTGGGGTGACTCTATAGAAGGACAAAGTGCCAGCATGGCAGTCTACATACACTCCTACTCTGTTGGTGGAACGGGGGAGATGTATGTCTGTTCTTCTGTTGTTGCACAAGGCAATGTAATGATCAGCATAACATTTCAGACACCAGGAGTCACCCTGTTCTTTTCTCCTTACTTCTCTGTACGCAACACCTATACAAGCGTCTCCTTGTACCTCTACCTCCCAGTAACAGTGGCCAGTGAGGCCCTCTCTACACAACACCTGTTGAAGGAAGTCAAATCTCTCTGGGTAATCATGAAACCAATGCTCTTCTTCAACCAGCGTCACTCTACTGTTGCCCTCTGACAGAGAGAGATATTTGCAGACTGTGTTTGGGTCCAGTATGAGTACACAGACAATGTGTGTTGTGACAACTCCAATGGGAGTTTCGTCACCAAACCTTTTGGAGACCTGCTTACCGGGGATATGTACATAAACCCCACATTTTGAAAACGATTGAGTAGTCAACCACTGATATATAGGCATTACCAATCACACACACACACACACACACACACACACACACACACACACACACACACACACACACACACACACACACACACACACACTTGATAAAATAATGTTAAAATAGTTTTGATATACATGATCTATGGACTTAAAATCCCAAGAAATGGATTTGATTGTGTAAGAAATGGCAGAGTTATGGCAAATTCAATATATACTGATTAGCGAATATTATAGGCATAGCTGAGTCCAGGGGCGATGACTACACCCGTGGTTCGAGAGTGAGGGTGCTAGGATGAGAGTGAGGGTGCTATGAGAGTGAGACTGCTAGGATGAGAGTGAGAGTGCTAGGATGAGAGTGAGAGTGCTAGGATGAGAGTGAGGGTGCTATGAGAGTGAGAATGCTAGGATGAGAGTGAGAGTGCTGGGATGAGAGTGAGAGTGCTAGGATGAGAGTTAGAGTGCAGTGCTAGGATGAGAGTGAGAGTGCTAGGATGAGAGTGAGTGCTATTAGAGTGAGAGTACTAGGATGAGAGTGAGAGTGCTAGGATGAGAGTTAGAGTGCAGTGCTAGGATGAGAGTGAGAGTGCTATTAGAGTGAGAGTACTAGGATGAGAGTGAGAGTACTAGGATGAGAGTGAGAGTGCTTGGATGAGAGTTAGAGTGCAGTGCTAGGATGAGAGTGAGAGTGCTATTAGAGTGAGAGTACTAGGATGAGAGTGAGAGTACTAGGATGAGAGTGAGAGTGCTAGGATGAGAGTTAGAGTGCATTGCTAGGATTAGAGTGAGAGTACTAGGATGAGAGTGAGAGTGCTAGGATGAGAGTGAGAGTGCTATTAGAGTGAGAGTACTAGGATGAGAGTGAGAGTACTAGGATGAGAGTGAGAGTGCTAGGATGAGAGTGAGAGTACTAGGATGAGAGTGCACACACACACACACGCACACATTACATATGTTATTATAATCATTGCCATTTAGACTGTTTGCATTAGATCAGACTGACTACGATTGAGCTTTTAAAATGTTTAATCGTCTACACACTGATCAGTTGGACTTCAGGTGGGTTCTGTTACGCAGTGGGGCTGCAGCGACCTATAGGTGCTCTACTCCGGCCACTCACTACACCCTAACCGGACACCATCCTATTATCAACTACTCACCTGCACCTGTGTTTGATTGTGTCATGCTTATTTATTCCCTCTGCTCCCCTCACTCCCTGCTGAAACATCACAAGTGTTTGCTCAACGTAAGGCCTGTGTCTCAGTAGTGTAAGAGTCAGGTTCGTTCTATTCATTCTGTGACAACGTGGTTCTCTGTTTTTGTTAATCTTTAAGAGCGTGTCTTATCCGCCTATTTAACTTGGCGTTTTGGCGACTTAGTTTCTGAACTTTGTTTTCTCGTTTAAAGTCCGTGTTTTGTATTGTATCTGCCGATTACTTCAGTAAAGAAGTCATTTTGTTTACCACGTTTCCCTGCCTGCTGCTCCTTCTTTACGCACCGCACTTGGGTCCACACCTTACCCCAATCTCAACAGGGTTCGTCCCTAATATATCCCTTAGAAGCAACAGAACATGTGCGGCAGCAGCACAACATGAACAACGTCTCCGTACAGTCAGTGGTCCAATATAAACCTTCTGTATTACGGGAGGCCGAGGCAGCGGTTGTTCTCTGTCAGTGTTGAGTTATGGGGGAGCCCCCTCCCCGAAAGAGACCTGAGCTTCAATGAAGAACATCTGGGAGGGTCTCTCACAGTTTGTTAAACTATAGGCTAACAAAGAATAAATGCATTATAATATAATTTATCATTTCAAAGTGTACACCCCCCACCCCCCATCTAATTGTGCAGTCATCATACTTCAAATATGCAAAATTGATCAGAAATTTCGATCATGAGATCGATCTCGTAATGTGTTACAATTGTGCTTTTAGGCATCAATTTTTAAAAGGAATATATCCCAGAGTTTGTTTTCATCATGATCGTAGAGACCCCTTTTCAGAGGAGGTTTCATAGGTTAGGGAATGAGACACACAATGATTCCAGCCCAACAGGACAGACTAATAAACAAACAGACAACAATATTTGCAATAATTACATTTCCATATGCCTACATTATAACTATGTCATTTGCGACCCCCAAAAATAAAAATAACCGATACATTATTACTTGAGCGCTTTTATTCTATACAGGTGTTTCATATGCTCCATAAGGAGGCCCTTTCTCGTGTGGCGCTTCTCGCTGACAGCCAATCACCTTCTCGTTCTCATTAGTTCTTAATTGAATGGAGCTGTGTCGTCTCCCCCCACGTGCATATAGCTCCCATGTGACGGGCATTGGTTCTTTTTGCGTTTGACTGCAATAGCCGAGGTTGTGTTGGGCGCTTTTGAATGAACAATCCGGACAACGTGGCCACCAACGCGGGAGCGTCACCGAGGAACCCCGTGGTGAGTCACCCAACGCTTATTGTTTAGTGAGCTGCTTGAAGTGCTTTGGTTGTGTTTGGCTGCTGGCTTCAGATCAGCCTGTGATTGTACATTAGTGCACCGCACACATTACACTCTACCCATCTCCTCACTCTGTCTATATCACTGTTCTTGCCGCGTGTCCGAAATATCCAGGATGGGAGTCTGTCAAACCGAAATAGGGTCAATTGTGTGAAGTTAAGGACATCTTCAAAGAGAAAGACGTGTTCCGCATTTGCTCCATCCATCCACTGGGCCCTCTGTGTTTTTATTTTATTTTTTTTTGGAAATCGGTCAGACTAACTAGACGATTGACTGACTGGGGGCAGGTTGTGGTTTGGTTTAATTGGTTGGTGTTGGCTTTGTATAAGGTTGGCCTGCTGGGATTTGAAGAGGTTAGATGCTGTGCTTGATATACACATGCACTTGCACACTCTCCCAATTTTAGTCTTACCTTTTTCACATCTTTCACTTCACTTGCAAGCTGCTGCTGCAGTTTGACTGCGGCGTGATGTTGATCTGTGCAATGTGTTAATTATGTGCAGTGTGGTTTCGTTCTCTGCAATACGCTTTTTTATTTTCTACATTGGGATTTCATTCTCTGCAATACGCTTTTTTATTTTCTACATTGTGATTTCATTCTCTGCAATATGCTTTTTTATTTTCTGCAGTATTCTCTTTCACTGCAATACGCTTTTTTATTTTCTGCAGTAATCTTTCACTGCAATACGCTTTTTTATTTTCTACATTGTGATTTCATGCCCTCAATACGCGTTTTTTATTTTCTGCAGTATTCTCTTTCACTGCAAAACGCTTTTTTATTTTCTGCATTGTGATTTCATTCTCTGCAATACGCTTCTTTATTTTCTACATTGTGATTTCATTCTGTGCTCTAACACGACAAAAGTCCCGCGGTTGCTTATTTGTGTGTTGTGCGCTTTCGACTGAACAATCCGGACAACGTGGCCACCAACGGGAGCTTCAACGACGATCCTCAGTGAGTCACCCAACGTTTATTATTTCATGAGTTGGTTGAAGTTGTTTGGCTGCTGGTTCCTCTATATAACTTTCAATACTCTTGCGAGCTGTGGTTGCCTGCTGCTTGGTGAATTTTGTGCAATGTGTTTTTTCTCAGCAATACGCTTTTTATTTTCTGCAGTATTCTTTCACTGCATTACGCTTTTTCATTTTCTACATTGTGATTTCATTCTCTGCAATACACTTAAAAAATTTCTGCAGTATTCTTTCACTGCAATACGCTTTTATTTTCTGCAGTATTCTTTCACTGCACTACGCTTTTTTATTTTCTACATTGTGATTTCATTCTGTGCTCTGTAACACGACAAAAGTCCCGCGGTTGCTTATTTGTGTGTTGTGCGCTTTCGACTGAACAATCCGGACAACGTGGCCACCAACGGGAGCTTCAACGACGATCCTCAGTGAGTAACCCAACGTTTATTATTTCATGAGTTGGTTGAAGTTGTTTGGCTGCTGGTTCCTCTATAGAACTTTCAATACTCTTGCGAGCTGTGGTTGCCTGCTGCTTGGTGAATTTTGTGCAATGTGTTTTTTCTCTGCAATACGCTTTTTTTTTATTTTCTGCAGTATTCTTTCACTGCACTACGCTTTTTTATTTTCTGCAGTATTCTCTTTCACTGCAATACGCTTTTTTATTTTCTGCAGTATTCTTTCACTGCAATACGCTTTTTTATTTTCTACATTGTGGTTTCATGCCCTGCAATACGCTTTTTTATTTTCTACATTGTGATTTCATTCCCTGCAATATAATTCTCTACATTGTAGTTTCCTGTCTGAATTCCCTGTTTAATTTGTCTTAGCCAGTCTAAACTCACTGACAGGTGAGGGTACAGTAAATACAACTGTGTTGGGAACTTTGCACCATGTAGCTTAGAAAATAGTTTGCTACGTTGAATGCGACCCAAACAAATAATAGAAACACTAGATTATTATTTGAGCGCTTTTATTCTCAATAGGTAATTCATACTTTGTTAGATATGTAGGCCCATTCTTTCTCGTCCCAAGCTTCTCACTCACAGCCAATCACTTTCTCATTAGTTCTTAATGGAGTTCCCCCCCCCCCCCCCCCCCGCAGTGTCGCCCCACACCTGCATATAGCTTTCCCAATTTGATTATGATCTTTTTTTATTTTCTACATTGTGATTTCATGCCCTGCAATACGCTTTTTTATTTTCTGCAGTATTCTTTCACTGCAATACGCTTTTTTTATTTTCTGCAGTATTCTTTCACTGCAATACGCTTTTTTATTTTCTACATTGTGATTTCATTCTCTGCAATACGCTTTTTTTATTTCCTACATTGTGATTTCATGCCCTGCAATACGCTTTTTTATTTTCTGCAGTATTCTTTCACTGCAATACGCTTTTTTATTTTCTGCATTGTGATTTCATTCTGTGCTCTGTAACACGACAAAAGTCGCGCGGTTGCTTATTTGTGTGTTGTGCGCTTTCGACTGAACAATCCGGACAACGTGGCCACCAACGGGAGCTTCAACGACGATCCTCAGTGAGTCACCCAACGTTTATTATTTCATGAGTTGGTTGAAGTTGTTTGGCTGCTGGTTCCTCTATATAACTTTCAATACTCTTGCGAGCTGTGGTTGCCTGCTGCTTGGTGAATTTTGTGCAATGTGTTTTTTCTCAGCAATACGCTTTTTATTTTCTGCAGTATTCTTTCACTGCATTACGCTTTTTCATTTTCTACATTGTGATTTCATTCTCTGCAATACACTTTTAAAATTTCTGCAGTATTCTTTCACAGCAATACGCTTTTATTTTCTGCAGTATTCTTTCACTGCACTACGCTTTTTTATTTTCTGCAGTATTCTCTTTCACTGCAATACGCTTTTTTATTTTCTGCAGTATTCTTTCACTGCAATACGCTTTTTTATTTTCTACATTGTGATTTCATTCTCTGCAATACGCTTTTTTATTTTCTACATTGTGATTTCATGCCCTGCAATATGCTTTTTTATTATCTGCAGTATTCTTTCACTGCAATACGCTTTTTTATTTTCTGCAGTATTCTTTCACTGCACTACGCTTTTTTATTTTCTACATTGTGATTTCATGCCCTGCAATACGCTTTTTTATTTTCTACATTGTGATTTCATTCTCTGCAATACGCTTTTTTATTTTTACATTGTGATTTCATTCCCTGCAATATAATTCTCTACATTGTAGTTTCATGTCTGATTTCCCAGTTTAATTTGTCTTAGCCAGTCTAAACTCACTGACAGGTGAGGGTACAGTAAATACAACTGCGTTGGGAACTTTGCACCATGTAGCTTAGAAAATAGTTTGCTACGTTGAATGTGACCCAAACAAATGATAGAAACACTAGATTATTATTTGAGCGCTTTTATTCTCAATAGGTAATTCATACTTTGTTCGATATGTAGGCCCATTCTTTCTCGTCCCAAGCTTCTCACTCACAGCCAATCACGTTCTCATTAGTTCTTAATGGAGTTCCCCCCCCCCCCCCCCCCGCAGTGTCGCCCCACACCTGCATATAGCTTTCCCAATGTGATTATGATCTTTTTTATTTTCTACATTGTGATTTCATGCCCTGCAATACGCTTTTTTATTTTCTACATTGTGATTTCATTCTCTGCAATACGCTTTTTTATTTTCTGCAGTATTCTCTTTCACTGCAATACGCTTTTTTATTTTCCACATTGTGATTTCATTCTGTGCTCTGTAACACGACAAAAGTCCAGCGGTTGCTTATTTGTGTGTTGTGCGCTTTCGACTGAACAATCCGGACAACGTGGCCACCAACGGGAGCTTCAACGACAATCCTCAGTGAGTAACCCAACGTTTATTATTTCATGAGTTGGTTGAAGTTGTTTGGCTGCTGGTTCCTCTATATAACTTTCAATACTCTTGCGAGCTGTGGTTGCCTGCTGCTTGGTGAATTTTGTGCAATGTGTTTTTTCTCTGCAACACGCTTTTTTATTTTCTGCAGTATTCTTTCACTGCACTACGCTTTTTCATTTTCTACATTGTGATTTCATTCTCTGCAATACGCTTTTAAAATTTCTGCAGTATTCTCTTTCACTGCAATACGCTTTTTTATTTTCTGCAGTATTCTTTCACTGCACTACGCTTTTTTATTTTCTACATTGTGATTTCATGCCCTGCAATACGCTTTTTTATTTTCTGCAGTATTCTCTTTCACTGCAATACGCTTTTTTATTTTCTACATTGTGATTTCATTCTCTGCAATACGCTTTAAAAATTTCTGCAGTATTCTCTTTCACTGCACTACGCTTTTTTATTTTCTACATTGTGATTTCATGCCCTGCAATACGCTTTTTTATTTTCTGCAGTATTCTCTTTCACTGCAATACGCTTTTTTATTTTCCACATTGTGATTTCATTCTGTGCAATACGCTTTTTTATTTTCTGCATTGTGATTTCATTCTCTGCAATACGCTTTTTTATTTTCTACATTGTGATTTCATTCTGTGCTCTGTAACACGACAAAAGTCCAGCGGTTGCTTATTTGTGTGTTGTGCGCTTTCGACTGAACAATCCGGACAACGTGGCCACCAACGGGAGCTTCAACGACGATCCTCAGTGAGTAACCCAACGTTTATTATTTCATGAGTTGGTTGAAGTTGTTTGGCTGCTGGTTCCTCTATATAACTTTCAATACTCTTGCGAGCTGTGGTTGCCTGCTGCTTGGTGAATTTTGTGCAATGTGTTTTTTCTCTGCAACACGCTTTTTTATTTTCTGCAGTATTCTTTCACTGCACTACGCTTTTTCATTTTCTACATTGTGATTTCATTCTCTGCAATACGCTTTTAAAATTTCTGCAGTATTTTCTTTCACTGCAATACGCTTTTTTATTTTCTGCAGTATTCTTTCACTGCACTACGCTTTTTTATTTTCTACATTGTGATTTCATGCCCTGCAATA
Organism: Lota lota; assembly: GCA_026745465.1. Classification (NCBI taxonomy): domain Eukaryota; kingdom Metazoa; phylum Chordata; class Actinopteri; order Gadiformes; family Lotidae; genus Lota; species Lota lota. The sequence continues at coordinate 1,691,698 of JACYXH010000416.1, read as the reverse complement.
CGCTTTTTTATTTTCTGCAGTATTCTCTTTCACTGCAATACGCTTTTTTATTTTCTACATTGTGATTTCATTCTCTGCAATACGCTTTTAAAATTTCTGCAGTATTCTCTTTCACTGCAATACGCTTTTTTATTTTCTGCAGTATTCTTTCACTGCAATACGCTTTTTTATTTTCTACATTGTGATTTCATGCCCTGCAATACGCTTTTTTATTTTCTGCAGTATTCTTTCACTGCAATACGCTTTTTTATTTTCTGCAGTATTCTTTCACTGCAATACGCTTTTTTATTTTCTACATTGTGATTTCATTCTCTGCAATACGCTTTTTTTATTTCCTACATTGTGATTTCATGCCCTGCAATACGCTTTTTTATTTTCTGCAGTATTCTTTCACTGCAATACGCTTTTTTATTTTCTGCATTGTGATTTCATTCTCTGCAATAGGCTTTTTTATTTTCTACATTGTGATTTCATTCTGTGCTCTGTAACACGACAAAAGTCCAGCGGTTGCTTATTTGTGTGTTGTGCGCTTTCGACTGAACAATCCGGACAACGTGGCCACCAACGGGAGCTTCAACGACGATCCTCAGTGAGTAACCCAACGTTTATTATTTCATGAGTTGGTTGAAGTTGTTTGGCTGCTGGTTCCTCTATATAACTTTCAATACTCTTGCGAGCTGTGGTTGCCTGCTGCTTGGTGAATTTTGTGCAATGTGTTTTTTCTCTGCAACACGCTTTTTTATTTTCTGCAGTATTCTTTCACTGCACTACGCTTTTTCATTTTCTACATTGTGATTTCATTCTCTGCAATACGCTTTTTTATTTTCTGCAGTATTCTTTCACTGCACTACGCTTTTTTATTTTCTACATTGTGATTTCATGCCCTGCAATACGCTTTTTTATTTTCTGCAGTATTCTCTTTCACTGCAATACGCTTTTTTATTTTCTACATTGTGATTTCATTCTCTGCAATACGCTTTTAAAATTTCTGCAGTATTCTCTTTCACTGCAATACGCTTTTTTATTTTCTGCAGTATTCTTTCACTGCAATACGCTTTTTTATTTTCTACATTGTGATTTCATGCCCTGCAATACGCTTTTTTATTTTCTGCAGTATTCTTTCACTGCAATACGCTTTTTTATTTTCTGCAGTATTCTTTCACTGCAATACGCTTTTTATTTTCTACATTGTGATTTCATTCTCTGCAATACGCTTTTTTTATTTCCTACATTGTGATTTCATGCCCTGCAATACGCTTTTTTATTTTCTGCAGTATTCTTTCACTGCAATACGCTTTTATTTTCTGCATTGTGATTTCATTCTCTGCAATACGCTTTTTTATTTTCTACATTGTGATTTCCTTCTCTGCAATACGCTTTTTTATTTTCTACATTGTGATTTCATTCTGTGCTCTGTAACACGACAAAAGTCGCGCGGTTGCTTATTTGTGTGTTGTGCGCTTTCGACTGAACAATCCGGACAACGTGGCCACCAACGGGAGCTTCAACGACGATCCTCAGTGAGTAACCCAACGTTTATTATTTCATGAGTTGGTTGAAGTTGTTTGGCTGCTGGTTCCTCTATATAACTTTCAATACTCTTGCGAGCTGTGGTTGCCTGCTGCTTGGTGAATTTTGTGCAATGTGTTTTTTCTCAGCAATACGCTTTTTATTTTCTGCAGTATTCTTTCACTGCATTACGCTTTTTCATTTTCTACATTGTGATTTCATTCTCTGCAATACACTTTTAAAATTTCTGCAGTATTCTCTTTCACACAATACGCTTTTTTATTTTCTGCAGTATTCTTTCACTGCACTACGCTTTTTTATTTTCTGCAGTATTCTCTTTCACTGCAATACGCTTTTTTATTTTCTGCAGTATTCTTTCACTGCAATACGCTTTTTTATTTTCTACATTGTGATTTCATTCTCTGCAATACGCTTTTTTATTTTCTACATTGTGATTTCATGCCCTGCAATATGCTTTTTTATTATCTGCAGTATTCTTTCACTGCAATACGCTTTTTTATTTTCTGCAGTATTCTTTCACTGCACTACGCTTTTTTATTTTCTACATTGTGATTTCATGCCCTGCAATACGCTTTTTTATTTTCTACATTGTGATTTCATTCTCTGCAATACGCTTTTTTATTTTCTACATTGTGATTTCATTCCCTGCAATATAATTCTCTACATTGTAGTTTCATGTCTGATTTCCCAGTTTAATTTGTCTTAGCCAGTCTAAACTCACTGACAGGTGAGGGTACAGTAAATACAACTGTGTTGGGAACTTTGCACCATGTAGCTTAGAAAATAGTTTGCTACGTTGAATGCGACCCAAACAAATAATAGAAACACTAGATTATTATTTGAGCGCTTTTATTCTCAATAGGTAATTCATACTTTGTTCGATATGTAGGCCCATTCTTTCTCGTCCCAAGCTTCTCACTCACAGCCAATCACGTTCTCATTAGTTCTTAATGGAGTTCCCCCCCCCCCCCCCCCCCGCAGTGTCGCCCCACACCTGCATATAGCTTTCCCAATTTGATTATGATCTTTTTTATTTTCTACATTGTGATTTCATGCCCTGCAATACGCTTTTTTATTTTCTGCAGTATTCTTTCACTGCAATACGCTTTTTTATTTTCTGCAGTATTCTTTCACTGCAATACGCTTTTTATTTTCTACATTGTGATTTCATTCTCTGCAATACGCTTTTTTTATTTCCTACATTGTGATTTCATGCCCTGCAATACGCTTTTTTATTTTCTGCAGTATTCTTTCACTGCAATACGCTTTTTTATTTTCTGCATTGTGATTTCATTCTCTGCAATACGCTTTTTTATTTTCTACATTGTGATTTCATTCTCTGCAATACGCTTTTTTATTTTCTACATTGTGATTTCATTCTGTGCTCTGTAACACGACAAAAGTCGCGCGGTTGCTTATTTGTGTGTTGTGCGCTTTCGACTGAACAATCCGGACAACGTGGCCACCAACGGGAGCTTCAACGACGATCCTCAGTGAGTAACCCAACGTTTATTATTTCATGAGTTGGTTGAAGTTGTTTGGCTGCTGGTTCCTCTATATAACTTTCAATACTCTTGCGAGCTGTGGTTGCCTGCTGCTTGGTGAATTTTGTGCAATGTGTTTTTTCTCAGCAATACGCTTTTTATTTTCTGCAGTATTCTTTCACTGCATTACGCTTTTTCATTTTCTACATTGTGATTTCATTCTCTGCAATACACTTTTAAAATTTCTGCAGTATTCTCTTTCACACAATACGCTTTTTTATTTTCTGCAGTATTCTTTCACTGCACTACGCTTTTTTATTTTCTGCAGTATTCTCTTTCACTGCAATACGCTTTTTTATTTTCTGCAGTATTCTTTCACTGCAATACGCTTTTTTATTTTCTACATTGTGATTTCATTCTCTGCAATACGCTTTTTTATTTTCTACATTGTGATTTCATGCCCTGCAATATGCTTTTTTATTATCTGCAGTATTCTTTCACTGCAATACGCTTTTTTATTTTCTGCAGTATTCTTTCACTGCACTACGCTTTTTTATTTTCTACATTGTGATTTCATGCCCTGCAATACGCTTTTTTATTTTCTACATTGTGATTTCATTCTCTGCAATACGCTTTTTTATTTTCTACATTGTGATTTCATTCCCTGCAATATAATTCTCTACATTGTAGTTTCATGTCTGATTTCCCAGTTTAATTTGTCTTAGCCAGTCTAAACTCACTGACAGGTGAGGGTACAGTAAATACAACTGTGTTGGGAACTTTGCACCATGTAGCTTAGAAAATAGTTTGCTACGTTGAATGCGACCCAAACAAATAATAGAAACACTAGATTATTATTTGAGCGCTTTTATTCTCAATAGGTAATTCATACTTTGTTAGATATGTAGGCCCATTCTTTCTCGTCCCAAGCTTCTCACTCACAGCCAATCACGTTCTCATTAGTTCTTAATGGAGTTCCCCCCCCCCCCCCCCCGCAGTGTCGCCCCACACCTGCATATAGCTTTCCCAATTTGATTATGATCTTTTTTATTTTCTACATTGTGATTTCATGCCCTGTAATACGCTTTTTTATTTTCTACATTGTGATTTCATTCTCTGCAATACTCTTTTTTTATTTTCTGCAGTATTCTTTCACTGTAATACGCTTTTTTATTTTCTGCATTGTGATTTCATTCTCTGCAATACGCTTTTCTATTTTCTACATTGTGATTTCATTCTGTGCTCAGTAACACGACAAAAGTCCCGCGGTTGCTTATTTGTGTGTTGTGCGCTTTCGACTGAACAATCCGGACAACGTGGCCACCAACGGGAGCTTCAACGACGATCCTCAGTGAGTCACCCAACGTTTATTATTTCATGAGTTGGTTGAAGTTGTTTGGCTGCTGGTTCCTCTATATAACTTTCAATACTCTTGCTAGCTGTGGTTGCCTGCTGCTTGGTGAATTTTGTTAAATGTATTTTTTCTCTGCAATACGCTTTTTTTATTTTCTGCAGTATTCTTTCACTGCACTACGCTTTTTTATTTTCTGCAGTATTCTTTCACTGCAATACGCTTTTTTATTTTCTACATTGTGATTTCATGCCCTGCAATACGCTTTTTTATTTTCTACATTGTGATTTCATGCCCTGCAATACGCTTTTTTATTTTCTGCAGTATTCTTTCACTGCAATACGCTTTTTTATTTTCTGCAGTATTCTTTCACTGCACTACGTTTTTTTATTTTCTACATTGTGATTTCATGCCCTGCAATACGCTTTTTTATTTTCTACATTGTGATTTCATTCCCTGCAATATAATTCTCTACATTGTAGTTTCATGTCTGATTTCCCAGTTTAATTTGTCTTAGCCAGTCTAAACTCACTGACAGGTGAGGGTACAGTAAATACAACTGTGTTGGGAACTTTGCACCATGTAGCTTAGAAAATAGTTTGCTACGTTGAATGCGACCCAAACAAATAATAGACTAGATTATTATTTGAGCGCTTTTATTCTCAATAGGTAATTCATACTTTGTTCGATATGTAGGCCCATTCTTTCTCGTCCCAAGCTTCTCACTCACAGCCAATCACGTTCTCATTAGTTCTTAATGGAGTTCCCCCCCCCCCCCCCCCGCAGTGTCGCCCCACACCTGCATATAGCTTTCCCAATGTGATTATGATCTTTTTTATTTTCTACATTGTGATTTCATGCCCTGCAATACGCTTTTTTATTTTCCGCAGTATTCTCTTTCACTGCAATACGCTTTTTTATTTTCTACATTGTGATTTCATTCTCTGCAATACGCTTTTAAAATTTCTGCAGTATTCTCTTTCACTGCAATACGCTTTTTTATTTTCTGCAGTATTCTTTCACTGCACTACGCTTTTTTATTTTCTACATTGTGATTTCATGCCCTGCAATACGCTTTTTTATTTTCTGCAGTATTCTCTTTCACTGCAATAAATTTTTTTATTTTCTACATTGTGATTTCATTCTGTGCTCTGTAACACGACAAAAGTCCCGCGGTTGCTTATTTGTGTGTTGTGCGCTTTCGACTGAACAATCCGGACAACGTGGCCACCAACGGGAGCTTCAACGACGATCCTCAGTGAGTAACCCAACGTTTATTATTTCATGAGTTGGTTGAAGTTGTTTGGCTGCTGGTTCCTCTATATAACTTTCAATACTCTTGCGAGCTGTGGTTGCCTGCTGCTTGGTGAATTTTGTGCAATGTGTTTTTTCTCTGCAATACGCTTTTTTTATTTTCTGCAGTATTCTTTCACTGCACTACGCTTTTTTATTTTCTGCAGTATTCTTTCACTGCAATACGCTTTTTTATTTTCTACATTGTGATTTCATTCACTGCAATACGATTTTTTATTTTCTACATTGTGATTTCATGCCCTGCAATACGCTTTTTTATTTTCTACATTGTGATTTCATGCCCTGCAATACGCTTTTTTATTTTCTGCAGTATTCTTTCACTGCAATACGCTTTTTTATTTTCTGCAGTATTCTTTCACTGCACTACGTTTTTTTATTTTCTACATTGTGATTTCATGCCCTGCAATACGCTTTTTTATTTTCTACATTGTGATTTCATTCCCTGCAATATAATTCTCTACATTGTAGTTTCATGTCTGATTTCCCAGTTTAATTTGTCTTAGCCAGTCTAAACTCACTGACAGGTGAGGGTACAGTAAATACAACTGTGTTGGGAACTTTGCACCATGTAGCTTAGAAAATAGTTTGCTACGTTGAATGCGACCCAAACAAATAATAGAAAGACTAGATTATTATTTGAGCGCTTTTATTCTCAATAGGTAATTCATACTTTGTTCGATATGTAGGCCCATTCTTTCTCGTCCCAAGCTTCTCACTCACAGCCAATCACGTTCTCATTAGTTCTTAATGGAGTTCCCCCCCCCCCCCCCCGCAGTGTCGCCCCACACCTGCATATAGCTTTCCCAATTTGATTATGATCTTTTTTATTTTCTACATTGTGATTTCATTCTCTGCAATACTCTTTTTTATTTTCTGCAGTATTCTTTCACTGCAATACGCTTTTTTATTTTCTGCATTGTGATTTCATTCTCTGCAATACGCTTTTCTATTTTCTACATTGTGATTTCATTCTGTGCTCAGTAACACGACAAAAGTCCCGCGGTTGCTTATTTGTGTGTTGTGCGCTTTCGACTGAACAATCCGGACAACGTGGCCACCAACGGGAGCTTCAACGACGATCCTCAGTGAGTCACCCAACGTTTATTATTTCATGAGTTGTTTGAAGTTGTTTGGCTGCTGGTTCCTCTATATAACTTTCAATACTCTTGCTAGCTGTGGTTGCCTGCTGCTTGGTGAATTTTGTTAAATGTATTTTTTTTCTGCAGTATTCTTTCACTGCACTACGCTTTTTTATTTTCTGCAGTATTCTTTCACTGCAATACGCTTTTTTATTTTCTACATTGTGATTTCATTCTCTGCAATACGCTTTTTTATTTTCTGCAGTATTCTCTTTCACTGCAATATGCTTTTTTTATTTTCTACATTGTGATTTCATGCCCTGCAATACGCTTTTTTATTTTCCACATTGCTTCTTCATATCCTGCAATATAATTCTCTACATTGTAGTTTCATGTCTGATTTCACAGTTTACTTTGTCTTAGCCAGTCTAAACTCACTGACAGTTGAGGGTACAGTAAATACAGCTGTGTTGGGAGCTTTGCACCTGATAGTTTGCACCTGTTAAATTAGATGCTGCACTTGCACACTCTCCCAAGTTTTTCATTTCACTGACAACACAACTTTGTTGGGAGCTTTGCACCTGGTAGCTTAGTAGCTAGTTCTCTCCAACGCAACTGTTGGGAGCTTTGCACCTGGTAGCTTAGTAGCTAGTTCTCTCCAACGCAACTGTTGGGAGCTTTGCACCTGCTAGTTTGCTCCAACGCAACTGTGTTGGGAGCTTTGCACCTGGTAGCTTAGTAGCTAGTTCTCTCCAACGCAACTGTTGGGAGCTTTGCACCTGCTAGTTTGTAAGTTAGTTTGCTCCAACGCAACTGTGTTGGAAGCTTTGCACCTGCTTGTTTGGAAGCTAGTTTGCACCTGTTAAATTAGATGCTGCACTTGCACACTCTCCCAAGTTTACTTCATTGTCACAACTTTCAATACTCTTGCGAGCTGCTGCTTGATGTTGAATTCTGTGCAATGTGTGTTCATTCTCTGTAGTACGCTTTTTTTATTTTCTACATTGTGATTTCATTCTCTGCAATACGCTTTTTTATTTTCTGCAGTATTCTCTTTCACTGCAATACGCTTTTTTATTTTCTGCATTGTGATTTCATTCTCTGCAATACGCTTTTTTATTTTCCACATTGCTCCTTCATTCCCTGCAATATAATTCTCTACATTGTAGTTTCATGTCTGATTTCCCAGTTTAATTTGTCTTAGCCAGTCTAAACTCACTGACAGGTGAGGGTACAGTAAATACAACTGTGTTGGGAACTTTGCACCATGTAGCTTAGAAAATAGTTTGCTACGTTGAATGCGACCCAAACAAATAATAGAAACACTAGATTATTATTTGAGCGCTTTTATTCTCAATAGGTAATTCATACTTTGTTCGATGTGTAGGCCCATTCTTTCTCGTCCCAAGCTTCTCACTCACAGCCAATCACGTTCTCATTAGTTCTTAATGGAGTTCCCCCCCCCCCCCCCCGCAGTGTCGCCCCACACCTGCATATAGCTTTCCCAATGTGATTATGATCTTTTTTATTTTCTACATTGTGATTTCATGCCCTGCAATACGCTTTTATATTTTCTACATTGTGATTTCATTCTCTGCAATACGCTTTTTTATTTTCTACATTGTGATTTCATTCTCTGCAATACGCTTTTCAAATTTCTGCAGTATTCTCTTTCACTGCAATACGTTTTTTTATTTTCTGCAGTATTCTTTCACTGCACTACGCTTTTTTATTTTCTACATTATGATTTCATGCCCTGCAATACGCTTTTTTATTTTCCGCAGTATTCTCTTTCACTGCAATACGCTTTTTTATTTTCTACATTGTGATTTCATTCTCTGCAATACGCTTTTAAAATTTCTGCAGTATTCTCTTTCACTGCAATACGCTTTTTTATTTTCTGCAGTATTCTTTCACTGCACTACGCTTTTTTATGTTCTACATTATGATTTCATGCCCTGCAATACGCTTTTTTATTTTCTGCAGTATTCTCTTTCACTGCAATACGCTTTTTTATTTTCTACATTGTGATTTCATTCTGTGCTCTGTAACACGACAAAAGTCCCGCGGTTGCTTATTTGTGTGTTGTGCGCTTTCGACTGAACAATCCGGACAACGTGGCCACCAACGGGAGCTTCAACGACGATCCTCAGTGAGTAACCCAACGTTTATTATTTCATGAGTTGGTTGAAGTTGTTTGGCTGCTGGTTCCTCTATATAACTTTCAATACTCTTGCGAGCTGTGGTTGCCTGCTGCTTGGTGAATTTTGTGCAATGTGTTTTTTTCTCTGCAATACGCTTTTTTTATTTTCTGCAGTATTCTTTCACTGCACTACGCTTTTTTATTTTCTGCAGTATTATTTCACTGCAATACGCTTTTTTATTTTCTACATTGTGATTTCATTCACTGCAATACGATTTTTTATTTTCTACATTGTGATTTCATGCCCTGCAATACGCTTTTTTATTTTCTACATTGTGATTTCATTCCCTGCAATATAATTCTCTACATTGTAGTTTCATGTCTGATTTCCCAGTTTAATTTGTCTTAGCCAGTCTAAACTCACTGACAGGTGAGGGTACAGTAAATACAACTGTGTTGGGAACTTTGCACCATGTAGCTTAGAAAATAGTTTGCTACGTTGAATGCGACCCAAACAAATAATAGAAAGACTAGATTATTTGAGCGCTTTTATTCTCAATAGGTAATTCATACTTTGTTAGATATGTAGGCCCATTCTTTCTCGTCCCAAGCTTCTCACTCACAGCCAATCACGTTCTCATTAGTTCTTAATGGAGTTCCCCCCCCCCCCCCCCCCCCCCCCGCAGTGTCGCCCCACACCTGCATATAGCTTTCCCAATGTGATTATGATCTTTTTTATTTTCTACATTAGGATTTCATGCCCTGCAATACGCTTTTTTATTTTCTACATTGTGATTTCATTCCCAGCAATATAATTCTCTACATTGTAGTTTCATGTCTGATTTCACAGTTTACTTTGTCTTAGCCAGTCTAAACTCACTGACAGTTGAGGGTACAGTAAATACAGCTGTGTTGGGAGCTTTGCACCTGGTAGTTTGGACGCTAGTTTGCACCTGTTAAATTAGATGCTGCACTTGCACACTCTCCCAAGTTTTTCATTTCACTGACAACACAACTGTGTTGGGAGCTTTGCACCTGGTAGCTTAGTAGCTAGTTCTCTCCAACGCAACTGTTGGGAGCTTTGCACCTGGTAGCTTAGTAGCTAGTTCTCTCCAACGCAACTGTTGGGAGCTTTGCACCTGCTAGTTTGCTCCAACGCAACTGTGTTGGGAGCTTTGCACCTGGTAGCTTAGTAGCTAGTTCTCTCCAACGCAACTGTTGGGAGCTTTGCACCTGGTAGCTTAGTAGCTAGTTCTCTCCAACGCAACTGTTGGGAGCTTTGCACCTGGTAGCTTAGTAGCTAGTTCTCTCCAACGCAACTGTTGGGAGCTTTGCACCTGCTTGTTTGGAAGCTAGTTTGCACCTGTTAAATTAGATGCTGCACTTGCACACTCTCCCAAGTTTACTTCATTGTCACAACTTTCAATACTCTTGCGAGCTGCTGCTTGATGTTGAATTCTGTGCAATGTTTGTTCATTCTCTGCACTACTTTTTTATTTTCTACATTGCTCGTTAATTCTCTGCAATACGCTTTTTTATTTTCTACATTGCTCTTTCATGCCCTGCAATACGCTTTATTTTGTGCATTGTGATTTCATTCTCTGCAATATGCTTTTTTATTTTCTACATTGTGATTTCATTCTCTGCAATATAATTCTCTACATTGTAGTTTCCTGACAGTTGAGGTTATAGTAAATACAACTGTGTTGGGAACTTTGCACCATGTAGCTTAGAAAATAGTTTGCTACGTTGAATGCGACCCAAACAAAAATTTGAAACGATAGATTATTTGAGCGCTTTTATTATCAATAGGTAATTCATGCTTCGTTCGGTATGTAGGCCCACTCTTTCTCGTCCCAAGCTTCTCACTCACAGCCAATCACGTTGTCATTAGTTCTTAATGGAGTTCCCCCCCCCCCCCCCCCCCCCCCCCGCAGTGTCGCCCCACACCTGCATATAGCTTTCCCCATGTGATTATGATTCTTTTTTATTTTCTACATTGTTATTTCATTCTCTGCAATACGCTTTTTTTATTTTCTACATTTTGATTTGTGAATTGTTCAGGGCCAGGGTTGGCCCCTAACCCTTTAATTTCAAGAGCAGTGTTTTAGAGTTTGTCAAATCCAGGACTGGTGCTGGGAGCTGCAGGGGGAGGGAAGGCCAGGAGCGGTACAGTTCTACAGATGCGGAAGGGTAAGACACTGGAATCCACATCATGGAATGGTTAAATTTAGGACACTAGCAGCAGCAAGTCCTCGTACAAACCTAAATGAATTAATACAGATTTGTTAGTTCTGCTTGGCTGTTAAAGCATTCCTAGCCACTAGGACGAGCGTCAGGGTGTGTTTTTGGCTGGCTTTTGGGGTTGGGAGAGTAATATAATAAAAACGATTGTGATTATCAAAACTGCATAGTATAGACCAAGGCACATGTAAAATATATATAGTGTGTGTGTGTGTGTGTGTGTGTGTGTGTGTGTGTGTGTGTGTGTGTGTGTGTGTGTGTGTGTGTGTTGCTGGAAAAAAAAGGTTTTACTCCCTGTTGATGTAAATGTCCAGTGTGCAAATGGAGCATGTGTTAAGTTTCAGAAGGACTGAGGCGATGCAGGTCCTTGTGGTGGTCAGCTGGAGGTCCTTGCGGGTGCAGCTTGTGTTAAGACCAAGCAGCTCCTCATCCAGGAAAGGTGAACTCTTCAACCGATTAGATTCATAGAGTAAATCTGATCATATAGGTCTGCATTTAGGAACTGGTAGTCTTTTGTAACTAGATAATTAACCTAATTGGGTTTAAATCACTTGGAACTTAGTAGTGAGTGCACTAGAGTAGCAGGGTTTATCAGCAAATGGTAGCTGGGTTTTTGGTCCACCAGAATAGGAGTCACTGGTGCTGAAGATCACTGCTCAGGTGACGACCACCCCGTATTTATCCAGAGAAGCTACATAAATGTACAGCTGATCTGTTTAATTGTTTTGAAACAGATCACCTGTTAAGTTGCTACGTTGGTCCTCTCCCAGCAGAGATGCCGTATCACCAGGGTCATAATAGTGCAAGCGGTCAAACCACCTGCTTCTTAAAGACGTAATTAAAAAAGCAACAAGCTTGATGACCAAATGGTTCTTTAAACTCAGGACTGCGGCCCGGAGCAGAGGATGGACCAAAGGCCTGCAGTACAGCGCCCTAAAGACCCCATGTGGACCCAGGTAAGATGCTTAACTTACAATCTTAATGCAGCTTTAGTTTTGAATATTCAACATGGTAAGTTGTGGTTAGACCCAGGTGAGAGCTTCGATAAAGAGTTAGTTCATTCTAAATGGACCAAATGGCAAGGTAGCGTGGTGATGCATTTAGGAGTCTTTGAATGCCTGTCACATTTGGTGATCAAAATGTCTTCGAAATCGGCCAGCACAATGTGAAACTGACTTTACTTTTTTCATTTCACTTCACAGTGCGATGGCTGCACAGAGTTGATCTACTCCAGTGTCCTATTCCTCATCCACCCTGAGGATCCCTGGCTACACCTACACACCATGCAGAGCTCATAAACTCTGCCTACTACACACATACTAGCACTTTACTGTTTTAACTTTTAAACAAACTACACTGTCAGTTTTGGGGAAGTATGTTTAGATCAATCTCTTGATTTGTTTCATTTCTGTACACCGTATCTGTGATCCCAGCTATTATATTTCTAACACCCTTAGCTGGGAACCCTCTTAAGGGAGTGACTAAAGGGACAAGGCTGGAAGCAAACATGAGCCCTGATCTTAACCTTGTTTATAACTGTAAGGCCTCAATTTAACCACAAATAAAATAAGACCTAAATTAGCTTATCAAACCTAATACCTAAACTTAGCCATCTAACCTAAACATCGTAAAGGCCTAAACTATCTTACCTAAACTTAGCCATCTAACCTAAAAGTCATAAATGCCTAAACTCGCGTACCTAAACTTAACCATAAAACCTAAACAGCTCTAAAATGCGTAAACTCTTACCTAATACCTAAACTTGACAATCTTAATATAATAAATGCCTAAACCAAACGGGGCCTAAACTTAACCATAACTAACCATATACCCAAACTAAAATGTCCTATTTCAAACTTTATACTAAATTAACCATCCTTAATCTTAAACCCAAACTAGACTAATTTAGCGCTAAACCAGACTTGTCCCTTGGTCGCTCCACTTTGTTTTTAAAGGTTTCTCTTTTCCCCATCGGGGTTTTTGAGTTTTAATCCTTGAGGGCTTGAAGTGCATGATGTTTGAACACTTCATAAATAAACATGCTTTATATTTACCCATTTTGTTTTTGGATTGTTTGCTTTTTAATGTGGAATTGGGACAACTGAGCTGTTTCAGCATTAAGAGTGCCATACAGTGTTGCATGGATTCTTGGTTAAAGAATACTTCAGATTCTGAACCTGACAGACTGCATGCTGGCTTCCTTGAAGATGTACTGACCGATTTAGAATAACTTTTCGTCCGTCACAACGTTCAGAAGAGTGAACTCTTGCAACGGATGTATTCAAAACCGTTTTGATAAGTTAAAACAAGCAGTTTGTCCACTAGTCAACAGACCAGAGTTTTGATGCAAGATTCTTTGGCGCGTTTGAGATGACTTCCATTGAATGTAAATAACCTGAGTACGTGTTGCTTTTTATACATCAGGCCATTTCTGTTCAATGTAAACATTATCAGTTGTTACTAGATTTGGGTTATGGCTGAGGCCATGGATTTTGATAGTTAATTTGAAGCATATGATAAAAAATACTTGTAGCTGATTGATAAAGGTCAATGTCTTTCAAATTTGTCACATTAGTGAAGTACATTTTGAATTGCATCTATTGAGGTGAAGTGGTTATTGGTACAATAAATGAACAACACAGGCTATGATGTACTGACCACCCCATTTTTGGTTTGAGTCAACAATTGTGAAGAAGCGCTCTTTATGTACAGTCGTCACACTCAGGCACCTGGCTAACCCTGCTGGCCACGCCTTGTTGACCCCCTTCATCGCTGAAGGCCATTTGCCCTAGAAACTAGTCTTCCTCTTGTTTGCTTTGTTGGAGACAGCTGTTGGATTAACAGCATAAACTATGAAAGATGAGTCACGTCAGTGTTGCATGCTAGCCAAAGCCAGCTAAGAATGAAGGAGCCTACTTACTACTCTGGAGTTGAATCATGACACAAAGCACAAGCAATTAATGTTCATAAAGTCTGCAGTCTGCAAACAGGAAGGGAGGGTCCTATGCTCATTTGTAAACGTTTTTGATCAACTTTGATAAAAGTTGTTGTTAATGTACTTCATTTCCTGGTAGAAAAATAACCATCCTCACCCTGAAGTCCACATGATGTGATTTTTAAATGAGTATAAACACTAACAAAACTGACCTATGCATACAAACTGAACACAAGGAAATGCTCACCAAATAAACGTGGTAGGTCTCTGAGGCAATCCTCGATCAACTCTGTATCCACAGATACACTGTGAATACCCAATGACCCGCCTGTTGAGGGACATGAATCTGTTTATAAATCAGTTTAAATGGTTCCCTGTTGAACACATCAAGCAAAACCGACCTGAGAGTTTCCAGTGTACAGTGTGGACTCCCCAGTCCAACAGAGCAGCTTCACTCCTGAATCCTGCAGAGCATTGGTACTCAGGTCCAGCTCTGTCAGACTGGAGTTTGAGCTGAGAACTGAGGCCAGAGTATCACAAATTCTCTGACAGATTGCAGCCACTCAGCCTTTAGACAAATTGCACAATAATGCGTTACTCTTGAGATTATACAACTTTTCATATTTCACAAAGTTATATCTTATAATAGCTTGTGGAATAACAATAAATGGACAGACGTATTGTAATTTCTTTGAGACTTTGGCGACTGGCAGCAGCCTCAGAAGACCCTACTCTGAAGCAGAGTATTTCTTCAGGTCAAACACATCCAGTTCTTTGTCTGATGACAATAAGATGAAGACCAGAGCTGCCCACTGACCAGGTTCGAGTTTTTCTGGAGAGACTTCCTGATGTCAGGAACTTCTGTATGTCCTCCACTAGAGAACAGTCGTTCAGCTCATTCAGACATTGGAACAGATTGATGCTTTTTTCCGGAGAGAGATCCTGATGTGTTTTAGTCTTGATGTAATCAACTGTTCTACCATTGGTAAGTGAGATACTTCCTGTCTCTCCCAGCAGGCCTCGTAGGAGAGTCTGATTGGTCTCCAGAGAAAGTCCCAGGAGGAAGCGAAGGAACAAGTCCAGGTGTCCGTTCACACTTTCTAAGGTCTTATCCACAGCGATCTTATAGAGGTGTTGGAGATCAATGGTGTATGTCTGTTTTGAAAGTAAATTGACACCAGTGTCGATGAAAGACCAAAAGAAATACACGGCAGCCAGAAACTCTTGAATGCTTAGATGAAAAAAGCAGAACACCTTCTCCTGGTAAAGCCCGCACTCCTCTTTAAAGGGCTGAGAACTTTAAGGCTGCTGTGATATTGATGTCACATTCTGCCAGGTCTGCCTCATAGAAGATCAGGTTGCCTTTCTCTAGCTGGTTAAAAGCCAGTTTTCCTAAAGAGAAAAGAATCTTCCTGCACTTCTTAAACCAGTGTGAATCTGGTACAGGTTTTCCATTATACCGCATGTTCTCCTGTATGGACTGAACTGTCAGAAGTGGATGTACATCTCAGTTAGAGTTTTGGACATCTCTCCTTGTCCCGGACATGTGTTGAAGACATGCTTCAAAACTGTAGCAATGATCCAACAGAAGATTGGGATGTGGCACATGCTGTGCAAGCTTCGGGATGTCTTGATGTGGGAGATATGTCTAGCCTGCGTCTCCTCTTTGAATCTCTTCCTGAAGTACTCCTTCTGTGAGTCTGTGAACCCTCTCACCTCTGTCAACATTTCCACGCAGTTAGCAGGGATCTGATTGGCTGCTGCAGGGCGTGTGGTTATCCAGATGCAAGCAGTGGGAAGAAGGTTGACCATGATGAGGTTTGTAAGTAGCACTTCCACCGAGGTGGGCTTTTTGACATCCGTCCAGATCACATTCTTCTGGAAGTCTAGAGGAAGCCGACACTCATCTAGACCGTCAAAGATGAGGACAACTTTGAACTTTTGAAAGTTGCAGATTTCAGCTTTTTTGATTTCAATGAAAAAGTGATGGACAAGTTCAACCATGCTGAATGTTTTCCCTTTCAGTAAATTTAACTCTGAAAGTGAAGGGAAATGAGAAGTCTGTCTTGGTTGGCTTTGCCTTAAGCCCAGTCCAGAGTGAACTTGTGTGCTAAGACGGTTGTACTGATGCCAGCCACTCCTGTTGTCAATATTCTTCTGATTGGTTTAGCTTGTTCGGATGTCATTTTAAATGTCTTCACATTTGATCGACCTTTCTTCCTATATTGGTTTCCTGGAAGCAATTTGAGTTAGCGATTCCCTCAAACAAACTCTGGAACTTCTCCATCAGGTGACACTTCCGTTTTAGTTTGCACTTAACCGCAAGAATTTCTGAACGAATAAACAACAAATGACATTCAGCAATAGATATTAATGTCAGTGGAAATTGTAGTCTTACCGCTTTTGAGAGTGTACCATCTCTTCCTCCTTAATCCTCATCATTCAGAGCAGTGTGATATACTTGATATGGCACAAGCTCACTTGTCTCCTCTGAGCTCTCTTGGTGTTGACTGTGGAGAAAAAACAAACACATGTCCACACATAAGTGAGGTTTCCTGGTAAAATAAACTCATGGCTAGTGATGATCATCCTAATAAATACTGATCAGAAGTAAGGATGTGATGTTTGGAGGAAAGCTCCCTGCTTTGTAAAGATTGATAAACATCTGTTTGAAACGAGTGCATTTCCTCAGTGGAGAGGCGTTCATCTTTAACGTCCTCAGCAGAACCAATAGACCTAACATGGCTGGTAACACAACTCAGTGTTTGTTGTCAGTATCCATTATCTGTTAGAAACACATACCTTTCGTCAGTGGATGGGCGTTCATCTCTAAAGTTCTCAGGCAGACCTATAGACCTGTCACTCTTCACAAAGACATGGCTGGGAACAGGGGGGTCTGATCTCTCCTGATGTTCACTTCTAAAAAGAACAATAACCAACCATCAGTTAGTCAGCATTTGTGGACATGTTCCTGTTCTGCTCCATAATCAGTTTGACAATTCTTTACCTTTTCTCAGGATGGCCAATAGACCTGTCACTAGTCATGGAGACACAGCTGGGAACAGGGGAACTGGATCCGTTGTGCTCTGGGCTTCATCCCAATACAAACAGAGGTTTTACTCACACTAATAATCGAGAAATTGAGCTCTGAGATGGAGAACAGATGGTTGGAGGTCCCGTACTTACCTCTCAGCTTTGCTGTGGTGGCCATGTTCCCAGGACAGGGTGGTTTTAGAGGTAGGACCTCCCTCCTCACTCTCCTCAGACACATTCATATCAGAGACCTTTACATGAATGCAGAAATCTGCCAAAGAAAACCAGGAATAATATGTAAAGACTAAAATGAACATTTAATTTAATATAAATTACTAACACAGACAAACATTTACATCACATTGAGAAATAACAATTCAACTGTGCATGAAGACCAAATACAAGTAAAATTGATGTTTTATAGACATGTACAAACCAATAACACTCCTACCAACCACTAATATTTTAAGTAAATTTGAATGATGAATAACTATTGTGTATAATTTAACAAAATAGAAAATGAAATCCAATGTGTTGGACAAAATGCAAATGTTATCATTTGAAGTAGATATGAAATGAGTTGAGTATTATTGTCAGCAAGAATATGATCATTATATCACTACACATTATGCTAATGATTGAATACTGAATACCAATGAACTTATATTTACCGTGCTGAAAAAATATATATGCTGGTCCAAATAATATGAAATATGAAAACAGAAATGCAAGTCACCTTATTGAATATAATTAATGAAGATTAGACTCCAGGCAAAAACATTGTACTCAATCTGTAATGAACTGTAAAAAGCAAATCACAGGTTGTCAATAATAAATCTATTCCCTTATTTGCACAAGGCAATACAGGCTAAGTCGGTGGCTCCACCTCACATGAGATAAGAAATTACCCAAACTGTTTCACTCTAGATACATAGTAACCTGCTCACGCCTTTCCACTTTCAATGTTTGGGAATAGGAAACTGCTCTGGGGAACAGCAATCACCACACAAGCTATGATAAACAAAGACAAATACTTTGTAGCCTACTTAAAGGAGCTGGAGGTAAGGGCTATTATTTGAGTGTCATTTTTTAGAAATGGCAGAGCCATCAATCGGCTATTAGTGAGTTTGCCAATAAAATAGAGCATCAAACAATCAATATTAGTAAATCCTGTAGGCAAAACATACCATACAGTTACCATCAAAGCTAGAGTAGGCCTACAAGGTCATGATAACAATGTGTTTTAATACAGAGGGTCTACCCTACCATTTTAATTCAAATAAAGACCAATTGATTCTAAATAGTGTTTACATGAATTAATTATAAATAATAACAATTAAAATAATTTTGAATGTGCTTTGAATCTTAAATGTTTGCAGACATTGATATTAGTATAATTTTATTATTATGAAGACTATCAGAAACAAATAATCGCAAATATTGTACCTTATCTTTACCTTGCTGAAAAATATATTTTCTGGTCCAAAATAGTAACGATTTCTTTCCCCTTTCGTTTTAGATTCCAGTCAAAAACAGTTACGTCTGTAGTGAACTGCGAATGGAAAGACACAGATCCAATAAGGAAATGGACTTTGCACAGATTGTTTTTTTAATCAAGAGTTAGGAGGTTGGGCACACTGTCAACAGGAATCTCATGTGACAAACGTCACTGGAATAAATTAACCTTATAGGCAGTGATTAAAAATCAATTAACAAAGCAAATCAAAGGCCAGTTCACAAAAAAAGGACACTAAGACACAAGGACTGCAAAATATATTGATTGTTTAATAGACAGTAAATTAATAATTACAATAGTGAATTGACAAATTTAAAAGGACATTGAAAAAATAAAAATATTTATTTTCATTGGCTCATTTTCATGTTATTTCAGATGATTCTACTTAGGTAAAGCACACGTACTGACCATGTATTGCATTTCAAACATATGGAGTATATGAATGGACTATTACTATATTGGATTCATTGCACAACAAATTAATTTGTTTCATAGCATTGCGTACACTGCAAATCTCACAACATATACATCACAGACAACAGAGTTGAATATTGAGATACATGTTAGCACTGATACGGAACCACTGGAAAATAAGTCACGGTCGACCCAATGTTATGGAATTATTCTGGCTATTGTGCAATTGTGAGTGAAAACATCCATAGCCAAAAGTGTGTGAGTGCACTGTCAATGGTTGCCAGAGGAAGGTGATTATTTACTTACACCTAAAGGTGGGTGTAGCAGCGTTGCTCTGAGCAAAATAAATAAATAAATAAAGAGATGGCCTCAAATGGTTATCCATCCTGCTCCAATGCTGCAAAACAGTATACTAGTGACAAGACTCTGTGGGGATAACGAACAATGGCATAAGGCGAGGGTTGTCAGATGAAGATGGGCATTTCTAAAGGTAAAGATGACACCAAGACAAGAGATTGAATAAAGCAGGAATACAACAACATGTCAGGGGATGTGGAAGCTAGATGTATCAATTACAAGAGTAAATATGCTTTCTTTTTTTTTTTTGCTGTTTTTTTATTATTATTGTGTAATAAATCAACCATATCCACCATCCCATTCTGGTCTGTTGTGTAAAGCTATCCATGATGTTTCTTGTCCAAGCATAATGATAAGAAGACAGCCAAAGAGGTGGTTTTGTGAATAGTTCAAATGCAGCAATATACTTAAGGCTTATGTTAGACTTTCACCAACACTAGACATGGCTGTGGATGAGTAAAAGTAATGTGTTAATCTTTCACGGCTAGGATAGCAAAATCAAGGTTCTCTGCTCCACTTGGGAGAAACATCAGTAATAAGGAAGGCAAAATAAGTCCATCTAGTATAGGAACTCCTAAGAAGGCCGAGGTCAATATAGATGGAGATAAACTCTAGGGATAATAGATTTGTGTGTGACAGTTTGTGTATAACAAAGGTGTATTAACATCCACAAGAGTAGGATGTGAATGCTGTTGAGGAAGCATCCTTTCTGGTGAAAGGCTGAAGAACATCAAGACTGTAACCACCGCCTTCAAAGACTTCTCCAGCCATGCAGAAATAAGGCAACCGTAAGCTGTTTTGACAGCCCATCAGAGACGCCAGCAAATTCAACGGTGTATGGAATTATGTGATGTGTTGCAAATGGAAAATTCTGGAGGCAAATTGATTCAAACGTACAGGCGAACTAAAAGTGACTCATGACATGAACACTTGAGAAATCAAGGATTATGTTGCTGCATATCTTAATTGTATTCATTGTGCTATTCATTAGGGATCTTTGCCCTAGCCATAAAGATTTTACTAATAACCTCAGACAATGCTTAGTCTTGATGGCAGCAGTCAGTATGAAGCTGAAAGGCAAGTTTAGGTCTGTATTTAAAACCCATGTGGATCTCGTGAAACTATACCATTAACGTTTAAGGGGTCTCAAATGGAGGGTAACCCCCTGGCTGGTGACCAGGCTAACCTCACCCTAAACCGGCAAAAAAAGACCCCAATTCCTAATCTATTATCATCTCTCATATATTGGACCTCTGACTTCTTGTTTGCATAGAAGCTAGATCTCCAAAAGAACGTAGTTAAGTATAGTTGTTGTAGGACAAATCTATGAATATAATAATAAATCTCATTTATGGGGGGGCACCGCATGAGCGCCGTTTATGAGAAGGGGACTGGGTCAGATTGGCTGGTAGCCATGGCAGGGAGCTATGGCAGCTCAGGCCCATCCAAGGTGCCACCAAGACACCTTGAAGAGCAACGTTTTAGATGCAGTCTGAAACAGTTATGGTGCTCAAATGTGTATTCGTTGATTGTACCATGGCCAGAAATGTTGCGGCTATATCTGCATCATCAAGACAACTGGTGTTATGCTATTTCATGTAAGGATGGCTTGGAGGAAAGTTATATTTCCAGGAACTAAATGAGGGATCTGCACATTATGTTAAAATATATTCAAAAATGAGTTCTTAAACCTGCACTTTGTAATGTCTAATGCAGCTATTAACTCCAATAAAAAAGATCTGAACAAAGTTTCTCACGAGTAAATCACGCATCCATCCACAAGTCAATCCATCCAGATAATCATTCTCTAAATCGCTTTATTCTGGTCCACCCAGGCATAGCTCTCTCTATAATAGCTCTGCTAGAACTAAACAAATATAACTGAATCATTTGGTAACTTTATCCCTGAACATATAGCTCAATCTAAGGCAAAATAATGAATGTCCTGAAGCATTTATTTTAACAAGGTCCCATTCACAGTGAACACGCACATTTATACACTTCCCGGAAATAATTGTATCACCTGAAAAAGGAACGAGCAACAAAAACTGCTATATGACTACTTTAGAATACTCAGCTGTGGTAACATATCTTCCTGTGGAGTTGGTGTTTCTTTCTTTCCTCTTAGAGTACATGAGTATAATGTGATTGTGTCACTAGAACCTCTTTTTGTCACAACTTGGCACAAATGATGATGATAGCACAGAGTAGTGAATAGGGGCATGCGTCATCACTTGTTTTCTATCAACGCCTGAACTTTGTACACCAAATCGCGAGCCATCGACAAGACCTGTGGAACACTGTGGTGCTCAGCCATTTCTGAGGATGAGAAAAATGGAGAAACAATTCAATATTATATTTAAAAAAAACATGTTTATGCATTATTTCCCCTTTTGTTAGGGTGGATACATGGTATCCTCATAACCACATTTTAGAACCCATTTGCCCAATTTGGTTTGATTTGCTTTGTCCATAGATAGCGTTAATATTCCAACATGTTTGGTATGATCGGTAGCCTTACCGTTGAAGAACTTGATGATGTCGGTGAAGTCCATGTTGTTCTCTAGGATTATATCTCTGTACATCTCGACGAGCGCCAGGGCAATGAAGAGAACAAAGTGATCAGAAGAGGTGTACTTTGCTGCCCAGATAGTTTCCCACACGGAAAACACATCATCGTACACCATTTCTGTTGGGGGGTGGGGGGGGGGAAAGCAAAAAAACACAATGCACTCCAATAAATATATTTATATTTTACAAATAAATACAAAAAACTGTAGTAATTAGTAAAAATATATATTTTGCATTCAAATAATCATATGAATATAATCTCTTAAACCTGCACTATGTAACTTTTCAAGAATTAGTTTCTCAAGAATAAAACATGCCCATACTCGAGTCAATCCATCCAGGATATTTTGCCTATAAATCATTATTCTGGCCTACCTTTCCTACTAAATAGCACTTCAACTAAATGATTAAAATGTCCTATTTTGCAATTGCCAGCACCCAATCTTTGTGCACGTGTGAGCAATGCTTTGCCTGATACTGTGCATGTGCGTTCACCTCTTTTAAAGTCCAGTAGAAACCACCGGTAACAGAAGTAGAAGTGGGTGTAGTCTCCATTCTGCTGCATCAGTTCAAACAGCTCAGAATCCAGGATCTAAACCACAAGAGGTCATCAAGGTGTGTGTGTGTGTGTGTGTGTGTGTGTGTGTGTGTGTGTGTGTGTGTGTGTGTGTGTGTGTGTGTGTGTGTGTGTGTGTGTGTGTGTGTGTGTGTGTGTGTGTGTGTGTGTTGCATGATTATGACAAAAAGGATAATTGCAATTATTTTACCCTATCTTGTGATTGTGATTATTCATTGCAATTAACAGATTATTAATTCAATTTGCCAACCTTGCCGTCACATTGCTTTATGTCATACGTTTAGCGGTAGTGATTCCTCAGACCCCGCATGGCAACCAAGATTCTAGCACCCTTAACGGCAATGCCTGGGATTCATTCGCTTATATCTGAGTTGTAGAGGGTTTGTGATTGGATTTGAATGTACTACGCGAACAAAATCGGATATTTTTTGTACTACATTGTTTTCATAGATCTAATTTATTGACTATTTTCATGCAACCTTTCACGATTAGCTAATTGCAAAGACCAAAATCAAAACTTTGATTAATATGCATTTAATTGCTGTGTGTGTGTGTGTGTGTGTGTGTGTGTGTGTGTGTGTTCAACTTTAAACTATCAGTCAGACCTGGATGAGAGAGCGCATGTTGGCAAAGTGAGAGTCCATCGCTCCGCCGTGAGGGAAGTTCTGATTCATTCTCTTCATGAGCTCCGTGAAGCAGCTGAACGTCAACACCTCTGTGGAACGGTATAACATACACATTAAGCTATGCTTGTGTGTGTGTGTGTGTGTGTGTGTGTGTGTGTGTGTGTGTGTGTGTGTGTGTGTGTGTGTGTGTGTGTGTGTGTGTGTGTGTGTGTGTGTGTGTGTGTGTGTGTCTACAGTGAACACAAAGTTCCTATAGATGAATTTCTTTACTGACCGTCATCCAGTATGACTAGCAGCGGAGCAAGCAGGTCACACATCCCCTGGACATAACCAGTGTCCAAATGCTTCCAAACATAACTGTGAAGAAAAAGTTTTATTTTTATGTTTTCACTGACTTTAAATACACAAATATTGTGACATCGGGTCTTTTTAATGTAAATCCCTTTTAATCCCCATTAAAAGCCGGGGTAGTAACAACACTTAAAGGGCTCTTATTTTACCACCAGGTGTGAGGTTGATTAGCCATTGCACGCCATTTCAAAATGTACCCTCTAGCGACATCACAAGTGGGAGTGTTCACCCAGATGTATGATGGATAAATCTACATACAAGCCACTGAGTGGACTGTACCAACTAGTAGACTGATTTACCCTGCATGCTTCAAAACAGAAAAGGTGCTAGTGCTAGAAAAGGTGCTAAGGTGCTAGCTGCTGACAGTTGATAAATAGGTCTTAGTAATTAAGTCCAAATTGTATCCCATTACATTCATATTTTACCTGCACATGATGTTGCGTAGCTTCTCCAGGTTGGCGGGTGTGAAGTACCAATTCGTCCGATCACACCGCCTCACGTCCTTATCGATGCGATGCAAGTTCAGCAGGTACATGTCTAGCTGCTCTTGCTGCAAAAGAGAGTAATCTAACTAATTTGACTGATATTTGGTATGTGTAGGGTTGTTGTTGTTGTTGTTGTTGTTGTTGTTGTTGTTGTTGTTGTTGCATGTGGTCACAGCTTACCGTGTAGGCACTTTCTCCAGACGACGAGAGTGGACAATCGCTGGAGTCTTCTGGATGAACGACAGCCTCCTCTACTGCCGCTTGTCTCATAGGCAGGCTCTCCATTTGTGGTTCTTCCTCCTCCTCGTCCTCAGAGAGGCCTGCATCTGTTCCCTCGGGGCTGGTGTTGGCGCCGATGACCGCGCAGCCGACCGCGACTCGCTCGCTCGCCGGCCCGTCCAGCAGTCTCATCCGGATGCGCGAGAGAGGCGGGGCGGCCAGGCTCATCAGAGTCCCGTGTTGGCCGTCCTCCGAGGTCACGCAGGTGATGCCCGTCGGGATGTCCTCCATCTCCAGGGCCGAGGGAGAGTCGTCCGAGTCGGCCGTGTCCGAGGACTGTTTGCAGTGAGACGTGAGCGACACGCTCCCCCTGGACGCCGTCTGGAAAGCGTTCAAAACCTGCCTGACCGGCAAATCGGAACCTGGCCTGTCGTACAGGAGCTCCCCGGGTTTGTCCTTCTTGGGCTCGGACAGCTCGGAGATGTCCGCGTCGGTGTCCTCTCCTTCTGGCTCGTTCGTGTGGGTTGCCTTGTCAGCCGGGAGAGGGAATTTGTGGGGATCCACGACGTACGGGTTTATGTCCCCCATTCTGTGGAGAGAGAGCGGCCTCAGCGCCAGGTCTTTGCTCGCTTGTGCTTTAATAGCCAAGGTCTGTCCAAGCAGGGGAGCCTGGAAGTACTCGTTATGCACTTCCTTCTCCAACGTTAATACATTCATGTTCTCTGGTTCCGCTTTCATTTGGGTCTTGCCTGCTGGGATCACCCTGATAAGCATCTCCTGTGACGCAACTTGTTCTGCGGCCAACTCGGGTGTGTTCAAGGGTTCGCTTTCAGAGCACTTCTCTTCAGTGGTGGTGTTGATTTCGGAGACATCCTCAACCTTTTCACTTCCCGAGCCTTTGGTGATATCACTGTCGTCCTTCGGTGCGGGGGTCTCGGGAACGTTCTTGCCGTGTGATTGGTGGACAGCGGGTTGTACGTCTGTAATCTCTAATCCAGACTTTGCTTCCTTGCTGACACTTTTGCCGGAAGGCTCTGCTGAGCCTGGCAACATCTGGGAGACTGTGGATCCAACAGATGCACCAGATAGAAAAGTACTACTATCTAAATCCTGAAGTTTGTCAGACGGAGCTGGAGAAGAGGGGTCGCAAGGGGGAAGTATTTTAGGGTCAGCGGTGTCCACTTTGGCGTCTTTAACCGGACTTCTGGGCTGAACTTCGACTTCCTCAGATCTAGGCTCAGACTCCATTTGATCCATGTCTTCAACCGATCCAAATACCTGGAAACCAACAGAAAGCATTGCGTTTTTCCATGACAATTAGGTAGAGTTTTAGGTCACCCACACAGTATAACATAAGATAAACATCTTGTTTGGGAAACGCGTGAAGTAGTAATGACGATCTACCTGTGTGCTACTGCTGGAATCACTCTGTGAGCGGGCGTTCTGTTGTGCTGAGCTGCTACCCTGAGAGCACTGAAGTCAAATAAAGCCGCAAACAGAATAAATGACCAACAGGATCATTTTACTTCTACCGCTCAAGATAAGTTATGTTTCTCTTCTGTTTTACACCTACACTACGGATGTTTTTTTCACTGCAGCCATTACTTTTCTTCACAATGACATGTAAGAACAAATATATGCGTAAATGTGTAAATAAAAAACCTGGGTTGAACTTATATAACAAATAACAAATAACTTTTAACTCATAATGAAGGCTGCAGTTATATAGGATTCATGACTGAAAGAGCTCAAGTGTCATCCTTTGTCCATTTGACGTAGCACTCACATCTGTGCTGATGGTGGATTCTCGCTTCAGGGGACCTTTCTCCACGCTGGCCCCTGAGGAGCATCTGGCCAGCGCCTCGGCGTGCTTCTCCCTCTCCCTCTGGCGCACGATGGCCTCGCAGCCCTGCCACTCCTTCATCGTGACTCCGTAAGCCGTCTGCATGTTTTCATCCACCTAAACAGCAAGGCACTTTACTCTCAATACAACTAAAAACCCTTTCTTTAAAGTCAAAATATGTCCATCCTTGTGTTTTCACCAACGGTTTCTTCTTTTTGAAACCTTTGAAAAATGTGAGCGGTTACTTGGCTCTGCATTATTTTCCATCGAGCCAATCAGCATCTTGCAAAACAAATCTGCTTGCCGTAACCATAGCGAGAAACAGAAAACAACACAGCGATTACCGTAGCGTGACATTTGGATTCTGCCTTTAAAGTGTCTTTAAAGTCTTTGAATTCTGTTATTGAAGTTGTTTTGAAAGAAATATCAGCTCAAAAATCAACAACAGAGGGCAACGTCTATCGCAGAATTGTTAACAGCTTCCTGGTTGGTTTAGGTGGACGCAACCCTGTCCCAACTCTGAAAACAGCTCAGACGGAAGAAACTTCTGACTGAATTGAGGATGATTATCAGAGAAGGACGGTGGGCCAAAACGGATTAAAAAAATGTATTCACATTAGTGTGGGCATGACCTGGCTTGGACTGTGAGGTTTTTTTTCTTAACATTTTGAGTTCAACAGCAGTGGAGTGAAGCTCACCTCCATCCGGCACTTCTCTGTCATGGTGAAGTGGTAGTGGCCCAGGAGGAAGGGCCACACCTCTTTGCGTAATGTCGGAGCCACGCCGCCGAAATACACAAGCCTGTAAATGTCCTGTTCCTGGTAGTTCTGCAACACAACAAGCGACCTCAATTAACACCGTCATCATCGTCGTCGTCGTCGTCCAAACTCTTTCGATCCAAAATACGGTATTTCGGAACCCAACTTTCAAAAGGAGGCGCCCCAAATGGTTGGGAATAACTGATCTATCCTATGATTACTATCCAAAACGGCAACCATAAAACGGTTAATTCCAGGGGTTTCTTACAGAACAATCCTTGAGGAAGCTGCTCCAGATCTCCACGGAGAGACCCCCACGGGCATCGCTGGGGGCGTTCCGGTCCACGATGGAGTGGTTAACCAGAGCCGAAAGATGGATCCGAACTGTGGACAGATGACGGCAGTAGGCCAGCCCTAGAGATGGAAAGAGGGTCTCAGCATTGCATATTCATTATGACCTCATCTACAGACAAAACAAATTCCCACGCGATACTTTTCTTTTTTTGCACTCACATCCGTAGAAGGCACGAGAAATAATTTGGTACTTCATGGTGTCACAGAGGAGTTTCAGTGGAGCCCTGCCAGGGTGGAAATGAGAAAAAGGACGTTTCAAAATACAACAGGAGGAATACGAAGTAAAGGACGAGTTTTGATACGTTACAACTTAGATGCACGCGGGACTAAATAGTAATAGTTAATGGCTACACAAGACACGCGATACGTCCAGACTCTGGCTCTGTCCGGAGTAGGACACGTACCTGTCTTGGTTGCAGCCGTTGGGCAGAGAACCGTCCGACGACCCACTCTGGGAACAGGAAGAGCACGAAGACTTCCTCGGGGTGGGATGCCACAAGTTCACCGACGGGTCCACCATCTCTGTGGCTACTGCACACAGGAGCACCCATTCAGGTTACCTTAACCCGTCGCTACAATCACCGTCCGTTACACCGTCCCCCATTAGATTCAATTGAAACAACCAACTCCAAAACAAATACAGGTTGAACAGGCAAGACTTCGGTCGAGTATGAATATGTGTGTCAACGGTTACAAAACAATGCATATATAAAAAAAATAAACCATGCAGACAACAAACCAAGGCTGAGGATGGAGATGTGGTAGATGGGTTATGTCCATGCAAGGCCTTCCTTACTCTCTCCACAGATGGGGACTAGATAACAAAGGCTGACAAGTCAACATCAAGGAAACAAATACGTATTTGCATGTTATATACAATCACACCGAATCATAATGACCCCTCCCTCTCAGGTGAATTCTTAATGAGTTCCATATCTATAGCTGTATATCACTAAAAACTACATGATTTAATTTGATATTCAATAAGTCAAATTTGTGTTGGAAAGTCATGTGGGTGGGTGTGGGCAAATCTGGGTGGGCTTTTGTGTTGGTTTTGTTGAAAATATAAAATAAATAAATTTTATGACAGGAAAATGCACCAAATTCCATGTGCGTCCCGGGTAAGAGGATGCGGAACACGTAGTCTGTGGCCTCCTCTTCCTCCTTGTCCGACACGGAGTCGCAGGACCCCGGGGGGCTCCGCTTCCGCAGTTTGGGGAACACCTTTCCCTGTCAACACAAACGTCATCCTTTCATTCTTTATGTGGTTTGAAATATTACTACAGCGCAAAGCAGGCTATACACATATATTTCAAACGACAAGTCATAGTAAATATAAAAATAATTATATATTCAAGCATGCTATAGAATACTATTTAAATGTTTGTTCAATGCAGATCTTTCCATTTTCTGACAATCTCTACATCATGAACATAGCATAACACATTACAAAGTAAAACAGTGTATAATTTTACTCATTCTATTTCCATACGGGAAGTACAGTAAATTACTGTATTATTAATCATAATATTAACAATAAATAACAATATAAAAGAAGTAAGCATGGCTGACCTTTCCCCTCTGGGACCAAAGTGGGGGGTCCAGCTGTCCGTGGGGCAGCAGGCCGGTCTCCAGGCAGGTGAGGAACTGCAGCAGATGTCCTCCTTTAGGGAAGTGTAGCGGGGGTCTCTGGATCCCGTCTTGGCTCACCAGCACCACTGTCCCACCACTGTCCACTAGGGGACAATACAAACATTTCCTCTTTCAAATAACATTTTTAAAAACATTCAAATTCATAATAAATGTTTAGCAAAAATAACCTTGTTGATGACAGTGGAGATAGACGATGTCTTCCAGACGAATGGTCATTGCAAAGTCCCAATAGACACTGCAGGAACGCAAATGCATAGGATCAGTTTAATTGGACTGTGATACAAATCCACATAATAAATGGGAGGATATGGTTAGAGTCTGACCTTTTCTCTGAGTCTAATTCTCCCACATTGCCGTTCATCAGCTGATTCGGGGTCCACTTCAGAGTCATGAGATCAGCCGTCTGGTGCAGGGAAAGGTAGCCGGGGATGGCCTCCATGTCATCTCTCTGTGGACACCAGGGGTTCGACATGTTTTTAGTAGGAACTTAATAACGTTACAGTAACGGAAGGCACGTTTATCTGTATAACACAAACTTGCCAACCTTGAACCCTCAGATATAGGGAATTTCTCCCAAACCAACACGGAAATAATCTGTTCCACAGACTTCATTTCCTGCTGGTTAATTGTGGTGAATTGTTAAGGGTGTGAATCACAAGATAAGGAGGGGGAAAATCAGAATAAAATAAAATCCATTGACATACAGTATATCTTTTTTCTTTAGCTCCATTTTGTCATGCGTCGCTGTGGAAGTGTAAGGCTTGCACTAAAAACATTTACACCTAATAGAGTGCCTTCCGATGGCCAATCACAACATGCAGGCGTCTCATCACACTGGGTTATGATTGGATAGTAATCTAAGTATTCTTTTTATAAATACGGATACTGTCCTAATTTGGGAGAACTGTGGGAGAATGTTGTCTCTGGGTGACTACCGGGAGAGCACAGGAAAAACTGGGACTCTCCCGTGAAAATCTGAGAGGTTAGCAAGTGTGATATAGTACTCTTCACACACAAAGGCCATTCAGAGTGCTTTATACAGGCATGCATCACATAGAATTTAATTTAGTGGGTAAGTAAAAAAATAAAAATTAAAGAAGGTAAAAGAAAATCAATATGACGTACATTAAACTTACAGTAGACTAGTCACTGTGGATAAGTGTCCGCTAAATGACTAAGTGCAATACAAGTCTCGCTCTCTCTCGCTCGCTCTCTCTCTGTGTCAAGAAGACAAAGTCAAATTGTAATGTTGTTTATGTCTCTTTTCTGTACTATGTCTTAGATTGAAAGTCGAAAAATAAAATATCTATAAAAAAGTGAAAGAAAACAATGCCAAGATGGACGACATACGGGCTGCACCAGGACGTTGTTTTTGCCGAAGAGCAGTGTAGCTCTGGAGTTCTGATGAAGAGACTCCACATAATCCCTCGCCCACATGAGGGGCCGGTCGTCCATGCTGCCGCTCGACTGTCTCTTCTGGATCTGAGGGGGACGACCAACAGGACAACGTCGCTAAACCACCTAACCTCTGCCACAACCATTGTAAAACCACTGTTTGCTGTCATATAGACCAGTGGTTCCCAACCAGTGTATCAAGGCCAACACATTGCTACTATAATTTATGAATTGCTATATTATTGATACATTTTTCCACACATACTGTATTTCACAAATAATTAGTATGAACCTGTAGCCATGTGATACCTTTTTGACCATCTGCGGTGTGGGAAATATTGAGAAAACTGCTAATAACCCAGTTTCTTTAATATCCTGGTAATAATGTGGGATTTTTCACAATCTTGGTGTGTCTTTAAGTTCTGGTTCGGGATCGTGCCTAGCCCCACAAAAGCCAGACAGTAAAACCCCTTGTGTTTATAAAACACACTGTTTCTGACACTACTGACACGAGCACTACAGAACAGTATATTCATAACAACGTATATAACGCGTGCATTCAGTCCAATGAACGCATCACAACCAACGGGGCGTTTCTCACCAGGGCGGGGCGTCTGGACGGGGAGTCCTGGCGGCAGTGACCTCTGTGGATACGGTGGCGTTGCACCAGCTCGTCGGCCGACGGGTCGGTCCAGAAGTGGTCCGCAGTCTTCACCTTGGTGTACTCCAGAGCACAGGGTCCCACTGGGCGGGCCGACAAGGGCGGACACGTCAATCACCACCGCCATTGAAGGAAGGTCATTACCATTGTAATGTTCACGCTTTCTTACTCCAGTGGTCCTCTATGGTTTGATCTTATTCTGAAAACATCTCATTGCCATCCTGCCTTTCGTGAATTTTAAATATAAATCCTCTCACTATCGACTAGTAATTGAAAAATCTTTTGAATGACGGGATTTTCGTCGAGCAGAACAGATCAGTTCACCACCATGAATCTAACTCCCCACAGCCCCCTCCCTTAACAGCCTATTGTCACCTTCAAAGTAAAAGCTTTGGAAGGCACAAGGATGGCACATTTAAAAGTGAGGGGTGAGAATGGAAGAGTGATTCTTTCTGTAGAAGCACATGTGGAGGTGGATGAGTCATACCTAAAGGAGCATGACGTCATTACTTTAGCAATAGATTGAAGAGACTGAATAAGGTGTCAATGGTAAAACATGTTTATAGCTGCTATGTACGTTTTCCCATTAGCACCTTCTAGGGGCTTGAGTTGTAGCTATAACTGCCATCTGAAATGTTGCCACTTCTGAATGACATACATTCTCCGCTCTGTCTTTACAGCTCTCAAATCGTATCTACAGCACATTTAATCCTGCATGTGTATTGAGATTATTATAATATAGCTATCATAAAAAACAAGGACAGTTTTATCTGTCATTGATGTTGATAGATCGCAGTAAAACCGTATTGGCATCACTGATCCAATAATTGTGAAGGAAGTTTTCATCAATGACAGACATTATTTTGTAGTATGTAAACGATGAAAAGTGGATACCTAGCAGAGATGCAAGGATGGGGCCGTCCACAGGATCCAGCAGCATGGCTTCTCTCTCATAGAGCGAGCTGCAGAGCAGGGAGGGAAAGCATATTGCAAGGACAACATTTGACGATTTCAACAGAAGCCGAGTGTGAGAGTTGGCTATTTATAAGCTATTGATAACGGCCTCATAATAATGACAATAACATAGAAGCCCAGCTTCTAGAGAGAAATTGTGTGGGATTTAGGTATATATTTAGCTACTGTCTAATTGGGTCTAAGCTTTAGTCGTTTGAATTGAGACAGAATGTGAATGATCTGCAGCAGTGTAGGGGGACATACAGACTCACAAGAAAGCTAGCAAAAATACTTATTGTTGGAAAAAATATTGTTGGATCGAACATTTGAATGTGAAACTGTTAATTCCTCTTCTGAGGAATTAATAGTAGGTTTTACATTTTTTAATTGTTACAACATTTTGGCCACATATTAGGGTTGTGCATCTCACTTTGAGTTTAGACTAACCGTTGAGTCAAATTAAAAGCAAATAGTACTTTGTTTTACAATGTGTTTTTTTTTTTACTTATAATTATACGTATTTTACGTATAATGGAATATTCTGGACAAAATACCTTGGAGATATTCTAGGATATATATTAGTAGAACCCTTTGAGGGAACACTGTGCCTTTAAATGTAGAGCTCACCTGGTTAAATAAATTCAATTAAAATAATGCATATTTTAGCCTTTGTAATTATTCAAATATAGACATCGCCTTCCTAAAGACAAAATTGATGGTAGAAGCGAGAGGACAAAGAGTACTATGAAACCGAGGGTAGCCTGCTGTGCATCACCGGCCCCATCCAACAGTACCTGAGTACCTCAGCATCCCAGTCCTCAGTATCTCACCTGCTGTGTTCCACCAGGTACACCACGATCTTGTCCAGCAGCTTCTCCATGAGGGCCGTGCGGATCCAGAGATGTTTCAGGGCTTGAGGCGGGACGTTGGCTATCTTGGACTGCCTGCCGCGGTCGTTGCTGAGAGGGGCGTTGTTGTGCTTGCTGAGGAAAGATTAAAGATAGATTGAAGATATTAAAACTGTCCAAAATCCGGAAAGAACCAATAGGAGAATGCAAAACATTTTCATTGCAATTGGTGTTGGGCAGCATAGTGCCACGGATAAGGTGTTGACTCCCAGGCCAACGATTTCGGATTTCAACCCCAACAAGCTCAGCCTACCTACAGGCATTGATGAGCAAGAAGCCTAACCCCTTACCTGTATTCCTCACCATACTGTCTACCTAAAGAAAAAGTCAATTGAAGACTCAGCTTAAACGACTCAAATAATTAAACAGCGTAAACAGCATCAGTCTTTGTTCTCGTATGCAGCGGGTGGTGTCTTACTTGTTCTCCGCCAGATGCTCCAGCTCCTGCACCTTGTGACACAGTTCCTCAGCGGCAGGGAAGCTCTTTCCCACCTTCATGAAGAGCGCCGCCACCTTGTTACTGCACAGCAGGCCCGCCGCCCGTCGCTTCAGCCCGTGCAGCAGACACGCCTCCACCGCAGCTGCGAGTTACGCACACACACGGGGCGGACATATGAGAGAGACATCCAGACACGTGCACACACACTTGCATGTCCACACATGTGCACGCATGGCACGCACGGCATGCACACATGGCACGCACACACATGCGCACGCACGGCACGCACACATATGTGCACGCATGGCACGCACAAACACATGATGTGCATACCACATATTGGTATGTATACTCGGGTGCATGTGTGCAAGCACACATGTACACACAATCACGTAGCTCATATGGAAGATATGCAGCGATTCAACTCGTCATTCAAATAAGTAAAGTCAGTACAATTTTAAAAGACCAAATTCCTTCACTCAAATTGATCCCATAGAGACGATGCACAGGCAAGGGGCACGTGGACAGTCCATAGGTCTAAAAATAGACCACAAACAAACGGCAAACACGTTATAGCAGTTGCTAGGATATCAAGGATGTGATTCATGAAGTCATCACTTCCGATTAGTATTAGCACATTGAGAAAGATGTAGGTTTTGGCTTGGATTCCATCTGTCCATCTGCCCCGCACTTTAGAGACGACTCGGTGGTGACAGAAGAAAACAAGATTGCAGTTCAAACATGCCTGAGTTCCTCTGCCCTCGCACCAGACAATGTTATAAGAGTGGGAATGGAGCACTTGACATTTCAATGTGCAAAGCCAAATGTCAGTATGAACCCAAGGTTTTTTTCCCCCAATGTCTAATCAAGAATGACATAACAGAGTTGCAGCAGGCAGTATGGTGAATCTGATATTAAACTGGGAATTGAACTGAAAAAAAGTACATAAATGAACAAACAATACACACATTAATAAACAAATACATTCATGTCACTCTAATTCCTGGCAGTATTACTAGAAATTGAGTTGTTCTGTATTTACTGTTAATAATATTCCCATTCTGTTCATTAAAGTGACACAAAAACACTTACCGCAGAACGATATGATATGGCTGCTGTCTGCGTGGACAAACTTCCTTGTGACCGCTTCCTCCATTATTTGCTTCACCTGAAAGAAGTACACCCGGGATTCAGCCTGAATTGCTTTAAAATAAGTGGTTTGTGGAGCCATAAATAATTCCTGATGCATCTATCATATACTTAATGTACGACATTTTAAAACAAAGATATGCGAACTAGTGCTGGTTTTCAAATGTCATTATTCCTTTCAATAGCCATGACTTCCACGGAAGATAAGATAGAAGGCTACTTTATCCTATCAATCCCGGACAGGAAATTCGGGAAGCATTGTAGCATGTTCCATTACTGAAACTGCCCACCAAGGTGAATCATCGTCCTATTCCATTTGGACTTATCTCTTCAGGCCTCAACGTATTGTCATTCACCATAACATAAAAAATGGAACGTAACGCAAACCCAATACTGACATTTGATTTGTGTGAATTGTGCTCTACCAAAGATAGAACACATCAAGCTTATTTTTAAGAATGAAAAGACGAATGTTAAGAGCCTCTTCAACTCTTAGTCTCCAAGGCAGCCATGCAATGAGTCCATCTGAAATGCAGTCATTTAGATGGTAGAATCTAGTGTGCAGATAAACACGAGGCCAAAGCAAAGAGACATTAAAATGGCTTCTGTCTTGATGACTTTTTTGGACTGATAGAAGATAAATGGCCTTGTTAGCCAGCAGAATATAGATTTAGTATACCACTTCTGCCTACCACAACAAGTTCATGTTCCTGGTGTACAAACCAATGATTTAAGTGTTTCTACATTTTGGTCAGAGAGTTCCCATTCTTTCTAATTATCGAAGGATTATTTGTCACAACATAACGATTGACAGTAGTAACAATTGTTAGTGAACCAATGTGAAGTATTCGCTAAACAATGTGTTAGAAGGGCTGTTTAAAACGTGTTGCTCACTATCATTAGTATCAGCATATGGTAGCACATGATTCACTTCAACCACCCGACAAGTGAGTGATGTCAGACCTACCCATGTCATAACAGACAAGGTTTTTCCCTTCATTCATTTTTTCTAAATAGTTGTAATCTCATACTAGCAAACCTAATCCACATTAATAGTGTATTCGTGAAGCTTTTTTATGGAGACTTAAAATAAACTAGCTAGGCCTATGGATTGGTCGCTTGCATCCATGGAAAGCATAATCGCTAGTATGTAGTCGTTTAGCAGCTCTAATGACACCATCGACACCATGCTCATGGATCATCACAGGTAGACAGCAAACATGAGGTGATTGAACACCTTTTGGCTAGCCACTATGCTGCCCCGGCCACTAAATCATACACCAACACGACATGTAGCATTTCTCTGTGGCAGTCAGCCAGAGGAAATAGTCTCCTGTCTAAGCTATTTGTTATTTTTATCCCTCTGCCTATGAATCAATATGGCTTGTGCATGGTGCAGCATGAATAATACTACAGCGTAGTGCTAAATGCATTAGTGTGGTTGTATGGTGTATATATACTCTTTTAAACTATCTTGTTCTGCTGTTTTTCTGCTTTAAAATTGTTTTGCAATTTAGTTTAATTAAAAAAAGGAATATGAAAAAGACATCACTGAGCAATTCCCCTCCACTATGCACGTCCACGCAGCAGTGGAGCCTGGTGGGCCTAGCAATATGTCAGTATATGTGTCGGTATATGTGCCGAATGTTTCCCAAGCATGAGTCACAGACAACACACAGAGCAGGAGGAAGACATCAGGTGAGGCGAGTCCCCCAACCACCACCGCGCCGATGCGAATTGAACGTTTTACGTTCTGGTGCAAACAGAGATCGTATTATTAAGCTGATCATCACAGATTGGGCAGTTGAGTTAGGCTATTTCAACGCGAGACAGTTAGCCTGTCGTTATTGTTTTGATGTGCACTTAGTGTAGAAGCAGGGAGGTGGCAGACGACTTAAGACAACGTCAGAGACAGGATGAACCGCAATAAGAAAAACATGCCTGAAAACATATAGCCAGGACGAATTTATCATAGGCTACCATTCCTCACTGACATTGAATTGATGTTTTTCTAACATCATCATCAGCAACATCATCATCAACAACATCATCATCACCGTCGTCCTCACTATCATCTTTTTTGCAAAACCTATCGACCAGCACAAAAACAACCTGATTCGATTATATTCTTTTGGTTGTTGATTTGAAATGTTGATTTAAATTCTGTGGAAACGTATGATCATATCCACCCTAAAAAATTAAAAAAAATGTTAAAGCAGTCTTGGAATATATTGAAACGCACCTCTTTCTTCACATTGCGCAGCAATTTCTGACGGGTCTCGGCCTCTGTAAGACGAGAGAAAACATGATTATTATCACGCTCAACATATTGAAACACATAGCCTACTAGACGATGCAGAGGAAATACTTGATCATGCAATTTTCTTTTTGCCGTGCCTCCCATTGCGTCCGTTAGGTCGCTGTTGATAAATCCGAAGGAAGCTTATTCTTTCTTGACAAATGTCCCCAGTCAGTTTGTGTATTAAAGACTACTGGTATAGGAATCAGGGAGCCCGATGATCACTGTCTCAATTCCTGGCGACTTAACCTAAACCTATCTACTACCTCTTTCTGGACCAACACACCCCTTAAAGCAACAGCAGCCTATGAAGACCGTGTCAATATTAGTAGCTCTAACTGTCTTCATTTATTTATCTGTTGAGCGTCGTTATTACGTATACCAATTTCTAATCAAATTGTTACTTTTGTAACATAACAATAATGCAATCATTGTCATCCGTTGCAGCAAATAAGAGAGAATAACATGTATTTATTTCCATAGCCATTATCATTTTTAGGTCGGAGGCTTGAAATTAAACTCACTATTTTTTGCATGTTTTTTATGGTAATATTTATCATGTTGAATTTACTCATGGATATGCATCTTCTTTTGGCCTGTATAAATCACAAATGTTATTTAGAAACCTCAGACATGTCTCACTGAATCACATACAATAAGTGTTAGTGAATGTTGTTTTGGAAACTATAAACCTTGTCCAACTCTGTTCTGGACAGAGTCAAACGTTCAATGGCTTAAACTAAACTGTGGAACGATAATCAATGCCATCAATGATTAATCATGAAACATGTACGTCATTCATATCACTAAAATAGTGATCTAAGAGCAGCAATCACAATACTCGAATTGTCTTTCAAATGTCTAAAATCTTAAAATACTTCAGTAAGTCTATCTTCTTGGCAGACAACCTTGTGTAATATCTTACTATCCTTTCCTAGAAAGGAAATGATCATGTGGTCTTAAATAATCATCTGCTGAATCATGATTTTCACTCGTGTATTCATGAGTACGCCATTGTTAAGATACTAGAGAGAAGACGAAGTGAGATGAAGGCCATGGACCTTTATTTGGTTAGAATAGACGAATCATCTATCCCCAGCTTCTGTTATAAATTCAGAAATTCATAAACATATTGACAAAATTGAAACGTCATATAGTGTATCATATGCATCTCTATCAGCTCTATCAAAACCAGTACTGTTTGTTATTGTGCTTTCTTTGTTTTAACCAGCCAAGGGACTTCAGATCTGAATACGCTCAAGCTATGATCTGCATCAAATAGTGACATTTTTGTTTTAAACGGTATGTGGTCCCTTTTGAATAAAAACATTATAAAACATATGCATATATGGGGTATTTATAGGTCCATGGAACAGTCACTTTAAAAAATATATATATTAAATGCACTCTCTCTCTCTCTCTCTCTCTCTCTCTCTCTCTCTCTCTCTCTCTCTCTCTCTCTCTCTCTCTCTCTCTCTCTCTCTCTCTCTCTCTCTCTCTCTCTCTCTCTCTCTCTCTCTCTCTCTCTCTCTCTGTGTGTGTGTGCAAACCATCTACAACTCTTGATTTATAGTACATATGGTCACTTAAGAACGAAGCTTTACAAGAATTTGAAGAGCTCATCCAGCATTGGTTGGTAGTTGGATTATATTTACAACAAATCACCTGACCTTAAGAGTGACAAGTGAAGAGAGTTATGATGACTAGGTTAACAAGACTTCTCATATTTGCAGAGAAATGCCACCAGTAGGCCTACTCGGCTTATTACTAATAAGTATAAGCCTACTATTAAAAGTAACACTAATGCAATTATTAACCATATTTGATTAAAGCCTACATAATAATAATAACAACAACGATGAACAACACTATTATCATTCTATTTTTATATAAGGAACTGGTGGGTTGCTTTTAAATTGTCAAGTTCTCGCACTGCTAAAAGAATAAGAGGAAGACGCGAACAAGAAACGAGGAAGGAAGGAGGGCGAGACGGAAGGAGGGAAGGAAGCCTCAGTGAGCATACGAACGGGACCCTGCTTTGTTGCTCAGCGTAGGGGAGGAGACACACGGTGAATTTTAACGTCGGAAAATGACCTGCCCCGTCATTGTCTAGTTGTAAAATAATTGAGTATCTATAAAATATTGGATTGGACCGGAAAGTGCTGAGGAATTTACAACATTTAAAGGGATGTCAAAGCGAGTGCGAAGCAGGGAGGTCTGCGCTGATTGCAGTGCGCTAGGTATGATGTCAAACATAACTAGCCTTAGCCTTCTAGCATATCTATGTTATCGTAACCTTAGAACTATTACCAGCTCAACTAGTGACTAACCAACACGTAGACAGCCAAACAGCCACATTGCTATGCTTTTAAATCTATACAAATTTTTCACCGCCGATGTATCTATCTGGTAAATAAGGCTGAACAGCTTCACCGACAGGAGAAAATACTCGGTTTAACTTGAATAATGACTTGAACGCCTCCATTCCGGTCGATTATTAATTGGCACGTCGTTCATGTTTTCAGAGTAGACAAATACAACATAATGCCCGAATATCGTTTTTAAAGTGTATTTAGAGTCGACTTGATAGTCAATGGCTGTGTAATTTACAATCTGTTGAACGTCACAGATGCGCCAAATGAGTAAACAACAACATCAACAAACAAAGTATTTCCAATGGTTATTTTTTCGTTTACGAATCTGCATATCGTAAACAAGACATCCAGCTGCAGTGTTGACTGATATGTTACAGAGCCACGGTGGGCCTCCGTGAACAGGGGTGTGCTGATCTGCGACGAGTGCTGCAGCATCCACCGAGGTCTGGGGCGACACAGCTCTCAAGTTCGACATCTAACTCATACGCCTTGGCCACCTTCTCAGTTACAGGTGATGTACGAGGCATGACTTATGATACTAACTTGCACACTTTGACGACTCATCAAGTAACACATATATCCAGGCAATTACACATTGACCACGCTGAAAGACATACTACAGAGTACACAGTTTTTGTTCTTATAGTTTATGACTTGTATTATTACTGCTAACTCTTTTGCTTTCTGTTCCAGATGGTTCAGACGCTGTACGGCAATGGCGCTAATTCTATTTGGGAGCATAGCCTTCTGGATCCCTCTTCTACAGGCAGTGGGAAACGCAAGGCCAACCCTCAGGACCGAGTCCAGTGAGTTGTCTGTTTGTCGTGTCGTATGATCTGTTGTATGGCCTCCGTGGGGCGGACAGCCTTGGAAAGAATAATGCTTCCTGTTCAGCCTCGGCTGTCTTTATTAATTCACTGCCGTCTCTGTCATTTCCAGCCCTAACAAGACTGAGTTCATCAAGGCAAAATATCAGATGTTGGCGTTCGTTCACCGGATGCCTTGCCGCGAAGACGATAATGTCGCCACCAAAGACCTCAGTAAGGTGAGACATCGATGGGGGAAAGAAAATCTTCTGGAAAGCGTTAGTGCTAAACCAGTCTTGAGGGCCGTCAGCTGCTCTGAGTCAAACGGTCGTCTGAGTGGGGATAATAACATGTGGGGGGCTAATGAGAGGGCAGAGAAGATAACACTGTTTCATTCCTCGGGAACAACATGGCTCCAGAGTCATATAGTGAACCGGCTGTTGTTTGTGGACCGCAATACAGCATTGTGCTTGTCCTGAATGCAATGTGAAAGGGCCTTGTGACCCCCCCCCCCCCCCCCCCCTCCCACCGTTTTTAAATTACCCACTGTAATGATGTCACAATTTTCACAAGTGCATGGTTAGCAGTAGGTCATTTGTGTTTTGTGCACATTAATGAAATGTCTTGTATTTTTTTCAAATGATTATTCAGCAACTGCATTCAAGTGTCCGGACTGGGAATCTAGAGACCTGCCTCAGACTGTTGTCGCTGGGAGCACAAGCTAACTTCTTCCATCCGGTAAGTTCTCTC
Organism: Lota lota; assembly: GCA_026745465.1. Taxonomy (NCBI): domain Eukaryota; kingdom Metazoa; phylum Chordata; class Actinopteri; order Gadiformes; family Lotidae; genus Lota; species Lota lota. The sequence continues at coordinate 1,651,125 of JACYXH010000416.1, read as the reverse complement.
AGCGGGATCTCATGACAACCCTCGCAGTCGGCTACACTACCGCCAACCCCCATTTGGCATGAAGAGGACCAGCGTTAGTGTACTGTCCTGTAGCGTCTGTTAGCATGATGCTAAGGTGTTGGCACGTGTGTTAAATTGTCGTCTTCTAGGAGAAGGGGAACACACCACTGCATATAGCAGCCAAAGCGGGACAGATATTCCAGGTGGAGATACTGGCTGTGTACGGAGCTGACCCCGGGGCCCTGGACACCAGCGGAAAGACTCCCATTGATTATGCAAGGTAACACCATTTCTAACAGAGTTGTAGTAGAGTGTAATGTGTATGGATTGCAACAACGCAGCGCTCACCTGTTTAGGATGGCTTGGTGGTAGGGCGGCCACAACTAGGCGATTTATCAATTAGTCGATCGACTGAATCTAATTTTGATAAGCGATTAATCGTTTTAAGTCAAGGTGTTTTTGTCAAGTAAAAATACCAAACATTTGCTGCCTAATGCTTCTGACATTCAAATATATATTCGGAACATGAATACTTTAGTGTTCCTTGAATGCTTGTCAGATAAAGCAAGCAAACATCACTTTGGACTCTGGTAACTTGTGATGGACATTTGCTATTATTTCTGACATTTTATAGACTAGATGATTCATCTGAAAAAAATAATCGTCAATGAAAATAATCATTAGTTGTTGCAGCCCAACTGGTCTTAACAGTTTTCCACTGCCAAAATAAAATTGCGATGACAGAAATTACAATTACATAAACACGTGTCTTTTATGCATGAACAACAGCCTGTTTTCATATACTCTGTATGTATTCCTAGACAAGCAGGTCATCAGGAACTAGCTGACCGCCTGGTGGAAATCCAGTATGAACTCACTGACCGGCTGACGTTTTATCTGTGTGGGAGAAGGCCAGGTAAGCGGAGCTCAGAGCCTGACTTACAACAACTGAAGGGCCGATGGGTTTATATGTTAATGTAATCTGTGTTCAATTTGTTTTTCTAGATCATAGAAATGGGCAACACTTCATCATCCCACAACTTGCAGACAGGTAAAAAGAAGAATTTCCTCAGTTAGGAATTTACTTTGCAAGTATTCGTTTTTTTTCTCTTTGTATAGGATTTCAAAGAAGGTGGTTTACATATCTTCTGTAGCAATGCATTTATCTACATTTTGATATAATATATGTACATTGTGATTTGTTCCTATTTGTGCAATATCTTGATGAATAAGATTTAAGTAAGTATGTTTTGTTTGTGCTACTTACTACATATCTGATGGTACGTCCTGAAACCAACATGTGTGTTTTGAGAGAAACACTCAAATTATATATTTTTTGTTTACAGCAGCTTAGATTTATCAGAATTTGCCAAGGCTGCAAAGAAGAAACTCCAGTCTGTAAGCATGTTTTTGATTTCACCATGTATGTTGTTTCCAACCTATGCCTCTTGTTACCACCATGATAATAACCTCTGGATTCCCTCGCTGTGTTCCAGCTCAGCAATCATCAGTTTGAAGAGCTTGCCATGGATGTGTACGATGAGGTGGACAGGAGGGAAACGGATGCCGGTGAACCGTTTTATTGGCCTTCCCCTATTTTAGACATGTATATCTTTCGCTGTATATTATATCTAACCGTACTCCTCACGCCTGGTGGTCCTCTCAGTGTGGCTGGTCACCCAGAACCACAGCACCCTGGTCTCCGACGCCACCGTTGTGCCCTTCCTCCCCGTCAACCCAGAGTACTCCTCCACCCGAAACCAGGCAAGCACTGTCACTTCTCCGGTTCAGGATGGGGTTGTTATAAACGACAGACCAGGGGCTCCAGGGCAGTTGTGTAACGTAACATCAGTTACACAACTGATGTTATGCACAAAGCGCCACTATTCACTGGAATTCATCTTTCATTTGAAAGAATATGGAGCCATAATACTATATTTACCAAACAACATTGTGACTTTATTTTCAAAGTCAGTAGTTTAGTTTTTTATATTGTCAATTTATCTATATTTAGCATTTCCATGTTATCATTACCGTAAAACTATAACTAGCTCAGCTAGTGACTAACCAAAATGTAAACAGCCAAAAAGCCGCATTGCTATGCTTTTAAATCTCTAAAAATATTGATATATTGTGTAGTTGAAGATCCTTACCTAAACAACCAGACCTTTTGAAACGGTGTCGTTCAGCTGAAGGGGCGTTGACATACGCCGTCTTTTTTCTACAGGGTCGTCAAAAGCTGGCGAGGTTCAATGCCCATGAATTTGCAACTCTCGTCATTGATATTCTGACGGACGCCAAACGTAGGCAATGGGGTAACTCCTGTGAAAGTATGAAAGGTAAAAAAAAAACAAAGAAAGTTGTTTTATGTTAAACAACCTTTATAAATGGGTTCATATGTTAACATATGTTTTGTGCTACTTAATCCCCATCATCGCTTTACCCGGATGATGCTTCCTATTTGATGTAGTGGAAATTGCCAGTTCATCGATCAAAATGTTGTAAATAAATTGATGTTTTTCTGCCTGTTTAAATGCACACAATAAGACCTTGCCACTTCCAAACTCGATCGGAGACTGTATGACTTCTAGGGTAAGCGCAGTGTGTCCTCAACGCTGTGTTTCTCCTCTTTGGTTTGGTTTGTCGGTCATCAGAGGACGTGGAGCTGATCCTGAAAGGAATAGACGGTTGCCATGGAAGCGACAGCCAAGATAACGACCAACCGGATTACGACAGCGTGGCATCAGACGAAGATCCCGATAGGGAGGTCGTGTCCAGGGACAACGGCAACGACCGAAGGACCAAGGTTCATCATTTGTGGTTTATACATTCTGAATAGTTCACTCTTGAAAGAACTGTTTTAACTCTATTCATTTTGAACATCCCTGTGGCGCAGAGCTCGGAGTCATCTGACCTCTCCGACGGCCCAATCACAGTGCAGGAATTCATGGAGGTGAAGAGTGCCCTGAATGCCTCCGAGGCGAAGATACAGCAGCTTCTCAAACTCAACTGTCACCTGAGTGAGGAGCTCCGCATGATGCAGGGCAAGGTGGGTGGAAAGGGGAAACATCTGGACGGCACTCTTGAGATTTACATATCCCAAGTGTGCACAGCAATATACATTTGTGATTGCTGTAAATAGGCCTAGATTATTTTTTTTTTTAAAGCAACAGGATGTCCAAAGCAACAGGAAGTGATTGACAATGATAGCATTACAGTAACGTAATTGTCAATTGCACGCATCTGATGTCGTTCTTTTCACTGGCAGGCATCCGATGTCAAGCTTTTAATTTGAAACTTTCATCAGCCAGCGGTTCATGTTCCATGTCAATGCTCTTTCACTCTGTGCTCAGCTGAGCTCCCTGCAGACAGAGAACTCCACGCTGCGATGGCAGACCCCCAGCGGAGCGCAGCACCCCCAGGAGCCCCCCGGCCGACCGCCGGCCCGGGGGGGCCGTCCCATGTCCATGTACGAGACGGGCTCGGGTTCAAGGCCGTACCCCTCCCACAGAGGCGAGGCCCTCCGGCACGGCGGGCTCATGCTACAGCCCCTCCCCCCCAATGTGAGTACACCCCGCTACGTGATCCCCACGACGACACGAAACCCTCCCGACGCCGTGAGAGTTCGGACACGCGGTTTGAGCGAAAGCCATGTTGTGTGTTGGTCCAGACGTTCTCCTCTGAAGGGTGTTTTTTTTAAACATGAACCTGAAACCTAACCACGCCCCTTTCTAGATTGGGAGGGGTCCTTTGGGGACGGCCGCCTCCTCCCTCCCTACCTTCCCCTCCTCCCTGTCCTGGTCGTTGGACGAGAGATCTCGAAGGGTTAAGTACTGAATCCATCCATCCTCCTCCTCCTCTTCTTCCTCCTTTTCGGCCCAGAGGAAGACTCAGGGGCAATCGCTCTCCTCCCTCTCTATGCTGTCTCTCCTTTAACTGCTGCTGCATCGCCGCTCCTCAGCATCTACACGCCAGCCTGCCTGCATGCACACGGTGCGTCCGCTGTCACAGGAGGTGGGGGAGGGAAAGGGGGTGGTCGGGGGGAGGGATGGGTGTCTGGTCCCACGGCCATGTGACTCTTGGAACAATCATGAGCAAACATCCAAACGGCCAGAGTAAGCCTCTTCTAAACTGGGTTGTAGCCTAGTTCAAGTTTCACCAAGCTGTTTCACAGATAGTCAACGTAGACGACGACTATGTGCATCTAAGGGGAGAAATGGGTCCCTCAGTGTAGACTGCAGTAATCTAAATAACTTGAGGTTTTCCCTCAGAACTACTAATTGCACACACTGTTGTTTGTATTGCGCTGGTTTCTAATTTCCTATATATTTTTTGTTGCCCTATACACTTTGAACGGATACGATGTTGTTGAAGTGTGGAAGGCCTGTTTGTACTCACTTTGATTACACGTCCGTGTGCCCAACCGACGAGCAGCATATTGACACACACTTTGGTTTAAACGCTACAGCCACAAGAGGGAGATCAAGTATCTGCTTCCGTTAGAGTTTCTGACATTTTCTTCCTAGCCCTTTGAAAAAAGTGGATTGATCTCTGCGCAGCCACATGTAAAGACCGGTATGTGGACAAGCTTAGAATAAGTCTTCATACTGGGTTCTCTTTGTATCGGCCTATATATGGATATATTGACACAGAGAACGTGCACAGCACAATGCACAAATGAATGCCATCTTACTTACACATACCGTATACGCATATGCAACGTACGCATATTTAAAGTGAAATATATTCAGGCCCCAAGTGTAAAAAATGCATGAGTGCGATCAACTTCACTGTGTTCAGCTTAACTTTGGCACAGACTCTAGTAACGTGTAATACATGCATTTTAATAGGAAGCCCGTACTACTGTGTCTTGGTTACAGGGCTGCAGTTTGGAAGGACACAGCAGGGTGATGGAGAACGACTACGACAACACTCCCGATCACCACTCTGAACTGGAGGAGATACGGTGAGCATTTTCTCTGAAACTCTGACCACGCCCACGTCATGAAGGGCCCACATGCCCTTCATGACTAAAAATAACAGATTCCTTGACAGCCCCAATAATCCCATTTTCCATGACCTAAAAACAGAAATCCTAGCCTACTTGTCCCGCACATACATTGCGGTGTCCATAATCAAAGACATTATGTGTAATTCATAAACTTTTAATTTAGATTTTTCACTTTAAATCCTTGTCCTCTATTTATTCATACATTTTACTTTAGCTTTATCAACTTGCATGGCTGACGGACACAGACGGTGTGAAAATATCTTCTAATAGTTCTACAACATTCTATATATTTATTGTCTATGTTGTGTGGATGCGGTGGTCCAGTCCGTCTGCGAGCTGCGAGTCGTTTGAGGAGCTGCCCGAGGAGAACGCAGAGGCCGACTCCACGCTGCCCTGCACTGAGGACGTCATCTGTAAGACCGAGCAGATCACCAAGAACATCCAGGAGCTCCTGAGGGCCGCCCAGGAGAACAAATATGAAAGGTGTGTGTGTGTGTGTGTGTGTGTGTGTGTGTGTGTGTGTGTGTGTGTGTGTGTGTGTGTGTGTGTGTGTGTGTGTGTGTGTGTGTGTGTGTGTGTGTGTGTGTGTGTGTGTGTGTGCTTACTATAGATCTTATCTGTATTTATTAAGTATAGTTCATGGTTGGGCCGGTGTAACATTATTCAAACTGGTTTGATAATAAGTCACTGCAAACACAGAATCGTACCGGTAATATCTGTCTTTACCACCAGATGGCATACGCGTGTCCGAAATGCAGCTGCTCATAAGTGAAACTATTGACAACGCAACTCAGAATAAACTTAAAGAGTTTATTATAATAAAGGGTAAAAATGGTATAAAAGAAAAGTAGTCTCTGCGCAGAGAGGCCACGCAACACGACAAGCATACAAAGGTTGAAGCACTGTAGTGAGCCCCAAACAGTGGGCACACTCCAGGGTGAAAGCAGGGAAACGTCCTTGAGGGCACAGCTGCAGGTAGGCCACTACTCCTTTCGGCCATCCCAGGATGTAGCTCGTGGTATTGCTGTGTCTGAGTCAGCCGAAGCTGTCTCACTTTCCCTCAAGGGCGATAAGCGCGGTATAAACAGTGAAATGGTTACAATAGATAATAACTAAGTGGTCACAGTGTCTTAGTGTCTTGTGAACAACATGTCACACAGTAGATGATGAATTTACCATAAAATAACATGGAGGACCGTGGCCATTCTTGATCTAGCTATGCTAGCTTTTGTACTACATTCTTCTTAAAGAATTATGGACGAAGTCATGGAGATGGCGCCAAAATGGACTGTACATGTTGCAGCGTGCGTTGGACTCCTCCATTTTGCAAATCCATCCCAATTTCACGTTAGTCGCCATGGCTTCTGATGTAGTCTAAAGCGAGCGTGGCTCCCAATTGGCTATCATCTTTCCCACGTGACAATCCATACACTACATACTTGGCTGTGTAGTGAAGGAGAATGTACTAATTCCTGTAACAGTTAATATGGTTTCACCTTCATCCTGATGTCATCCCCCTCCCTGTATCTCCCTAAATTGTAATTGATACAAGTGCCCACACCACACCATACTGGTAATAACGGAAACCGCCCAACCCTAGTGTAATTTGTTCTTTATTTTATTGTTTGTTTTGTTGGTATTATGGTCTCCCTTGTTATTTTCCTTTGTTCATTGCAACACACACACACTCTCTCTCTCTCTCACCCACTCACTCACTCAATCACTCACACACACACACACACACACACACACACACACACACACACACACACACACACACACACACACACACACACACACACACACACACACACACACACACACACACACACACACACACACACACACACACACTCCTCTGTGATGGCCGTGGGTGATGGTTGATGGACGGCATCATTCGTCTCAACAAGGGATTCTATAGAGACGTTGTTCTGTGTTCCTCTGTACTGTACTGAAATGAGGGCTGTTAAACTCCTCCCCCCACCTCCCTCTCTCTATTTGTCTCCCTCCCTCCCTACTGGGTCCCATATACATCCTGGCACCCTGTCTCTCTCACACACTGGGACTCCTCTGTCTGAGTTGAGCTGGGAAACAGCATTGATCACATGGTCTCATTGCGTTCCCCTTTCTATCTGAAGTAGCCTGCATGGAGAATGAGCCTACTCGACACTTTTGCGTCTTGTCAGTTTCATATGTTATAAATCTGCCGTTTAGCTAATTTAAAAAGAGAAGTTGTATCCTAATGGCTTTTCTAGTCATGTTGAACACCTCTCTTTTACTTTGGGGGTTTGATATTTACACATGAATGAGCGGAGCTCTGTTTGTTCAGTGGTCACACCCAATGCAGTAGGGGGTCATGTAGCTACTTTCACAATTGTATTTCAATCCTTTTTTTTAATTATTATTTAAATTATTATTGTTCTTGTAATAATTATTGTTCTTGTGGTTATTTGCACTGGGAGAGATGATGATGATGATGATGATGATGATGATGGGTGCTGTGTATCCTCAGTTTCCTGCCGTGCTCAGGGAAGATCCACGGTGCTGTGAGGGAGATGGCTACTCTGTTTCCCAAGGTAAGCCGACTCCCACCACCGGCCGGCTCTCCTTCCACCCCGTGTACCTCAGCGGGTTCATGTTTATTTTGTAAACAGCCAGAGGCTCCCCCTTTCCTCTCCTCCAGAGTGTTCGGGAGCCGTGGAGCTTTTGTGTTTTATTTATACACACAAAGATCTCCCCCAACCTTCAGAAACTATAATACAGGAGTATGTTGGTTACAACAGGGGTCTTTGCAGGGATATCATAGGCTAACGCTTTAGCACGGTTAAAATGTTCATGTTTGTAGAGAGCACCAGGACTGGTGCTATGTTGTAATTTTTCACTTTCACTGCTGCGGCTGAACCCCATTTCTGTAAGCGACATCGACCACAGCAGCCACAGTTAATACTAGTGTTCTAACAATCACTTTATATAAACCTTTGGCAGTATTCTCACTGAGAAAAATTTAGGAATTCTGCCACAGGACACAGCAATTCTAGCCATGCTATCTACCTACATTGGGGATCAAACCTGTTATCTTTCAGTACTACACTACCTGTTTATACTAACACAGGCTAAAACCTTGACATCACTGCATCAATCAATACATCATGTTTACTGTAGATTCAATGTGTCACTTTCTAATCCGTCAGTCAGGCATGTTCCTGATCCTCTCGATTGTGTCATTTTATAACGTTACCCAGAATGACTTTCGCCACCCTGCCCTCTCTTTCATGAGATGAACAGGAACATGCCTGCCTGACGGATTAGAAAGTGACACGTTGCAAAAAGAGTTAATGAACCCTGGCCCAATCTACAGTAAACATGATGTATTGATTGATGCAGTGATGTCAAGGTTTTAGCCTGTGTTAGTATAAATGGGTAGTGTAGTACCGAAAGGTAACAGGTTTGATCCCCAATGTCCACATCCTAGCTGTAGGCATCTTTGAGGAGGATGAGCTCTATTCCCCCTACCTGCTCCTTAAAGCTAGGGAAGGCAATTTGGAGAAACCAGCCAGAGTAAGCTAGATTTTGACAGTATCCAACTGAAGATATGCCACCCCTCCCTTCAGGCCTAGCTAGCGCTAGCTTTAGCAATAGGTCTGCCTGTGAAAGAACCTGGTCATGGGCAATGAGTGCACAGGCAGACGTGTACAGTGCACACATGTAGGCATATAGAGAGACGGGTAGGCCATCCAATCATTTCATTCGGCGACGGGCTTATTACATGGCTGCAACAGCCACAGATATACATTTGTTTCCCTTTTTTGTCAGAGCTTTTGATGTATTGATTGCAGTTGGGATGTAAGGTGCATTTCACAAATAGGACAATAAACGCTTCTCGAATAATTCGCCCACCCTACCTTTAATGACATCTGAATCCACCGTCAGTGTATTTCACCCAGCGTTGTGTGCTCTCCGCGCCCTCCCCCCTGGTTAGAAGCCGCGGTCGGAGACGGTGCGCGGGGCTCTCTGCCTGCTGACGACCAGCGCCGGCCGGCTCCACGGAGAGTGCCAGAAGGCCACGCTCCACAGCCCCGCCCCGGCCGACCTGCAGCTGGTCACGCAGCAGGTCATCCAGTGCGCCTACGACATCGCCAAGGCGGCCAAGCAACTCGTCACCGTGACGACCAAAGAGAACAGCAACTAAACTGTGTGCGGCGCCTGAGTTATTTTTTATCCCTTTCTTGAAACTTTTGCGTTGTATTTGTGTCGTGGAAGTTGTTCGATCCATCTTAATCAGTATTATGCTAATATTTCGTTTTTTATTGGCTTGTTGGTTTTATTCAGTTTTGATCAATGTAACCACACATGTAGAGTATCCTACAGATGTATTGGGTGAAGCTTTATTTATTGACCTTGTTGTGTGTTACACTTGAAGTGACTCCAGATTTTTCCTATAGACACATTCTTTGCATTCAAAATCTCAATGAAGATGTTGGATTTTTTCACGACAAAGCATTTAGCCTCACCCAACTGTTCCAGAGGTAATTTATTTACTCTGCCTCTTCCAGCCACTTTTTCTATTTCTCTTTAGGAAAGGATAGTCTTTCTTTCAACCTGGTTTTTGTGCTGCCTTAGTGTGCATCGGTTTAATTCGCCTGTGTTGCTTTGCCAGTTTTAATACGAGATGCAAACTTTGTGAAGCTTTGTCATGGAATCGTTTGTAAGAGCACACTGATATTGTAGGAGATGTATGTGTTCAAACTAACTTCCCAACATTCTTTGTTGTAATGCAGGTTCAATGTCAGTAGCCTTAACTCAAATATAAGCTTTATGGTCACACTTTTTTCTTTAAGAATTCCCAACGTTTCCAATGTAAAAACAATATATGTATCAATGTAATTCTTTAACAAAATTATGCAAATGCTATTATATTTATAAATTGTCCGCCATACCTCTAACAAAAAACGTTTATTTTCTTACAACTATTTTTTGTTATACGCTTGTTATATAGTCCAGCTATCATCATGTATCTCAACTAGTTAGTTAAGGGTTGGGGTTACTGTCCTATTACTAATGAAGTTGATGTGGAGTTAACACCGGTGTATATTTGTGCTGCTATTGTCAGTTATGTCGAGTTCTAGTTTTCCGTTTATTGTGCAAATCGGGGTCCTTGTTTTAAGGACCTCAGACCATGAAATGTGTTATTTGATATCATGAGCCATATACAATCTTGTTTTTCTTTTATACTTTTCCATTGTGTTTAAATAGAATGGCCTTTTAAACAATAAAGCCGAACTAACCGACGTCGATTAAAAAGAAAAAGTGTGTGTTTGTTTCTGGTCCGTGTTGACTTTATCATTACGTCGGTCTTAAGGCCTTGTCCGGACGACAACTGTACAGCCTACCTGTTGAATACGCCGACAGTGAAACGGATAGGGGCGGGACCCGCCGCCCTGCCTCACTCTCGGGGAGTAGCAAGTTCCGGGTTCCTTGGACTGAAAGCTGTTCGCTCAGTTATTACGAGGTTCGCCAGCGTTGATAATGGCTTTATTACTGGATAACCAATTCAAAGAGTTACCTGCCGATAAAACGCTCGACACAAAGTTATTCCTGGAGTCTGTGTCACATCTCCCCCCTTTCTTTGGTGAGTACACCTGAACAACTACCTGGGGAATGTTGTGCGTCCCTGGCGCTGCAGATATAGCCATTCGATACAAGCCTGATTATTGATCGATCGTATATTCTATTTGACCATCGCACGGTTGAATTGCCCTGGTATTAAACTCGTAATACAAGTAAACCATTTGGTAACAGTGATACCACAGAGCCCACATTACCCTCATTGTAACTTAAGCTCGTGAAAGGACCCGTTCTCCATTGTCCCGACGTTATGGATTCAGCCGAATTCCCTCCCGTTAGCTAACGCCAATTTCTAATAAGCTCATCAGACGGAACACCTTTTGCCTTTTACGTTATAATGATCACTGTAATACACTTGTGTGTCACACAACACCGACTGTAGTTTTAATTACAAAGGTTAATGTTGCCTTTTACGTTATAATGATCACTGTAATACACTTGTGTGTCACAACACCGACTGTAGTTTTAATTACAAATGTTAATGTTCCCTTTCAGATTGTTTGGGATCTAAAGTATTTTCACCTATCAAATCGGACATCAGTGGAAACATAACGGTACGTTTGATTGATCGATCTATCTATCGTTTGACGTGTCTGTAATGTAGCACTCCATCAATCAGAGGCTGGACCAACATACAAACAACACTGCTGTGTTTCTATATCCAGAAAATCAGGGCAGTTTATGAGAAGGACCCGGTGAAATATGCCACGCTCCAGCAGATTCTGGAAGCAGAGAGAGAAGAATATGGAACAGAATGGCCCAAAGTCGGAGCAACTTTAGCACTCATGTGGCTGAAGAGGTGCGTTTATTTATTTTTTGCTATTGCAAAAGTCGAACTTCTAACGGTACACACACAATACCACACCCCAAGAAGCAGTGGCACATACTATTGTCTTAGTGCTAAACGGCACACGACACATTCTATTCCGTCTTTTTTCTTCCTGACCTCGTGTTTCTCCTACAGGGGTCTCCGTTTCATCCAGATCCTGTTGCAGAGTTTGGCAGACGGGGAGAAAGACGAGAACAGCCCCAACCTCATTCGCGTCAACATCACCAGGGCATACGAAGAGACGCTCAAGAGGTACCACGGCTGGATTGTTCAGCAGATCTTCAAGGTGAGCAAAACAGACGAAGCGTGGGGTTGGGTGTTCCACTCCCAGCTGAAAGGTATTGGGTTAGGTCCCCAATGTCCGCAGGGTTAAGGTGGGCATTGAGCTTGAACAAGATGCCTAATCCCTACCTGCTCCTTAGGGACATATTGAATTCAGCGTAGTAAGTCCCTTTGGATATATTGTCTAATATTGTTGATTAAATAGAAATCTAGGTTTTGTAAATTCTCGTGTCCCTTTCAGATGGTATGGAGTTGAAAAACCTGCACTGTGTATCATTCTTCACTGAAGCCATCACTTTTGGTCACGTTTAGATTTGCTCGCTTCCCAAAATACATTCCGGCATTGAGTTGATTGAAACGTGGGTTAAATATTCTTTAAACATTAGGGAATTTCTAATAATGTTCAATAAAAGACAATGTAAATCAGCAATGAAAAAGTGACAATTTTTACAGTCACAAGAAGGAGGCTTACATAACTTCCTACTTCAACATTTTGACAGCTCAAATCGCAAGAGTTAGGAACAGAATGGTTAAAATGTGATTAAGAGTTGGAGAGAGGAGCGCCGGTAAGAGTTTGTTGTGTTGGACAAAAAGATTTGGGTGAAGGAGGGTTGCGATTGTAATGATAATAGAGAAAATTCCTGCAACGAGATTTCGGAACAAGACTTCTCCTTGAGCGGAACTTGGTTAGACACAATAACTAACAGACTTAATCAAGATAAAGGTAGAGGACAAAGTTGTATTTCTGTGCTGGGATACTTTGCATAACACTTACAATAACAATCTGAGCCGGTCAGTTGCAAAAACAAGCCCTTTTAGAGGACGTGCCGGGGCGCTGTTGCCCCTACGGGTAACATTCAGGCTGCAACGGCTGAAGCGCTCTCACTCAATACTGGACCAATGTCAAACGATTTCGTCCGCAAATGTCACTCTGACCAAAAACGGAAAATCTGAAAATAGGGTCCAGTTTGAAAATCTTGAATCCTTTAACGTAAATGTTTAAGAAGCTTGTGTTTCCCGGTCAAAATCAACTCCCACATACTACAAGCAACGGATGTCTCAACCTTCTGGGGGGCTGTTCTTTCGTTGTAGACGGCGTTGATTGCTGCGCCCTACAAGTCGGATTTCCTCAAGGCCGTGTCGAAGGGCGAGGTGATCCAAGAGGAGGAGTGTTTGGCGAACCTGCGACAGTTCCTGGTCAACTACACAGCCACGGTGGACGCCATTTACGACATGTACACAGCGTTGAACGCCGAGCTGGACTACAGTGTCTGATCCCATAACAAGACACTGACACAGAACTCCACCTCCTGGTCCTGTCTTTAACCTCTCTGATTGGTTAGTAAATCCGCCCTGATTTTGCAGCGGGCTGTAGAACGTTCCACAACACCTCAAAGTTGTCAGAACGTTCCGTTTTTTTAATCTTCTTTTTATTTAACAATCAATGGAATATTTATTGTTTGAAGTCTTTGCTCTAATAATGAATATATGGTTCTTAAAAGAAACACGTGCCTTTTAACTTTTAAGTCAGAAATTACAGAAACTTTCACAAAATAAACAACAAAGCTCTGAGCTTTCTGTTGCTATATCTCAATGTGTGCTGATTCAAATTGGTGACAAGAACATTGTAGGCCTATATTGAGATCTGAGTAGTGTTCTAAAATGAACAGAAGAAAACAGCAGAAACCCTTGCCTCACTATAGATGATGATATCTACTTCTTATTTTAATCTACAGTTTGAGTCATTACAGCAATACAATTCACTATTTATGCAAAATGTCTACATTATTTAGTGGAGACATCCTTTCCTATTTCTGTTTAATTTATTGTCACCTAGAACCTGTCAGACTATATCAGTAGAATCTTTATCTGCCATCTGCCTTTTTTGCAGACGCAGAAGTGACTAGAATTTCCACTGCTGCTTATGCATGCATATTTTTGAACGGTTTGTGATGTGTCTCAGGCAAGAAGGCGTGTTTTCGATTAGTCTGGGTTTTCTGCATCCCTTTCTGACACTATGTTTCACTGACGTGTGTTTTGCACACAGGGAAGAAAGCACACAAGGATAATAATTTTATCCTTGTGAGTTTATATTGTTTTTAGAAGATAGTTTTGAGTGCATAAACTAAATTACGATTGATGGTAACATGATCAAATTATGGTATTTAAAAATGTCTGAATCTCAGTAGGCATACACTACGTTTATATTATGTTTTTGTATTTTATCCCGTTCGTTTTATACAAACGGGATCTCCAGGGTGTAGGCCAATTCTGTCCACTAGGTGGAGACACTTGCTTACTTTGGTATGAGAGTAAATATCTGCAGTTCCTAGAAAGTCGGCAGGGATCATGCTGTCATGTCTTTTTGTGAAGTGTTTGTGATTCTTGAGTGCTTTTTAATAAATATATTTTCCAGGTTATATTTTAAATATCCAATCCATATCAATAATGTCAACATGTATAAGTGTAAAATACTTACATCGCAAAAATACTTCTCATGCACTGTTAGGGCTTGAACTATTAAACACCCAGCTAGTTCACTTACAAATGCATTAAATGTGTTTATGGTTTATAAATGGCAATTAGAGCTTAATGTACTAGTTTATCAGTGTGACTGCTTGCCCAGAGAACAAATGTAAGAGAAGATGTGAAAAACAGCAGATGGCAACCATGCTATGTTTTGAGTATTTAACTCGCGCGACGGAAATACGATCCTGTCGCTAATCTGCCGCACCTCTTTACCCAATAGCTATCTAGTTGTACCCAATCCCACCCTCTTATCTCCCTGTGCATGTGTTTGTGCAGAGAAACTGGGCCGCTGTGGGCCAGAGGGGCTCCAGTTCGCCTTCTCCCAGAGGAAACTAGTCAGCCTAGCCACTAATCTCAACCGCTAAAAGTGTGCACCAGAACAGCCGGGGTGGCATTATCTGTAGTGTTTTATCCGTTCAGGTGCCTGGGGGGCCCCTGTGTGCAGATCTGGGTTAAAACCTGAAAAGGAACAGGCAAACCCTGGGGGGGAGTTGCCCTAACGACAACTCAATTATAGTCTCACGAATCAGACTAGATTGAAAATATGATTTTAGATTAACATCTAAAGTCTGATGGCTGAGGACCTCAAATCTGGGTGAATGGGGCGTTTAAATGTATATTGCTCCGATTAATATCGGATCAAGGAGAGGACTGATGACTAAAACGATAGCCTCGTCTTCCCATTGTCGGTATCCCTCCTTGGCCAACAGCGAACGCAAACTCGGCCATAACTGGTAACGTTAAACTAAACCTGCATATAGTTACACCTCACATCGTTAACATGTTGAATGTTCTTCAATGAAAATGTGATTTATAGTAATGTAGGCTACTGTAAAGTAATTTAGCATTGACAAATACAACTATATCCTAATCAGCTTTTTAACCTTTACCAAAAAAAACAACTACAACAATAATTTGCCATGTTTATAAAAATTGATTTATTTGACAATCTTATTCAAGAATAGGCAAAATGGGTAAGAGATTAGGACCTTACATTGCAAACATAGTTCATTTCAACAACATACTCCTATGTAGAGGGTTCACATGTTGATATATTATAATTGCACTTTATAATCATGAAGACAGTTTGTCATGTAACTGGCTGTTGAAAATAAATAGTACTAATGTAGCCAGTACAGACGGACAGAGACGCACACACACGCAGTCATACGAGTCACACCATCACCAACAGTATATAGCCCTACGAAGAGGTTCTCTATGAATGATTGAGATGGTCTGTGTTCTCCAGTGTAAATGTCTAGCAGACCCAGTTGTGTTGTATATAACAGTGCTTTCCACTTTCCAGTCACATGAATTTACTACTACTACTACTACTACTACTACTACTACTACTAATAATAATAATAATAAAAAAGAAATATAAAATACTCTTTGACATACTGAATGGCCTTGGGTCTTAAACGTTGCCCTGAAACACAACGAATGGCACATCCAGCAGATCCTATATACCACAGTCTTGATTTGAATATGAAATTATTGAATGGTGGTGTGCTAGTCCTTGACCAAGCCTAGACCCCCCCCACACACACCGTTTCATCAAGTCCATTTGGCTACAGAAATGACATAACATAACTCTTAGTACACACACCAGAGTTATTCACATTTCCACAAAATAATTTAAATGCGACTTCAAACGAGAGAGCAGCAAGTGTAACACACACACACACACACACACACACACACACAGTAAAACTAGCCTATGCGATTGGGGGAACAGCAAACGCTCAGCAGCACAGGAATCAACAACCATTAAAGTAAATAAATGGTTACACAACAATAAAAAGCAGCAAACAATTAAATATGTGTCCCCAATAAACAGCAGCAAAATATGGGATGTAAAAAATACACAATATATTCACATATGTGAACTATTTAAATGTATCCATATCATTATGTTAGAAGAGCCATGTTACTTCTTACACTTATGCAAGTTGGAGAATGTTGAACGAAATAACGTAATGGACGCTGCTTCTGACTGTCCAGTACAAAAACATTTTGTTACAACAGATCTACAAAAATGGCCTGCAAATCCCAAGACTAATTATAACATGATGCACAGCATTGGTATTGTGTGATGAATTGATGAACATGAGTGTTGAACATATTAATGCGGTCCCTTCAGGCTTAACTTGTTAACCTTTCTACAAATGCATGCACGGACTAAAACAAGGCATGTCTCATATCATCTGCTTGTTTAAACCGATGCACTGCTATCGACACAAGGGACTTCTTGTGTGTGTGTGTGTGTGTCTGTATACGTGTGTGTCTTTCCAGGTTGGCTTTATTTTCTCTTCACCTGTAGAGCTGGATGTTGGGGTGGGGGTGAAAGTGGGGGTGAAGGTGGGGGTGGTGGTGTTGCTCCAGTAGTCTGGCCAGCCCCAAGGCCTCATAGCCGCGGCCCAGCATGCGTTCCTTGATGCAGGGTGGGTGGATCTCGCTGATCAGGCATTCCAGGGACTGCAGGCTACTGCTGAGCACCGAGGCGTGGCACAGGCCCGGCCCCAAGCCTTGGCCTGCACCGTGGGGCCCCATGCCGCCGCAGCAGACCCCATGCTCCGTGCTGTAGGCCTGCTGGCCAGTGGTGGGTGGATGACACTGGGGTGGGTTTGGGCGATGATGGTGGTGGTGGGGATCGAGGCAGTTGTGAGGGTGAGCCTGTGGGTGGGGGTGACCCGTGTCCCTCGGCAGGGCCAGCTCCTGAGCGTAACAGTCGGTGAGGGGTGCGGCCGCCGCCAGGCCGTCCCAGGACAGACCGTGGTACCGTGGCCCCAGAGAGAAGTCGGCGGCCCCACCAGCGCCCGCGCTGAGTGGGTGCGGCCTGCAGGACGGGAGGGAGGACTGCGGAGACTGGCCCACCATGCTCTCTGCGCCCATGCCGCCCTGATTACTGCTGAACATCCTCAACGACCCCTGCTGGTACTGCTGTTGTAATTGATGATGTGGTTGTGGTTGGTGTTGGTGGTGTGGGTGTTTGTGCTGCCAAACGCCGTAGTCCCCGCCCTCCAGGTATCCGACCTTGGCCATGTCCGCGCTCTGGGTGGGCAGCACCGCCCCGGAGAAGGCCAGGCCGCTCTGGGGCGGGGGTACTCCCAGCACGAAGCCGGAGTCTGAGCGGGCCACGGCTGCCACCGCCTCGTGGGATGGGCTGACCCGTGCCACGCCCCCCCACGGTGGGGGCGCCTGGCTGGCGGCAGCGACGTTCACGCGCCTCATCAGGGCGTCGCGCACCTTGCTCAGCCGAGACTGGTCAGGAGGGGGCGGGGCCTGTCCTCTGGCGGTCGCCGTGGCACCGGAGGACGGGCCGTTGGGCGCCAAAACCTGGGGCGTTCCGGAGCCGCCGTGACCGTAGGCCTTGTGCGGCTGTCCGTCGGGGGCGTAGCAGACACCGGCGCCGTCCGGAGAATTGCTAAACGCCGGAGTCTGAGGAGGGGCGTGTTTAGTCCTCCTGCCGTCTGAGTTTTTCACCACGGCCTTGGCCACCGCGGCGGAGCCCTTCACCACGGCCAGGAGGCCGCGGGACCCCCCCGAGGGAGGGTGGGAGTAGGGGCTGTAGCGCTGGCCCGTGGTGTCCAGGCCGTTGACCGTGCGGTTGAGCTGCTTGTGCTGGGGCACCCGGACGTTGGACGGGAAGATGGTGATGGACAGCGGGCTGTTGGCCGTCCTCTGGGCGAAGGCGTCCAGCTCGGCGGGGGTAGGGTAACGGGTCGCCATGGACACGGAAACCCCTGAAAGAAAAACGTTCAAGGGGCATGGAATAAATGATGACCATAGACAAAAAAATAACAATAAACGATTGGGTAATGTTGCCCAACAGACGCCAACTTTTGGTTATGGTCTACTTCGTGTTCTCATCGGTTCTTTTCCAAATGTGTTTAAGGGAACAAGGGATGACAACTGCCCCTCTTTTAACTCATTTTGGAGGGGAAAGACACCGCGGGCTCTGTTTGATCAGTACTTGATTGAATTAATTCAGACTTATTTTGGTGCACAATCAGATTATCCAGGGAAATCACGGAGAGGAACAGAGGCAATAGAAAGGGAGAGAGAAAAAAAGAGGAGCTAATTTTACAACGGCTGATAAAATAGAAATCGCTTGGTTACGAAACCTTTGCAGGTAGATGCGACAACATCTGGTGCAAAATGTTTTTAAAAAAAAGTGCTAGCGATGGCAAGGACGCAGTGCTACATATTAATATCTAAAAAGGATCCTAGAAGATCGTAATGCGGCACATCACCAGATTAAACACTGCAATCCGCCCTGTCTGTTTCTACTGCAGTCCCATTCAATTCACCCCAGTTTCAACCCTTTAAAACCCAATATTACTTAATCACTTTATGAACCTAATTTGACACTAATGTAAAGACCTAAAGCCCAAGTTGTGAAGGGAGAAAAAAAAAGAAGTTGAGGCAGTTGGGGAGGGAAGCAATCACCCAGAATACTGCGATTGAATGGTGTTAGGAAAGGTTGGAGAGACAAAGCCAGATTGGATTGAAGCGCCATTATTCATGCAATTTCATGGCTGCTTAGCTCTCGGTGACAAAGGAGAGGTGGTAGAGGTTCTCCATTTTAAACGCTATACATCACCTGGTAGAGCTAACCACTACTATTTAGAGAAACAACAGTCTCGTAGGGAATCCCCCCCCCCCCCCCCTCGAAATTACAGAAAATAACCTAGATTACACTGTTGTACGTGCAACTCTAGACCAAACCAGGGAAACGGGGCCATAATCGGTGAATTTAGGAATAGGATGGGAAGAAAATACAGCCGACAACAAAACATTTCATTTCTCGTCGACAATAAGGAAAACCTATTCCAGCCGCGCAGGAAAGAGACCCTCGCATGTTGTCCCTTATTTGAAATTGATTTGGGAGTTTCATTTCATTCTAAACTCCCCCGACGATGAGCCACCAACTGTGAAAATGATTCAATCTAAAGTATCCATCTCATGAAGGAAATAAATTGGGTGTTTAAAAATGGAAAGGAAAGTGGCGGCGAGGTGAGAGTGCTTCAAATTCATCCAGAGATCCCCCCGCGGAGAATCACAGAAGTGTGGGGTGAGGGGGGGGGGGGGGGGGGGGGGGGGGACAGCGTCGACCTCTGCTCGAGTTGCGAGCGGGGCTGTATGAGCTTTGTTAAGCATTACAACACCGTTCCAAAAGAAAAAGACTCTGCACATGTGAACGTCTGTCACATGTCTTCCTGACCCTGTGAGGTAACCCCCTACCCCCCCCCCCCCCCCCCCCACACACACACACACACACTGTTGTACAACACCAGACAGACCCAGTGAAGGAGATGGAGGAAGTAGGTAGGAGAAGAGTTTGAGTTGCGATTTGTTAGAGATGTTTAATGGAAAAAAAGTTGGTGTATTTTAGACTGGATTTTTGTGAGCTGCCCCGCCCCCATACTGGCACTTTTAGTTTGGATAATAAAGTACAAAGTGAGGAGAATATATACCAAGACGAAAGGTTAAGCTTGGTCACCTGCTTATTTGACAAATAGAAGCACGGTGGTTTGGATACATCTTAAAATGTATGAGAGACGTATTATATTCTAAAATGTTATTGATTCAATAGGTACTTGGTGGTGAATTAAGGGCCGAAACATCTAAAGATGGCTTAAAGACGTAGACGCAGAAAAAAGGGGGTTGCTGGCCATAAAACATTATTTAATTTATCACAAAATAGAAGATGCACTAAACAGAAGAAAATGGCTCTATCTGATGTTAAAGCCTTAACCTAGCCAATCTGCACTGAGAATAGAGTCAATTTAGAGTTAAAGTCTCAACCAGCTGTTACTAAACTACATGGGCTAATATGAATAGGAGAAGTGGATGTTTGTGTGTCTTCCCAATTATCACATTAATAATAACACTGGAGCTTGAATTGACCTCTTCTTTTTTCCTTGCCTTTAAATAGATGCAGCTAAGTAGCGGCTGATGTGAAAGAGGCTGCAGACAAGACACCATGCTGAGAAGCACCATGCGGGGATGAGAAACAGGTGTGCTTTCACACAAAACACCCTAATCCCTTCCTCTCTGAGGAGAGATGAGAGAGACAGAAAGAGAGAGGAGAGACAGACAGATAGAGAGACAGACAGAGTGAGAGAGCGAGAGAGACGGAGAAGGGAGAATAGTGGGCTATTTTACATTCTCAATTAAATGCTGTGGCTAATTAACCGCAAACGTGAAGGAGGCCTGATTAATCATATTCTGGAGTGTAGGCGGATCAAGTCATATCTGTTGATTTATGCGTGGTTGTGGGTCTGTACTGGAATAAAAGTAAAGAAAATCTGGGATGGAAACGCACAGCAGGAATAAGAACAAAAAACCCATCTCGGGTGTTAACCATGTCACGCTTTGAACAGGCTAAACCCTGGTTTGGCTCACACATATACAAAAATCCTGCTCTAAAAAAAACACTATAAAATTGGTTAATCTTGGTTTCATTCCTGGGTCACGCTCAAAAGCATTTCAGTCTTGAACCAAGAGCTCGAGACCTCGTTGTTCGCGAGACGTTTGAGTTAATCACTGATTTACGGTTGGAGAACCAGGGCCCCAAGGCTCGGATGGAGAGCAGAGAGCTGGCCTCGTGCACTTGTTCTCTCGTTCTCTCTCTCTCTCTCTCTCTCTCTCTCTCTCTCTCTCTCTCTCTCTCTCTCTCTCTCTCTCTCTCTCTCTCTCTCTCTCTCTCTCTCTCTCTCTCTCTCTCTCTCTCTCTCTCTCTCTCTCTCTCTCCTGGCCTTCTAGTTCAACACATAAACAGAAAGCAGAAAAAATTGTCAAATAGACAAGATTAGATTAGGAAACATTAACGTCCTTCGACAATTGACAGAAAACTGTCCTTGACAACAATCATTGTCAAGGACAATGTTTTAATCATCAATATTATACACCACAAGTGCACCAACTAAAGCACTTGTACACCAATTTTCAAGTGCTTTAGCCGACCTTCACACACACAGTGCAAATTAACCGCACATTACAGAGCATATTCTTCGTTGCCATGACAACACCATCTACACACACACAGTTTGGCTTAATAGGCCCACTCATTACAAGCATGTAATTAATTGACCGCACCTCTTTTCAGCTGGTGGAGCAGCTCTTTCTCTAAATGACTATTGTGCTGGTCAAGCCCAGAGAGGGCAACAGACCGAACGTTGACGTATCTCCCCGATATCAGTCAAGATCACCCTAACGACAACGCAAAAATGTACCTTTTCAAAATGTGTCTCAGTAGGTCAATGTTGGGTCAAATTCCTGCTCTGACAAAGTTCTGGCACCATTCTACGACTAGTATTTAGTAGAATACATAGTAGTAGTATATATTGAAGTATATCTACTACTATCCCATAATGTGACTAATATATAAATATTAATGTACTATAGGAGCAAGCCTGTTAATAAAACAAAACAATTCCTACACGACTCACACACATACGCACACATACGTGCTGGCACACACACACACACACACACACACACACACACACACACACACACACACACACACACACACACACACACACACACACACACACACACACACACACACACACACACACACACACACACACCATCTTAAACCCACTCTCACAGTCTCCTTTTTTTTTACTCAATCTCCTTCCGCAAACATGCACAAACACAAAAACAACAAGTAATTCACTCCAGTTTGTCGTCCTCTCCTCCATCTCCTCCACCTCCTCCTTCTCCCTCCTGCTCCTCCTCCTCTCCATTCCGGTAAAGTCTTGTCGAGGGCCCATTCAGCGAGCCACCGCGGGGTTGAACACTAGGTATTTGCTGGGGAAGACTCTGAACACCAGTGTCACTCCACATTTGTTTCTGAGACGTTTGGCCCCGGCTTGCGGGCTTGGGGGGGCTCGGAGGGGGGCTGCGGGTCGGAAAGTGCTCCACTGAAAAAAGGGTCCTCTATGCAACCACAGGCCAGCAGCGTGGGAAAAACAACGTTTCCAGGCCCTTTATCCCCGTCGAAGGGGACTCGCGGAGGGGCAAGGCATTAGCTAAATAAATCGCCCGCGCTCGCTTGTAGACGTTGACGAGAATTCAAATGTTCTATGACACGGTCACGCGCTGATGGTAAAAAATGAAGATAATTTAAAAATAACGTCCACAAACCAAGGCAGTTTGTCCTGGAAAGTTTCAGTTGCATTAAACAGGATCCCAAAATACTTTATTAGATGAATCTGCCTGCATGGCCATAGGCACAAGGCTCCGATTGGACGAGAAGTTTGTTTCATCTGGTTGTGTTCTAAATGTCAGGCTAACGCTCCAGGCTAAGACAGGAAGGGGTGTGTGTGTGTGTGTGGGGGGGGGGGGGTATTCAGTGAGTGTTAGCTGCTAGCAAAACAAGGGTGGGCGAGGAGGGGGTTGAGGAGGAGGGGGGTTTGTCCTGCAGGTAAACAGTAGGAGAAAGGCTGTGATGAGTTCTGCCTCGGGCGATCCAGGCCCTTCTGTTCTGGCGTTTAGCAGACAGGTGCTCCACTGATTCGCAATTAATACTTAATAACAGAGAGACAAAAGGGGCGTTTTAACCCGGGGAGGCATTGAGTTAGAGATGAGGAGACATGGGCAATGTGGGTCGTGCGATACGTTGATTTGAAGAAGGTCTGTGCGTAACCACATTTAGTTAAAACGGCAATTAAACAGTATCAGGACTTTACCTATTAACACAATGGCCTCACAGGCAAATCAGGCAGAATTAATTAACCTTCTGATAATTACTAATTATAATTACCATTGTTCGGAGACCAAGATGCCATGGTCACTACATTTTCAATTTCCTTGTTTTTGTATTACTTCATCTCGCATCGCATAACTGTGTGTTGTAGAATCGCATGAATGTTTTAGAAGCACTAGATGAGGATTTGTCACTCCTGTTAAGTGCAGGAATATTGCCAGATAATTATCACTGGGAAGAACTGCATGTTTCTTTTTCAAATCAATATCGTTCTTGTTTGAGGTTCCAGACATGAAACACGCAAGATGGCCGCAAAGCTTTGTCATTTTGTAATCACTTTAAAAACGTGTTTTGAAACGGTTGTATATCTGTATTAAGTCATCAACGCAGTCAATAGACATTCATAAGGAAATCCTTGTGATGTCTAAACATACTTCCCAATACAAGAGACCAACCTATTCATTATTTGATTTCATTTCACTTCCCCCATCGAATGAAGATGTTATATAAACACAGGTGGCCCCACTCTAAGCTCCATTATGTAGGTCAGTAAGGACGCAGTGACAGCAGAAGACTTCGTGGGACTCACCTTTGTGAGTGTAGGGCTGCGACGGTGGCATGGGTAGGGCCAGCGGTGGCACCACCTCCAGGACCCTGGTGGTGCATACCAGGTGCTGGGAGGAGAAGTTCTGGTGGCGGGGGATGCAGGCCAACATGGTGTCTCGCTGCGTTGGAGAACCTGCTGGGGATCGAGACAGAGATACATGACACATATTATATTGAGTGAAAATGCTTCCAGGAAGGAATGGACGAATCAGCGTATTTTGTGTGTTTATTTATGCTAGGTCTTTATTTTTTAGTCTTTATGATGGTATGAATTCTACATCTGAACAAGGAAAAAAAAAATGCAATAAACTGCAAGCTGGCGGAAATGTTACCCCACAGGGCTCTCTCTATTCTCACATCAAAAGACGACATCCGTTCCCACTGCACTTCAATGGCCTTCTTCAAACCATGCTCACGCATGGGCACTGTGAACACATTACAACCACCCACCACCCCCATACGACCCAAGCAGAAACACACATCAACCACCACCAAAATACTACAGATGTAAACCAGTGCTTAATGGTGGTGAATACACAGCCCCCCCCCCCCCCCCCCCCCCCCACGTGCTCGTTATGATGTCTCTTTCTCCGTCGTCAACCTTGATCTGTCAGTCGCCAGTGCCAGATCATTTACAAAGGCAACTCTTAACCCCCCTGCGGCTAGCCGCCTCTAATCTGTAACTGGCGTGTAGAACAGTGTTTTTTTTCTCTTCTTTTTAAATATAATTGCTGTATGAATTGATGCCGATATTGATTCTCACGGGGAAGGGGGGTGGGGGAACGCCTGAAAGCAGCAATTTTCCTTTAGAACGGGCGTGTGCTATTTGCAGAGATAAGTATTGTCAGACGTAATGAGTGGCTGAGTGTTGGAGTAACTGCCTCTTTCCCCCCGGCACCGCTGATTGCAGCCATTTTTCCTGCGCTGAAAACGAGATATTATCTACACACACCCGCACGCATAGATAAACGTGTCGGAAAATATTCTCTTCGATTTTTCTCTTTTCTTTTTTCCCATGCAGTCAGCAAATCTAAAGGCTGGAAGGGCCCATCTAAAGATGCCCCCCCCCCCCCCCCACCCCCCTCCCTGAGGCCATCAGATAGGCGCTATACTGAACAAGAAAGGAACATCCCTGGAGATACAACAACTAGCCAAGTGTACACAGACATTCTTCCATTTCCATTCGTGCCATTTCAAACTGCTATCTCCTCTTTAAAAAAGCGGGACTCGTAATGAGAACGCAATTATATCTGAATACTTTTTAAGGCAAAACTACAACTAACTGCCAGGCAACTAGGAGCTTGCAACAAACAAACATGCCCCCCCCCCCCCCCGTCAGGCATCCTTGATCCTGACTGGCTCATTTCTCTTCTGCCGTTCTTCTGGGCTGATTGTTTTCATTTCTCCCTGCAGCTCCAGAAGGCGGCTCAAGTGATCCAAACATAGGATGGAGTGTTCGCTGACTAGCTGCAGAAACATGATTACCTTCCCCAAAGGCAAGGGGCATAGAGCGGCTTTCATTGTAGTCCCGGGGAGGCCTAAGGAGACCACGTCTACTCCACCTTCTTGATTCCCATCAGTGACAGGCCAACCCCCCACCGCTCGGAAACAGCGGTTTGAATCGTCTCAGCACATGCGCGTATCTGAAGAGCTAAAAGCCTTGTTGCCCTATGGTCAGACTCCATTTTGAAAAATAATGGCAATTTTAAAAACACCCTGGCCTTACCACACATTTAGAAATGGAGGGTTGGGGGGGGGGGGGGGGTGGAAAGGAAGTGGCAAAGAAAGATAAAGAGAGAGCGAGAGAGAGAGACCTTGATAATACTTCGATTATACTAGACATCAGTAAGAGAGTGAAAGCATAATTGATGATTTTCTTCCTCTAATCTCAGTCAAACTAAATGTGAAATGTGACATTTTCGTGAAAATTCAAAGCTTCAAACTGACGTTGGATCCATTATTTAAGAGCCTGCATGCTCCATGGACCAAACATCCGTGCCGTTGAGAGTGTAGTTATAATTCTTTCACTTAAAGTTGTAGACAAAGCTTGACTCAACTTTGCAGTATATGATAGGAAATTATAATAAAAACCCATTTCTCAATCAGTTCTCCTATATAAACATGTATTACCTTACTGTATGTAACGTATCTTAACCCAACCTTCTCCTTTTGTAACCATGTTGTCCTTCAAGCCCATATCTCAGATCTCCCTCGGACCCATTGATAATGAGAAGGAAGGAGGACAAAGTTTGGGGCAGACAAGGACGTTGAATCCTTGTGGGCTGTGGGCTTGACACAAGCCCAGTTGCAGCGTTATCGGGGCCCTCGATGTGGCCCCACCGAGGGCCTGCCAGAGAGATAAGCTCCCCACGCTGAGCAGTCCATCTTTTGTCTTCCCAGGTTTTTTTTTTTATAAGGACACTTTGCCAGACAAATTGGCCTGTTCCAGCATTGCTGCTCGACTGCATTTGGAGGTAGTGGTGATGGAGGTGGTGGAGGGAGAGGTTACAGGCTAGGTAACAAAATGGGCTGGAACATAAAATATAAAAATGTCTCAAATGTTGTTTGTCGTGGGATCTGGGAAGTAGATCTGAGAAGACAATGAGGTCACCGCCACAGAGATGAGCCATCTCCTGCACCGTCACCACTTCAAAATAAATGATGGCTTCGGCAAACATCATCTGAAGAAGTCTGCAGTGGCCGGATACCGTTTCAAACGCTAGCGTTTTGAAGATGGTGTTTTGAGTTGCAAGTAGGAGGGGGTGGGGGTGGGGGGGGGGGGGGGGGGGGGGGGGGGCTGTTACAACAAGCATACTGTATAAGGTTACCCGACATCTTCTCTCGTTGGTAACCTTATACAGAATCACACCGGACTACAAATCACATTTCACAGAGAGAACCACCGCTGGCTGTCCACCAGAAACGGATCAAAAATTCATATAAAAAGGGGGGGGGGGGGGGGGGGGGTTGTGGGGCAAGCTGCCGAAAATCGCAGCTAATGGATATTCTGATTGATGATAGAGAAGTGCTGCACATCAATATCTATCTGGGAGGGGGTGGAGGAAGGTTGAGCGCGGAGTGAGTGACACCATCTGAAAGCCATAAATTACACCAGTCAGCCTCGACAAGAGGGTCCATCTGACCTTCTGGAGGCTTGTGGCAAGGCTGAAGCACCTGCAGCCGGGGGAGGAGAAGGCAAAGTGTGCCAAGACTCTGCCTTTCAGCCCGCAGATAAAGACCACTACAGATGCATACCAATTCACACACACGTGCGTATTAACATACACACACACTTTTGCACTTTGCACGCACATGCTTAGAAATATGTACACATGCACGCACGCACGCACACACACATACACATATCTGAACACACGCATGCCACACACTTACACATGTACACACACACACAACCTAAATTTGGATTAGCATATGAGTGCTATGCTAATAGTCTTCCTTTTTCTCTTTCCGCAGAGGAAATGGAAGAACAGTTTTGATGATGGAGCAGAACGGGGAAAAGGGGGCACTAGCATAGAACAGTGGAGTACAAAACGGATGGCGGGGTTAATTTAAATATAAATAAATGATTAGCATGGAAAGCGGGCTAGACCGGCTCCAATAAAGATGGAAAAAGCGTTGGAGAAGGTGTTGTGGATGTCATTTGAGCCACAACCTACAATAAAGTAATAGATGTACTGTATAGATACATCCTGTTGCATAGATGCATAATATCTGTCCATCCGTTGATTTATCTATTTATAGATGTATGTGCGTTTATATATCAGTGTTAATACTGTCTTTGCAATAGACACAGCAGAAGTCAGTCTGACTGATGGAGACAGGACGAGCAATTTGACATCTGACACAGACAGACCTAGACAGCAGCGCTTCTGCTGCAGCTGCCGAGCTCACCGCGGCTTACTCCCCCGCACGAGTACCCTCCCCCCCAGCCCCCCCGCTTTACCCTCATACATTTTTTATAGAATCTATTACTCGCGGATTAGCCTATAAGAGGCTGGCCTGGTTAAATTCTCTCTTAATAGTTTGCATAATGGCCATGCGAGCAGCAAACACAGGAGACACAGATTTCTCTCGTATGTGTTCTTTGCGATTAGAGAGAACCAGAGAGACATAGTCAGAGAGAGAGACACATACAAAGGTTGAAAAACAGGACATCCAAGCAAGCTGGAGTGACTCTGGCTCGTCCTCACACAATAAGCACACTCTGGGGCCCCCGGCAGCTAACAATGACACTCATTCCCGCTGAGATGAATGCTTGTAAGAAGAAGAAAAAGGTATTACAACGGTGTTAGCGAGAGGATTTCTGTACAATTCATGCTGAAAATACATGTTAAATTACAATATTACATACAATGGCAGTGTAGGTTGTAGCATCTCTAGTGAGAAAACCATGCAGTATTTATAGTGGGCTGATAGGGACGGTGTCTCACAAGTCATTGTACATCCAGGCTGGTACAGCTGTGGTGTATTGTTAAGACCTATTTCCTACTTTTTGCATAGGGAATGTAGGGTGTGATATGAAAAACCAGAGATGGACATTAAAATCCATGTTTTAATTGCCTTCCTTTTCTCCAAAGAATGTGTTTCTGTGTATCTGGTGAATACAATTGTAAGGAGTTACAAGTGTGATACTCTACACAAATCAGATTGTGATAAGTGATTGTATTGGTGTATTATATCAAATGAATGTTTAATATAGGTCAGGATAACTAAATTAGTTCATTATGAATGTAACCATGCAAATTAGCTACCATTCCCAAAACATTTTTGACTAAGGTTTCCTTTCATCTTTTCATATTTCAATATTCATTGGTCTACTACTGAATTTGTGGTTGAATGTAATAAACTATCAACAATACTTTATAGGCATCATTTTAATTTGGGTCATCATGCTAAAATGAATTAGACCGGTAACATAATATTGTATACAGGTCAATAAATATTCTCGTCGTTCTACAGACAATTAAGAGCCAAATATGCAGGGAGAGGATAAACATGTAATAGAGAATGTTTTTCAGTAATAGGAACAGGAAGATGTAATATAGACCAACATTGTCAAATGTGTTTCCACAACGTGAATGCCTTTCCTTATTTGCTCTAACTTAATCATGGCGAGAAGTAAAATTGCACGCTTGAATATATAATAGCCCTTACGGAATTGGAGCTGACATCTATCTCAATGGAATCACTTACATTTATGACAGTTGATTTAAAACAATATGCCATCTGGCATGGCTGCACAAACAAACCAGTAAGCATAATTGAGAGGAAATACCGACTCAGCCAAAAGAATGTCATACTCTTCACAATCAGCGATGGAGTGATGGAGGCTTTTGATAGCAGCTTTGAGACTTTTGTAACATCTAGTTTTATGGTTTGACAGTGTGGAGTAAATTCATTCAAACTGAATTTGTAAAGCAGACCTCCAAATATGCAGAGCGAAGGCTACTTCTAGCAAGGACACATATTTAAGCGATCCACTCATATTTAAACACACTCTTTCATTCCAAAGCACCACTTCAGATTTGGATGTAGGCCTCTTCAACCTAAACTTCCTGGAAAACAAGCAAGGCAATACTAACAAACCAATAAATAAATAGATATATATGCCTTCTTGTTTATAATCATGTACTAGTTTAACAGGCCACAAACATTTGCACACACACACACACACACACACACACACACACACACACACACACACACACACACACACACACACACACACACACACACACACACACACACACACACACACACACACACACACACACACCTCGGGGGGTGGGGGGTAATTAAGTGTTATCTTGGTGGAACAACCTTGGTAGGCAGCAGGAAGCCTTGGACACTCCCAGAACTGCTGTTGCACACAGACGTTGCCAAGGCAAGTAAGAGACAGACACAGAGAGCGAGAGAGGCTTGACCAATGCAAAGTAAGCATCAAATGGGGGGGGGGGGGGGGCTTATCTTATCCTTATCTACATATGTGCCCCACACACTGAAACACACACTACAACTCACTGAAGGACCCCGAACACTACGCTGGCTTTGAAAGTCAAATTTGTTCTGTTTGAATTGTTCTGTTTGTCTTTGAGTCGTTTATGTGTCTTCCCCTAGATATCCTCAGTTATTCTTGTTTTTCCACCTCATTGTCCTTGATTGTGTTCCACCTTTGTTGATTGTTAATTGTTTCCTCCTGTGTATTCAAGCCCTCAGTTTTGTTTGCCCTTTGCGTGATTGCCCTGTCCTGTAGCTAAACCCAGTCCAGTAAGTGTCTTAGTATTGATTACCCTTTTTGTTTTACGTTAGATAATCACTGAACGTTTTTTGGCTTGCTTACTTTGTTCATCTTTTTGTCTTGAAGAATTAAAGTAAATACTTTTTTTGTTTAAACCTTGGTTGAGTCTACATTTTCAGCCAGGAACCTGATCCTTAAAAACCAGAATAAAAGAATAGTGAGTGAGTGAGCGGGAATGCCACTGTACATTTTAAGTTGATATATTTCATATTTGTTTTTAAAGTGATATGAGACAACAGATAGCGCTGACAGTAGAAACAGGAAATTTCCTCTGCAGGAGGGAAAAAAAAGCTCTTGTGCCAATACGCAGAATGTATAATGTGACAGATTCCTTTATTAAGCTGTTTTGAAAGTATTATATTTTATGAAGCAGATGTGTGACTGTTGTGATTCATATCAAAAGTGTTTTGGAAAGCTCCTTTATAGCAGAGCTTGATCCAAATGGTAATTGATCATATCTACTGTGCCTACTATCAGAAACAGCTCAGCTTATTGAAGAGTTTCTGGCTTGAATAACACCTTGCCCCATAAAATCTATAACCAAAGTCAGATGTTCTTGCTTTCAATGGCACTTGCCCCAGTTTCTACAATAATAGTTTAATACATTTATTAACTATTGTGAGTAATTATACCAATATAGTGGCTTATTGGGATATTTTCATTGTATTACTTAAAACTCCCACTACCTGAGCTGATTCTTATGGATTCAAGCCACACAGCAATACTGTAGTATAGCCAGCCCACAGAGCTGCCTCTTCCATTCTCTCCATCTCTTCTCCTCTCCTCTCTCCCGTCTTCCACAGCAGCTCATTTCACTGACAACCGGGTCACTGATTCTTTCACGTAATTACATTTTTAAATAAAGCCGAGAACTCCGGAAGAAAAAAGATTGCACACATATATATACATATATGTATATGTGTGTATATGAAAATTCCCCCAGCTGAGTTTTTTTCTTTCTTTACTAATGTCTTTCTTACAGAGATAAATCTCTACAATGCAATGCTACTGTTGAAAAACAGTGCTGCCATAACTAATTCCGAAAGGCAGCCTCAGCCTTCACAACTCTACTGTCCTAAGACCCAGCAATGTTTCTCATTAGCCATGGCCTTAGAAGTCGCACCACAAAGTGACCAAATAATAAAAAATAAAAATAAAAATATATATAGCCAAGACGCTGATGGGATATGGACTGCCTAGGTTCCCTCCCCCCACCACTGACCCTGAAGGCCTAGACCGTAACCACCATGCTGAACCCTGCCTCCCTCTTACCCTCTCATCCTATTAAAATGAAAAGACCAATTAGGCAGATTTCAAAAGATGGCAGGCTGTCTCTAATTGCACATGACGTCCTTTGGCAGATGGAGAAGAAGACAAAAAAAAGGTTATTTACTATGGACCCTGAAATATATGCCTAACATCCAAAGCATAGAGCAGCACTACATTATCCCTGATGGAGTAGCCCAGCCCTGTGTACCTTCGAACGGAGGTCACTTTACATAATGTGTTCCCTGCGCGGTGGACTTATTGCCAGCATTACATTCAGATCACGGAACCCAGCCTGAAGCTACAGGCCTATAGGTTACGCGGAAGGAAAACACAACACATGTTCTCAGTCGGTCATGCTTTCTACAATGACATCGCTAGCCCCAAAACAACAGGGTTGTTTCTCCCTCAAAAGGAACAGCTTGTTTGAGTTTAACTGAATTTAAGTTCAGGTAAACCAGCTTAACTAAGGCTCAACCTATAGCCAGTAAGACAACTGGAGATAAACTGTTGAGTCAGTCGGTGTCAAAACTCCATATATGCACACATCAAAATCAGGTCTACCAAATTTGGGTCAAAATAAGAATTCCAACAGGTTTTTCTTGTTTTGGATTTTACCACCGCATACATAAAGGAGCCAAGGGCAATATCCTGGAAATGAGTAATCCATTGTCTGAATACTGTGATGTATTACCAAGGTACAGCTTGTCTGGCTTCTAATGAAATTAACATCCCCAGCCACCACTATTCAAAATGTAGAAAGGCTAGTAAATGAAAAAGTATGAAAGTGGATAAGTGAAATGGATTGAACGTCAAAGCAAGATATATAAACAAAGCAATAATCTTGGTCGAGCGATGGCTTTACGTTTTTCGTTGCATTGATTACAATATGGTAACCAACCATGGAACCTATGTTTATCACATAATTGCTAAATATGAACCGGAACCAGTGAACCTGTAAGCAGATTATATAACAGTATTATGGTGCGGGAGAGCGGGGTACAACCTAATGTGGGGAGTAAACTAATGGGATCGTATCTACGTTCCCAGGGTCCTATGTTCCCAGGGTCCTATGTTCCCAGGGTCCTATGTTCCCAGGGTCCTATGTTCCCAGGGTCCTAAGTTCCCAGGGTCCTAAGTTCCCAGGGTCCTATGTGTCTAGCGTCCTAGGTTCCCCAGTTCAATATTCTGTTAACACGCATTAACCC
Organism: Lota lota; assembly: GCA_026745465.1. Taxonomy (NCBI): domain Eukaryota; kingdom Metazoa; phylum Chordata; class Actinopteri; order Gadiformes; family Lotidae; genus Lota; species Lota lota. The sequence continues at coordinate 1,618,728 of JACYXH010000416.1, read as the reverse complement.
TCCTATTGCGTCCGTGTCAAATTTGACCTGTTTGTAGTTCAAATATTTCATAAATATAATCCAGTTTTAGTCATTTGAAGGCTTCTTATTTTATTTTAAAATTGTTTTATTTCATTTTGAAAGTCTAAAAAAATGCCACTGTTCTATTTAACAATCTCACTGCATTGGCATTTGGACATTTGGGCAAATGTCAAGAAAATCAAATAGACTAACAAACTAGATACTTAAGTCATGATGTGATGTTTTTTTTATATTAGTTAGAAGACAGATGTGAAGTGTGAGATTTACATATGTATGTAAAACATATATATATATATATATATATATATATATATATATATATATATATATATATATATATATGTATACTAGGCTAGTTTTCACCTAAGGAAGCATTGCGCTATGATCTTTGTTGGTTCCATGTCTCAAACCATTTGAAAAACCCATGTCATAGTTGACCTGCGATTCTTTTCACTGACATGAGATATATCAAACCAAAAGCAATCAAAAATTTTATTTGGCTAATACATGATGGAATTGTTTCCAAATAATGTAGTTTGTATCGTATTTTAAACCACCACAGGCAATGTTACATCTAGCCCTACGTATGTTACAACTAACCCTGGTCAGTGTGGGGTAAGATGTAACTTTTCACTTAGGTTCCTTATGCTTGAATTGTTACCGACTGGAATGTTCCAGAATTGTAGTAATGGCGTGTGACCATAGCACAGACATGTATTTTCCTTGTATAAAACATGATTAGTCTCAGCTGAAAAACATTTTAAGAAATCAACCAAAATACGAAATGTGATTTGTTGTGCCTCTCCCCTGTTATCTACAAACTTCTATAAATTAAAAAATACATTCAAATAATTCGATTTTGATTTCTAAATATCTTGATATTGTCTCAACCTTGGACTTTGTATACATTATATTGCTCCAATTGCTTGAAGGGCCAAATCCAATGCATAGGCTACCTTAACCTACTCTTTTGTGCACATTCTAATACGCCCGCAACACCCCGTCTCTCTGACCAATAGATGATCTGACACACGCACTAAAGCGTGCAAGATAGAATTTCACACCTGGTCTATAATCCATGAGACCCTCTGGGGCCAACCTTCCACCTCGGCTGCCACGGGTGCAATGAGGTGCGATGATCCCACCTCCGGCTTAGACAATATAATTGGAAACTAAGCTTTTCGGAGGTAGCTCTGCAGAACCAATAACATAGGCATACTTCAAAGGGTTTCCGGTAACCATTGAGATCCTGGCATGTAAAGACCTCTTTATTGGGAGAGAAAAGCACGACGTAAGCAGTAGGCTATATTGGCTCGACTTTGACTAATGAATACACGTCGCTTGTTTTAAAACAACTGAGAAACTATTTCAAGGACATCAAACGAATGATTCAAGCTTATGCATATATCGTGCCATGAAATGGTTCAATAAAATAAATCATATAAATAGCCCACATAGGCCCAATGCAGGATTCAAAGTGTTTTCAGTCTGCAATGATTTAAATGATCCCGTGACATTGCCTAACTCTTTGGTACTCCCCTGTACATTTGATATGCGAAATGAGTCCAACATTATTTATATTACATTGATCCGTTTATTAGAAACGTATAGGGATGCGTTATCACAACAGTACCCTGAAGATGCATAGGCTAGAAGGGCGATACGGAGCAATTCATTAATGCGAACTGAACATATAGGCTACCAATCACATGCGTTGTTTGAAAAAGGCAACAGCGTTAAACCTGAAACTCTGTGGTAGGTAGGCTACATTATAAAAACACAAAATAATTTCCCATAAACTATTTCTTATAATATCAAAGTCAAGCGACTTGCTAAAACAAAACAACGCTATGAATATAATACTCTTGCCATTAAAAACGCGCACATATGGGTCCACCAAATTGTCAATGTAATGAGTTAGAAATGAACACGATCGTCACTTACAGTTTTATCTTATCATAAGGCTTGTTTATCTTTGGTTCGAAGCGACTGATTGGTTATTCTCTTGGTCGGAAGGCGTTTTTCCTCCGCAAAAGCAATCTCGCTACAAATATCCTGATACGCGAGGGAAAATGCAAGGGGAATATCCATTGGCGAGGTTAACTCCATGAAGATTGCTTCTATGTCATACCCATGTAGATAATGCTTTTAACGACTAGGTTTTGTTTAAAAGAGCTTCCATCTCTTCCTTGCATCCAACCAAGCTAGGCGACCGTGATGTCGGAGTAGAAATGATGAGTCCACCGCACCGCACTGATGAAACCGGCTTCAGTCCAATCAATCAGGAGATATTTGAATATTCCCACGGTTCAGCCAATCGTTTAAAAGCGAAGGCGGTAGTTTGGTGACGATAATTGCGTCAGAGCAAGCGAGTTGTTCGTCCGGGGAAAGAGCACACTTATTGTAGTAGGCCTACCCATGGTAGTATCCTACTTGCCTTCATTCACAATAATAATAGTAAAAATACGACAGTATAAACAGTAATGCATACAAAACAATACAATACACCAAGTTAGTTTTTGTCAACAATTCAGCACAATGTAAATAGTTGACACAAACAAACTTGATTATGCTGTTATATATATAAATATACATATAATATATAAATAATCATAAACGCAAGCCTACAAGCTGGGTGTAGTAAAACAGCTGCACATTTGCTTCTGACTACTAAATATTGTCCACCTATCTTGTGTAGGCCTATGGAACATCAGAAGCCAATTCACGTATTGGTCCTCAGTGACCATTACTATGCTTTGTCATAACCTTTTTAAATTTACACTCAGTTGTAAGTAAGTCAGGCTATAAACCAACCAGTACCAGTAATTAAACCAACAAAGAAAACACTTGTGTTTTGTATCCTTTAAGATGGCACGGACACACCAAGAGAACCTAAAATAGACACCGTTGTTGTGAGAAATTATAACAATGTTTCTAATGGCGTATTAGATTAGCGGCCAAACCCTTTACACACTGACGTATGACATATCATATGATTAGGGTATTAGGGTTTTGATTCTTTAAGATGTGCTTTGATGGTCATGAGAGAAAAGGGAAAACACAGATAATATTGTGTGTTCAATAAATAGCTAAATGTGAGGAAATATGAAGTCTGAAAATAGCCTAATGTATAATGTAGGTCGAGTTATTATTGTGATATTCTGAGACCATAAAAAAACATTTCAAGGCTTTTCAAATATATTCTGACAGTAGAAACGAGGAATGGAAAGTAACTGTCAGGTTTAAAAAAACATTCTGTTTGTGTATTGTTAAAATGTTTTACATTAAAATATGGCCAGTTTATGAAAAGTAGGAAGTATGAATTTCGACAACCCATTTTCTATTCAATACGCCAAAGGAGCCAATATCCTTAGATAATAATAAAAAAGGCACTAATAAAATGCTATTCATCACTCAACAGGTATGACAGGACTTAATGAGATATGTGTGTGCCCGGATGATAAGTAAGGAAAGCATTTAACCATAGTCTGGGTGAACCTGGCACCGACAAAAGCACACCTGTGCCTGACAGGCACTGAAAAATAAATCACTCAAGTTCTTGGTGACAGCTTTCTCACATAAATACATATTATTGAACCATTCTGCCCCCTGTTGGCTAAATAAGTTATACATAGATCTATTCACTTCAAATTCTTGACCTTTTTACAAACGTACTCTTAAATTCAATAAACCATTGTGCTAATCCGTGCATAAAAAGCCAATATATATTGATTAGTAGGTTAGTAACAATGGACAGTTGGGCAATTATTTCGCAGTTTGTAGTGTGATGTTTACTTTCTCAGCTGTTTCCTGCAGCTCGGCTTGTGTCCGTTCTGGTTCCCAGGGAAACGCTTTTAGCTTCGTTCAGATGGATCACGGGAATACATGTGGACGGAGGGAAATTCGAAATATTTCATAAAAACGGTACATTAACGTACATACATAGTTAATTTTACACATTCTGTGTTGTATGTATGTGTGTGTAACAAGACAAGAGAACTGAGATGCGGTTTAGGGGCACATTACGGCGTTAGAATTGTGGAATTAACCTAGCTAGCTAACTTAAGCTAGCCAGTTATACTGGAACAAGAAGACAGAAGAAGTCAACACAATTATGGTATGATAATAATTCAGTTTAGTTAGTCGAGTGCATACATACAAGTGTTACCATGCGATATATATTTTTTAATTACTATTTAATATAACCGGTAGATGGTGCTTTGTCAAGTCAGGACGAATAACGTGTGAAATCAACATTGGGTTATTATTTTGCCAACAACAGTAGAAACATAAATATAATAAAGCATCTTCTGCTTTCGTTTCCTCCAGGCTAGATGATTCCTGTATAATCAACTACGGGACATATGCGTTTCCTCAAAAATGGAGCTGAAGCTGGAAGTTGTCTTGTCATCTAGCATCAAAAGAAAGAAACCATGGCCGCGATTCTGCTGGCTTGGTCAGGTAAATATACCTTATTTGTGAGCAAGTGGTCACAGACCTGGAACAATTCTTTTTGATTATAGCTATTGGTACATTTCAAATCATAAAATTGTGTTCACTTCATCCACCAGGAGAAGGAGGCTGTTTTCCTGTTGGATGACAACCGAATCAGTGAGATCAACATGGTGACAGGTCGCACTAAGAAAAAGACCCCTAAAATACATCCCTTGCTCAATAGTGTAGTCACTATGGCAGCATCCCAGACAGGTAGGGTTCAATTCTACAATCAATGCTATGTTTAATTATCATCATATCATAATTTCACTGGCAGTTACTGCTTGTGTTTTTTTCTCAGGTGTATGGCTTGCTGGACTGCTGGTCTCAGGGGAGCTGTTTCTATGGAACAGGGATAAAGATTGGTTGAAAACTGCTTCAGCAGTGCCAGAAGTAGCACATCTGATTGCTACTGTTAAAGGTAGATGCAGTTAGTAAACCAAAGGTATTTTTTGTTTACATTTTAAACACCAGATTTAGGTGTGCCCAAAAGGCCAAAGGAACCATATAAAGCCAAGTGTTGCTCTAAGGACACGATTACATCTCATCCATGTCCTAATCACAGTAAACCACTCATTACTCAGATGACTGGATTCAACTGTTTTCTGCTTTTTTCAGGGAATGCTCCCCGTGTAGCCCTCCATGTCTCAGGGGACGGGATGCGTGTGGTTCTTACAGCGGTTACAGGGCACGTATACCTGTGGGAGTGTGCTGACGTCAAGGATCTGACGGGGGTACGAGATGGGGCCATCAGGGGACGCTGGGCACACATACAGCCTGCTGAAGATGCTGCTCTGCCTTCGCTCAAAGATAAAGAAGCAAGCCAACAAGGCATCTTTGTCAAGAATGAGGTTTTTTATTTTACTATTACTATTGTATTACAATTTTCTTTTGCTATTTAGTCCTTTAGAATGGAACATTATTTGCCCCAAGGGGGAATTTGTTGTGCACATGCACAGGGCAAAAACAGTAAAAGTGTCTGTACAAAACACAAAACAACCTATAACGACTTCTTTACATACCTGGTAAATACACCCGGTTATGTCATACACCCATTGTTCATATATTATACCCCGTCCCACCATCCATAAAATGTTCAAGTTTAATAAACCTTTCAGTTGGGAGTCGGAACTCCCTAGCCACTAGGCTAGGGAGTAACACTACACCATCCTGACCCCAATATTCAAATATTTCAAAGTAAAGGTCACTTGAAATATGAAATAAAATGTATAGTGTATTTGCTTGCTGTAATTTGTAACTCTCTTCAAAACAGGCTGTTGGTGATGTCTTCTTATCAGCATGGGTGTTCACGTCTGGGGACAAGCTAAGCATTACCTTCCTGAAAGTCCAATGGGAGGAGATGCTTGCGAGAGAAGTGTGGTATGTGAGAGAAATCTTATCCAACCATTGCATCGTTAATGGTTAATCTGAAATTGTTGTAAACCCACAGTAATCCCCATGTTATAATGATCCATTTCTGTCTAGTTGTGTAGATTACAGTGTCAAGTGGGCCACGAAGACGTACCCCATGCCCAGTCTCACTCCGCCCTGTAAGCCAGTGAAGTCCAGAGGGGCACTGGTGCTGGCCCTGTCTCCTGATGGTCGACTGCTCGCCGTAGCCTTAAACCAGAAAGACCCCAGGGTGAGTCTCAGACCCAGTGTCTCTGTAGCCACAAATGTAAATTCCACTTTAACCAGGGCTGTATGATTATGACAAAAAATAAAATGGTGATTAGATTGCCCAGTATTGTGATTGCTTCAATTAATATCCTGTGGTGCCTACTGTATATCATTTTTTTTTTACAATAATAAAGCAATTGCTGAGTTGTAATGGTTTGTAATTTGTTGGCGTACAAAAGCGGATTTATTTATGTTTTATAATTTCTTTTGGAACAAATGTACAAATTAATTGCAAACTCTGGCAGAGGCCAAATTGCCATTTTTGATTAATGTGCAATTAATGGTGCAGCCCTACTTTCAACGACTAGTTCTGTGTGCATTTGTTTTGCATTTGTGCATTTACTTAGTTATGTTACATGTCTTGTGTTGCAGGCTACACAGGTTCTATTTGTTAGCACACAGAACTTTGTGTCAATAGCCAGAGGATTAGGAGGATGTGGGAGCAAGAACTTGACTATCCCTTCTAAATATTTAAGGTATGTGTGGAAACGAGCAAATAAATAAATATTATATATAAATATATGTATATATTTCAATTATTTCGTATTTCATAAGGATTGTTTGTACTTTTACAACAAAATTAATTCAAGTTTGAATATCCTAAATAAAAATAAGTCATTAGTAGCCCTTTTGGATGGCATTTGTCTAATGAATAGAAACTGGTCTTGTTGTTCTATTGTCTGCAGATCCTACTGGGTGGGCAGTGTGAGCTGGTCTCCCACAGGGCTCTTCCTGGCTTGTGTTCTAAAGAGAGGGTCCCTTCTCATGCTCGCACGCCTCGGGGGCCTTCTCAGTCTGTCCAGCTCCGGCTGCAATGTCGACTTTGGGCCTGCCCACTTCCTACCACTGCACCCTCTGGTCACCTACAGGTAGCTCGCTCTCTCTCTCGCTCTCTCTCTCGCTCTCTCTCGCTCTCTCTCGCTCTCTCTCGCTCTCTCTCGCTCTCTCTCTCTCTCTTTCTCTCTCTCTATCACCCTCGCTCTCTCTCTTCCTCGCTCTCTCACTCTCCTTATTACTCTCTCCTTATTTAGTAGAACCTCTATTTCCATAATTTCCACCCTCTTTTCATATGCGGTTAAATAAAAATGTAACACGCAACATAAAAAAGCATGTTCTTCACACAGGCCGCCAGAGTCCTCCAGGAGAGCAGAGGCCTCTCTCTCCAGCTCCAGCGTGTCGTTCTGGGACGTCCTGAGGCAGCGCTTCTCCGTGACCTGGCACCCTCGGCTCTTCTACCTCATCGTGTCAGACGGTTACATGGTCACGGTGCTGAGGCTGCTGGAGAAGGCCACCCCGGCGCTGCTCATGACCGCTCTGCTACAGGAGGCCAGCAAGGACATGGAGAGCACTATCCAGAGACTGGAGAAGACCCAGGTGATCACCAAGGCCAATTCACAATAGTTATTGCAAACGTTTTTCAAATATTATTTTGCAGGGTGCATCATTTGTTAAGATTTAGAAATCAAGATTTTCAAATAATAAGGTTGTTGTTCAATCTCCTAAAATACATTTTATAATACTATACGTACATTACAAAACTAATCAAAATGGGTAAATATCTGAAAAACTTTATTAAATTGTTACGCTTCACCTTTTAACAAAGAGAGGTACAGCATTTTCTATTTATAGAATGTATTATTGGATGTGATTTTATTTATAACATAAGTGAAATCACAGTCAATCAGCATTGACTCTGAGCTAGTTCAAATGTTACACATTGATACTTCCGTCGTAACGGAACATCCTAAGGACTAATCTGAATCCAAGCTGATTTAAATGGATTAAATGCATATATTAAACTTCACCATGCATTGTTTTCTTCTTAATTGGTTTTCTAGCAATACTGTATCCCATTGCATTTCCTCTTCTGTTTTCAGTTGAATATTAGGGCGTGGCTGGACTCTGTGTCTTGTCTGAGCAGCCAGAAGGAGGATATGGATCCCTCTGTTACGTCTGGACCCAATACGCTCCACTCCAAGGCCCCTTCACCGGCCCATGCCAGCTCTCTACCTCTCTTCCTGCAGGACCAGGGAACCATGAGTGACACTCGCGAGCTTCTTCACAAAGCACAGGCATGTCTAGTGCATTTCATATACATATATACACTTTGGTGTAAAATCAAATTTTTATTTAAATTGAATGGATAGTCATGGGGTGGGGCGAATAGTGCAATGTCCTTTCAGACTCCCAGCCGAAACATTGGACTGCTCTGGGTTAAATTCCCAACTAAACCACAGCTTATCTGTAGGCATTGTCAAGCAAGGCATCCCTACTTATAGGCATGTGGACTGAATACACTGTAAGTCGCTCTAGATAATGTAGGTCACTTATTGAACATGCGCTTTTTGTTTCTAACCTAATATTTGTTAATTTGTTATAGGCCTTTTTCGAGGACGACTCCGACGTCGATGTGCGCGCGGCCGTTTCGCACGCGGAAGACGGCGGCGTTTTAGAGTTCGCCTCCATGTTCGACACGCTCCACGCCAGGTCGGACCCCCACCTGGCTGGGTCCCCCGGGGGTCCCGCGGATCCGGAGGACGACCAAAGGACGACCTGGGACTTCTCCTCAGCCACCGGCTCAGAGAAGAAGTCGTCTTGGTCTTTTAGGACCCTAGTGGGGGTCAAGGTTCACCTGCTGACCGCCTGGGCTCTGGGGCTGTCTCTCGGAGGGGCGGCCGAGGAGCACCAGTACCTCCTGACGCTCACCGTCCGCTTTGTGCTACGGCTAGCCGCTTTGCTTCATTATACTGATAGCACCACCGCTAGCGCTGGCCACACTGGGACGATCAACATTTGCAGCAGCTCTCGTGTCTCACAGCTTTTCAGTGCCTTCCTTGTGTTTCTCTCCTGGGACGCGTTCCACCCCGGCGCTCAGAGTCGCCTGGGGTCGGTGGTGGAACTCACCCAAAAGCTGGCACATCTGCTGCTGTCCCCGCTGCCCGATGCCTTGCCCAGGGGCCGCTCTGGCTCCCAGTTATCATCACAGAGCATATCCAGCACCCTGCGTGTCGTGAGGCAGGCGTCAGACAGTCTAGACCATGCTTACGTTCTCCAGCAGAGACAGGTCTGGGCGTCCGCACCTCAGGAGTCCAGTAAGGACAAACCCACAGAGCTCTGGTCTTCTGACGTTTACCGTGTGCCTCTCCTACAAGACTTGAACAAAGGGAGGTCTGGCTTCACCAGTCAGTCGCTGCCCGTTCCTCAACGGCCTTCTAGCAGGTAGACAAAGTCTTGTTCTCTCGTTGTTCACTATTTGGTTTATTCAAGCATTTAAAATGAAACGGCAGAGAATACAACAACATTCATATACGTTCCCATTCCTCCCTCCCTTTCTCCCACTCTACCTATATTCATATTTTTTATTATTATTTATTACACATTAATTACAATAGAACAAGCCATCCTCAGGTCGAGTAGGAAAACATAAAATCTTTTTGTCTTTTATTTATTTTGACAAAATGCTAAGATATTTTTACTGGCCAGTGGATGGTTATTTTATCCTAATATTCTTGTCACGGGACTATATGTGACTGTGGGGTGAGTTAATTTTGTGTGTAATCCTGTGTTTGCGGGGCAGGCTGCTAGGGGTGTGGCAGTGGCTCTACAGCCTTACCCAGCGCTACATGGATGAGCTGAAGGGCTACACGGGCTGCGATGGCTGGGCGGAGGAACAGCAGCAGGCGTCCGTCGTCTTGTCCCAGATTCAAGAGTGTCTGCAGGGTACAGGGGTGAAGCTAGAGGACGGTCCTGCCCTGCTCAGTTGTCAAGGTCCGTCTGACGGATTATCGTTGTGCATAATGTGTGACACATGGAGTCTATGGCTGTACCTTGGAACTTTCTTTTTATGCTTTTTTTAAGCAAACATCTTTATCATGCTGTGTCCATTGGATTTAGGAGAACGCCACTTCCTGTTTGGGTCGTACTCAGAGAGTGCAGATGCATGGAGGTCAGAGATGTGGACAGAGAGGAATATAAGTAAGAAACGGTTACTGCAATCATTCTTATTATCATCATCAATATCTGTCAGTAATGTAGCATCAATAATGTTTACCTCAATAATATTTACTGATGTACTTCTGCTGTGTGGACTACATGTTCTACATTTCCCACCTGGGATTAATAATGTTAATCTTATTTAAACATATTATTACAATGGAAATATTTTCTTTGTGAGGGTATTTTTGTGTGCAATGTGTGATGATATCTTATCTGTCAGGTAGTGAACGCAGCGTGTTCCAGGAGACGCGTCTGTGTCTGGCCATGCTGTACGGGCTGCTGTTCCAGTACCGTCTGAGAGAAGCCCAGGCCCTAGGGGACCGCATGGCCCGGCTGGTACTGGACCCTGCAACACCCCGCCCACAGAGCACAGACCCCACAGAAGGTCCCGTAGACAAAATGTTATCTCATGTCTTAAAACAAGCAGACGTCAGCCAATCGGTTGAGTCAATGTGTAGCAAAATCTTTTTTTTTTTAATGGGGGCGCAGATGGTTAGAATGTTTGACAGAAGATGGTGGGTTCGAACCCCAATTTCCTCAGTCTAACGGTACCTTTAGGTACTGTAAACATTAAATCGGTTGAGTCGAACAGCTATGGGTAACCTGTCTCCTGTGTTTGAACAATTTCAGTTCATTTGACTGCAGACCCTTTAACACTCAATAGCAGCAACTCTATAATATCTCATTTGAAACTCAGGTTTGTAATAGGTCAGCTAACAAAGCTTTCCTCATGATGTTGTGTCCTCCTGGTGCAGGCGAGGCCCAGTGTGAGTCCTGGCTTCCGGCTGACCTCCACCGGGACGCGGCCCGCGCCGTGGTGCAGACCCTGGGGAGGTTCATGGCCTCCTACTTCACCAACCAGCCCCTCTGTATCCTGCCCCCGCACAACGTGGAGCTCCTGCCTCCACTCCACCTGCCTCACGGTGAGACGGCACTCAGCCTTACCTGACACAAGTGAGACTGAGGACAATCAAGTATAAAAGCATGACCAAGTATGAAAATACAAACATCTGGAGAGAGCGCAGAGTATCTGTAGGATCACAAAGACACTTTTTGATTATTTTATAGTTTTATTGCATTACATCTCAGAGACACAAAGATTGAGCATCAAAAAAGTTGGTTCAACATCAAATTAAATTCAATAACGAGCTGACTGTCGATGTTCCGATACAGTTTTCCTCCTGTGTTTCCTGCATGTGTTCCTTGGGTAATATTGTATATATATATATGGTGTACCAGCGCCCTGCGTCGGTCGCCTGGTGCCCCTGTGCCAGGAGAGGGTCACCCGGGCGGTGAGGGAACAGCACGTGTCGGACGTGTGGACGGTAGACTATGCCCAGGACCTGCTGCTCATAGGTGGGCTGCTGCCCGAGGCTGTGTGGCTGGCCGACCGCCTCGGAGACTGGAAGACGGCAGCCTCGCTCAGCCTCGCTTATACAAGCTACCGGGACGAGCACTTCCCCGGGTCAGTACTCTACCATAACCAAGAGGTTTTTCTCTAAAATCCTTATATCCTGCACTGTAGGTCCAGTTCTTATAGGTTTGTTGTATTAACAGCTGGGGATCTGTTATTTTGCAGGGTGAAGTTAAGAGAACTCCATTTCCCAGCAGCCTTAAAGCCAGGAAGTATCTTTCAGGATCAGCTGCATTCTCTTCTCGGGCGAAACGCTGGCTCTAATGAAACCGAAGGAGGTAAAAACGACCTAAAATAATCTTTACTTTTCGCTTAAATGTAAACATTTGATATGACATGAGCTGAAGACAATGCAATGTTATAATAAAACCATTGATAATCTTTTTACATAATGACTTTGACTCATTTTTGAAGCCTGTTCATCGGAGTGGTCGGAGGGCGAGGACTGGGACATTCTGCAGGGGTCGGTGCAGGAGATCCTAAAGGCTTCCGTCATGGCTGGGGTGGACGTGGTCTCAGGGCTGCTGTCTGACCTGATGGAGTCGGCTAAGGCTCTGGCATCCTGTCTGCCTGCTCTGGTGCCCCAGGGACTCTACCTCCCTGCCCCTCCACTGTACTGCCCTCAGCCCGCCTCCAACACACAGGTGGGCTTAATGCCTAATAACAACCGCCTGTACGAATGTGACGTGATAATATTAGCATAACCTTTAAAAGCTGGTCATTTAAAAGTGTAAAATAGTGCAACATGTAGAATAACTATATAAATGTTGAAATGTCCCATTGGCCTTTCAAAAGGAACAAGAAACATAGAGACTATATAATAGTTATATAACAGTAATATATCATTTTTCTACATAGTTATAAAGCAATATAAAAAGGAAAGCTATAACAGGCTAAGTGTGACCGTGTGGTGTGTTGTGTCCACGCCCAGGACCCCGTGGGGACGTGGGGCCGGCTCTCGGAGATCTCCTCTCGTCACCAAGTCTCCTCGGTGCTGCAGAGGCTACTGCTGCTGCTGAGGTCCGCTCGGTGCTGTCGACCCGCGGCCCAGTGGTACATCAGCCACCTGCGTCGCGCCAGGCACATCCAGCACAAGGTACTGTTACCCCACCGCCACCGCCGGCCTCCCCTCCCTTCAGGGCAGGGGCTGTCTGGGGCTGTGTGGACGGTGGTCAACCCCGACAACCCCAACAGATATAGATCTTTGCTAGCTAAAAGTACAATAAAAAAATAAAAGTTATTTACTTTGCACAACTTTTTTAAAGTTGTGCGAAGTGCAATTTGAGGTTACTGCTCTTTCTGGTAGTTTATAGTAATTTGTACTTCTTACATTGCATGTTGCATAAACACATGTATTCATTTGTTACCAGATCAAGAAGAGATACGGTCATCCGTGTGCTGCTGAAGAGGAGGGGGCATTCCCAGAGAGCCTGGTGAAGCTGGTTACCCGTGCTGGATTCTTCCGGAAAGGCCCCAATAGAGATGGTCAGCTGGACCCCGTCACCATCCAGACTATAAGTAAGACACAATTTAATTTACTTATGTAAACATGTTCACATGTTAAAGGTGCTGGAGGTAAGATTCAAGAGCTATTATTAGAGTGTAAGTTATTTGAAATGGAACAGCCATCTGTCGGCTATTAGTGAGTGAATTGCACTGTGAGAATATCTGGTTTGAGTTGACTGGGCATGACTTTGTGTGATACCTTTTAGACCAATCAGGGCATCTCTTCCCTGATTGGTTTAAGGAATCCATCTTGCTTATCAATCACAGGCACGTGAAATGCAACACTTCTCAATGATGGAGAAATGTAAAGAGGGAGTGACCAGAGAGGGAGGGGACGTTTTCTTGGTTGTTTAGTTAAAAAATAAATTCTCTCTTCACAACACTCAAATCGTACCGACAGCAGCTTTAATTGTCACTCAGAACTGTATTGTATTGTGATTGCGTTTGTTTCAGGCTGCTTCAGGGACCTCTGTGGTCTCTGCTGGTTGCTTCACGTGAGGGACCAGCTGTCTGTCTCCTGTCGGAAGTATCAGGCAGCGAGGCACGCGCAGAGAGACGCACAGGTAGCTGCTAACCCATGTATCTACGTACCTATCCTATGGAGTAGCAGTACATACAATAATAACAATGATGATAACCATGATATTGAAAATGAAACAGTAAGGATATAGTAGAGGGTTAAACACGATTACTACTAAAAAGCTTGGGGCCTTCGGGCCTGTGCTGTTTAGTCAGATCCCATGTATGTGTGAGAGAGACAGTGTTTGCAGAAAATTACAGGAAGAGGTGTCTGTCACTATTTTAATTTATTATCCAGGGAGAGAGGATTGTGTATGTTCTACCCAATATGTGGTAAGTCAATGACTTTGTGACCCAATGGCAATTTGTGCTGGACAAATTCCCCTTGGAGCAATGAATGATAAATTATATTCTATTGTATTCTACCTGCTAGGAGTATGATGACTCTGAGATGAGCTCTTCCTGCGTGGAAGCGGTCCACTGGGCCTGCAGACTGCTGCCCTTCTCTCACTTCCTCAACGCCGAGGAGATTCTGCAGGACATCCTGCTCAGCCTCGTGTCCGAACTACCACCCCTCTCTATGGTGAGTACATCCCACCCTGCCTGCAGCCCAATCCCACCCTGCCTATATCCAACATCCCACCCTGCCTGCCTTTAGCCCCGTCTCACCCTACCTGCAGCCCCATCCCACCCTTCCTTTAGCCCCGTCCCACCCTGCCTTCAGCCCCGGAATAACGCTACAATTCATGACCCTCTCTCAGCCTACCGTCACCCACATGAGGGTTATTATATGTCCATTCAGGTTGACACGTGTGTTCATCATCTGTCTCTCTCAGGTGGCAGACACTCTGGTCCGGGCGTTCCCAGCAGAGGAGGAATCGGTGCGGGTTCCTCTGAGGGAGAAATACCACTCTCTGCTGGAGAGATTGAAGCACTGCACCGTGCTTGGTACTCACGCACATGACATCCGCATGCTTAATATATCATGTAAATTGTTCACAGAGTAACTACTAATGGTTGTAGAGGTATAATAGATGATGCAATAAAACAAAACGTAAATCTTTATGACTTACTTTATGACCTTCCTTATTAATTCCCATCCTTAGTTTAATCACACGTGCCGCTGTACACTCTTATCTTGAAGGAGACACCGGGGAGGCGAGCAGTGAGGTCATGATGGTCACGCTCCAAGACAAGAGGAGGCAGAGGAGGAAGGACCTGCAGCGCCTGCAGAGACACCTGGCCCCACCCCAGCTCTTCCTGTGGGAGAGGGAGGAGGAGGAGGACAACCGAGGAGGAGGTGGAGCAGGAGCAGGAGGAGCAGGGGGAGGTGGCCGCGGAACGGCCCTGCCGGGGCGCCTCTCCCTGGGGACCAGTTTGAGTACCAGCACCCTGACCGACCGGGGGCAGCCGATGGTGAACAGCGATGGAGACACGGCAGAGAACACATCAGAAGCTCTGTCTACGGACCTGCCGCCCAGAACCACTGCCAGGTAGCTCAGCCACATTGATGCCACGTCACATAGATGTGTGTGTGTGTGTGTGTGTGTGTGTATATATATATATATATAGGGAGAGTGATTTGTATGTATTATTTTATCTAACAGATCATTGACCAGGCAAGTTAATTGAGAAAATATTCTCAGTTATAATGACTGGCCAAGAGGCACAACAAAAACACATGGAAAAATACAATAATGTGGACAAACAGGGATTTTAAATACAATACAACATATATTCAAGTCTATATAAATGTCTATGAACATAGACTTAGAAACAGGAATTGATACAAGCGACATTTATCTATAAAGTGGATTCATTTGTGCTTTTGCCCTTTTTAACAGCAAACGAGTGCAAGACGGCGTTAAAGCAAAGAAAGCTCCTTCTAAAACGAACAAGGTCCTCTGGGTGGAGCGAGACGGGGGCCCGGGCCCCTCCAGGCAGCCCGAGGGGCCGCAGCGGGAACCGGATCGGCCCGCCCTGCCTGCGGTTGGCACCTGGGAGTTTGAGCTGGACGATGAGGAGTACCTGCCTTTCCTGGAGCTCTTCCTCAGCTACGTGCTGGAGAAGGACAGCTCTGAGTCGTCAGGGGCGGAGGACGGCTGCGAGCTCCCGCTGCTGCAGGGCTTCACCTCTCCGCTGAGGGAGCGGGAGCTGCACTCCCTCACCTTCGACGTGCTCTCCACGCTGCGCCGCCGCCAGAGGGACGGGGGCCACGCTGGCAGAAAGCCGCCCGGGACCGGCCCGGATGCGCCCAGGCCCGTGTTCAGGGCGGGACACTGTTACAGGCCAGCGACTGTTCCCGAGCTCACCCGGTCGGAGCCGCGGTCCTCCCTGGTCTGGAGCGAAACCCCAGAGAAGCCCGTATCGAGGAGGACCCAGCCGTCCGTGGCCCTTCTGCCTGGGCTGACCCCTGGGAGGCAGCAGGGTCTGTTTGGCCTCCAGCAGCAGCAGTATCAGAAGGCTACTACAGCTCCAGAGTCGAGCACCAAGGGGAGTAGCGTACGCTCTGCTCCGAGCCCCAGACAGAGCGCCGTTCCCTGGGAGAATCTGTCGGAGGACCTCACCTTCGGCTCGCCCGTTTCCACGGAGATACTGGCGGATCTGCAGCACGGCCTGGATTCTAAGTTGGAGGCCCAGTTCCCCGAGCTGGGCCGCCTCCTGGAGTGGATGGTCCGTTGGGCCAATAGGAGGACACCGCTCGGAAACCACGGGATCATGATGAAGAAGAAGAAGAAGAGTGGACCAGAGGATGGAGGGACATCCGACGGAGGGGTGGTGATCCGGGTCAAGGCATCGACCCCGGCCGTGCTCACTGCGCTCAGCCTGCTGGAGCACAGATGCTCTTCTGCCTTCCCACGCGTTGACCCGAGTACCGGACCCACGTGGACACGTGTGGCAGAACCACACATCAGCTCGGTTCTGGTGCTGCTGCCCAAGGCAGGCTGGAAGCAGGAGGGAGAGGGTAGCGTCGACACCGGCTACCCTGGATCTACCAACACCCCAGTCACCCTCCCCGATCACCAGCTGATGCCTGAGGACCCTTCCTTGTGAGTGTGCCGCACTTTTTAAAAGTTTTGACTTGACCATATATGTATAGATTGTTTTATTTGACATTTGATCTTGAATGTCACTTCAGCGGATCAGAAGAGGAGCCGGAGACGGGGGCTTCTCAAAACACACCGGACCACACCGTCCAAGAACCAGTTACTTATGACTCTGAGATGGGAACGATGACATCACAGCACCCCTCACTGTGTGACCATGCTGCCCCTGAGGAAGAAGGTACTCCGTTACAGTGCATTAGATCGCTGGTTCTCTTGTTAAAGGTGCTGAGATTTAAGAGCTATATTTGAGTGTCAGCTATTAGTGAGTGAATTGCTCTGTGAAAATATCTGTTCTGGTTGACTGTTTGCCGTGCTTTGTATGAGACAATTTACAATGTAGACCACTCCAGCTGCCGGTTTATTTCTTACCAATCAGGACATCTCTTCCCTGATTGGTTCGGGGAATCCACTTTGTCTATCTCTAAGGAGGAGGGAGGGAGGAGGGGAGGGAGTGGACGGTGTTTGGGTTGCTAATTTTGAAAATCGTGCTCTTTGAGAGTTGTTTGTTGTGCCTCTTTACAACTCTCCAATCTGACCTACAGCACCTCTAATGTAAACCACTCTCATGCCATCCTTTGTTCTTTTGTGGACATTTCTATAGAGCCCAGCAGTGCCAGTGACGACACAAGCGCATTATCTGTTCTTTCTGTTGATAAGGTCTGTGGTAACGTCCAATCACTTGATACAGTGAGTACCTCTTAATAGTATACTTAATCAACATTTTCCTGTTTGAATGTGCTTGAATATCAATGAATAACTGAGGAACTTTATACAGCATGGAACATTTGAACCAAGTGAGCATTTGCTTGTGGCCTGTTCACAGTAGCTATCTTAGTTTGTCAAAAAAGATAATGATAATACAGTTAAAATGTATTTATAATGTTTCATCAAATACTTTAAGTGTTTATTCTTCCTCTTGATCAGGTTCTGAAACTTGAGGATCTTCGTTGTTCAGAGAGAGTTGGGGAAGTGTCCAGTGCAACTTCACAGTAAGTTTTAAAGCGTAGGGCAGGACATAGATTTAAACGTTGTACCTAAATCAAAAACCGAATAGGAAACCAACAAACTTGTTTTAGTGGCCTCGCATTGTACACCATTATTGATGTCCAATGAAACTAAAAAAAGATTTGAATCTCCAGTCTGTACCCATCTTTACCCAGTGTTCCCAGCAACCCTGCTGGCCCAGAAGCCCCCATTAAGCCAGAACCCCCAGCCGTCCCTACAGTTAAGGGAGCCCAGGATGGGCCTGCACCACCTCGGCCCTCTGGCCGGTCCGCACCGATGACCATCAGCGCCCCAGATGACCCTCCTCACCCTCAGCCCTCAGAGTCCTCCAGAACCACAGCTCCTCCTCCCGTCGCCATGGTGACCAACGACACGCCAGCCCCTCAGGCTGAACCCTTGAGACATTTTGTGAACGATGAGCTCTTCAGACTGGTCCAGGTATTACAAGAGAGATAGAAGTCATGTGATCTGAAGTTCCAAAAGCATGTTCCCAATGCCGCCAGAGTGGATGTGCTAGAATAACCCTAGAATTACCTAATAGAATAATAACCGGTTGTTATTATTCTTATTATGTTGGTGAAAAAGTACCAAGATGGTGGCTTGAGATGTGCGTGACATGTGAAACCCTCCTATAGATCCGTGAAATAGTCCAGACAGATTTTAGGTTCAAACTGAGAATCGAGTTGCAAACTCAAAGTGTGTGTTTTATATCCACTTTCAGTTGCAGCAGATCAACTTCATGAGCCTCATGCACATGGTGGGCTCCACCTTCGCCAGCCTCCCCTACGTGCAGCTGGCCCAGTCGAACACACCGCTGTCGCACCCGTCAGCGGCTCAGCCCGCCCCCTTCCCACTCTCTCAGCCAAACACTTTGTTCCCCTCGGTTCACACCAACACCTCTGAACATCTTCAGACCCAAGCCGGCGTCCCACTGCGCTCCGAACGCAGCGATGCTCTTCCCAACCTGGCATCCACTTACAAGCCCTCGGCTGGGCCTGACCCAGACAGACCGCCTGACCAGCCTTCCACATCCAGGAATCATCCCGGCAACGTCGACAGCGCAGAGGTATGTCCTTGCATTGTACTTGTCTCTTTTAGTTTGTGCATTGTTGTTGAGTGGTGCTACATGGACCTTGTGTGTTTTGATCTTGTCAACACTATAACAGCTAAATGTTTTTGGTTTCCAGTTGATGCAGCCATTGTTGGTCCAGGCCGAGCCCCCAGGAAGCCCGCACGGAGAGAGTCGGAGGCGGATCCCGACCTCCCAGGGGCTCCTGACCACCCTCGACTGCGACGAACCCCTTCCCTCCATTCCCGTGCCCTTACCCACCGACCTCAATACCACCAACCACGTTACTTCCTCTCTCCTTCTCCCGGGGCTGAAGCTGCTCCGTCTTCCTCCTCTGCCCGATTCCCCGGTCCGACAGGCCTGGGGGCCTCAGCCTCCAAACATCGGCCTTCCTCACCCCGACCCGGGCGCATGCGATGACGACCAGGCAGCCTCGTTCTGGGCAAAAAAAGAAGAAGAAGAAGAAGAAGAGGAAGTGTTGTTTGCTCCACCAGCACACCACAGTCAATATTCAGCCACCGGATCTGCACGTAAGAGAACCCGGGTATCGGGGCCCTACTCCAGGACCTCCCAAAGGGCAGAGTTCCCATCGCTTCCCCACCCTGATCTTCTATCCCGCGGGGCCCCACCGGGGCCGGGGCTTCGCCTGCTCAGCTGTCACTCCCCGCCGGCCCCCACCCCTACCGCGTTCCCCCTGGTCTCCCAACCGTCCACCCACAGACCGGTCACCTCCCTCATCCCTGCTTTCAGCAGACCACCACCACCACCCACCATCCAGCTCCTATACATCGACCCTGAACCAAGAACGGTAGGAGGGGCAGTTATGCGAACAACCATCATTAAAGGTGCAGTGTGTAAAATCTAGTGGCTACTACATTCGGGATCAAACCCAGTATCTTTCGTACTGGGAGTCAAACACCCGACTATCCTGTCCCCCCTAGTACATCTTTTAAAAATCCCTTGACTGACTTGACCTGACTATCTCTCGTTTCAGCTCTTTCCCCAGTCCACTCCTGCGCCCGAAATCAACTATGTGGACCTTCTGCAGGACCTGAGGAGACTAGACCCTAGAAGGACCACCGCTGGACAGACAGGCCTCCAGCTGATCGTAGTAAACCCACAGCCGGAGAACCAGAGCGGAGCAACAGTCCCTGATGTCTCGCCCTCTTCCCGCAAAATGTACTGCCTCAACGCTCTTCATAAACGTTTCTATGGTTTTAGACGGCAGCTTTCACACATTGCGCTTACCACTGTTTGTCTTTAAAGGAGGAGTAGAAAAGACAGGGCGAAGACCGGAGAGAAAGTCACATTCAGACCGGACGAGTCGATCATTCCCACGCACGAGGTAGGTGATGTTTGCATGCACCTTTTTTTTTTGCTTATTACCAGCTCATCGATGTGACATTACAGTGTTATTGTTGTTCTTAGCCAAACGCTGGACGTGTCAATGATGAGTCTGCAGTTGGCAGAGACTTGGCTGTGACCTTTGGTGAGTGTCTTCTCTGAACATTTCTTGTTCTCTTAACAAGAATCATTTAGACTGTCCATTTTTGGGTTTGGATGCTTGAAAGAATGAACTTACTTTAAAAACACAAAGTATACCAACAAGCCATATGGAAGTAAGCAACCAAACCTGCACTTTAAATAGTAAAGTGTTAAACAAACAGTATACAATCATAGGAATGAAAAGGAAGTGAGAACAAAAACATAACATAACAAAACATTTTATAGAATGTATTTTTTATTTTCTTTATTTTTCACTGCGATGCATCCTTTAGGTCTCAGGCTACAATCTGTTCTTCTAATTCTTGATTTACAGCTGACCTCCCTGGTCCACTTGACCCCCTGCTGACGGGTCAGAGGTTACTGAACAAGGCCTTCGCTACCTCAGCAGAGCTCCACGCCTACGCCTCCACACACAAGAGCCCGCCAGAGAGCCACGATGCCTGCACCAACACGGATCCTGGTCAGTAGCCATGGAGCAATTCTAGACACCCTGAAATCGAGTTGGCAATACCTTTAGCAATACGCAGCCATTTTATTTGAGCAATAAACTAAAAAAGGCTATCTTCTGTGAGGTGATAGTGTCTGTGTTAGCGACTTGGATGTATCATTCATAACCCATATAGATGGTACTAGATTAACCTATACACTACCACGTATGAAAATATATATTGTCAATATCCTTTGAATTGTGCGCTTAGTAATGTGATTTTGTGTGTGTTTAGCTGGGCCGTCTAAACTTGTGGATAAAGCTGTATCTGCAATTGCCTCAAACCCTGAATGTAAGTCATGTTTTATACCAGCAACAACATAATAATGCAAGTAGATTTCGTCATGGATATACTAATAATCTTTGTGTGTGTGTGTGTTATCTATTTAGCACAAAGGCCTGCAGTGGTTTTACCACCAGAGGTGTTGATGAACCAGTGGCTCCCCAGAAAGACCCCTGTCCGAGACACAGAGGAGACCCAGAAGAGACCCCAGCAGAACCAGGTGATTCCCCCAACATGTGAACTCAATCTCTGCCTTTACCCTTCTTTTATTTCATCGTTGTGTGGTATTTATTTGTAAGCATTTTACAAAATGATTGAGTATTAACTTTGATTTTGTCTTGTCTAATCAGCAAGTAAACAAAGTTTTGGAAAACTGCAAATAAAATTCCATTGTACTTATTACTATTGATATTGCAATTGTTAATAATAAAGTGTAACAGTCATAACGGTCCCACCTTCTTATGTTCCCGCCCCTCTCTGTCAGGATTCGCCGGGCCGGCGGTTCCTGAATGTAGTGGACCTGGAGGAGGAGTCCTGCTCCGAGACCTAGCCCCAGGGTCCTGCCGCAGGTCCCAGCAGGACACCCAGCACCCGGCACCCTCTTCAGCCCAGCTCCATCTCATCGCAGCCTCCGTCGTTAGCAACGCCGCCGCCGAGCCGAGGACCTCAGACACACCCACAGGGGAGATTCCTGAGACCGTAACTCAACCAGGTAGGGCTCTATGTTCTGTGATGGGGCTGGTGGATCGTCTAGTGGTGTTTAGGGCTGTTTGACTCCCAACCGTAAGGTTCTGGGTTCGAAACCCAATGTCTGTGAACTACTTGTAGGCATCCTTGTGCAAGATGCCATACCTGCTCAATAATGTCATGTATAAAAAATGTATAATCCAAAATCAAACATTATATAAGACGCTTTGCATATAAGTGCATGTAAATAAATAGTAAATACTTAGTCTCATCATTGCCTTTCACACAGCAGTACAAACATTCCAAACGTGTTTTGTGTGCTCTGTAGATCTCCCACATCGCCCTCTCGTGATATCCACCGGAGATCCCGTGACGGACGCTCTCCTCCAGGGCAGGCCGGGGCCTTCTCACACCGGTAGGGCCCCGGAATCACAGAGCCCCGGGCCCCTGGGGGCTTCGACCGGACCCCAAGCAGCTCACTTCTCCAGCTGCCTGACCGAGATGGACGCCCAGCTAGCTGCGCTGCAGAGCATCGCAGACCACATGGAGACAGAGTTTGTCAACTCCAGGATGGTAGGGTGCTACTGTGTGTCTTGCATTTATAAAAAAATTGTTTTGATAACGTTATATGTCCATTTGGCAGCTAGTGCACTCCTGAGCAAGAGAAGGGGTCGTATAATGTGGTCCTGTGAATCCCTTTGAGACTGGATCTGTGATGAAGGGCTATGCACATACATTTAACTTGAGCTTGATCTTACAGTTTCTCAGATATGTTTAATATATATATATATATATATATATATATATATATATATATATATATGTATATGTGTTTCATTATTATTCATTTATAAAAAATGCAATGTTGATTGTTGACGGCTGCTGCTGCCTGCCTTCATAGGGTACTGATGAAGTAATTGGTTTTTAATTTACATAAATGTTAAATAAATAAAGGCCTGCTCTTCTTTGTTATAAATGTTGCTTTACTTGATGTTGTCTCTCTCTTCAGTTGGTGCGCACGATCGACACATTGACTCATGTCGCGGCTCAGGGACCCGACAGCAAAATGACCCAGAGCAAAACCGTCAGCCTCTTTATCCCAGACAAAGGTGAACCTCAACTGTCTGAACAGTAACAGTGTGTGACCAGATGGTTTTACTTGTAGTATCTTAAATGTAAAAACATACCTTTTTAGTTTAACTTTCTTACTTAACTTAAATATTGTGTACTTCTCAAATGTATCTTATTTTTCAGTTGTATTTGTTTTTTTTCTGAATGTTTAATTTTAAACAGATTTCTTGTTGTGTTGTTTTCCTTGTCAAGCACTTTGTATTGCCATTTTTCACAAAAAGTGCTTTACATATAAAGTTGGATGAATTGATGGTATACACAATTTGGTAGAGAAGAACAATCCATTAACCCCGCCTTATCCATTTGATGACATGTCCCTTGTCTGTACCAGCATGGCGGTCGCCCTCTCGCGCTAATAAAGAGAATATGTCGGAAGGAAGACAGCCAGGAAACCGTGAAACTCAGACCGAGTCATCGGTTGCTAAGAGGCAGTCTGTCTCTCTCTCACCTCTGTCACCGAACACCCAGGGAGCCACTCCGTCCAGCCTTCGTACCCCTACAAGTAAACTCTTATTAACTTATTTAAACCTGCTCTCTATGTACGGTTTCCCATTAGCACCCTCTACTGGCTTGAGTTGTGCCTACAGTTATGGCTATTACATTTTCAGAGGACAGTGTCTGAGATTCTTCCATGGTGGGGGAGGGGCCGAAGTGGACCAGAATGAAAAGATTTATATAAAATTATATTTTAGCTAAATTCACTGAATGGGTTGACTCGTGGATGGGCACACTTTATCTTTATTCTTTTTTAAAATAAGAGTAAATAGCTTCAGTAGAGAGGTTAAAAAGTGCAGATTTAAACAAACTGATATGTGCACTTGGCTACTCTGCATTGTACACCAGAATGGTGATACTTTTGCAGAGGCCTTTAAATTCCTGCCAATAATAGTCATTCATCTTGTGATTTTTATAGGTCACACATTTGCAGTTAGTCAAGAAGGTTTTGTTGACAAAATATGCAAAGCTAGCATGACTTTGAGTTTCTCTTAGAAGACCTAAGTCTTTAAGATCAATTGATATTGCATGTGTAAACATGACAATCTTAATGAATAATGTCTATGTGTGTAAAATACTTTAAGCCAGCGTATCCAGTACCAGATTGATGGCAGATTTCAGAGACATTATAAGCCATGATACTAATTAGTTAAGTGGCGTCTTGACTTCTGTCCACTATAAAGGAGCCTGCAGGTTTCAGTTACCATAAACATTGATCTCAGCTCGTGTTACATGAACACTAGAGCCTGCGTTGTGTCGTGTCGCTACAACCGCTAATCCATCGGCATTCACAGCCAGCCAACGCGTTGATGGTGGACTCTACAGTTTCTGTCTTAAGGTTGTCTCTTGGCAGATTCAGGACATAAAAGGATAGTATGTCTTGTGATCTGTGAGTCAGGGTAAGGGAGGTGGGGAGTTACCCCCTCCCCAATATCTCGAAAGCTCTCGTCACGTAACACTATGCACCCAACCCTTTGGCTGCTGTCAGTAGGTGCTAGGCCTGCAGAATGCCCTGAGCAGACACTAGGAGAGCCACCAGTCAGTAGTAGTTTAGATTGTAGAACTCAAGGTTTAATTTCAAGACTAGTTCCTTTTTTGAATTGCTACTTTTTCTATTATTTTGTTAATAATAACTGTGTTGTATCAACAGGGATGAAAGACCACATGTTCCCCGAAACAACCGGGATGTAAGTTGACGGATGTTCAGGGATTCACTTCTTGGTTCTGCCTTTATTGATTTTATTTACGTATTTTCCTACTTAACACGATCCATTCACTCTAACCATCCCTCACCCTCTGCTGCTGTTCTCTTCCAGGTTGGCCGACAGCACTCTGGGCTTCAGCGGGCTGAGCGACATGACTGATATCCTGGGGGAGCTGGTGAGGGAGGGGGCTCTCTCCCTGTCTGATCTGGAGGTGTCCCACGCCCAGGCTGCCCGTCTCCACAGGTGCAGTAACCCCCTCCTGTGATCCATGACCACGACTACCTTAATGTTGAATCATTTAATGGACCGTGTTATCCAAAGTGACTTGCATGGGAGGCTGAGAACAACCAAAGCATACAATACAAATCAGAGTAGGTTCAAAAGGATTCAGAGGGCTAAACGACCGGGAAATTATGTTTTTTTTTAATGATTGCTTCATAGTTACATCTCAATGATAACTAAGTCAGTTATGAGATGGTACACAACTAGGTTACACAAAATCACTGACTGCTAAAGGCCTTGAAAGCATACGAGATGTGATCATATGAAAGCATACGAGATGTGATCGTATGAAAGCATACGATCACATCATGGTGATCGTCTGATGACAACCCGTGTGATTGGGTACCAGACTGCAGCATCAGCAGCAACTGCAGCGAGCGGATTTGTCCCTGCGGAGCCGTGCGGCCGACGACCGTGAGAGCAGGAAGGAGCTGCGGACCTGGATGAGGAGGAAGCAGCGAGAGAGGCAAGCCTCCTACCAGAAACAGAGAGAGGAGATGAGGCAGCGGGAGCACCGGCCATTTGCCAGTGCCAAAACACTGGTGAGAAGGTCTTTTATGTTTTTATTTTATTGCTGTACTGTTTTGAGTTGGTTTTTAGTCTTGCTATTTTGTTTTGCTGTTTTTTCTTCTTCACAAATTGTATTTTACCTTCCTTTTTTCTTCTTTTCTTCATAAATCATGATTCCACCTTCCACAGAATTCCACTTTCACGTACCAGACTGCTGTTAAGAAAATCAAAGAAGATAAAGAGAAGTATGTTCCCATGGTCAACGTTTACACACCGTGGGGTGCATGGTGTTCTTATGTTGGTGTTCATACTGAAAGCCTCGTGTGGTACCTTTTATCAGGGTGATGCTTTTGGAGCAGTACAACCAGAGGACCCGAGAGGCCAGTTTGTTGGTCAGTGATCTGCCGCAAGCTCATTTCACTGTGCGTAGCACCGCACGGACCGGAAGTGCTCTCCCCCCCTCTTCTATACAACCCCCTACAGCGCACATCTCCGCAAGTTCAAAACCCAGGTAGTTCTCCACCGCTCAACCGATTGGGTTCCTTCGTCATCAATTTGTTGGGTATCTTAAGGGTTATATTATTCCTCTCATCTGGATATGATTTTAAGAAATGCGGTTAGTTTTGCCAAAAATGTTTGTTTGTGGTTTGTTTTTCGTACTCAGGAATTCTAGTCCCAAAGTCCAGTCAAGACCATCACAGCCCCTCTTTTATCCCTGGGAACAATCTGAGAAACATAGATGGCGATCACCTTTGGAGAACCAGCAGAGATTTGGACTACATAGACCAGGTATCAGAAAACATTGAAACACTATACATTACATGCTACATGAAATAAATATAAATCATTTTGGGATCATTCGGTAACTGTGTTTTCGTGCATTAGTGAGCGCGCTGCCGAAGGATCGTCTTTCGCAGGTGACCAGGCGCGGTATGATCAGTGAGGCGAGAGGCAGGGCTACACCGCACGGTCCGGCCAATCAGGGCAGACCACCGCACAGGGAAGGCCCAATAAAATCGGGGATGAACAGATCTCCTTCTAGAGTGGCCTCTGCTGGAACGAGAGAAAGGAGAGAGGAGATGGAGAGAGAAGAGATGAAGAGAGAGGAGAATGAGGCATCAAGCACATGGAACCCTCCCCTAGAGATCTCTAGACTACTGGACATGAAGGAGCCTAAAACAGTAAGAATGGCACATTGTCAATCATTTGTATTTAAAACACAGAGGAATTAGGCTTGCAGATTTCACACTTTTTCAAGATTGTCTGCATTCTTTGGATTTGGTTAATTGGCCTCTAAATGTCTTTTTAGATATCTGTATTGTATGTTTTAAACAAATAAGGGTCTGGTTAAATCAACAAAGCAATGTTGTAATATGCTTCACAGGATGTGGCTGGGCTGTCTGAAGATGAGGAGGAGGCGGAGGAGGAAGGTACCGCAGAGATGTCTTGGCTGGAGAAGCTCTCTGACACGGACACCAGTAACATCAGCAGGATCGACTGGGCTGAGATTGAAAGACTGGTAGCCACAGAAGAAATTTGAAGAATACTTTCCAACGTGCTTTCATGACTTATAATTGTCAAGCCTTAGTACACAGACTTTTGTTATTAACAAATATGTGCCTTTACAAAAGCAATAACTCAACACATTTTTGTAATCGTCTAATTATAAAGACATGTAGACTTGATAGATACAGCAAGATTTGAGTGTGTTCTACTGCAATGCAGTATGTTATCATTTTATTTATCAGTCTGCTTATTTTAGGTCATTGTGTGACTATTATTTGTTTCAGTAAAGTGATTAGGTGAGAATATTTTGTATATTTATAATTTATTTGTGAAATCTAAAAATAATAAAAATCGATTTTTTTATTAAATGTGTATCAGTAAGAGGCCTAAGTCAATGGAAGAAGATTCAATACACACTGCACAAATGTGTGTTCATGGGTACACAGTAAGATTTGGCACCTCAAATTATGCCTATTGGTCTACATAATTGAGAAGATATATTCCCCCATATCTGTATTCTCTTTTAAATATTAGTTTCGGAAGGAAAGGAATTGGTAAGCTTTTTCTTATACATACGAAAGTCCGTGCTTAGGAACCTTCCTAGGTATCGAGGTTGTAGGAGGGATTATAACATTTGGGACACAGCCCGTGATATAGCATTACTTCCGGGCTAAAGATTCCTTTGAAAACATCAACATGGACCCTAACAAAACAGAAAAAGGTATCGCGGTTTTACATTTGTTGGTTTAATTTAAGTCTTTTACGTATTATGAGACTCAAGTTTGGGGTTCTAAAGGACCTGGACATCTTTACGCAATTTACTATCCAGCTAAAATGTTAAAATGTCTTATCTTGCCTCTTATTAATGTTCGCTGTGTTGCTGTTTTGCCTCCTTGCAGGAATAACAATAAATTGACATATTATTTACTAAATTATACGTATCCACCCGATTCAAGTTAAATAGTTACTTGACGACAATGTTTTATAATTTAAAGAAGAGCTTGGCTAAAATTTTTCAGTTAACTAAGTGGATCTCATTTGATTACATACATTTTCCCAGGGACTGTTCCACGGATAAGTTTTTAAATATTTCTTATATATTATTTGACAGAACCATACATTAGTCACATGAAAGCTGTATAGCAAGCAAAGCAGCTTCTCTCTGCTCTAAGGAAGCATATGAACATCAATTTTTTTCATGGCCTTTATCTTTCAGACTAACAATGTGTTGAATTTAAAATAGAGGATGACATGGACAATTGCACTGAGAGACTTCATGCCAACTTATCTTTTCTTCTAGACAATATGGATAGTGATGGAGAAATGGCCTCTATCATGGGATTCTCTGGCTTTGGTATGACATTATTTATATGTTTTTCATAAAATAATAATACATTTCAGATAGCACCAAAGATTAAGACTCACTTACTGGTACTTTTTCAGGTAAAAAGGCTCGCACATTTGACCTAGATGCCATTTTTGAAACGACTCGAAGAACCGCCATTGAAAGGAGTCAGCATGTATTAGGTGAGTGACAATGTCAATAAGAATGCATATACATACATTCATACACACATATACTACATACCCCTCTTAAATGTATCTAAACTCTATGGCTCTCCCTCCCTCTATCTTTGCTCTCATAGAAGAACGACAGAAAGAGGACGAAGCAGAGAGCTCTCAGTCCACCAAGCCATCAGTCCATTTAAAAAAAAACTCAGCTCCCGCAAAATCCAGGTAAACACTGATCCAATTTCATTCATTTTAGTTTTAACTTTTTGTAGACCCTAGTGAAAGAGGCCTAGGCCTGTGGTTCTACACATGGATCATGTGAGATATTGTGTTGTTTTTCCAAATGTATATTTACATTTTATTTCAATATATTTTTCTGCACAGGAAACAGGAAAGCAAGAGCAGCAGTGACAGTGATTCAGACAGTGACTCAGAGCTCATTGGACCCCCGGTTCCTCCCCCGCAGGAAGAGGACGAGGAGGATGACGAGGACATGGTTGGACCGCCTCTACCGCCAGGTTACACAGGAAGTACGGCTCAGGAGGATGAAGACGATGAGGAGGATGAGGAGGATCAAGGAGAAGACGATGATGATGTAAGTTATTTAGTATGTCTGCAATGGCTCTGCCCTCTGATTTTGCATGAGATTGTTTTTTTATATCAAGGTGGTAATTATCATGAGTTTAACTGTCCACTAGATGGCGACAAAGGAAAATATAATCCGATCTTAATGTTTTACAGACAAATTGATTATATCAATTTTTTATGTATCTGTGTTTTCCAAAACACACTTAAGTACCCTATTCCCCATTTATTTAACGTTACCATTTTCCCAACACATGTATAGGGCTGGATGGCTTGCATCCGGTAACATTATGCATTATGTTCCTTTATTAAATTGTGTGTGTAATTGTCATGAGTCATGTATCTATGTACATGTATCTCATAGAATCCAGTGAAGAAGATTCCAGACACCCATGAAATTACTATGCAGCATGGCACAAAAACAGTAAGCGTCTCATTTCAGCGTTCATTTGCTGCATTATTTTTGTCCAGTATTTGAAACATTCATGGATGCTCTCTAGTCTGTAACAAACTGAATGGGTGCGTTGTCTGCCCAGGTTTCAGCACTGGCTTTGGATCCCTCTGGAGCCCGCCTGGTTACCGGTGGATTCGACTACGACGTACGGTTCTGGGACTTTGCAGGAATGGACCAGTCGTTGCAGGCTTTCAGATCCCTGCAGCCCTGTGAATGGTGAGTCACATGCTGTCTGATCACACTATGCACCTTTACACAAGATGTACACATTTTAGTTACTCACTGACTTTTGTTTTCACCATGCTATTTTGCCCTTTCAAATTTTTTATTTATGAACATTATTCAAATCTGGCGTAGACAATGTCATAAGGAGATGGTTATAAATGGTTCCACTCTACATTCACACTACACATCTGCATGTAATGGGGTTGTCCACTAGGTAGCAGCTATAATATGTGGTAAATGTGATAGTGATTTCATGAAACCAAATAGTTTCATAAGCACGGAAAATAAAGATACAATTATTTGAAAGATTTTTTAAAGCACTTTTTCAACAAAAACTAATCCTGAAAAGAAACGTAAAATGGACCTTAAAAACAACCAGAATCGTCTTAATTGAGGTACATAATCATAACCAGTTCTTAATCATTAATAATCCAATACATAGTGCACATGCAGCCAAGGTAAATTCTCAGAACACAAGCCATGTATTAAGTCCTACAACATGTTCCAACATATCATGCAATGACTTGTAGAATCTGGCCAGCTCATTATGATGGATTACAATATATTAGGAAATTATGTTGTCTGGCTGAGCTGTTGGAATCCACTTTCAGATGTCTCTATGGGTAAATGCGCACATACACAATCGTATCCACACACACACACACACACACACACACACACACACACACACACACACACACACACACACACACACACACACACACACACACACACACACACACACACACACACACACACACAGTGTTGATACAGCGCTTCATTTAGCGTTGTGCAGATTCCTTTCTTTTTAATACAAATGAATCAAATGCGCTGGTGTGTTTGTGTGCGTTGTTAATGTTTATTGTGCCGTCACGGAAGTCCTCATCAGAGACGGAGTTCTCCTCCTCGCGGTTTTGGTTGCCAATGGGCTGTGCCAGCGAGCACCCTTCCCCGTGTTTACAAAGCCGCATGCCACATTAAATCTGATTGCAGGGACGTCCATTAGCCCAGTACGGTCACTGGCATGCCGGGGCCGTGTTTAGAAAGTAGTACTTTGGGGTTGCCTACTTGTCTATTTTCTTTGTCCACCTCAGTGACCACAAGGGGTATGTCCTCCTCCGCTGGGTCCCAAATGAAACTATAAGGACCCCCTTGCCTTTGGCGGTGCCCCCCCCCCCCCCCCCCCCGCCCTTCAAATATACGAAATGGCACAAAAGGCTGCATCCTGATTTAATCTGAACAATAGATGTTTTGCTGCTCGACGTACAGAAACACGATTGCCCTGCCTACCTCCTGCTGTGTTAATGCAATTTTTCATATTGACCTCAATTGCCAACCATACTGTGGTAAAGTGGGCCCCATTAATGTCCATAGCAACACACTTGACCATGACACAAGCACTCAGAAGCTGTTTTGTGTTCTACTTAAGCTGTGTAGCCTGTGTAATCTGAAGCTATGTAGTCTGTTTCCAATGGAAAGTCTCCACAATTACCGGCTTAGTTTTGAGTAATTGACGGGTAATTCATGTTTCTTGGTGTTTGTGAAATGGGTAATGAAGTAAATGGTTAAGATGGAGCATGAGCAGTGGTCATCCGGTTTTAAATTATAAAGCGTAAACACCTAGATCAGAAAGGCCCTAGTTTAATGCATGGAAGGATGTGCTTTTCCTTATTTTTTGTTTCTATGAATGCAGGAAAGTGACTGATGCACATATTATATTAATTAGATATTACATTATATTGATATATGCTGCAGTGGAATTAACCCTGTACAGTGTACACGGCCTTGCAATAAACATGTAGGATAATCTTATCATGCAAACAGTTTGAGTAGCTGTGGTCTTCATGCCCAACTCACTGTATCCCAGATGACAGCAGACAGGCGGCAGCAGTGGACCGTGAAAGCATCACTTCCTGTCTCGTCTTCTCCTCCTCCGCAGCCACCAGATCAAGACTCTGCAGTACAGCATCACAGGCGACATGCTGCTGGTGGTCTCTGGAAACGCGCAGGCCAAGATTCTGGACCGCGATGGCTTCAATGTGATGGAGTGCCCAAAGGGAGATCAATACATTGTGGACATGGTCAACACCAAGGTACGCCATAGTAGCTCATTCACACATTACCATAGAATGTATGCAATATGGACGTGGTGTCCGTGACGTCACCCATTCCTCGAGTGCACGCAGGTAGGTAGACAGACAGGGAGGCCATCCAATCATTTTTTAAACGATTGGACGTGCTTATTACAGGCCTGTGTCACAGGTAGCTTCTTTTTTGTTGTTGTCAGCAGTTGATTTATTGATTGCTGTCGAGGTGTAAAGCAAATAAAAAAAAGGTTTTAAAATAAATTGCCTGCCATAGCTTTAAGGACCACTGTGGGTCTTCTTCCCAAAATGATGTGCAGCTGGCATTAGGGAAGAGCTGTCAGTGGACCAGCATCTGCACCCAGCGTGGTGCTGTGTTTGGGGAAGCCACATTGGTGGTCGGTGACCGTCCTCTGGATGTGCAGTTAGGCTGTTCACGGACTGTGACCAGAGTTCCTCTCCCGCATTCCTATTCAAACATCCAGCAGATGTACTGAGTGCAGTCTAATGAAACACAATATTAAACGTACAATATTCGCTCACTTGATTGGTTGCATCTTCCTTATTTATAGTGGACAGAAATTGCTACGCACCCCTGCACATTCGCAACATAATGCCGCATGGCGAATATGAATACCATATGCATTGTCATCTTTTTTTTATTCAATCACTATATTTTGGGGACTGAATACAAAACAGAAGCAAGGCTATACACGAGAAGTCTGCAAAACTCTTTATCTCGAATATAAAACATTCTTAACTTGAGATGATTTTTGTTTTTGCGACTGGGTGGCCCCTTTTCTGTTGTTGCTGTACAATCTGGTTCCTTTTAGTCAATGGCAATTTGATCTCTTGGCCCGGAAAGAGAGTCAGATGTACCTACATTACTAATAGCTTTCATCACTTCAAGTCAGTTCAATTTGTTTCTTTGCTGTTGGCATCGGCGCAGCGATAATTTGCTACGTTTTAAGTTTACAACGTGTTTCGGTTGTTGCCGCCACCACGAAACAAACAAACCCTGATAAAGTGTCGACCTCAGGGGTTAGGAAGCGCCCTCCATGAAAGCACAACGCCAATGAGTACTTGACGGAACGCTTTCCGATCTATACATTCCGATGTGGTTTTTTTCGACGCGGGTCCTAAGATTTATGTCTGTTATTACTTTGGATCCTTAACTACTGAATCCTGCATGTGCACTATAGAGACTCCTTTATTCATTCATTCATGTATTCATTTATATCTAGAGATTGATAGACTGAAACTATTTATTGGTTGTACATATGTACATATATTATTGCGTACTGTACATGTGTTCACTCGTTCACCCTTTAAGAGATCCAGTGCAGATATCTAGGGCCAGCTGCTCAGTGTTTTACTTTATCTATATTTCTATCCATATTTCTATATTTTTTCTTATTATCTTGGTTGGGTTCTATTCTCGTACTCTTACCTGTATCTCCCCTGTGTTTCATTTCATTGCTGTTGCATGGGAAGTGCAATGTACACCACAAGAGTCGGGTTTGTATTATTGCTTGAATTTCTTCCTATTTTACGGCTGCGTGTCGTACCACCGTTTAAGATTATGGCTCGATTTAAATCTTCCAGTCTTCAACCAATCATACAAAGAGTGTCCCAAACCAACGTTTTGATGAAACGTTGTCAGTGGGTTTAACAGTAACCTTACTTGGCTCCCTTCCTGTCATCTTCCCCAGGGTCACACCGCCATGTTGAATAGTGGCTGCTGGCACCCCAAGATCAAGGAGGAGTTCATGACCTGCTCCAATGATGGGTGAGTTTTTCTTTAAGACCATATCTTACTGTTATCTAACTGATAACCAGCTGTGTGGTGTCAGTGTCACACATCTGTCAAAGTGTTACAAGTGAAACAGTTTTCCAAATGAAACCATTAATTGGAAAACAATATTTCTCTAATAATATATATTAAAGTATATGCAATACAACTCATTTTTTTAAAGAATACACACAATAAAAGAATTGTCTGTATAAAGTACAACACTAAACATAAACATACAATTCTAAAAACTTTGAAATACAAGATCCTGTACACCTGGAGATTGTATTGTATATCGCCAGTGAAAGTCAAAGTGAGGTCAGAGATGCTGAGAATGCTAGCTGTAGTTAGCCCTGATTTCCCTCCTGGAATTATTCTAGTATCATCTTACACAATATTTGGCCATGGCCATTTTCTTATGTGATTTCCATCGATTGAATCTCAAGCTGCGGTCGGTGCTGTCCTTCAGTTCCAGCTTCTGTGTGGCTTGTCAGTCTTGGAGTGTCGTTAGTTACATCTCTTCCTCACAGTCACCAGCAGGGAGTCCTCTACACCAGTATATTGCATCTGCAGAGCACAATGTTTCTCAAGCCATCTGTGTGGACAGGAAATATGTAGATCTTTATCAAACTGGGAGATGTGTGTTTTAATTACTAGTGCATACATTTGGGTCATCTTTCATATTTTTGGGTCGAGTATGTTTTATTGTTGGCTTATATTTGTGCTTGTGCTTCCGTGTGTATGTCTTTTGATTAATATAAATCTTATTTAATTTTTCACTTAATAAAAACTGAAATTAGGCCTGGTGGTCAAATGCCCAAACCAGGGAAATGCACAGCATTGGATACAATAATATTAAAGTGAAAAGTACATCTTCAAACTATTGGCAATGTAAAAAAAAGCTTTATGGGTATGTTCTGTTTTACATTAACGGCTTTTTGAAGTTTGGCTGTTTATTCCAGTATGTTTGTGTACCAAAACACATACTAGTGATTACTAGAACACGCCTATGTTGGCCCCCCTAGCAGTGCCTTCTTGAGGCCTTTACTGTTTCCACTTTGTTTAATTATTTTTCTAGCCAATCAAAGCAGTTTCTCAAAATCCAATAGCCAATGAAAATATTCAGCAGGAAGCTCTCATCTATCAGCCCACCCCATCTGTCAAAACTAAAAAAAAAAGAGCCATATAAATAGTGTTTCGGAGGATACTTTGTTCCCTCTGTTAGGTTCATCTGTGTTCCTGTATGAATAGCAATAGTAAACCTGTGAGTAATAATATTGATGTAATTTATCCAAGAGCACGGCAATCATTGCCTTCACTTTGTCTTGAAGCTCTTTCTTGTCATTTTCCCATGGGTTTTCAAACAAAGTGCTTTACCTAAAAATATCCTTCTATAATTAAACCATTCATGTATTCAATCACCCATCAAAATGTGCCGTGCATTCAGTAACCTACTCCTTATTTTTGTGTTCCCATTTAAGCAACACAAACAAATAAAAATCAGGGGCATATTACCCAGTTGTCAAAGTTGAACTGTGAGTTAGCATGTGGTAATGCACTTGTTAGTGTTTGTGCACATGTGTATCTGTATGTGTATATTTGTTTTCACATGTGTGCTTGCTTATGCACATGGAGGCCTCCATGTATACATTAGACTCCAAGGGAGAAGCCCAGAATCCCGGGGCTATCAGCAACTTGTATAAAGTAAACCCCAAAGACCCGGCCTCTCTTCTGCGGGGAAGGCTGCGGCGCTGGTGTGTTTACCAGCAGCACTCCTGCTCTCCCAGATGTGGAGGCTGGTTTATTTAGCTCCTACCCAGGCTCTGGAACTCTTCCCCTGGCACGTTAACGCTGGATGTTCCCTCCTGGGTCAGCTCACAGCAGTGGGGGGGATGTGGGAGAGAGAGAAAGGCGCAACACCAAAGCTGTTCACGGGCGGGCGACAGCTGCATGTGTACAGTATATAGGCTGCTGGCAGTGGGAGGGCAGGTAGTTTGGGGTGGAGGGTGCCTAAGGATTTGGGCTGTGAGGTGATGACAGAGAGGTATCGTCTGGACTTGGTGTGCTGGCGATGAGTGCATTGCCATTCAATTCCTTGGCTGGCTGTCAGATTCCTTGTGAGGCTTGTCTGTGAAATTCCTGGATGTATGTTGATGTTCCAAGGGGAAAGTGGGGTCTTTGTGAGTGATCATAGTTGGATTCAAGGATACTAGTGGATATAAATGTATTTTCCTGGGTGTGTAAGAGATTATATCGAAGGCCATTGTATTCATCTGTTATTCTTATTAGAAAGGTATTGTTAAAGGCATTGTAGTCTAAGGAAAAGTGGGCCTGGTGTAATATAAATACCTATTCCCCTTAACTGCTCTGTAACTATGAATCACCATATAGAAAGAGGATAACTTGAATGAGCTAGTGATGGGACATCGTGTTCCCCCACCATGACATACCAGGGGCCGTACCGTGGATGGACAAACGGGGTTTTGATCCCTCATAGCGAGCCGTCTGCTCATTGTAAAAGAGATCTTTCAATCTCTTCCGTCCCGCCGCCTTCCTCTGCACCACGCGGTCTTGGCTCCACCTGCGTCACCGCTGTGTTTGTAGTGAACCCGACCAGCCTTGAGGCGCTGGTGCTCAGTGTTTCCCCGACAATGGACCGTCGGTGCCGCGGGCCCCCTGGTACTGGTCTAATGTATCTACTGAAAAAAAGAAACCCAGGTACTCCTTCTTCTGGGTTTCCTGGCAGTCCATTGAGCAAGGTCCCGCATTGTGTCTGGCTGAATGGCTTATTAAACGTGAGCAGTGAACCGCCAAGCGTCTTTTATTAAGATCCATCGCTGCTTGCGTGGAATCTCATTCATCCGCACGCTTCCACACACTCGCCCTTTCAGCAACGAGAACTCTCTCTTTCTTTCCCTCGTGACGGTTTCCTGATAGAATGTGTTAATAAGGCTGCAGTTGGATTCGCTATTGAACCTTGGATGGAGGTCAGTGATTTATAGTGTGAAGGGCTCCATGAAGGATGTTTTCTGTTGACATAGTTGTTGAAACTTTGTTTTAAAGATTCATCTGGGATGAATGCTGTTTTTGCACCCTGTGGATCTCGAATGTGACATTATAGTTTCTGCTAACCATGTTATTTACGTTTGTTCCCCCGAATCGGCTAAATGGAGTTATAAGAGTGGAGCCAGTTCGGGTAATTCCTTGCTGAAAGAATGAACACCTGTTTGAAGGATAAATTATGTCCCCAGGCTACAAATTTAATTTCTCGTGGGGGTCGGCAGTTAATCCTGGGCCCTGGGCCAGACAAAATACTCCCCGCCAAATTTAAGATGGGAGTAAACGTATAAAAAAAAACAGGGGGCTGCAAATAGTTTTTTCTTGTGTGGCTTGAATTAGAAATCGCAGCAATTTGAATACAAACTGAAATAAGATCTATATTTTTCCAAATGACTGGAAACTAACCAAGATCATGAAAAATATACGGCTATATCTGAAAGGCGGCTATGAGATTTGGGATTGATGGGGTGCTGTTCCCAGTGCTGAGGTTTGCGTTCCCAAAAGGCATGTGGCAGCATTAGAAATGGCTGCACATGTCACTGCTCTTGACCCCCCGGTTTTAACTCAATGGGGTGAAGAAGTCCCAAGACACACACACACACACACACACACACACAGAGGAATGTGTTCCAGGAGGCCTGGATGCCAGGGATTCCCTCCGTGTTGGCCTGATGTCAGGGCTGCAGCTGGGGCTAGCGGTGTAGCTGGAGCAAAGCTAGGACCCAGAGGCCCGCATCAGGGCAGTCCTTCTGCTGCTCTAGAAACCCTGTTTACACTCTGATTTTCAAAAATGTCAAAAAGCGTTACGGTGTTGAGGTATAACGTGAAGGAGACCTGAGGTGAGCTTTGGGCTCATTTGTATTAGATATTCGGAGACTATTTTACGATAATCCAACAAACATTACGCTTCACTAGTACTATTATCATTATTATTCTGTATATCTTTCGAGCTGGAAACCTTGAAACCTCACTGTTTCTATTTAAAGTCAGCTGATACGCCGTTATGACTCCATATAATGCCTTTACTCTTTTCTACCTGGAAGTAAACGTAAACAACTCCATGACGCCCTCCATGAAGTCCCCTAGGAATACAGGCAGTCATCGAAAAGATACATTGTGTTCACATTGAAGTGAATTCGGGTTTCGTATTTACAGAAGAAGCCAGTGGCTCCAAGTGTTCGGTGTCCTTCCGTCCTTGTAAATCAACCCCATGTCTCCCGCCTCACGTTTATCTCTTCCATCTCCTGTTTGATCTTTTATGGCACATTCATCTGTCAAAATAGTAACTCAATGCCCACACAAAAAAACACATCTTGGAACTGGAGCTTGCTCTTTTTTTTTATTTTTTAAAGAGGACAGAAAAAAACTATAATTCCTGCTGATGTGCCGCTCCGGTAAGGATGATCTGAGTGATGATAAACCTGGAGATCCAGCAGGCGAGCGAAAACGACGGCCTGCCTGGAGTTTCAGAGAACATGCCAAGGCGCCGTGTTCATGGTTGGACACTTTGTCCGCGGTTCATCCACAGTCCAGAGAATCTGGAGCCGCACTCTCGCCTTACAGTGCAAGCGGTCCGTGTCCATCCCAAGAATGCACATACCGTAATTTAAAGTGGAGGATTTAGCCTTTTAGTCGTACCGTCTCCAGTAACACTGTAGATATGTTTCATTTCAAAACAGCCATTAGTAACCGGTGCAATTCATTTCTGTTTTCAACACGTAGGGAATTCTTCTTGAGAGCCACTTGAGACGTTTGTCTTCAATGGGCATCTCTTTTAGAGAGCATCCTTTTAAGGACCTGCAAAACCTAGTCTCTCAACAGGGGGCGCCACTGATGCGGTAATCTGTTAGTTTATATTAATACAATTTGTATGTTTTTAACTTGTCCTTCTTTGACCTATTGCATTGTTTCATAGTGCCATTGACTCTACAACGGACTGCGATAAAGAGAATGACATGGCTTTAGTTCCTATTCTCAACCTTTTTATTACTTTTTACCAATTCCTTAAATGTGGACTGTAAGTGGTATCCCGAAAAGTGATGAAACATCTAGCACTTACTCTTACTATAATTTACTGAAGCATGTGACCAATTCTCTTATCACACTAAACATCAAAAAAGTTTGGTCAATCACATGAACATGTATGTAATACATTTATACGCCTATTGCTTAGTCAAATAGACCTTCTTATAAATAAATTTGCTGGAACTGTCACAGTTGTTTATGAATTGTATTTTTATTGGCTATAAATAACAAACTTGTATAAAATAAAATAGCTATTAAGTTATATATGATGTATTAGCATTGGCTTGGAATGTGAATGGAGAATGCGACCAGTTTGGTCGATTAGAATTAAGTATCCAATAACAAAAGACAAGACCAACTAATTCAATGTGTTTGTGTACTTTTCGGTCATGGATCGGCCATAAACGGAAAGTATGATTGTTGAATTGATCTTATGTATTTAACAAGTCAACAAGGCACTTTGCCCCAGTCTCATGCAGATTCTCTTGGATAATGATGGTAGCGAATTCAGGAGTCTGGCAATTACATGTGGTCGTTTCATCCCCCAATGAAACAACCACTAGTAATAGTAGTAATTGTCAAATGAGTATCCTGGCCTTGTTTTTTAAAGCAAACCAATATTACTGAGCTCTTTTTGAACAATGTTTTCGCCCACGACATGGTACCACAAATAATAACAATGTATGTTTGTTAGTGTCTTATTCACCTCAATTTGCTTGGACTGCAATGAACCTCTCTTTTGCTCAACGTCTTCCAGTCCATTGACTGTGCTTTATCTGGGGCGCGGCTGTCACTCTCCCCCGCTATATCAGTTATCTCGCTGATAACAGGCGTTATAAAACCCTTGTACAGCACCCAAAACGCTTGATTATCCCCTTGTTTATTAGTGTTTTCCTCCACCTTATCCCTCCATCTGAGGGAGTGGTCAAAGCCTCCACCACCACCACCACCACCACCCAGCACACCAGACCTATTGCACTAGTGCGCAGATAGAATCTGTGTTGGGGAGGGGGAGGGGGAGGGGGAGGGGGGGGGCATGAGGCCCCCTTCCCTTGGTTTGATGTGTGAACGGCCCTGCTACCTCGTAAAAAGAGTGCATGGTTGACTGGGGCTGTATGGCCCTCGTCTTTTATCACATTCCCACCTCGGGTTCTTAAGCATGTGCACTGGAGGAAAAGGGTGGTGCTGATGGAGGGGAAAACAAGAGCCGCAGGGACTAGGGGAAAGAGGCTGAGTAAATAGTCCCCTGATTGGCCCAAATGTTTTGATTTGTCCTCACGCTGCGTGTGAACGCCTTGTCACCTCGTAAGAATGGCTCGAGAGAAGGAATGCACGACTCGGTCGTTCGTGTCACATTTACAACTCGACCATCCCTAATAAATATAGCTTTTATTTTCCCCTCGGGTTGGATATGAAATGAAATCACGAAGTTAGATTATTTGAAGGTTTCACGATAAGGCCGCTTCTCCTTGTTCGGCGATCGTTATTTACGTACGGTGATTTCAATTCCGGGATTTGATCCCACACAGGCTGATTAGTTTAACCAACGGATGCTCTTTCTCCTGCCCTTTCCCTGTGCCTGGACCCTGACAGGTGAGGCTGCAGCATGAGATTCAAACCCTCTGTCTCTCTCTCACTTTCTCTCTCTCTCTCTCTCTCTTCCCCTCTCCCCCTCTGTCAGCCAGCGGTGCCATGTTTTGGAAAGAGCCCTCTCACGATAGATTGCATTCCGGGCTGCGTGTGCGACGTGAAAGGTTATGTTGTCTTATTGTCATGACAGACGCCCGCGCTCTTCTGTAAACACATGAGAGACGTCTGCGGCGGGCAGCAGGTGGAGCGATCCGTCATGTGGTACGTGGCGGATGAAACCGACCTCTCCCCTCCACCCTCCCAACACCACCAACATCCACCCCCCACCCCCCACCCCCCCCCAGACACACTCTGTCGGGCACCGTCACGTAAACACATGCTGGTTTTATACATCCCCACTCCTCCTGCTTTAGCTCTTAGGGCTCTTAAACAATGGTGGGTTATGCCTTGTAGCAACGCAGGTAGCAGCAGCCTTAGAGGAAGACTGATTTGGTGGCACTGATGCGGGACATTTGAGTGGATTGCGGAGTGCAGTTCATTATTAAATCAAGTATTTTTTTTTTTCATCAACAGACCACCCTTCTTTAAGCCACACAGTTTCATTTGTTTATCGTTCAAATCTATTTTGCATGCATTATGTAAACCTTAAGACAAAATAAAAAAAGAATAAATCCAAAACCTAACAATGTTGGCATGCGTGTCGTTTTGTCGACTTATCCAAACACGGGTCACGCGAGTGTGTGGGTCTGCTAGTGGGCGAGGGGGGATTGTCCCCAGCTCAGTGAGAAGAGGAATAACCCCTGCCTAGCCGTTAGCAGCGAATCCCTGGCTGTCTGTGTGTTTACACTGCAGAGTTGACCCCCCGCGACCCCGCGGGTCACTCACTCAAGCATCCAGCGGGTCACGCACACACTTGGACACGCTCTGTCCTGTGTGTGTATGTTTGTGTGTGTGTGTGTGTGTGTGCGTGCATGTTTACGCGTGCCTTGTATTCTTGTGTAAACCACTGGCGGTTGACCTCTCTGTGTTTTGACGAGGGCCCGGGTCATTCTGAAGAGCCCGGCGGGATCAGGGGCCTTACTCTTCCCTGCGCTTCCTCTCGTAATGTTGTTTATCTGCGTCCCCCATCTTCCCCTTTCCTTCCAGACCCTCTTATCGATATTTTATCTCGTCTTCTTCACCCATAGCTGAGGGCTCTCTCTGTCTTTTAGTAGCGTGAAGACAGCCAGTGAAAGGCTGGATGGCTAGGGAAGTGTATTGACGAGTGATGTTAAAGGAGTCTGTAAGGACCTCCTCCCCTTTTCTCCCCTCTCCTCCCCCTTCCTCCTCTCCTCCAGACAGGAAGTTGTGTTCAAAGGTCGCATGTTCTTCCTTGTTTGATCTAAATCATCTTGGTGGCGTCTCATCACAAATTAGTTTTGATTTTCAATAAGTTTCAATAAGTTGAAATACTCCTTTAAACCGTTTGCTCGGTTTGTTGTTGTTATTCTCCGAGAGCCGTCCTTTTGCTTATTGTCTGTGACCAGGAATGCTAACTGGGAATGACAGGCTAGCTAGTTACCAATTTATGACTTGGCTTTTCAGCTTCTGCTCCGTTTGATTCACATGCAAGATTTATAATTGAGTTTCCAGTGTTCACTGTGCAGTTACTCTTCATGCTATTGTTCATATATTGAGAAAATATGTTATTGTTATTATTAAAACATATGAAAGTAATATGTAAATAATTAACAATCTGTTAATGTTAATGATTTCTGGTCAAAAGGAGTGTAGCATATTATTAATTTTGAAAGTTAAACGGACATTGTAGCAATTTTTTTTACTTGTGCTAAATGAATGTCCATTTGCTTCAGCCGCAAAAAGAAATCATCCTATTGAAATGCTCTCGCACATTTTAATGAGGAATGTTTTGAGTTTTAATTCCTTTTGCTTCCTGGTTGTATGGGTGGCTAATGCGTTGAGCAGATATAGGGAAGAGAAACAGGATTTTCTGGGAGCTGCAGTCATGGGCTTGCAGCCTGATCTACTGTTCCCTCAGTTTCGTGTGTGTGTGTGTGTGTGTTTTATTCTGTCCATCACCAATTCCAACTGCAGGTGCTCACTGTAAGCCCCTGTCGGATTTGTAAACTGCTCACGTTTTGTCAATGGGGCCGAGAATAGGCCGGGCGCATCAGAAGAACTCAGCACATGCTGAGAAATGTGGCAGTTTGCTGATGCCCTTTGTGCTTTCAATCAAAAAGAACAAAGAAACGCGTGCTTTTCATGCCGTTTAAATGCTTTTTTGTGTATTTGTAAATTGTTGTGGTAATTGTTCTCTCCCTCTGTTTCTCTCTCTGTCTGTTTCTCCGTCTTCTCTGTCTGTCTCTGTCTCTGTCTCTCTATCTCTCGCTCTCTGTCTCTTTGTGTCTCTCTCTCTTTCTCTGTCTCTCTCTCTGTGTCTCTGTGTGTCTCTCTGTCTCTCTCTCGCTCTGTGTGTGTGTGTGTCTCTCTCTCTGTCTCTGTCTCTGTCTCTGTCTCTCTCTCTCTGTCTCTGTCTCTCTGTCTCTGTCTCTCTGTCTCTCTGTCTCTCTCTGTCTCTCTCTGTCTCTCTCTGTCTCTCTCTGTCTCTGTCTCTGTCTCTGTCTCTGTCTCTCTGGCTCTCTGTCTCTGTCTCTGTCTCTGTCTCTTTCTCTGCAGCACGGTGCGCACGTGGGACGTGAACTCTGACAAGAAGCACAAGTCGGTGTTCAAGCCCCGGACCCAC
This sequence comes from Lota lota, assembly GCA_026745465.1. Taxonomy (NCBI): domain Eukaryota; kingdom Metazoa; phylum Chordata; class Actinopteri; order Gadiformes; family Lotidae; genus Lota; species Lota lota. The sequence continues at coordinate 1,575,755 of JACYXH010000416.1, read as the reverse complement.
CAGGGGAAGAAGGTCACGCCCACCTGCTGCGCCTACAGCCGCGACGGCAAGCTCATCGCCGCGGGCTGCCAGGACGGGAGCATCCAGATCTGGGACCGCAACCTCAGCGTGAGTCCTTACCCCCCACCCCACCACCCCACCACCCCACAGCTACAAATACAAAAACACAGGCAGGGGTGGAGGGAGAATAGACAGGAGAAGACCAGGATGGGAACTTGGACTGTAGCGTTATGGCCCTGGGAGGGGGGTGCAGAGACATGGGTCAATTGGTCACAGGGCATGGGGTCAAAGTTGAAAAGGTCACGACCACAGAGCAGGGCTCTGTTGTTAAATAAAGCCATGGGTGGGAAAGTGATGCTTGTGTTTGGCAAATAGCCTTAATTTAAACCATTCCCGTTCCCTGTTATCTGTGTGTTGTGTTATGGATATAATGGAATGCAAATACGCTGCATGTAAAGGCCAAATCGAGAAAGGAGACCGAAATGAAACTATTGAATCATTGAAATGGATGCTATCAAGCATAGTAGAGCAGTCGGTCTGAAAACAATGGTTCACATCCCTCCCCGTACAGTCGGAGCTTTGCCTGTGCCAGAGCAAGTTCTTTTGGTTAACATTCTTTCATGGGTGCCGTTGCCCGAAGACTTGGAACTGCTGTCTGCCTTGTGGCCGCCTTGTGAAGATGAGTTTCTTCAATACTGGGCCTATGAACAAGGTTCTGATCCCAATTAGTCTGTATGACTTGACTTTGACTGTTTTCAAGAACGAGAAAACTCTTTCTTTGGAACACTTTTCTAGCGAGAAACTGAAATTCCAGTCTGTTAATGAAGGTTCAGCTGCACATATGCCATATGTTAATTTTTTTCATATCTTCATAAATTCCCTTGATCAAGGATTATTAGAATGGAAAGTATTACCAGCAAGGATATTTACCACCTGTGACCTATATCAATATATTACGATTTCAGACTGTGAATATCCAAGAAAATGTCTGCATCTTTCCACATACATGATCCACGATAACGGTTTAGGCTTTTGTAAACCTTAAGTTATGCCAATGTTGATTTGCCTTAAGCTGGTCTTCAGAAGGACTAGGGTAACAAGGGCCAATATTTGCACTTTGCTCAAATCACCGCCCCTTCCTGTTTTGGAGTCCATTGGATTGTCTTAAAAATATAAGTATTGTTTCCACCCACATTGAAGCCGAACTCCCCCCATCATTGTCTCATACATCTGCATACAGCTGTGATGTAAGTCTGGTCCCCATGAGACTTGTGCTGTTGTAGTGTAGTGGTGATGTATGATGATTGATTGGACATCCATGGAGGTCTAATCACCATCTTTGTACTTTTATTTTATTAGTCTCCACTCTTTGTTAATTATGCAATTAAGCGATCAAAGTGGGCGCATTCCATTTCTCTTTATTCCCAGTTGTTGAGGTTAATAGTGGTTTTTGGCTTTTGGGACGCATTCCTCTCGGAGATCAGTGCTGTTTACACAAGAGATACATGACTAAGCCTCACTGCGGTTAAAAATGACTGCAGAGAAAGAGAGCGTATCTCTGTTTGACGAGAGTCTCTAATGAATAAGTAATCTGCCCGTCTGATTTCCCCTTTTCCGAAGAAATATGGGCTTCTCCGAATGACCTCGTCGTACTTCTCTTCTCTCAACTCTGGCTGGCTCTCGCTTGCCTAGTCTCCATCCAAAAACCTCCCTTTTCCTCCAGGGTTTCCAATGCGACACGCTCCTGGTCCGTGTCGAGGAAGCACCAAGAAACCTCTGGTGCTTGGCTGCCCTTGGAGGGATCATGTCGATCAGTGGTCGCCAACCCGTCGATTGCGATCGACTGGTAGATCTTTGAGACTTTCCCTGTAGCTCCCAAAAATATTAGGGAAAAAAAAGAAACACGAAAACGAAAGTAGTAGTTTAGAAAACGAAATACACAAATACATTATGCCTGCTTAATGTTCAGTTTTGCGAGCTCCTCTCTCTCTTGATCCAGCTGTTGTATTTTTTTCTGCATAGCAACCAATGACCAATGAGATAAGAAAAGAGTACCGGCACGTAACTGTCGCAAATGTCAGGATAAGTCACCTTTTGGCTAAACACAAGAAGCCTTTTACAGATGGCTTAATTGTGGCCTATTTAGCAGTTTGAAATATTAGTTAGTGTTTTCTTGGTTGCATCAATTTGAAAGTTGGACCAAAGTATTTCATGTTATTCAAATACAATTAGCCAAATAAAAGGCCTCAAGTTGGAAGTAAAATCTGGGCTATCTTTTTCTCTCAACGCTTCAATAGGTAGTCATGCCTTTCACCAAGGCTGAGGTTAGGGATCTTGGGCTTAAAAAGGTTGGTGACCACCGGGTATATTCTACAACCAAGTGAGCAACAGGCTGCCAAAGCCACTTTCATTGTAGAAAGTGGCTTTGGCAGCCTGTTGCTCACTTGGTTGCTTATAACTGTCACAACTCGTGAACTCGCCTTAGCAAGAGAGCTATGGTGGGGGGGGGGGGAAGGGATGAGAGAGTTTTGCATGGTGTTTGAGTGGTTTCTCCTGAAAATATCTTGCCAGACTGCATCATTCACCATAGACGGATTTGTCAGTTTGTCACATCGATCCAGTTGTTTCTTTCTTCTCATTATGCTAATATCTTCCCAACTGTATTTACACATCACATAATTTCTCCCCTAATACACTTATAAAGGATCAGTTGTAGTAGTACTATTATTGTTCATTCTTATTGTGTGCATCTGTCCTTTTAATCCTTTGTATTCTTCGTCCTCCGATACTCCCCTACCGCAATTGGATGAGGTTGAACGATTCTGTTATTTGAGAGCAGTGACATTGACAATCAAGCTATAACTAGCGAGTCGGAACAGCTTGATTATGCAGATGGAGGGGGGTCCAGATTATTCAAATGGGAAGTAGGCTGCATGGTTATTACACAAAACAATCAGCAGATTTTTTGTTCAGTCTGGTGGCACGCACTGTCGCGTTTGACTGAGGAATTTGTTTCTTTTTCCCTCGCTAACTAAGTCATTCAGTGTGGAAGCGTACATTTGTGCTTTGAGTCATGTTGCCCCCCCCCCCCCCCCCCCCACTGTCATCCCTTTCAGCACATGCACGCATGCACATACCCAAGTTCACACACAGCGCAAACCTTTTAGCCCCCGCCCACCCACGCTCTGCCCTTTCCAAACCCACCCACCTAAACTCTTGGCTTTCTGTAGCCGTTGACTGCACCTTATTAAAAGTGCTCTTAATTTATTGCCTGTTCTTCGCTAATGCTAAATATTTACCCTGCTCCCACTGGCAGCTTACAATAACAGTGTGTGATCCCTGATTCACAGAAACCTGAGCCAATCATGCTTGCAATACTGAGGTCAAGACTGCCCTCCAAACCTGCTGCCTCCGGTCCTCCTTGTCTTCCATACTTGAATTGGACACAAAGTCTCGAGAAGCAGATAAACAAAATAAATAACGATTTACCTTTGGTCCAATGTTTTACATTCAAATGATGATTCCTAAAAAGGAGTTGTCCTATATGTGCCTCTCACTCTCACTCTCACTCTCGCTCTCTCTCTCTGTGTGTGTGTGTGTCTCAGTCTAGATAAGTGAGACCTTACTCAGTGCTGTATCACCACCAGTTACTCATGCAGCGAGTATGTACCCAGACGAGATCAATCCCAATCCTGACCTTGATCTGTAGCTCAGCCTGCAGGCGATCTATTGGGGCTGACACATCTCACTCCTGAACTTTGGCATGGGCTGATTGATCCAGTGATAGGAGTCAGGAAGGTCTCCTCCGCCATCCTACCCCCGAGACGGTGATTGCGTGCTCGTGCGTCGAGCCTCAGAGGGCCATGCCAAAATTGCGAGGGTTCATATGCATGGTTGCCAGGTGAACTGCAGTTTGTCATGCCCTGGGCTATGGGCTCTGGGTGGAAGGTGCTGGCCTTAGTTCCAGAACATCACTGTGGAGATCAGTGGAATGCAGTGAGGTCATTATTCTCTGAAGAGCTTTCCATGCTCAAGGGAAATTTGTGATCAATTCTGACAATCTTTTTATTTTCTTCAATGTATGAGCCACCCCCTTAAATTACCCGGCTCTACCTCTATCTCTCTTGCTATTTGCTACTGACGCAACAATGCATCGATCCCAACTTTTGTTTTGTTGGGTTACTTAACAAGATGCGAGTTCTGCGAGCTCTACTTTTTCCCACTCTGCCCTGTTCTAATTCTAGTCACACAGGTTTACTTTTTTCTGCATAAATCGACCACCGGTGCCGGCTGGCCCATACATTTAGAGTTGGCAGACTAAAAGGACCCTCCGCTCAGCAGTGTGACTCTGCACAGTGTCACTGTGAACCAGTAAATCCTCCCTGGGTCATAAAAGATAAGGCCCTGCAAAGAGTGGCCCCGAGAAGAACACCCAGGAGCCTGAAACGTCCAGGGAAGATGTTTAGAGCTAACACTATCGACGCGGGCTGCTTAATAAGTCCGGTCATGAAGGGCAGCTGAAGGGTGCACCATGTGGACTATGTAAAGACAATCCAGTGGCGAAAATGTAGAGCAGAGGATTTGGATGCATGGTTCCTCCATTAGTGGAGCATTGCATGAACACCGCTCAGAGTTAGGGTTTCGATTCTCACCGGGGCCACCAATGCTAGCAATGTATGCGCTGCACTCGCATGCTTGGGATAAGCATGCAAATTACATATATATATATATATATATGTGTGTGTGTGTGTGTGTGTGTATATATATAATCAACAGCAGGCCACTAAGTGTATATTTGTGTATATATATGTATAGTTGAAAACCAAAGTAGAATATTGACTGTACTCCAGCTATCAATATACCGTTTGCCAATCATTTTATCAGTATGATACTACATAAAAAGTATGATAGTATGATTCTGCTCCTGGTGGTGTTCGAGATGGGGGGGGGGGGGGGGGGGGGGGGGGCTGCGGCTTGGGTGATGGGGCTTGGGGTGACATGCCTCACTTTAACAGTACATTGTGTAGCTGAGAAGTACACCAAAGAACACAGAAGTATTCCCACTCACAGAAAGCACGTCAGGATCGTCTACACGCACACTCGTGTGAGGTATCAAATATGAACACACACGCACCGGGCACACTCTCTCACTCACACACACACACACACACACACACACACACACACACACACACACACACACACACACACACACACACACACACAGTGTTACTACCCACCACTTGTTGATTTCCATGACAGATCAGAGCAGCTGTTCTGGGCTGCGGTTTGGCCACTTGATCCTTGAAGCGTAGAGGGGTTGGTGAGATCCCAGATCTGGCGACACACAGGGCATCATAAAGTGTCTCAGGTGTGTGCGTTGCCACAGTGAAGCGGGGTGTGGGGGGAGACCGGTGATGGACAATATTTATATAACATCACTTGGATGGCATGGACAGGAATAGTTGGTGCCTGTGGTAGATCGTCATCATCATCATCATCATCGTCCTCTCAGGGATGAAACCCAACGCCACCCCCCCCCCCCCCCCCCCCCCCCGCCGCGGTTGTGGATGTGTGCAGAGTATCTTGCAAAGCGCTGTGTGTGTGTTTGTGTGTGTGGGGTTGTGCGTTCGTAACGGATCCTGCATGCTACAGCCACGCTCGTGCAGTGCTAGCCTCGCTGCAGGACTTTCGTTCACCTGCTTGATCCGACCGCATGCTCGCAATATTGCAACCCTTCCTTCCATTGTGCTGCAGTGGCTCATCTCTCGACACGGAGAAATGAATTGCAAAAATATTGTTGCATTCATAACAATCGCCCTGCAAATGAGATTTGCATTGTAACATGAAAACTTTGGGTCTTAGGATATCTCTTACCGCATTCTTTTGAATGTGATGTCACATGCTGACAAGATGGCCGATATTGTATTGGTATTTTACTATTTGCTATTCCCGTCTACTCATCCTGTGTGAATTTCTGGTAGGCAATACAATACGTGATGTGGAAATAGAATGTGGAAGAAGCTTCTTTGATATAATGGGAACTTCTGCTGACACCTTCTCCCAGCATGCACTAGGAGACGGCCAAGTAAAATAACTGTAAAAGAAGCTGGAAAAGTACAACCAAAATATGTGGATAATAGAAATGATGACGTGGTTTGGGGTGTTTTAACATTCATAATTTAGCGGACGTAGCACTATGAGACGCACACTTGCTTAGGTCAGTTCAGCCCAACACTGATCCGATTGAAACTTGTGAGGTGTGAAGAAGCTTCAAACGAATCATGTTTCACAGGCCAGCCGCATAGATTATCACAGGAAGGGAGTATCACCTGCCAGCCCCCCACCAACATCAGGACAACAAACACAAACAAGACTCCCTCAAAACAGCACAACAAGGTTCATAGGAATAAGATAAGGAATATTATTATATTTAAACCATGGACCCAAAATGTTCCACGTTGGGCTGCATCTTTTAATTAATGGTCTGGTCTTACAGATATACATTTTTTGGAAGACAATTACTGTGTGATTGCTGTGTTATCATTTAGATATTTGTCTTGTAAGGATTTGTATTAGTATTTCGCCTTTTTATTACACTGTCCTTAACCTCAAAACTTATTTTATTTGACTTTTTCTACACATTCTATTGCAGACACGTTCTTACCTCTCTAGGTGAACTCTGATAACGGGCATAGAGGCTGAATATTTAATGTTGAAAGTTGTCCCAAAAAAGATTCCCCCCGGCAGCAACTCTGCTTATCTTGTATCTGGAGTTCAGCACAGTGAGAAGAGGTAAGCCAGCCAGCCAGCCAGAGGGAAGAAAAGTTCTCATCCCTATTGAAACACTGACATTTGCTTCATTTATTAGTTTTATGATTATTATTTTTTTATGTGTCACAAGTAGCGTACCAAAAATGTACTCGAAGCATAGAGAACACTCTCTTTGGTTTTAAGTTGTAAAGAATTCCAAGCAATTTTTATACACCGTGCAAGGAAAATATTGAACATTGAATGACAATTAAGAGAGTAAAAAAAAGACATGTAAGATGAATAAATCAAGCAAATCAAGGTGGCCCAGCACTCCGAAGACATTGAATAAGAAGGTGAATGTCTTATCTGCAGCTCAGGATAGTGGTGTTATCTCTATCCGCCAGGTTAATAACTTCCCTTCCATTTACTGTGGGATTCAAGTGCTTATGACCATGTTTCCTCTTTTTGTAAGGGCGCCATAACTCATCTCCCCCTCACTCTCCTTCTCAGCTCGCTGTAGCCCTTGTCCTTCTCTCTTATTGCCAGCACTTCTCTTATCGGCCCCTCAACATTCTTGCACACATTTTCTGTAATCCCCTCTTCAATGCACATTTTATTCGATGCATAATTCCTCTAACAAAATGTTGTTCCCCATTTTATTCTTTTGAGTTATCTGTGATGTTTTCAGTGCTCAGACGTCATTTTAGTGAGACCCTCAGAGCCATGACCTTGTGGCTATAAGCCCAGGTAAAACAAAAGCTACACTTTGGCACAGCTTTATGTCTGGGATATCAGATATCTACCATATAGTGCTAGGCGAAGCTTTTTTACTATGGGATCCATCCCCTATATTTTGCATGCCTTCCTCTTTTTTTGCCTATTCTTTGTATTCTCTGGGGGGTGGGATTAAACGGGGTAAATTGTATTGCCTCCCTCCTACAGCGCCTTGCTTTGGCACAGTTCATACTGTGCCTGCGCTTCAGTAGTAAACCACTCAGAATAAGCACTGAGGTAACACGGTATGGCCGACCATCTTGGAGACACCTGTTTGCTGGACCTGAGGTTAACGGCATCTTATTTGCCAAGGGAACGAGGCTGGGACGAATGGGAGCCGGGGGGTTAGCAACATGAGGGATGCCTTTGGAATGAGGTTTTCATTGATTCCTGGAACAAAATATGCCCTTTAAATGGCTCAGCGACGATACACTGTTTAGATGCCATTGTTCCTTGTTTTTGGAAAGGTCATTGAAAATAATGACTGAATTAACTGTTCTACATTCAGAACTCTTTGTCTTTATTAGGCTTATACAATTTTACAATGCAATTTAGGGATATTGTCTTGAGAAATGCACTAGTTGCAATTGAGAGATTTGCACACTTAACTATTCACAACTTTAGTCTTGCCAATCAGAGTAATCACATTTATGTCATTTCATTTATAACAGCTGGAGTTTAATGTCCTTAAAGGTCAGTATTGGTCTTTCATAAGCCAAAGTATTCAAACTTACACTTTGTTGTACTCCTTTGTTACCCAAAATTAGACATAATGACATCAGGTGCTTGATTTAAATGTTGTTTATCGTGGATATTTGTATTAGATATTTACATGTATGAGGACAGTAACATGATCTCCTCTTAACCTGTGTACTTTATTAAGAAAGCATCCTAAGTCGAGCTCTTAAAAAGCTCAAAAGTGTTAGTAGGCCACCAAGCCACCAGCGAAGAGCTTGTATTTTATAAAACGTTGGCCTTCATGGTAAAGTTGTAAACCAAAGCCACCGTGATGCTGAAGTAGATATTGATTAAAAACAACCAAACAACAGCTGTCAGACAGACACTCGAGCTTGCCAAGCTACATTTTCGGATGCTTTAGCATGTGGATAATGTGCTAGGCTGCTAGTATTTCATAGGTGGTGGTTGACTCTCGCTTGAGTCCAATAGTGTATGGTGTCCTGGGAGGAAATGGGAACCGCATGTTGTTTTTGAGCAGAGGGAGCATGAAAAGGTCTTTATGTTACTGCAGTGGCAGAGTTCAACATCCGCAGAGAAAAAACATTTTCAAAGGGGTTTCCATGTCAAAAAAATGAAACTTTATTCATTCATTTTCTTCCTGACCTTTTCGAGGGGTGTCACGCTAGTCTATGCCAGTAATATTACGCACCATTTCAAACTCACAAATTGTTGCCAGAATTGAATTTTACAGGTAATTTAGATGAGTAGTTCTGAATGCTGTAGTCTTTTTTCAATAGTCAAATTTTTGAATACTTACCACCCGTAGGGAACAAAAGCAAGGGCATGGTAAGTACTTGCGTAAACTGCAGTTTGGATATTATAAGATAAGTATAGATAAGTGTGTAATCTAAGAAGTGGTTCAAAGCATATTTTCAATTTGTAATCCAACGATCCATTGTCTCTTCACACACACTGCTATTGTAATGGTCATATGTGATTTAAGTAGGTAAAGTGAGAAGCCTTGCTGTTACATAGAAATTGGTCATTTTAAACTGGCTTATCTCAATGTAAGCCTTTGCAATGTACTCCCTTTCCTTTCAATTCCAGGTCCACACAAAGTTCCACTGCAGACAGGCCCACACTCCAGGATCTGACCCGTCCTGCCTCGCCTTCTCCTATGATGGCACCACTCTGGCCTCTCGTGGAGGTAACAACATAATACTGACAGCCCTTACTGTACCGTTTAAACTAGTTTCATCCTATAATGTACCTATGAAACTGCTGCTAGCCCTTACCGTCCCCTTAAAAACTGCTGCCATTCCTTAGCGTGTCCTTAAAAACTACTGCCAGTCCTTACCAAATCCTTAAAATCTACTACCAGCCCTTACCTTACCCTTAAAACTACTGCCAACCCTTACCTTACAACTACTGCCAGCCCTTACCGTACCCTTAAAACTACTGACGGTTCTTACGGCCCCCTAAAACTACTGTCAGCTCTTATCGTACCCTTAAAACGACTGCCAACCCTTACCTTACCCTTAAAACTACTGTCAGCCCATACCGTACTTTTCAGCTGCACAGTATGACTTACCATATGACAACGGTATAATTCAGGAGCGTTGTACATACACAACGAGAAATTACCCTTTGCTGCCTCAACATTTTGGAATTTTATGGTATTTCGCACTATTATTTAGTTTGGCAGATGCCTATCAAAAGTGGCTTCTGCAGCCAGACAATAGCTAATCTCTAATCAAAACTAGAAATTAGACTCAATCAACAAAATAAACATCAGGCACTAATATACATACATGGAAAGTTCCAGTGTTTACTCTAAGCTCTTTGTTGATTAGTTTCTGTCATGGGTAGCACTTCCAAACACTGGATAAACCATAGAAACAACCAATAAACAGACTGTTAGCAGTCATCGCTTACATTTATTGAACAAATGTTGATTTAATTAAAAGTTGGTTTTGTATTACAGTCCACTGCAGTTTTATTTAAAACAACATTAGGAGAGACCAGATGCAGTCAAGTCAGGTTTATTTGTATAGCCCTTAATCACATTAACAGTCTCGAAGGTCTTCACAGGCTCCACATTATAAGACCTCCCCCTAACTCTTAAGCACCCTATAGGACAAGGAAAAACTGTGTGGCTAGTGCGTGACCTGATCTCTCTTTGACCTTTGACCCCTCCCGTTATGCGCTCCCAGGTGATGACACCCTGAAGACCTGGGACATACGTAACTTCAGGAAGCCTCTGAACGTGGCCACCGAGCTCACCACCTACTTCACCATGTGAGTAACTACTCTCTAAGCTACGTTCGGACCATTGACCATATCCACAAGGACATATGATGCCGATAGCTAGCCTTGGGAGGCCGTCCCGATTCACATTCAGTTTCTCTCTGCAAATCAGTCTGGCCTCGAGCCCTTCAAAAATAAAATGATAGGACAAATCCGCCCTCGGGGGAAGGAGTTTCGGTTCATGACCAACAAGGAGCGCCGCAGTCTGCAGGATTTCTAAAACAATGGTGGCGCGGAAAGGAAAGTGTTCGACGTCGTAATCAAAACCGTTTTATTTGATAGACTGATAAACGGTGTTAAATCAGCATGGAAAGGCCTTTCTCAGAGGAGACTATGTTTTTGCTTTACTTCCAACCAAATTCGGACAGAGCGAACAGAGCAAAAGCGCGATTTAGTTATTTAATCCGCTTTGCTGCAGTTTTTGCAACACCGTAAGGCTGTGCCCATATGTGTACATCAATTGCTGGCCACCCAGAACCAAAAAAATATTCATTGCAAAATGCAAACTTTCTGGATGGTCTCACGAGGCTAGCCGATCGTGTGTTGTGCCTTCCTACCAGGACCGACTGCTGTTTCAGCCCTGACGACAAGCTTGTGGTGACGGGGACGTCCGTGAAGAAGAACGAGGGCAACGGGAAGCTGGTGTTCTTCGACAGAGCCTCGTTCCAGAAGGTCTACGAAGTGGAAGTGACCAATGCAGTGAGTACTGCTTCATTATCAACTATGGCTGCCATTCAGACAGTGGTGTTAGAGTGGGAGGGGGATATATTGCATATATTTGAAAGTTAAAATTATACATATAATTAATCGTAAAATAATATTTGATGGGAAATGTATTCATTAGTTAAAGTGTGCATTTTTCTTAATGGTGAGATTGGGTGCAAATATTACTAATAGATATTCAACAGCAAAGAAAATGCACAGTTTTGAATTGTTTTATTCACAATGTTCTCCCTAGTACCATATGCTAAATATTAGACATTGTTTGCATCCAATCAAACTGGGCCCAGAGATGAAGTGGACTGTAAAAAGGAAAAGAGTTAATAATGATCCCACGCTTCAGCAACAATGAGCTGAAACTGCATTGGTTAGCCTTCGCTTTTGTCTTTAACTGTTCTACAGACGGCAAAGATTTAAACGTGACACAAGAAAACGAGCCAGGAAATGGTAAATTAAACGACTTGCAGTTTCTGTCTTGTAAAATATAACACTTAATGGAAACCATGCGTGTCTATGCATTCCCAGTAAGTGTCAGTCTTACTGGGAAGAGCCTAGCATAAAAAACAATAGAGTCCATCGGACTGCAGGAGCGAGTGTCACAACCAGTGAGTTTTTGTCTATATTCCCTTCAAGCAGAAAAGTGAGGGGCCATTTTGTCAGTCCTGCCACAAATAAATTTGGCGGGAGCACCGTTTTGGGATACGATTGAGAAGAATGTTAGGGGAGGTTTAGTGAAGGGAGGAATGTCATGAGGGCTGTTCTTTTATTGCCAAACTAGGAGAAAGTGGGGAAATGTGACCTTTTGTTTTTGCGAGGCATCACCGCAAACTTTTGGAAAGAGATCTACTGGTTGCTTGAAGAGCTATTGCATCCGTAGATAATTTAATTTCACATCCAATTCGAACACAAGACTTGGGAGGGTGCTGTCTCAAAAAAAGACAAAATTAAGATAAAATAACAAAAAGATGCATTAAAAGATTAGAGACTCCATGCCACTATAGAAACTTCGGCCTCCTCAGAAATCCATCTGGTGTAGGCACCCAAACGAAGGTGCTAAAATGAAGGCGCAGAGAAACTGTCTCCATCTCTCTTTTCTTAGCTTTTTTTGGTCAGACTCCCTTTATTCTTCCCTTCGTTCCCGCAGCCCCTTTTCAGCAGATTTACCACTGTGTACGTTTAATCATAACAGTGGGGTCTGAGGTAGGCTAATGGCCTCCAACTTTGTCTCTCTCTCGCCTCAGACAGGTCACTTTCTCATGGGGATTGACTCGACAACTTTTAAGAGAGAGAGAGAAAGGAGAACTAAGAGAAACTCTGTGTGTGTGTGTGCGTGTGTGTGTGTGTGTGTGTGTGTGCCTGCGTACGTGTAAATGGGCACACATAGTATCAAAGTGTATACAGGACTATGGTGCTGTTATTAATAGAAGAAGAAGGGAGGAAGTTAGGAAATCTACTAGAGCCATAGACCTGCAATTTATAGAAAATACTCTTACATGGCCCTGTCCTATACGCATGTAGGTCAGTGATTGTAATGCTGAATTCAAATTCATTGAAGAGACAAAGCAAGAAGCCGATTTGTCTTCTGCATGAATCAGAACTCCTTTATATCTGTATAATTGGTACGCTTCTAAAGGGGTTATAAGGGACGATAAGCACCAAATTACCTTCGTTACAGCAAGGAAGATGTGGATGAAATTGTGGAGAAAATTATCATTTATAACGCTAAAGAACTGGGCTCCAAGCGTCCGGAAGCTGACGTTAGCATAATGTTTCCTTTGTAACTCGTCCAAGAGGCTACGTTTATCTTCGATTTTCAAAAGAACAATGCAGATACCTTCAAAATGAAAGAAATCCTAGTTAACCACGTCTACCCTTGATAGACACCCTGACCCCCCCCCCATAACCCCTTCCATAACTCTGTCCGCCCGGGCCCTCCACACACACAGCCAACACCAAGTCCTCACCCCTCATCCGACAAGGTGGCAAAGGTTTGTTTTTGCGGTGGAATCCGTTATTTCTCTGTGACATCTACTCAGGGGGGAGCTGATGAATGAGCTATTTACTATGTTTACATCCACGGTCTGCCTCTCGGATTGCCGGGGGGAATCTAAGTGCAGTCTTTATGAAGTGGTGCATCAGGCAGCCGAGTGAAAGGATGGGCCACCAATCATCTCTACCTAAACAGTCTATATAACCCCAGACCCGAGGCCCAGGAGGTACTCTCTGGGAGTGGAGGCTGTTTTATGCTCTCCTGATAAATACCTACAGGGGGTCTGTTTCTCTGCTTATCTCCTCCCCCCCCCCCCCCCCCCCTTCCCCGCATCACATGGGGCAGGGTCCAGGTGAGCTTCATGCTGACCTATGCAGGATGTCTGATTGTGCATTTGAAATGGATGATTGTCAATTCTCTGTGAGTTAGAAAATGAATTCCCAGCGGCTTGGCATAACCCCCAAAGGTATTCCTTACTTTCTTTTCTTTTCTCACCTCGGACCAATGAGTTGATTCTTTCTCTAGTTGGCTTATATTTATTTGATTTCCTGCCTGCTCTGGCTGCTGCTGAAGGTTCTCAAACCCAATGCGCACGCACTATCCCTGCCTTTGAGACTTAAGGGAATAAATCGGTCTGTCAACATTGTGCCAGAAAATCCTATTTTCTATCATCATGGCTGCCAATTGCAAACGTTCACAACCGTCACTGGTTGTCATGGTGTTGAATTACATTTGTGTTTAATTATTGAAATTAATACAACACCGAATTTAACAGGCTTTCTGGGGAAGCCTAAATTCTGTGTTGTATTAATTTAAATAATAATTGAATAAATGAGGTGTGTGTGCACGGGTGCGTTCCAACTAAATCCGCGTAATCAGTTCTTTGTTCAGCGTTGGCTAACAATATTGACTAATCTTTTTTGTGTTGAGTGCGCCGTGATGTATTTGGCAGATGAAACACTTGTGTCTGCTCTTTTTGAACATATTGGTTCACGCTACACGTTAAATGTCTTGCTTCATGGCATTTAGACAGTAATTCCTGTCAACCCCTTGTTTTCTGTAAGTCAGTTCTTCTTTCACTGGAACGGTTGGTCTTTTCAACCACACCGAGCACTGACGGTGGGAAACTGTCAGAGCCCCTTCCCTTCATTGTGGCCAGTAATGCTAAGCTTCTCCTGTTGTAAGGGAATCTTGCCATTGCTCCTAGCTCAAAAAGAAAAAACTACACTTTCTACAACGTAAAGGCCATTTGGCACCCAGAAGATGGTTTGTATTAATTACAGACCATACAATGGATGTTTCGCCTTGGACAGCCTGTAGCTAAGGTGCTACAGACTAGCATTCTTTCTCTCCTACTACATCTACTTGGCCTGCGTAGCCTCGCTGTCAACACAAAACACATTAGTCCAAACTCACTAGTGGCTACCCAAGGAACACAGCTGTGAGAGAGAGAGAGTTGTGGCCTTTGCGAACGCTGCATAACTCAACCCCAGTTTCATAACCAGCGTACATATTAGGACAATCGGCGTTGAGAATTGCCTTTATTTACTCTTTTCTTTTTGTGTGGTTTTAAACGAGCCACCGGCTTTGAGCGATGCTAAGAGGTCAACGGGGGGCGACTACCGAATGCGCAGACTAATCAACGCTCTCTCTCCGCGCCATGATATGCTGTTATTTTGCGAAGTGGAAACTTAAACAGGGCTTTTGTTAAGTGTAAACACGGTACTCTGAATATCTGGATGGCAGGCCCCTGGCCCGGATTAGGCCGTGGTCTGTGCTACACAGTGCACTGGGGACCCAGATGGGGGTGGAATCTTCTCTATGTTCCAGAACCACTTCCCCCCCCCCCTGCTGCAGACTTGTCAGCCTGCTGACAAGCTCGTTTTGTTAGTTTAGTCGTTTTCTTCGGTGCGTCTGAATTTAATTGCCAATCAAGATCAGTTTGATCTTGATTTTGGCGGTTTCAGCTGGCATTGTGTCTGTCTTTCCCGACCTTGCGAAGGGGTTTCCTCCGCCTTAGAAAAGGGACACAGTTACGGTACAGTGAGTCCTCTGGGTTTTTGATTGAGTGCGCTCTCCGGGGAACAGAATTCCTAGTTGTCGCTCCTGCCTATTCCCTGCATGTGATGAAAGGTTCTGTGTTACTTTGGGAACTCTGACAGACTGTTTATTACACCTTACCCATTCATTGTCAATGGTGCCACTCGGCAACAGGCACAATAGAAAGGTTTGTAAAACACGCATAGGCAGGCAGGCACAGCCAGAAAACACACACACACACACACACACACACACACACACACACACACACAGACAAACGCCCAGGTGCTTGGGTCTTTGTTAGCATAGTTATAGCATTAGTAGTCATACTACATCTATATAATACACATATTTAAAAATATATTTCACAGGCTATAAACTTCTGGCTAAGGCAACAACATCTGTACCTGTACATGTAAAATACTATGATCTACCCTGGTGTAGTATGTTTACATTGCCACTAAAGCTACTTCTTTGTTACTTTTAAGTAATACAGCCACACATTGTTGGTTAAAGGACTTCATAGCCACATATAAATATATTGGTGTGATTAGCTAAAATAAGCCATGCTGTTTATATCGGTTTCTGGATCTTTCTAAATCATCAATTAAGACTGCCACGTGATCTGTAGGACAGATTAACCTTCATCTGTCTAGTCCAGAGCCTGTGTATGTGTGTGTGTGTGTGTGTGTGTGTGTGTGTGTGTGTCTGTATCTGCGTGTGTGTGTGTGTGTGTGTGTGTGTGTTATACACAGTGAGTGATGGAGGCTCCTTATACTGGGAACTGGATGGGAAGCCGAACAGCTGGACGTTAAGCAGCTTTAGACCCAGACCCTGTCACAGAATCTGGACGTCCTGGTCGTGGTCTTAACCACCCACCCCCACATCCACATACCCTTCCCCCGCCACCTCATGCATGGCCTGATTCTCTCTCTCTCTCTCTCTCTCTCTCTCTCTCTCTCTCTCTCTCTCTCTCTCTCTCTCTCTCTCTCTCTCTCTCTCTCTCTCTCTCTCTCTCTCTCTCTCTCTCTCTCTCTCTCTCTCTCTCTCTGTCACTCACTCGCGCTTTCTTTCTCTCTCTCAATCACTCTCTCTCTGTCTCACTGTCTCACTTACAGACATAGACACATACATAAAAAATCTGCTTTAAGGGTCAAACCCTCCGCTGCCTTTTTCGTCCATCCCCGTAGCGTGGCACGACGCTGCGTGTGTGACGGGAGAGTCCACGCCTGTCCGCTCCTTTCACTCCATCTCTTTGTCATGAAGAGAAGTGCTACAGTAAGCCTGAGTGTGATTGGGAATCAGATGTCTACATTTAGACTATATGGACGCATGCCATGCAAGCCCCGCTCCACGAGCTTGAGTCACAACACAAGCTTTCCCAGGCCTAAGTACCGTGTCCTTTTGCATTCCATGTGGAACGAATGGCTACAGTAAGCCCTGTATGGCTGGCAGCAACACGGTTGTACATTGTACAGTTTTATTGCCGCGGCAACCTCTGCTCAGGACTGTGTCCCAGGCATGTCAGAGACATTCCTGCTGGACATGCGTGAAAGGCATGTCGTGAGCAGGATGGCTACAGTAAACCTGTATGTGGCTCCGAGGAACATGGCTGTTCTACATTCTGGAATGTACATGGAAACATGTGATGTGCAGCTGGGGCTGTATCGTAAGGATCAACGTATCTACAGGAGGTTTTCATCACCGTAGAGTAGGGGGAGAAAAAATATATGCTTTTTCTCACTGCACTCACACACACACACACACACACTCAGGGACACACAGATCTGACTCTGGATGAATATGGTCGCTGTCGCCTTTTGGCGGTGGGCCATCTCACACACACACAAAAGCACACACACACACACACACACACACACACACACACACACACACACACAAAAGCACACACACAAAAGCATACACACACACACACACACAAGGGATCCAGTCCACATCTTAAACCACCAAATATAGTCAACTGGAGCAGGCGGTGTATCAACACACACACACACACATACACGTGATCTCCACACGGTACCTCATCCACCTGGGTCACGCGCATGCAGCGCTGCCGACCTGCATGAGCTATTAAGTCACCTATCAAACACAACCTTCAATGGCTGTTAGGCCCACATCGTTTAGTTACCACTGTTTTTCAACAGCGTTGTGTTTGGGAACAGGCTGAAACAGTGCCAGGAAGGACCCAAGCTAAATTACCCACAATCTGCAGACAGTGATCTCGGAACTACCTCGGCTCCAGACTCCTACGTAGACTACCTAGTCTCACAAAGATTCATAATGTAATGTCTGATTGCTGACGAGCTCAAATCTGGGTATGGGGTGTTTAAACCTCCATCGCGTCCTATTTGTTTTGACCAATCGTTTTGGTGAAGGCGGGGATCTGTAAGCGTGTCATTGGCCAGGGAACACAAACTCAGCCAGCACTAGTAAACTTTCTTGGTGGGAAGACTAGCTAAAACAATCTGATAAAAAGTGTCTGTAAAGGTTTCAAATCAACACCATGTAGACCACTGTAGAAATAAACGTATTAAAATCCCCTTCTGAAAGCGTCATACTCAAATGAGTTTCTCTTGGGTAGAATACCCGGAACAAAACAGTAAACAAGGCATAATTCTGCACCCTTTGAGCTGTTGGTTTTTGGCCCAGGCTCTGTGCCCTCTCCCTCCCGAGGTTCTGCTGTACCATAGCACGACAGCTGGATCCCAGATGAGGTCCTGCCAGATGGTGAGGATGCGTGATGTCTCGAAGCTAAAACTAACCAGGTTTTAACTAACCCCCTCCCCACAGAGTGTAGTCCGCTGCCTGTGGCATCCCAAGCTGAACCAAATCATGGTGGGCACCGCGAACGGGCTGGCCAAGGTGTACTACGACCCGCTCAAGAGCCACCGGTAGGTCCCGCCCCCCATCCCAGATGTGATGTGTGTCAATGTCATGGTCACCTCTTGTGTGTCAATGTCATGGTTACCTATTGTGTGTCAATGTCATGGTCACCTCTTGAGTGTCAATGTCATGGTCACCTCTTGAGTGTCAATGTCATGGTCACCTCTTCAATGTGTTTCCATGTATGGGTCACATGCACAGGGATATGTTTAAATGGATGGTTTCCCTTACAGGGGCGCTAAGCTGTGTGTGGTGAAGAGCCAGCGGAAGGAGAGGCATGCAGAAACACTCACGCAGGATTACATCATCACACGTAGGTTTCCGTGGTTTTTGCTCCTACATACACCAATGCTAAAGCACGCACGCACGCATGCATACATAAACAAACGCACGCATACACACACACACACTGACAAATCATATCCATGTCATGGTGCAAGGCCCTAACACCACAGTAGTAATGGCTCATCTCATGCAGCTCTGATTATTGGGCCATGGTAACCGTTAGCTTCTCTTCCCCCACCTACGAGATTAACATCTGAACCCCCTCCGCCTGCTGTGTGTGAGGCGCACCGCTTTCACCCATCGCCCATTTAAGTCTGTGGACAATTACAGGAGCAATTAAGGATAAGTGCCTTCCTCAAGGACGACCGTTGCGCTGGATTCCGCTTTTAGCAGCGCTCCCGTCCGCTCATCTCTGCTCTGCGGTGCTATTGGCGAATGGCGCACTCTTGCTAAATCCCAGCGTTTCTAATTAAGAGAACACGGGGATTAGTGGTGTAGCGTAGACCCCGTTCACATCATCTCTCTGACCCTATGTCTCTCTCTCTCTGTCTCTGTCTCTGTCTCTGTCTCTCTCTCTCTCTCTCTCTCTCTCTCTCTCTCTCTCTCTCTCTCTCTCTCTCTCTCTCTCTCTCGTTAGTTCATGTTCATGTCAGTTCATGTCTTTCTCATCTGTGGCGTTTCGAGAGGCAGGATTCAGGGCTCGCACCGGGCCATTAGCTGATGGTGTGTGGGGGCTGGTGGTGGTGACGGGGTCAGGTGGGGTAATGGGTGGAGTGGATGGACAGCCACAGGGCATCACGTGTCCACCACGAGCTCCCAACCCATGGCAGATCACACAACGGACATCCACCTGTCCTGCTGCTCCTCACGTGATCTCACGCGCACACACACACACACAGCTGCCAGCACTTGGGTCCTGATTGGATGTTAGTCACATCTACCACTTATTGTTTGGGTGGGGGGGGGGGGGGCGTGGGGTACCTGTCCGGACGCGGCCTTTGATAGCATCTCCAGCACGCCAGCGAGGTGTGGAGTTGGTGTGACGCACTCGGTGCCCCGGCGCTGGAAAATCGGCGAGGGGGACAGGAAGTGAGTCCCGGCCCGCTGAGAGACGCGAGGGAATCTGTTAGCGTTCGCCCGTTTGCTTAATGTAGCGTGGCGGAGGGAGGAATTAGCAGCACGGCGTGCGGATGGAAAATCACTCCATCTAGAGACCCCTCTTACTGAAGTGTCTCTTTGTAACCCCGCGAGCCTGAGAGCAGAGTGCACGCACGCACGTAGGCACGCATACACGAAAACACACACACATACAGATGGACGCACACACACAGATGGATGAACACACACACACACACACATATGGAGACACACACACACACACAAATTTGTCTACTCCTCTTACACACACACACACACACACACACACACATTTTAGGGCACTCATTGTCATGAACTCATTCACTCACGCT